>JANJGN010000293.1:37500-702500 GCA_026770705.1 Isurus oxyrinchus | reverse complement strand
TGAAGTACACACACAGTGAGGTACACACACAGTGACACATTTACACACAGTGAGGTACACACACAGTGACACATACACACACTGAGGTACACACACAGTGACACATATACACACAGTGAGGTACACACACAGTGACACATATACACACAGTGAGGTATACACACAGTGAGGTACACACACAGTGACACATATACACACAGTGAGGTACACACACAGTGATACATATACACACAGTGAGGTACACACACAGTGATACATATACACACAGTGAGGTACACACACAGTGGGCAGAACTTTTTGTTTTGTGGCCGGACACGCTCCCGATCCAGACGGGAGTGAAATAGTTTGTGATGATGTCGGGCGAGCGTCCCAATGCATCGTGCACTCTGGCGATCCTTTGGCTGGTGGGCACATGTGAGACTGGGCAGAGCGCTGGCTGACAATTCAGAGGCCTATGAAGACCCTTCAGGAAGTAGTTGAGAGGTTTTTCCCTGCCTGTCTGACCTTACAGTTGGTGTCTGGGCAAATCGGCCAGGCGGCCTTTGCATTTTGTACAAAACCTCCTCCCCAGGCGAGTGAGGTTTCCGACAGTAAATCAAAAAAAAAAACAATTTTTTAAAATAATCTTCGTGTGACATGTTCATCTCATTTTAACATCTTTATTTTTCATTTTGAAAAGCTGTGGCTCCCGGAGGCAGCTCTGTGTCTTCAGGGAGCTGTCAGTCTGCGATCCTCCGTGTGCGTACAGACTCCAGCGCTTGCTCTCCCCCCACCCCACACCTCCCACCCAGACAGCGCTGGGGTTAACCGGCCAGCCAGGGGGGTCTGTACTCGCTCTCCCCCCACCCAGACAGCGCTGGGGTTAACCGGCCAGCTAGGGGGGTCCGTGCTCGCTCTCCCCCCACCCAGACAGTGCTGGGGTTAACTGGCCAGCCAGGGGGGTCTGTTGGCAGGTGGTGGACTGTCTCCCGGCTGCGAGTGAGGGACAGGTGCAGAGTGAGACACACTCTTGCGCTCGTGTGTACGTGCACTCACTCACAGGGACACACACACACACACACACACACACACACACACACACACACACACACACACACACACACTAAACCTCGGCAGCGAAAGAGCCTGGGTGTGGAGTGATTGGGGACTGGTTATCAGATGATGCAGGAGAAGGGCCCTGCAGAAGCTGGGATTGTTCCCCTTTGAGCAGAGAAGGTTAAGGGGGAGATTGAATCGAGGCGTTCAAAATCAGGAGAGGTGTGGATAGAGTGAATAAGGAGAAACTGTTTCCAGCAGCAGGAGGGTCGGTAACCAGAGGGACACAGATTGAAGAGAATCGGTAATAGAGCCAGAGGGGGGGACAAGGGAAGATATGGGATCTGAGGGAACTGTGACAGATTTGAGATATTTTCTCTGCTCTGATTTTCCAGATGGCGGGGGTGAGAATAACGAGTTGACAAGACCATGGGACCAAGAGGAAGACAGATGTGGACAGGCAGCCGGTGACCCTCAAGCCATGACCCCCTTGACCCCTGATGTTGAAAATGCAGAGCTGAGCCCCATCGTTCCCTTCCTGTACCTGGGCAATGAGCGAGACGCACAGGACCTGGCCAAGATGCAGCAGCTAAATGTGGGATACGTGATCAACGTCACCACACATCTGCCACTCTACCATGCCCAGGTGGGCAATGTGCGCTACAAGAGGCTGCCAGCGGCTGACAATAGCAAGCAGAACCTCCGCCAGTACTTCGAAGAGGCGTTCGAGTTCATTGGTAAGTGTAGGAGGCATCGCACTGTCATACTGAGCATCACCATGCCGTACACTGTCACACTGTGCACTGTGATGCCGTACACTGTCACACTGTGCACTGTGATGCCGTACACTGTCACACTGTGCACTGTGATGCCGTACACTGTCACACTGTGCACTGTGATGCCGTACACTGTCACACTGTGCACTGTGATGCCGTACACTGTCACACTGTGCACTGTGATGCCGTACACTGTCACACTGTGCACTGTGATGCCGTACACTGTCACACTGTGCACTGTGATGCCGTACACTGTCACACTGTGCACTGTGATGCCGTACACTGTCACACTGTGCACCGTGATGCTGTACACTGTCACACTGAGCATCACCATGCCGTACACTGTCACACTGTGCACTGTGATGCCGTACACTGTCACACTGTGCATTGTGATGCCGTACACTGTCACACTGTGCACTGTGATGCCGTACACTGTCACACTGTGCACTGTGATGCCGTACACTGTCACACTGTGCACTGTGATGCCATACACTGTCACACTGTGCACTGTGATGCCGTACACTGTCACACTGAGCATTGCCATGCCGTACACTGTCACACTGTGCACTATGATGCCGTACACTGTCACACTGTGCACTGTGATGCCGTACACTGTCACACTGTGCACCGTGATGCCGTACACTGTCATACTGAGCATCACCATGCCGTACACTGTCACACTGTGCACTGTGATGCCGTACACTGTCACACTGTGCATTGTGATGCCGTACACTGTCACACTGTGCACTGTGATGCCGTACACTGTCACACTGTGCACTGTGATGCCGTACACTGTCACACTGTGCATTGTGATGCCGTACACTGTCACACTGTGCACTGTGATGCCGTACACTGTCACACTGTGCACTGTGATGCCGTACACTGTCACACTGTGCACTATGATGCCGTACACTGTCACACTGTGCACTGTGATGCCGTACATTGTCACACTGTGCACTGTGATGCCGTACACTGTCACACTGTGCACTGTGATGCCATACACTGTCATGTTGTGCGCAGTCACGCTGTGCACTGAAACACCATGCACTGTCAAACTGTCACTGTAGTCACACTGTGCACAGTCACTGTAGTCGCGCTGTGCACTGTCACGCAATGCACTATCATTCCATGCGCTGTCACACTGTGCCTGTCACTCTGTGCACTGTCACACTGGGTGCTGTCAGACTGTGCGCTGTCAGACTGTGCACTGTCACACTGTGCGCTGTCACACTGTGCACTGTCAGACTGTGCACTGTCAGACTGTGAGCTGTCACACTGTGTGCTGTCACACTGTGCACTGTCAGACTGCACTGTCAGACTGCATTGTCAGACTGTGAGCTGTCACACTGTGCACTGTCACACTGTTCACTGTCAGACTGCATTGTCAGACTATGAGCTGTCACACTGTGTGCTGTCACACTGTGCACTGTCACATTGCACTGTCACACTGCACTGTCACACCGTGCACTGTCACACCATGAGCTGTCACACTGTGCACTGACAAACTGTGCGCAGTCAAACTGTGTACAGTCAAACAGCATTGTCAGACTGTGAGCTGTCACACTGTGAGCTGTCACACTGTGTGCTGTCACATTGCACTGTCACACTGCACTGTCAAACTGTATTGTCACACCACGAGCTGTAGGATGTGGGGTGTGTGGGGATTCTGGAGGATGTGGGACGTGTGGGGGGTTTATTGGGGATGTGGGGTGTGTGGGGGTTTATTGGGGATGTGGGGGTGTGTGGGGGTTTATTGGGGATGTGGGGTGTGTGGGGGTTTATTGGGGATGTGGGGTGTGTGGGGGTTTATTGGGGATGTGGGGTGTGTGGGGGTTTATTGGGGATGTGGGGTGTGTGGGGGTTTATTGGGGATGTGGGGTGTGTGGGGTTTATTGGGGATGTGGGGTGTGTGGGGGTTTATTGGGGATGTGGGGTGTGTGGGGGTTTATTGGGGATGTGGGGTGTGTGGGGGTTTATGGAGGATGTGGGGTGTGTGGGGGTTTATGGAGGATGTGGGGTGTGTGGGGGTTTATTGGGGATGTGGGGTGTGTGGGGGTTTATTGGGGATGTGGGGTGTGTGGGGGTTTATTGGGGATGTGGGGTGTGTGGGGGTTTATTGGGGATGTGGGGTGTGTGGGGGTTTATTGGGGATGTGGGGTGTGTGGGGGGTTTATTGGGGATGTGGGGTGTGTGGGGGTTTATTGGGGATGTGGGGTGTGTGGGGGTTTATTGGGGATGTGGGGTGTGTGGGGGTTTATTGGGGATGTGGGGTGTGTGGGGGGTTTATTGGGGATGTGGGGTGTGTGGGGGTTTATGGAGGATGTGGGGTGTGTGGGGGTTTATGGAGGATGTGGGGTGTGTGGGGGTTTATTGGGGATGTGGGGTGTGTGGGGGTTTATTGGGGATGTGGGGTGTGTGGGGGTTTATGGAGGATGTGGGGTGTGTGGGGGTTTATGGAGGATGTGGGGTGTGTGGGGGTTTATGGAGGATGTGGGGTGTGTGTGGGTTTATTGGGGATGTGGGGTGTGTGGGGGTTTATTGGGGATGTGGGGTGTGTGGGGGTTTATGGAGGATGTGGGGTGTGTGGGGGTTTATTGGGGATGTGGGGTGTGTGGGGGTTTATGGAGGATGTGGGGTGTGTGGGGGTTTATTGGGGATGTGGGGTGTGTGGGGTTTATTGGGGATGTGGGGTGTGTGGGGGTTTATTGGGGATGTGGGGTGTGTGGGGGTTTATTGGGGATGTGGGGTGTGTGGGGTTTATTGGGGATGTGGGGTGTGTGGGGGTTTATTGGGGATGTGGGGTGTGTGGGGGTTTATGGAGGATGTGGGGTGTGTGGGGGTTTATTGGGGATGTGGGGTGTGTGGGGGTTTATTGGGGATGTGGGGTGTCTGCCGGATTCTCGAGCGGGTTGTGACTCTGGCCTCTTGCTGTTCTTTTCCCAGAAGAAGCGCACCAATCGGGTAAGGGGGTTCTGATCCATTGCCAGGCTGGTGTGTCCCGTTCTGCTACCCCTGGTCATCGCCTACCTGATGAAGCACACGCTGATGACCATGACTGACGCCTATAAATACGTGAAGGGAAAACGACCAATCATCTCCCCCAATCTGAACTTCATGGGACAACTGCTGGAGTTCGAAATGGACCTCAACAAGGGGCTCACTCCCCGCATACTCACCCCGAAACTCAGTGGGCTGGAGACCGAGGTCTAGGGCATCCTGTACAATCATTCTGCCTCCGTCCAGTCAGCCACCAAACTCCAGGACAGAGCATCAAAGCCAGCGAAACCACGCCTTGATCGGAGTCCAAACCCTGGACCCTTGACACCTCTCCCTCTCTACGACACGGATAGCCACCCAGCTCCATGTTAGACTGGACCCTAGACAACTCTCCCTCTCTACGACACGGATAACCACCCAGCTCCATGTTAGACTGGACCCTAGACAACTCTCCCTCTCTCCGACACGGATAACCTCCCAGCTCCATGTTAGACTGGACCCTAGACAACTCTCCCTCTCTCCGATACTGATAACCTCCCAGCTCCATGTTAGACTGGACCCTAGACAACTCTCCCTCTCTCCGATACTGATAACCTCCCAGCTCCATGTTAGACTGAACCCTAGACAACTCTCCCTCTCTCCGACACTGATAACCTCCCAGCTCCATGTTAGACTGGACCCGAGACAACTCTCCCTCTCTCCGACACGGATAACCTCCCAGCTCCATGTTAGACTGGACCCTAGACAACTCTCCCTCTCTCTGACACTGATAACCTCCCAGCTCCATGTTAGACTGAACCCTAGACAACTCTCCCTCTCTCCGATACTGATAACCTCCCAGCTCCATGTTAGACTGGACCCGAGACAACTCTCCCTCTCTCTGATATGGATAACCTCCCAGCTCCATGTTAGACTGAACCCTAGACAACTCTCCCTCTCTCTGATATGGATAACCTCCCAGCTCCATGTTAGAAAGAAACCATCCCCTTCTCCAGCTAAGACTGTTGAGAACTCTGACTGAGATGGAGAGTTATTTAGCAGAGCTCTGGTCACAGGGATGATGCCTGTGCGGTTTCGTGCTTTGCGACTGATGTGTGAATGAAAGGGTCATTTTGTTTAATGTCAGAATCCTTTTAGATCGGGGGAGGTGGAGGAGGAGAGGGTGTGGTGGCTGACAGTGAGGTGGGAGTGGGGTGGATAGGTGAGGTAGAGAGGGGGGTATCTTCTACTGAGACAATTACTGTGAAAGCTGATCAAACAGGGCTGATTTCTTCCCATATTAAACCTGCCTGAATCTGTGGCCTCTGGCTGCTGGGAGTGCGGCGTCGTTATAAGAAGTGCAATTTCACAGTTATTTCACAGTAATTTCACAGGAGTCTTCCTGTGTCCCCCTCCTCCCTGTCCAAAGTGGCCGCAGCCCCCTGACTCATGACTATGAGTTACCCACCTCCCTCGTTGCAATGGTTCCAGGCTGTCTCTCTCCCTCATACTCCAATACACACACTAAACCAGGCACCCTAAACTGAGTCCAATAGCCTGACTGGGACCTCCATCAATGGGGGAATGAGACCCCCACCAATAGGGGAATGGGACCCCTACCTATGGGGGAATGGGACCCCCACCAATGGGGGAAATGGGAACCCCACAAATGGGGGACAGGGACCTCCAACAATGAGGAAGAGAAGTTTGGCTGTCTATCTTGCGCATGTTCCAGTAACAACAAGATCCTCGCGGCCTCTCAATAAGATTCCCGGCCTCTCAGTCCATCCACACGCCCAGCGTCAACAAACATTTACCCACAGGCACAGCAGCCATGGAACTCTCTGCATCTGGGAACCTGCATGAGAGGTTGGCTCATTGCATAGGTAAATTGTAATGTTTCCTGTCCTGGGAGTGTTTGATTGGGACAGTGTAGAGGGAGCTTTACTCTGTATCTAACCCCGTGCTGTACCTGTCCTGGGAGTGTTTGATGGGGACAGTGTAGAGGGAGCTTTACTAGGTATCTAACCCCGTGCTGTACCTGTCCTGGGAGTGTTTGATGGGGACGGTGTAGAGGGAGCTTTACTCTGTATCTAACCCCGTGCTGTACCTGTCCTGGGAGTGTTTGATGGGGTCAGTGTAGAGGGAGATTTACTCTGTATCTAACCCCGTGCTGTACCTATCCTGGGAGTGTTTGATGGGGACAGTGTAGAGGGAGCTTTACTCTGTATCTAACCCCGTGCTGTACCCATCCTGGGAGTGTTGATGGGGACAGTGTAGAGGGAGCTTTACTCTGTATCTAACCCCGTGCTGTACCTGTCCTGGGAGTGTTTGATGGGGACAGTGTAGAGGGAGCTTTACTCTGTATCTAACCCCGTGCTGTACCTGTCCTGGGAGTGTTTGATGGGGACAGTGTAGAGGGAGCTTTACTCTGTATCTAACCCCGTGCTGTACCTGTCCTGGGAGTGTTTGATGGGGACAGTGTAGAGGGAGCTTTACTCTGTGTCCAAACCCGTGCTGTACCTGTCCTGGGAGTGTTTGATGGGGACAGTGTAGAGGGAGCCTTACTCTGTATCTAACCCCGTGCTGTACCTGTCCTGGGAGTGTTTGATGGGGACAGTGTAGAGGGAGCTTTACTCTGTATCTAACCCAGTGCTGTACCTGTCCTGGGAGTGTTTGATGGACAGTGTAGAGGGAGCTTTACTCTGTATCTAACCCCATGCTGTACCTGTCCTGGGAGTGTTTGATGGGGACAATGTAGAGGGAGCTTTACTCTGTATCTAACCCCGTGCTGTACCTGTCCTGGGACTGTTTGATGGGAACAGTGTAGAGGGAGCTTTACTCTGTATCTAACCCCGTGCTGTACCTGTCCTGGGAGTGTTTGATGGGGACAGTGTAGCGGGAGCTTTACTCTGTATCTAACCCTGTGCTGTACCTGTCCTGGGAGTGTTTGATGGGGACAGTGCAGAGGGAGCTTTACTCTGTATCTAACCCTGTGCAGTACCTGTCCTGGGAGTGTTTGATGGGGACGGTGTAGAGAGCTTTACTCTGTATCTAACCCCGTGCTGTACCTGTCCTGGGAGTGTTTGATGGGGACAGTGTCAAGGGACTTTACTCTGTATTTAATAATTGACTGATACGAAAGAGCGCAGTATGATGTGCTGGTGACCCTTTGTCCTGACTGAATGGGGACAATGTGTTGGGCTGTACCTGTCCATGGAGTTCCTCATCTGTCCAAGTTATGCTGCACTAACTCCTACACAGGCCTGTCCAGCTGGTTGGTACTGAATGACGATGACACTAATGACTGTGACACCCGATCTATAGCAGCACAGTCTGACATTGAGCCTGTGTCTGTGAGGCACAGCTCTACCATTGCAGCAACTACCTCCTCTTCCCATACAACACACTGTGCTAAACCTGCAGTATACCTGCTTGCATCCGTTTACCTCATGCTGGAGGTCAAAGGTGAAGCCATGACCTTTGCCCGTTGGTCTTGTATTTATCTTCATGTCAATCTGTTTTCCTACTTATTTATTTCTACAGTTTGGGTGTGAAAACTCCATTATTTATTAAAAAACCATTTTGAAATATACACATTTGGTGATTTGTCTTTGGCTGTGTCTCATTTCCAAAACCAGACATGGCTCCAATCTGGGGCTGCGTGGAGGAGTATGGGAGATGTAGGGCAACCACTGGAAACATCGAGTGAGAGAGAGAGAGACAGAGAGAGAGTGTGACAGAGAGAGTGTGAGACACAGAGACTGAGAGACAGAGAGTGTGAGATAGAGTGTGAGAGAGAGAGACTGAGTGTGAGAGAGAGAGAGTGTGAGAGAGACAGATTGAGAGAGTGTGAGAGAGGGGGAGAGAGAAAGAGTCAGTGAGAGAGAGTGTCTGAGAGGGAGAGTCAGTGAGACAGAGTCTGAGAGAGAGTGGGAGAGAGTCAGTGAGAGAAAGACAGTGAGAGAGACAGAAAGAGAGGAGACAGTGAGGTGCAGAGGGAGAGAGAGAGCGTGAGGCTGTGAGAGAGTGAGTGTGAGAGACAGGGAGAGAGAGACAGTGAGGGAGAGAGATGGTGGGGGAGAGAGAAACTGAGGGAGAGAGAATGAGAGACCGTGGAGAGAAAGAGTGCAAGACAGAGAGAGTGAGAAACAGTGAGGGGGAGAGTGAGACAGGGATAGAGAGATAGTGGGGGAGAGAGAGAGAGTGTGTGTGTGTGAGGCAGAGACAATGAGAGAGACAGTGTGAGAGAGAGGGAGAGAGAAAGAGTCAGTGAGAGACAGAGTCTGAGAGAGAGTGAGAGAGAGACAGTGAGAGAAAGAGAGGAGACAGTGAGGTGCAGAGGGAGAGAGTGAGACGGGGAGAGAGAGCGAGGCAGTGAGAGAGTGAGCGGGAGAGAGTGGGGAACAGAGGGTGTAAGATACAGCGAGGGAAAGAGAGATGGTGTGAGAGAGAGTAAGAGTGAGAGAAGGGAGAGAGAGACAGTGAGGGAGAGAGAGGTAGGGAGAGAGAAACTGAGGGAGAGAGAATGAGAGACTTGGGGGGAGAAAGTGCAAGACAAAGAGTGAGAAACGGTGAGGGGGAGAATGAGACAGGGATACGGAGATAGTGGGGGAGAGAGAGACTGAGTGAGAGACAGTGGGGGAGAAAGACTTAGACGGGGAGAGTGAGACAGTGAGAGCGAGAGACAGTGGGGGAAAGAGGGAGTGTGAGATACAGTGAGGGAGAGTGTGAGAGATGAGAATGAGAGAGAGAGAGAGAATGTGTGAGAGGCAGTGAGGGAGAGTGTGAAAGACGAGGAGAGAGAGAGAGAATGTGTGAGAGGCAGTGAGGGAGAGTGTGAGAGATGAGGAGAGAGAGAGAATGTGTGAGAGGCAGTGAGGGAGAGTGTGAGAGATGAGAGAGAGAGAGAGAATGTGTTAGAGGCAGTGAGGGAGAGTGTGAGAGACGTGGAGAGAGAGAGAGAGAGAATGTATGAGGGGGAGTGTGAGAGACGCAGAGAGAGAGAGAGAGAGAGAATGTGTTAGAGGCAGTGAGGGGGAGTGTGAGACCAAGGGATGGGATCCAAGGCAAAGTGGCACATTGGATCCAAAATTGGCTGAGAGGCAGGAAGCAGAGGGTGATGGTAGAGGGGTGTTTCTGTGACTGGAAACCTGTTTCCAGTGGGGTTCCACAGGGCTCGGTGCTGGGGTCCTTGCTGTTTGTGGTGTACATAAATGATTTGGATTTAAATGTAGGGGGTATGATCAAGAAGTTCACAGATGACACGAAAATGGGCAGGGTGGTAAATAGTGAGGGGGATAGCTGTAAACTGCAGGAAGATATCAATGGACTGGTCAGGTGGGCAGAGCAGTGGCAAATGGAATTCAACCCGGAAAAGTGTGAGGTAATGCACTTGGTGAGGGCTAACAAGACAAAGGATTACACTATGAATGGTAGGACCCTGGCAGGTACTGAAGATCAGAAGGACCTTGGTGTGCATGTCCACAGATCCCTGAGGATAGCAGGACAGGTATATAAGGTGGTTAAGAAGGCATATGGGATACTTGCCTTTATTAGCCAAGGTATAGAATACAAGAGCAGGGAGGTGATGCTGGAACTGTATAAAACACTGGTGAGGCCACAACTGGAGTATTGTGTGCAGCTCCGGACAGCACATTATAGGAAGGATGTGATTGTACTGGAGAGGGTGCAGAGGAGATTCACCAGGATGCTGCCTGGGCTGGAGGGTCTGAGCTGTGAGGAAAGATTGGATAGGCTGGGGTTGTTTTCCTTGGAGCAGTGAAGGTTGAGAGGGGACCTGATAGAGGTGGATAAGATTCTGAGGGGCATAGATGGGGTGGGTAGGAGGCACTTTTTCCATTAATAGAGGGGCCAATAACCAGGGGGCATAGATTTAAGGTAAGAAGTAGAAGATAAGAGGGGAGTTGAGGAAAAATGTTTTCACCCAGAGGGAGGTGGGAGTCTGGAACTCACTGCCTGAAAGGGTGCTTGAGTTGTAACATTTAAGAAGTATTTAGATATTCACTTGCGTTGTCATAGCCTCCGGGGCTATGGGCCAAGGGCTGGAAAATGGGATTAGTGCAGTCAGATCTTTGTTGACTGGCGAGGACATGATGGGCCGAATGGCCTCCTGTGCTGTGAGACACAGTGGGGGAGCGAGTGAGACATAGTGAGGGGCAGAGTAAGACAGGGGTAGAGTGAGAGAGAGACACACAGCGAGGGAGAGGGAGTGAGAAACAGAGTCCAGGATTTTCCAGATCCGCCCATTGCAGGGCCGGTATTCCTGTCTGAACTCAACACATCTTTGGCTGGTCAGTCAAATATTGAAAATTCCCACCACGCATGAGACTGGAATATCCTGGCTGGTGAGAGAGAGAGAAAGAGAGACAGACAGTGGGGAAGAGAGAGAGAGAGAGAGAGTCAGTGGGGTAGAAAGAGAGACTGGTGTGTGGGGAGTGAGGGGGTGAGTTGGATTAGACTGGGTGGGATATTAAGTGTGTGGGGAGTGAGGGGAGAATGGAATTAGACAGTGGGGTAGAGAGAGAGACTGGGGGAGAGAGACTGAGGGAGAGAGGAGGAGGCAGTGGAGAGAGGGAGACAATGGGGGGAGAGAGAGAGACTGGGAAGAGAAAATGGGGGAAAGTGAGAGATAGTGGGGGAGAGAGAGAGAGGCAGTGGGGGAGAGTGAGAGATAGTGGGGGAGACGGCAAGGCAGAATGAGAGATATCGAGGGAGAAAGACAATGAGGGAGAGTGAGGGAGAGAGAGCGACAGTGGAGGAGAGAGAGTGTGAGAGAGAGAGAGGGAGAGTGAGGGAGAGACAGTGAGGGGGACAGGGAATGAGAGCGAGGGAAAGTGAGAAAGGGATAGTGAGAGAGAGATAGCAAGGGGAGAGAATCAGAGACAGTGAGAGAAAGCAAGAGAGGGAGAGTGAGATATGTAGCAAGTGAAGAGAGAGAATGAGGGACAGCAAGGGAGAGTGGGAGAGGGAGAGTGAGAGAGAGATAGTGAGGGAGGGAGAGAGTGAGAGATGGGAAGGGAGAGAGAGGGAGAGACAGCAAGGGAAGTGAAAGAGAGATAGCGAGAGTGAGAGGGAGAGAGATGGCGAGAGAGAGTGACAGTGAGAGACAGCGAGGGAGAGATAAAAAGGGAGATAGTGAGGGACCAAGAGCGAGTGGGAGAGAGAGAGTGAGAGACAGCAAGGGAGAGTGAGAGAGCGGTAGCGAGGGAGTGTGAAAGAAAGAAATAGCGAAGGAGAGAGAGAGAAAGCGAGAGACAGCGAAGGAGAGAGAGAGAGAGAGACAGAGAGGGAGAGTGAGAGAGAGATAGTGAGGGGGAGAATGTGAGAGATAGCGAGGGAGAGAGAGATGGCAAGGGAGAGTGAGAGAGTGTGAGACAGTGAGGCAGAGGGAGAGAGATATAGTGAGGGAGAAAGAGTGTGGGAGAGATAGGGAGGGAGAGAGGCTGAGAGACAAGGGAGAGAGAGAGAGATGGTGATGGAGGGAGAGAGATAGTGAGGGAGAGAGAGAGATAGTGAGGGGGAGAGAGAGATAGTGAGGGGGAGAGAGAGATAGTGAGGGGGAGAGAGAGAGATAGTGAGAGAGAGAGAGAGATAGTGAGGGAGAGAGAGAGGGAGATAGCGAGGGAGAGAGAGATAGTGAAGGGGAGAGAGAGACAGCGAGGGAGAGAGAGATAGTGAGGGGGAGAGAGAGGGAGATAGTGAGGGAGAGAGAGAGATAGTGAGGGGGAGAGAGAGACAGCGAGGGAGAGAGAGAGATAGTGAGAGAGAGAGGGAGATAGCGAGGGAGGGAGAGAGATAGTGAGGGGGAGAGAGACAGCGAGGGAGAGAGAGAGATAGTGAGGGAGAGAGAGAGGGAGATAGTGAGGGAGAGAGAGAGAGATAGTGAGGGAGAATGAGAAAGAGATAGTGAGGGAGAGAGTGTGAGAGACAGTTAAGGAGAGAGAGTGAGAGACAGTTAAGGAGAGTGAGAGAGAGATAGCAAGGGAGAGAGAGAGATAGTGAGGGAGAGAGAGTGAGAGACAGTGAGGGAGAGACAGCGAGGGAGAGAGAGAGATAATGAGGGAGAGTGAGAGACAGTGAGGGAGAGAGATTGAGAGATAGTGAGGGAGAGAGAGTGAGAGACAGTGAGGGAGAGACAGCAAGGGAGAGAGAGAGATAATGAGGGAGAGTGAGAGACAGTGAGGGAGAGAGATTGAGAGATAGTGAGGGAGAGAGAGTGAGAGACAGTGAAGGAAATTGAGAGAGATGGCGACGGAGAGTGAGAGAGAGAGATAGCGAAGGATAGCGAGGGACAGCAAGGGAGAGTAAGGAAGTGATAGCGAGGGAGAGACCAAGTGAGAGACAGCGAGGGACAGTGAGAGAGAGATATAGCGAGGGAGTGATAAGGTGAGAGACAGTGAGGGAGAGTGAGAGAAACATAGTGAGGGGGAGAGAGGGAGACAGCGAGGAAGAGTGAGGGAGCGATAGCGAGGGAGAGAGAGAGTGAGAGATAGTGAGGGAGAGTGGGAGAGAGATAGTGAGGGAGAGAGAGTGAGAGACAGCGAGGGAGAGAGAGTGAGAGAGTGACAGGGAGGGAGAGAGAGTGTGAGAGAGATAGGGAGGGAGAGAGAGAGTGACAGACAGTGAGGGAGAGAGAGTGAGAGATAGTGAGGGAGAGTGAGAGAGAGATAGTGAGGGAGAGAGAGAGTGAGAGACAGCGAGGGAGAGAGTGTGTGAGAGTGATAGGGAGGGAGAGAGAGAGTGAGAGAGATAGGGAGGGAGATGGAGAGAGTGAGAGAGACAGTGAGGGAGAGTGAGAGATAGCGAGGGAGAGAGGGTGAGAGAGAGATACGGAGGGAGAGAGAGAGAGAGAGACAGTGAGGGAGAGAGGGTGAGAGAGAGATAGGGAGGGAGATGGAGAGAGTGAGTGAGATAGTGAGGGAGAGAGAGAGTGAGAGAGATAGGGAGGGAGAGAGAGTGTGAGAGAGATAGGGAGGGAGAGAGAGAGTGAGAGACAGCGAGGGAGAGAGAGAGTGAGAGATAGTGAGGGAGAGTGAGAGAGAGATAGTGAGGGAGAGAGAGTGAGAGACAGCGAGGGAGAGAGTGTGTGAGAGTGATAGGGAGGGAGAGAGAGTGTGAGAGAGATAGGGAGTGTGAGAGAGAGAGTGAGAGAGATAGGGAGGCACATGGAGAGAGTGAGAGAGACAGTGAGGGAGAGAGAGTGAGAGATAGCGAGGGAGAGAGGGTGAGAGAGAGATACGGAGGGAGAGAGAGAGTGAGAGAGATAGTGAGGGAGAGAGGGTGAGAGAGAGATAGGGAGGGAGATGGAGAGAGTGAGAGAGATAGTGAGGGAGAGAGAGAGTGTGAGATAGCGAGGGAGAGAGTGAGAGAGAGATAGGGAGGGAGAGAGAGAGTGAGAGAGTTAGTGAGGGAGAGAGGGTGAGAGAGAGATAGGGAGGGAGATGGAGAGAGTGAGAGAGATAGGGAGGGAGAGAGTGAGTGAGAGAGATAGGGAGGGAGAGAGTGAGAGTGAGAGAGATAGGGAGGGAGAGGGAGAGAGAGTGAGAGAGATAGGGAGGGAGAGAGAGTGAGAGAGATAGGGAGGGAGAGAGTGAGCGTGAGAGAGATAGGGAGGGAGAGGGAGAGAGAGTGAGAGAGATAGGGAGGGAGAGAGAGTGAGAGAGATAGGGAGGGAGAGAGTGAGAGTGAGAGAGATAGGGAGGGAGAGAGAGAGTGAGAGAGATAGGGAGGGAGAGAGAGAGTGAGAGAGATAGGGAGGGAGAGAGTGAGAGTGAGAGAGATAGGGAGGGAGAGAGAGTGAGAGAGATAGGGAGGGAGAAAGTGAGACAGAGTGAGGGAGTGTGAATGAGGCAGCTCTTGTTGCTGGCTGTTAGAGATTAGTCGAAACCTGTGTCTGAGGTATGAATGCTGGGTTGTGCGAGGTTGCCTGGAGGCTTTGCCTGAAATGTTGAGGAGCTCCTGCCTCGAGGGGAACAGCTGTCTCTCCCTGCTCCAGATGTTTGTGGTTTGAAAGGGGAATCTGCAAACCTCCTGGGACAGATTTAGCTCAGCCTCATTGATCTAACACAGGCCATGTCATCTGAAATTCAGACAGACTCAGGGCACAATGCTGGGGTACTGTGATTCCCTGCTCTGGCGGGGATTCCTACGCTCCACAATATGCCCTTCATGTTAGTATCAAACTAATAAATCCAAAGCATCACCAGCTCAATCCCAGCACTGAGAGACACAAGGAGGGATTAAAACTCCATACCGGCACTGAGAGACACAGGGAGGGATTTACACTCTATCCCGGCACTGAGAGACACGAGGAGGGATTTAAAACCTATCCCAGCACTGAGAGACAAAAGGAGGGATTTAAACACTATCCCAGCACTGAGAGACACAAGGAGGGATTTAAACTCTATCCCAGCACTGAGAGACACAAGGAGGGATTTAAACTCTATCCCAGCACTGAGAGACACAAGGAGGGATTTAAACTCTATCCCAGCACTGAGAGAGACAAAGTGGGATTTAAACTCTATCCCAGCACTGAGAGACACAAGGAGGGATTTAAACTCCATCCCAGCATGGAGAGACACAAGGAGGGATTTAAACTCTATCCCAGCACTGAGAGACACAAGGAGGATTTAAACTCCATCCCAGCATGGAGAGACACAAGGAGGGATTTAAACTCTATCCCAGCACAGAGAGACAAAAGGAGGGATTTAAAATCTATCTCAGCACAGAAAGACACAAGGAGGATTTAAACTCCATCCCGGCATGGAGAGACACAAGGAGGGATTCAAACTCTATCCCAGCACTGAGAGACACAAGGAGGATTTAATCTCTTTCCCAGCACTGAGAGACACTAGGAGGGATTTAAACTCGATCCCAGCACTGAGAGACACAAGGAGGGATTTAAACTCTATCCGAGCACGGACAGACACAAGGAGGGAATAAAACTCTATCCCAGCACTGAGAGACCCAAGGAGGGATTTAAACTCTATCCCAGCACTGAGAGACACAAGCAGGGATTTAAACTCTATCCCAGCACTGAGAAACACAAGGAGGGATTTAAACTCTATCCCAGAACTGAGAGACACAAGGAGGGATTTAAACTCTATCCCGGCACTGAGGGAGACACAAGGAGGGATTTAAACTCTATCCCAGCACTGAGAGACACAAAGTGGATTTAAACTCTATCCCAGCACTGAGAGACACAAGGAGGGATTTAAACTCTATCCCAGCACTGAGAGACACAAGGAGGGATTTAAACTCTATCCCAGCACTGAGAGACACAAGGAGGGATTTAAACTCGATCCCAGCACTGAGCGACACAAGGAGGTATTTAAAGTCTATCCGAGCACTGAGAGACACAAGGAGGGAATTAAAATCTATCCCAGCACTGAGAGACACAAGGAGGGATTAAACCTCTATCCCAGCACTGAGAGAGACAAGGAGGGAGTTAAACTCTATCCCAGCACTGAGAGACACAAGGAGGGATTTAAACTCTATTCCAGCACTGGGAGACACAAGGAGTGATTTAAACACTAGCCCGGCACTGAGAGAGACACAAGGAGGATTTAAACTCTATCCCAGCACTGAGGGACACAATGAGGATTTTAACTCTATCCCGGCACTGAGAGACACAAGGAGGGATTTAAACTCTATCCCAGCACTGAGAGACACATGGAGGGATTTAAACTCTATCCCAGCACTGAGAGACACAAGGAGGGATTTAAACTCAATCCTGGCACAGAGAGAGACACAAGGAGGGATTTAAACTCTATCCCAGCACTGAGAGACACAAGGAGGGATTTAAACTCTATCCCAGCACTGAGAGACAAAAGGAGGGATTTAAACTCTATCCCAGCACTGAGAGACACAAGGAGGGATTTAAACTCTATCCCAGCACTGAGAGACAAAAGGAGGGATTTAAACTCTATCCCAGCACTGAGAGACACAAGGAGGGATTTAAACTCTATCCCAGCACTGAGACACACAAGGAGGGATTTAAACTCTATCCCAGCACTGAGAGACACAAGGAGGGATTTAAACTCCATCCCAGCATGGAGAGACACAATGCGGATTTAAACTCTATCCCAGCACTGAGAGACACAAGGAGGATTTAAACTCCATCCCAGCATGGAGAGACACAAGGAGGGATTTAAACTCTATCCCAGCACTGAGAGACAAAAGGAGGGATTTAAAATCTATCTCAGCACAGAAAGACACAAGGAGGATTTATACTCCATCCCAGCATGGAGAGACACAAGGAGGGATTCAAACTCTATCCCAGCAATGAGAGACACAAGGAGGATTTAATCTCTTTCCCAGCACTGAGAGACACTAGGAGGGATTTAAACTCTATCCCAGCACTGAGAGACACAAGGAGGGATTTAAACTCTATCCGAGCACTGACAGACACAAGGAGGGAATAAAACTCTATCCCAGCACTGAGAGACCCAAGGAGGGATTTAAACTCTATACCAGCACTGAGAGACACAAGCAGGGATTTAAACTCTATCCCAGCACTGAGAAACACAAGGAGGGATTTAAACTCTATCCCAGCACTGAGAGACACAAGGAGGGATTTAAACTCTATCCCGGCACTGAGGGAGACACAAGGAGGGATTAAAACTCTATCCCAGCACTGAGAGACACAAAGTGGATTTAAACTCTATCCCAGCACTGAGAGACACAAGGAGGGATTTAAACTCTATCCCAGCACTGAGAGACACAAGGAGGGATTTAAACTCTATCCCAGCACTGAGAGACACAAGGAGGGATTTAAACTCTATCCCAGCACTGAGCGACACAAGGAGGTATTTAAACTCTATCCGAGCACTGAGAGACACAAGGAGGGAATTAAAATCTATCCCAGCACTGAGAGACACAAGGAGGGATTTAAACTCTATCCCAGCACTGAGAGAGACAAGGAGGGAGTTAAACTCTATGCCAGCACTGAGAGACACAAGGAGGGATTTAAAATCTATTCCAGCACTGGGAGACACAAGGAGTGATTTAAACACTAGCCCGGCACTGAGAGAGACACAAGGAGGGATTTAAACTCTATCCCAGCACTGAGGGACACAATGAGGATTTTAACTCTATCCCGGCACTGAGAGACACAAGGAGGGATTTAAAATCTATCCCAGCACTGAGAGACACATGGAGGGATTTAAACTCTATCCCAGCACTGAGAGACACAAGGAGGGATTTAAACTCAATCCTGGCACAGAGAGAGACACAAGGAGGGATTTAAACTCTATCCCAGCACTGAGAGACACAAGGAGGGATTTAAACTCTATCCCAGCACTGAGAGACAAAAGGAGGGATTTAAACTCTATCCCAGCACTGAGAGACACAAGGAGGGATTTAAACTCTATCCCAGCACTGAGAGACAAAAGGAGGGATTTAAACTCTATCCCAGCACTGAGAGACACAAGGAGGGATTTAAACTCTAAACCAGCACTGAGACACACAAGGAGGGATTTAAACTCTATCCCAGCACTGAGAGACACAAGGAGGGATTTAAACTCTATCCCAGCACTGAGAGACACAAGGAGGGATTTAAACTCTAACCCAGCACTGAGACACACAAGGAGGGATTTAAACTCTATCCCAGCACTGAGAGACACAAGGAGGGATTTAAACTCTATCCCAGCACTGAGAGACACAAGGAGGGATTTAAAAACTATCCCAGCATTGAGAGACACAATGATGATTTAAACTCTATCCCGGCACTGAGAGAGACACAAGGAGGGATTTAAACTCTATCCCAGCACTGACAGACACAAGGAGGATTTAAACTCTATCCGTGCACTGAGAGACACAAGGAGGATTTAAACTCTATCCCAGCACTGAGAGACACAAGGAGGGATTTAAACTCGATCCCTGCAATGAGAGACACAAGGAGGGATTTAAACTCTATCCCAGCACTGAGTGGCACAAGGAGGATTTAATCTCTATCCCAGCACTGAGAGACACAAGGAGGGATTTAAACTCTATCCCAGCACTGAGAGACACAAGGAGGGATTTAAAATCTATCCCAGCACTGAGAGACACAAGGAGGGAATTAAAATCTATCCCAGCACTGAGAGACACAAGGAGGGATTTAAACTCTATCCCGGCACTGAGAGAGACACAAGGAGGGATTTAAACTCTATCCCAGCACTGAGACACAAGGAGGGATTTAAACTCTATCCCAGCACTGAGAGACACAAGGAGGGATTTAAACTCTATCCGTGCACTGAGAGAGACACAAGGAGGGATTTAAACTCTATCCCAGCACTGAGGGACACAATGAGGATTTAAACTCTATCCCGGCACTGAGAGACACAAGGAGGGATTTAAACTCTATCCCAGCACTGAGAGACCCAAGGAGGGATTTAAACTCTATCCCAGCACTGAGAGACACAAGGAGGGATTTAAACTCTATCCCAGCACTAAGAGACACAAGGAGGGATTTAAACTCTATCCCAGCACTGAGAGACACAAGGAGGGATTTAAACTCTATCCCGGCACTGAGAGAGACACAAGGAGGGATTTAAACTCTATCCCAGCACTGAGAGACACAAGGAGGATTTAAACTCTATCCCTGCACTGAGAGACACAATGAGGATGTAACCTCTATCCCAGCACTGAGAGACACAAGGAGGGATTTAAACTCTATCCCGGCACTGAGAGACACAAGGAGGGATTTAAACTCTATCCCGGCACTGAGAGACACAAGGAGGGATTTAAACTCTATCCCAGCACTGAGAGACACAAGGAGGGATTTAAACTCTATCCCAGCATTGAGAGACACAATGAGGATTGAAACACTATCCCGGCACTGAGAGACACAAGGAGGGAGTTAAACTCTATCCCAGCACTGAGAGACACAAGGAGGGATTTAAACACTATCCCGGCACTGAGAGAGACACAAGGAGGGATTTAAACTCTATACCAGCACTGAGAGACACAAAGAGAATTTAAACTCTA
The DNA here is from genome assembly GCA_026770705.1 of Isurus oxyrinchus. NCBI lineage: Eukaryota > Metazoa > Chordata > Chondrichthyes > Lamniformes > Lamnidae > Isurus > Isurus oxyrinchus. Next base: position 682,722 of record JANJGN010000293.1, on the reverse strand, counting down.
TCCCAGCACTAAGAGACACAAGGAGGGATTTAAACTCTATCCCAGCACTGAGAGACACAAGGAGGGATTTAAACTCTATCCCAGCACTGAGAGACACAAGGAGGGATTTAAACTCTATCCTAGCACGGAGAGACACAAGGAGGGATTTAAACTCTATCCGAGCACTGAGAGACACAAGGAGGGAATTAAAATCTATCCCAGCAGTAAGAGACACAAGGAGGGATTTAAACTCTATCTCAGCACTGAGAGAGACAAGGAGGGAGTTAAATTCTATCCCAGCACTGAGAGACACAAGGAGGGATTTAAACTCTATCCCAGCACTGGGAGACACAAGGAGTGATTTAAACTCTATCCCGGCACTGAGAGAGACACAAGGAGGGATTTAAACTCTATCACAGCACTGAGGGACACAATGAGGATTTAAACTCTATCCCGGCACTGAGAGACACAAGGAGAGATTTAAACTCTATCCCAGCACTGAGAGACACAAGGAGGGATTTAAACTCTATCCCAGCACTGAGAGACACAAGGAGGGATTTAAACTCTATCCCGGCACTGAGAGAGACACAAGGAGGGATTTAAACTCTATCCCAGCACTGAGAGACAAAAGGAGGGATTTAAACTCTATCCCAGCACTGAGAGACACAAGGAGGGATTTAAACTCTATCCCAGCACTGAGAGAGACAAGGAGGGATTTAAACTCTATCCCAGCACTGAGAGACACAAGGAGGGATTTTAACTCTATCCGAGCACTGAGAGACACAAGGAGGGATTTAAACTCTATCCCAGCATTGAGAGACACAATGAGGATTTAAGCTCTATCCCGGCACTGAGAGACACAAGGAGGGATTTAAACTCTATCCCAGCACTGAGAGACACAAAAAGGTATTTAAACACTAACCCAGCACTGAGAGACACAAGGAGGGATTTAAACTCTATCCCGGCACTGAGAGAGACACAAGGAGGGATTCAAACTCTATTCCAGCACTGAGAGACACAAGGAGGGATTTAAACTCTATCCCAGCACTGAGAGACACAAGGAGGGATTTAAACTCTATCCCAGCACTGAGAGACACAAGGAGGGATTTAAACTCTATCCCAGCACTGAGAGACACAAGGAAGGATTTAAACTCTATCCCAGCACTGAGAGACACAAGGAGGGATTTAAAATCTATCCCAGCACTGAGAGACACAAGGAGGGATTGAAACTCTATCCCAGCACTAAGAGACACAAGGAGGGATTTAAACTCTATCCCAGCACTGAGAGATACAAGGAGGATTGAAACTCTATCCCAGCACTGAGAGACACAAGGGGGGATTTAAACTCTATCCCAGCACTGAGAGACAGAAGGAGGGATTTAAACTCTATCCCAGCACTGAGTGGCAGAAGGAGGATTTAATCTCTATCCCAGCACTGAGAGACACAAGGAGGATTTAAACTCTATCCCAGCACTGAGAGACACAAGGAGGGATTTAAACTCTATCCCAGCACTGAGAGACACAAGGAGGGATTCAAACTCTATCCCATCACTGAAAGACACAATGAGGATTTAAACTCTATCCCAGCACTGAGAGACACAAGGAGGATTTAAACTGTATCCCGTCACTGAGAGACACAATGAGGATTTAATCTCTATCCCAGCACTGAGAGACACAAGGAGGGATTTAAACTCTATCCCGGTACTGAGAGACACAAGGAGGGATTTAAACTCTATCCCAGCACTGAGAGACACAAGGAGGATTTAAACTCTATCCCAGCACTGAGAGACACATGGAGGGATTTAAACTCTATCCCGGCACTCAGAGACACAAGGAGGGATTTAAACTCTATCCCAGCACAAAGAGACACAATGAGTATTGAAACTCTATCCCGGCACTGACAGACACAAGGAGGGATTTAAACTCTATCCCAGCACTGAGAGACACAAGGAGGGATTTAAACTCTATCCCAGTACTGAGAGACACAAGGAGGGATACGAAGGGTCATGAAGACTCGAAACGTCAACCCTTTTCTTCTCCGCCGATGCTGCCAGACCTGCTGAGTTTTTCCAGGTAATTCTGTTTTTGTTTTAAACTCTATCCCGGCACTGAGAGAGACACAAGGAGGGATTTAAACTCTATCCCGGCACTGAGAGACACAAGGAGGGATTTAACCTCTATCCCAGCACTGAGAGACACAAGGAGGGATTTAAACTCTATCCCAGCACTGAGAGACACAAGGAGGATTTAAACTCTAACCCAGCACTGAGAGACACAAGGAGGATTTAAACTCTATCCCATCACTGAGAGACACAATGAGGATTTAAACTCTATCCCAGCGCTGAGAGACACAGGGAAGATTTAAACTCTATCCCAGCACTGAGAGACACAAGGAGAGATTTAAACTCTATCCCTGCAACGAGAGACACAAGGAGGGATTTAAACTCTATCCCAGCACTGAGAGAGACAAGGAGGATTTAAACTCTATCCCGGCACTGAGAGACAAAAGGAGGGAGTTAACCTCTATCTCGGCACTGAGAGACACAAGGAGGAATTTAAACTCAATCCCAGCACTGAGAGAAACAAGGAGGGATTTAAATTCTATCCCAGCACTGAGAGACACAAGGAGGATTTAATCTCTTTCCCAGCACTGAGAGACACTAGGAGGGATTTAAACTCTATCCCAGCACTGAGAGACACAAGGAGGGATTTAAACTCTATCCCAGAACTGAGAGACACAAGGAGGGATTTAAACTCTATCCCGGCACTGAGGGAGACACAAGGAGGGATTTAAACTCTATCCCAGCACTGAGAGACACAAAGTGGATTTAAACTCTATCCCAGCACTGAGAGACACAAGGAGGGATTTAAACTCTATCCCAGCACTGAGAGACACAAGGAGGGATTTAAACTCTATCCCAGCACTGAGAGACACAAGGAGGGATTTAAACTCGATCCCAGCACTGAGCGACACAAGGAGGTATTTAAAGTCTATCCGAGCACTGAGAGACACAAGGAGGGAATTAAAATCTATCCCAGCACTGAGAGACACAAGGAGGGATTAAACCTCTATCCCAGCACTGAGAGAGACAAGGAGGGAGTTAAACTCTATCCCAGCACTGAGAGACACAAGGAGGGATTTAAACTCTATTCCAGCACTGGGAGACACAAGGAGTGATTTAAACACTAGCCCGGCACTGAGAGAGACACAAGGAGGGATTTAAACTCTATCCCAGCACTGAGGGACACAATGAGGATTTTAACTCTATCCCGGCACTGAGAGACACAAGGAGGGATTTAAACTCTATCCCAGCACTGAGAGACACATGGAGGGATTTATACTCTATCCCAGCACTGAGAGACACAAGGAGGGATTTAAACTCAATCCTGGCACAGAGAGAGACACAAGGAGGGATTTAAACTCTATCCCAGCACTGAGAGACACAAGGAGGGATTTAAACTCTATCCCAGCACTGAGAGACAAAAGGAGGGATTTAAACTCTATCCCAGCACTGAGAGACACAAGGAGGGATTTAAACTCTATCCCAGCACTGAGAGACAAAAGGAGGGATTTAAACTCTATCCCAGCACTGAGAGACACAAGGAGGGATTTAAACTCTATCCCAGCACTGAGACACACAAGGAGGGATTTAAACTCTATCCCAGCACTGAGAGACACAAGGAGGGATTTAAACTCCATCCCAGCATGGAGAGACACAATGCGGATTTAAACTCTATCCCAGCACTGAGAGACACAAGGAGGATTTAAACTCCATCCCAGCATGGAGAGACACAAGGAGGGATTTAAACTCTATCCCAGCACTGAGAGACAAAAGGAGGGATTTAAAATCTATCTCAGCACAGAAAGACACAAGGAGGATTTAAACTCCATCCCAGCATGGAGAGACACAAGGAGGGATTCAAACTCTATCCCAGCAATGAGAGACACAAGGAGGATTTAATCTCTTTCCCAGCACTGAGAGACACTAGGAGGGATTTAAACTCTATCCCAGCACTGAGAGACACAAGGAGGGATTTAAACTCTATCCGAGCACTGACAGACACAAGGAGGGAATAAAACTCTATCCCAGCACTGAGAGACCCAAGGAGGGATTTAAACTCTATACCAGCACTGAGAGACACAAGCAGGGATTTAAACTCTATCCCAGCACTGAGAAACACAAGGAGGGATTTAAACTCTATCCCAGCACTGAGAGACACAAGGAGGGATTTAAACTCTATCCCGGCACTGAGGGAGACACAAGGAGGGATTTAAACTCTATCCCAGCACTGAGAGACACAAGGAGGGATTTAAACTCTATCCCAGCACTGAGAGACAAAAGGAGGGATTTAAACTCTATCCCAGCACTGAGAGACACAAGGAGGGATTTAAACTCTATCCCAGCACTGAGAGACAAAAGGAGGGATTTAAACTCTATCCCAGCACTGAGAGACACAAGGAGGGATTTAAACTCTAACCCAGCACTGAGACACACAAGGAGGGATTTAAACTCTATCCCAGCACTGAGAGACACAAGGAGGGATTTAAACTCTATCCCAGCACTGAGAGACACAAGGAGGGATTTAAAAACTATCCCAGCATTGAGAGACACAATGATGATTTAAACTCTATCCCGGCACTGAGAGAGACACAAGGAGGGATTTAAACTCTATCCCAGCACTGCAGACACAAGGAGGATTTAAGCTCTATCCGTGCACTGAGAGACACAAGGAGGGATTTAAACTCTACCCAGCACTAAGAGACACAAGGAGGAATTAAAACTCTATCCCAGCACTGAGAGATACAAGGAGGATTTAAACTCTATCCCAGCACTGAGAGACACAAGGAGGGATTTAAACTCGATCCCTGCAATGAGAGACACAAGGAGGGATTTAAACTCTATCCCAGCACTGAGTGGCACAAGGAGGATTTAATCTCTATCCCAGCACTGAGAGACACAAGGAGGGATTTAAACTCTATCCCAGCACTGAGAGACACAAGGAGGGATTTAAAATCTATCCCAGCACTGAGAGACTCAAGGAGGGAATTAAAATCTATCCCAGCACTGAGAGACACAAGGAGGGATTTAAACTCTATCCCGGCACTGAGAGAGACACAAGGAGGGATTTAAACTCTATCCCAGCACTGAGACACAAGGAGGGATTTAAACTCTATCCCAGCACTGAGAGACACAAGGAGGGATTTAAACTCTATCCGTGCACTGAGAGAGACACAAGGAGGGATTTAAACTCTATCCCAGCACTGAGGGACACAATGAGGATTTAAACTCTATCCCGGCACTGAGAGACACAAGGAGGGATTTAAACTCTATCCCAGCACTGAGAGACCCAAGGAGGGATTTAAACTCTATCCCAGCACTGAGAGACACAAGGAGGGATTTAAACTCTATCCCAGCACTAAGAGACACAAGGAGGGATTTAAACTCTATCCCAGCACTGAGAGACACAAGGAGGGATTTAAACTCTATCCCGGCACTGAGAGAGACACAAGGAGGGATTTAAACTCTATCCCAGCACTGAGAGACACAAGGAGGATTTAAACTCTATCCCTGCACTGAGAGACACAATGAGGATGTAAACTCTATCCCAGCACTGAGAGACACAAGGAGGGATTTAAACTCTATCCCGGCACTGAGAGACACAAGGAGGGATTTAAACTCTATCCCGGCACTGAGAGACACAAGGAGGGATTTAAACTCTATCCCAGCACTGAGAGACACAAGGAGGGATTTAAACTCTATCCCAGCATTGAGAGACACAATGAGGATTGAAACACTATCCCGGCACTGAGAGACACAAGGAGGGAGTTAAACTCTATCCCAGCACTGAGAGACACAAGGAGGGATTTAAACTCTATCCCAGCACTGAGAGACACAAGGAGGGATTTAAACTCTATCCCGGCACTGAGAGAGACACAAGGAGGGATTTAAACTCTATACCAGCACTGAGAGACACAAAGAGAATTTAAACTCTATCCCAGCACTAAGAGACACAAGGAGGGATTTAAACTCTATCCCAGCACTGAGAGACACAAGGAGGGATTTAAACTCTATCCCAGCACTGAGAGACACAAGGAGGGATTTAAACTCTATCCTAGCACGGAGAGACACAAGGAGGGATTTAAACTCTATCCGAGCACTGAGAGACACAAGGAGGGAATTAAAATCTATCCCAGCAGTAAGAGACACAAGGAGGGATTTAAACTCTATCTCAGCACTGAGAGAGACAAGGAGGGAGTTAAATTCTATCCCAGCACTGAGAGACACAAGGAGGGATTTAAACTCTATCCCAGCACTGGGAGACACAAGGAGTGATTTAAACTCTATCCCGGCACTGAGAGAGACACAAGGAGGGATTTAAACTCTATCACAGCACTGAGGGACACAATGAGGATTTAAACTCTATCCCGGCACTGAGAGACACAAGGAGAGATTTAAACTCTATCCCAGCACTGAGAGACACAAGGAGGGATTTAAACTCTATCCCAGCACTGAGAGACACAAGGAGGGATTTAAACTCTATCCCGGCACTGAGAGAGACACAAGGAGGGATATAAACTCTATCCCAGCACTGAGAGACAAAAGGAGGGATTTAAACTCTATCCCAGCACTGAGAGACACAAGGAGGGATTTAAACTCTATCCCAGCACTGAGAGACACAAGGAGGGATTTAAACTCTATCTCGGCACTGAGAGACACAAGGAGGGATTTAAACTCTATCCCAGCATGGAGAGACACAATGCGGATTTAAACTCTATCCCAGCACTGAGAGACACAAGGAGGATTTAAACTCCATCCCAGCATGGAGAGACACAAGGAGGGATTTAAACTCTATCCCAGCACTGAGAGACAAAAGGAGGGATTTAAAATCTATCTCAGCACAGAAAGACACAAGGAGGATTTAAACTCCATCCCAGCATGGAGAGACACAAGGAGGGATTCAAACTCTATCCCAGCAATGAGAGACACAAGGAGGATTTAATCTCTTTCCCAGCACTGAGAGACACTAGGAGGGATTTAAACTCTATCCCAGCACTGAGAGACACAAGGAGGGATTTAAACTCTATCCGAGCACTGACAGACACAAGGAGGGAATAAAACTCTATCCCAGCACTGAGAGACCCAAGGAGGGATTTAAACTCTATACCAGCACTGAGAGACACAAGCAGGGATTTAAACTCTATCCCAGCACTGAGAGACACAAGGAGGGATTTAAACTCTATCCCAGCACTGAGAGACAAAAGGAGGGATTTAAACTCTATCCCAGCACTGAGAGACACAAGGAGGGATTTAAACTCTATCCCAGCACTGAGAGACAAAAGGAGGGATTTAAACTCTATCCCAGCACTGAGAGACACAAGGAGGGATTTAAACTCTAACCCAGCACTGAGACACACAAGGAGGGATTTAAACTCTATCCCAGCACTGAGAGACACAAGGAGGGATTTAAACTCTATCCCAGCACTGAGAGACACAAGGAGGGATTTAAAAACTATCCCAGCATTGAGAGACACAATGATGATTTAAACTCTATCCCGGCACTGAGAGAGACACAAGGAGGGATTTAAACTCTATCCCAGCACTGACAGACACAAGGAGGATTTAAGCTCTATCCGTGCACTGAGAGACACAAGGAGGGATTTAAACTCTACCCAGCACTAAGAGACACAAGGAGGAATTAAAACTCTATCCCAGCACTGAGAGATACAAGGAGGATTTAAACTCTATCCCAGCACTGAGAGACACAAGGAGGGATTTAAACTCGATCCCTGCAATGAGAGACACAAGGAGGGATTTAAACTCTATCCCAGCACTGAGTGGCACAAGGAGGATTTAATCTCTATCCCAGCACTGAGAGACACAAGGAGGGATTTAAACTCTATCCCAGCACTGAGAGACACAAGGAGGGATTTAAAATCTATCCCAGCACTGAGAGACACAAGGAGGGAATTAAAATCTATCCCAGCACTGAGAGACACAAGGAGGGATTTAAACTCTATCCCGGCACTGAGAGAGACACAAGGAGGGATTTAAACTCTATCCCAGCACTGAGACACAAGGAGGGATTTAAACTCTATCCCAGCACTGAGAGACACAAGGAGGGATTTAAACTCTATCCGTGCACTGAGAGAGACACAAGGAGGGATTTAAACTCTATCCCAGCACTGAGGGACACAATGAGGATTTAAACTCTATCCCGGCACTGAGAGACACAAGGAGGGATTTAAACTCTATCCCAGCACTGAGAGACCCAAGGAGGGATTTAAACTCTATCCCAGCACTGAGAGACACAAGGAGGGATTTAAACTCTATCCCAGCACTAAGAGACACAAGGAGGGATTTAAACTCTATCCCAGCACTGAGAGACACAAGGAGGGATTTAAACTCTATCCCGGCACTGAGAGAGACACAAGGAGGGATTTAAACTCTATCCCAGCACTGAGAGACACAAGGAGGATTTAAACTCTATCCCTGCACTGAGAGACACAATGAGGATGTAAACTCTATCCCAGCACTGAGAGACACAAGGAGGGATTTAAACTCTATCCCGGCACTGAGAGACACAAGGAGGGATTTAAACTCTATCCCGGCACTGAGAGACACAAGGAGGGATTTAAACTCTATCCCAGCACTGAGAGACACAAGGAGGGATTTAAACTCTATCCCAGCATTGAGAGACACAATGAGGATTGAAACACTATCCCGGCACTGAGAGACACAAGGAGGGAGTTAAACTCTATCCCAGCACTGAGAGACACAAGGAGGGATTTAAACTCTATCCCAGCACTGAGAGACACAAGGAGGGATTTAAACTCTATCCCGGCACTGAGAGAGACACAAGGAGGGATTTAAACTCTATACCAGCACTGAGAGACACAAAGAGAATTTAAACTCTATCCCAGCACTAAGAGACACAAGGAGGGATTTAAACTCTATCCCAGCACTGAGAGACACAAGGAGGGATTTAAACTCTATCCCAGCACTGAGAGACACAAGGAGGGATTTAAACTCTATCCTAGCACGGAGAGACACAAGGAGGGATTTAAACTCTATCCGAGCACTGAGAGACACAAGGAGGGAATTAAAATCTATCCCAGCAGTAAGAGACACAAGGAGGGATTTAAACTCTATCTCAGCACTGAGAGAGACAAGGAGGGAGTTAAATTCTATCCCAGCACTGAGAGACACAAGGAGGGATTTAAACTCTATCCCAGCACTGGGAGACACAAGGAGTGATTTAAACTCTATCCCGGCACTGAGAGAGACACAAGGAGGGATTTAAACTCTATCACAGCACTGAGGGACACAATGAGGATTTAAACTCTATCCCGGCACTGAGAGACACAAGGAGAGATTTAAACTCTATCCCAGCACTGAGAGACACAAGGAGGGATTTAAACTCTATCCCAGCACTGAGAGACACAAGGAGGGATTTAAACTCTATCCCGGCACTGAGAGAGACACAAGGAGGGATTTAAACTCTATCCCAGCACTGAGAGACAAAAGGAGGGATTTAAACTCTATCCCAGCACTGAGAGACACAAGGAGGGATTTAAACTCTATCCCAGCACTGAGAGAGACAAGGAGGGATTTAAACTCTATCCCAGCACTGAGAGACACAAGGAGGGATTTTAACTCTATCCGAGCACTGAGAGACACAAGGAGGGATTTAAACTCTATCCCAGCATTGAGAGACACAATGAGGATTTAAGCTCTATCCCGGCACTGAGAGACACAAGGAGGGATTTAAACTCTATCCCAGCACTGAGAGACACAAAAAGGTATTTAAACACTAACCCAGCACTGAGAGACACAAGGAGGGATTTAAACTCTATCCCGGCACTGAGAGAGACACAAGGAGGGATTCAAACTCTATCCCAGCACTGAGAGACACAAGGAGGGATTTAAACTCTATCCCAGCACTGAGAGACACAAGGAGGGATTTAAACTCTATCCCAGCACTGAGAGACACAAGGAGGGATTTAAACTCTATCCCAGCACTGAGAGACACAAGGAAGGATTTAAACTCTATCCCAGCACTGAGAGACACAAGGAGGGATTTAAAATCTATCCCAGCACTGAGAGACACAAGGAGGGATTGAAACTCTATCCCAGCACTAAGAGACACAAGGAGGGATTTAAACTCTATCCCAGCACTGAGAGATACAAGGAGGATTGAAACTCTATCCCAGCACTGAGAGACACAAGGGGGGATTTAAACTCTATCCCAGCACTGAGAGACAGAAGGAGGGATTTAAACTCTATCCCAGCACTGAGTGGCAGAAGGAGGATTTAATCTCTATCCCAGCACTGAGAGACACAAGGAGGATTTAAACTCTATCCCAGCACTGAGAGACACAAGGAGGGATTTAAACTCTATCCCAGCACTGAGAGACACAAGGAGGGATTCAAACTCTATCCCATCACTGAAAGACACAATGAGGATTTAAACTCTATCCCAGCACTGAGAGACACAAGGAGGATTTAAACTGTATCCCGTCACTGAGAGACACAATGAGGATTTAATCTCTATCCCAGCACTGAGAGACACAAGGAGGGATTTAAACTCTATCCCGGTACTGAGAGACACAAGGAGGGATTTAAACTCTATCCCAGCACTGAGAGACACAAGGAGGATTTAAACTCTATCCCAGCACTGAGAGACACATGGAGGGATTTAAACTCTATCCCGGCACTCAGAGACACAAGGAGGGATTTAAACTCTATCCCAGCACAAAGAGACACAATGAGTATTGAAACTCTATCCCGGCACTGACAGACACAAGGAGGGATTTAAACTCTATCCCAGCACTGAGAGACACAAGGAGGGATTTAAACTCTATCCCAGTACTGAGAGACACAAGGAGGGATACGAAGGGTCATGAAGACTCGAAACGTCAACCCTTTTCTTCTCCGCCGATGCTGCCAGACCTGCTGAGTTTTTCCAGGTAATTCTGTTTTTGTTTTAAACTCTATCCCGGCACTGAGAGAGACACAAGGAGGGATTTAAACTCTATCCCATCACTGAGAGACACAATGAGGATTTAAACTCTATCCCAGCGCTGAGAGACACAGGGAAGATTTAAACTCTATCCCAGCACTGAGAGACACAAGGAGAGATTTAAACTCTATCCCTGCAACGAGAGACACAAGGAGGGATTTAAACTCTATCCCAGCACTGAGAGAGACAAGGAGGATTTAAACTCTATCCCGGCACTGAGAGACAAAAGGAGGGAGTTAACCTCTATCTCGGCACTGAGAGACACAAGGAGGAATTTAAACTCAATCCCAGCACTGAGAGAAACAAGGAGGGATTTAAATTCTATCCCAGCACTGAGAGACACAAGGAGGATTTAATCTCTTTCCCAGCACTGAGAGACACTAGGAGGGATTTAAACTCTATCCCAGCACTGAGAGACACAAGGAGGGATTTAAACTCTATCCGAGCACGGACAGACACAAGGAGGGAATAAAACTCAATCCCAGCACTGAGAGACCCAAGGAGGGATTTAAACTCTATCCCAGCACTGAGAGACACAAGCAGGGATTTAAACTCTATCCCAGCACTGAGAAACACAAGGAGGGATTTAAACTCTATCCCAGAACTGAGAGACACAAGGAGGGATTTAAACTCTATCCCGGCACTGAGGGAGACACAAGGAGGGATTTAAACTCTATCCCAGCACTGAGAGACACAAAGTGGATTTAAACTCTATCCCAGCACTGAGAGACACAAGGAGGGATTTAAACTCTATCCCAGCACTGAGAGACACAAGGAGGGATTTAAACTCTATCCCAGCACTGAGAGACACAAGGAGGGATTTAAACTCGATCCCAGCACTGAGCGACACAAGGAGGTATTTAAAGTCTATCCGAGCACTGAGAGACACAAGGAGGGAATTAAAATCTATCCCAGCACTGAGAGACACAAGGAGGGATTAAACCTCTATCCCAGCACTGAGAGAGACAAGGAGGGAGTTAAACTCTATCCCAGCACTGAGAGACACAAGGAGGGATTTAAACTCTATTCCAGCACTGGGAGACACAAGGAGTGATTTAAACACTAGCCCGGCACTGAGAGAGACACAAGGAGGGATTTAAACTCTATCCCAGCACTGAGGGACACAATGAGGATTTTAACTCTATCCCGGCACTGAGAGACACAAGGAGGGATTTAAACTCTATCCCAGCACTGAGAGACACATGGAGGGATTTAAACTCTATCCCAGCACTGAGAGACACAAGGAGGGATTTAAACTCAATCCTGGCACAGAGAGAGACACAAGGAGGGATTTAAACTCTATCCCAGCACTGAGAGACACAAGGAGGGATTTAAACTCTATCCCAGCACTGAGAGACAAAAGGAGGGATTTAAACTCTATCCCAGCACTGAGAGACACAAGGAGGGATTTAAACTCTATCCCAGCACTGAGAGACAAAAGGAGGGATTTAAACTCTATCCCAGCACTGAGAGACACAAGGAGGGATTTAAACTCTATCCCAGCACTGAGACACACAAGGAGGGATTTAAACTCTATCCCAGCACTGAGAGACACAAGGAGGGATTTAAACTCCATCCCAGCATGGAGAGACACAATGCGGATTTAAACTCTATCCCAGCACTGAGAGACACAAGGAGGATTTAAACTCCATCCCAGCATGGAGAGACACAAGGAGGGATTTAAACTCTATCCCAGCACTGAGAGACAAAAGGAGGGATTTAAAATCTATCTCAGCACAGAAAGACACAAGGAGGATTTAAACTCCATCCCAGCATCGAGAGACACAAGGAGGGATTCAAACTCTATCCCAGCAATGAGAGACACAAGGAGGATTTAATCTCTTTCCCAGCACTGAGAGACACTAGGAGGGATTTAAACTCTATCCCAGCACTGAGAGACACAAGGAGGGATTTAAACTCTAACCGAGCACTGACAGACACAAGGAGGGAATAAAACTCTATCCCAGCACTGAGAGACCCAAGGAGGGATTTAAACTCTATACCAGCACTGAGAGACACAAGCAGGGATTTAAACTCTATCCCAGCACTGAGAAACACAAGGAGGGATTTAAACTCTATCCCAGCACTGAGAGACACAAGGAGGGATTTAAACTCTATCCCGGCACTGAGGGAGACACAAGGAGGGATTTAAACTCTATCCCAGCACTGAGAGACACAAAGTGGATTTAAACTCTATCCCAGCACTGAGAGACACAAGGAGGGATTTAAACTCTATCCCAGCACTGAGAGACACAAGGAGGGATTTAAACTCTATCCCAGCACTGAGAGACACAAGGAGGGATTTAAACTCTATCCCAGCACTGAGCGACACAAGGAGGTATTTAAACTCTATCCGAGCACTGAGAGACACAAGGAGGGAATTAAAATCTATCCCAGCACTGAGAGACACAAGGAGGGATTTAAACTCTATCCCAGCACTGAGAGAGACAAGGAGGGAGTTAAACTCTATGCCAGCACTGAGAGACACAAGGAGGGATTTAAAATCTATTCCAGCACTGGGAGACACAAGGAGTGATTTAAACACTAGCCCGGCACTGAGAGAGACACAAGGAGGGATTTAAACTCAATCCCAGCACTGAGGGACACAATGAGGATTTTAACTCTATCCCGGCACTGAGAGACACAAGGAGGGATTTAAAATCTATCCCAGCACTGAGAGACACATGGAGGGATTTAAACTCTATCCCAGCACTGAGAGACACAAGGAGGGATTTAAACTCAATCCTGGCACAGAGAGAGACACAAGGAGGGATTTAAAGTCTATCCCAGCACTGAGAGACACAAGGAGGGATTAAAACTCTATCCCAGCACTGAGAGACAAAAGGAGGGATTTAAACTCTATCCCAGCACTGAGAGACACAAGGAGGGATTTAAACTCTATCCCAGCACTGAGAGACAAAAGGAGGGATTTAAACTCTATCCCAGCACTGAGAGACACAAGGAGGGATTTAAACTCTAACCCAGCACTGAGACACGCAAGGAGGGATTTAAACTCTATCCCAGCACTGAGAGACACAAGGAGGGATTTAAACTCGATCCCTGCAATGAGAGACCCAAGGAGGGATTTAAACTCTATCCCAGCACTGAGTGGCACAAGGAGGATTTAATCTCTATCCCAGCACTCAGAGACACAAGGAGGGATTTAAACTCTATCCCAGCACTGAGAGACACAAGGAGGGATTTAAAATCTATCCCAGCACTGAGAGACACAAGGAGGGAATTAAAATCTATCCCAGCACTGAGAGACACAAGGAGGGATTTAAACTCTATCCCAGCACTGAGAGAGACAAGGAGGATTTAAACTCTATCCCGGCACTGAGAGACAAAAGGAGGGAGTTAACCTATATCTCGGCACTGAGAGACACAAGGAGGAATTTAAACTCAATCCCAGCACTGAGAGAAACAAGGAGGGATTTAAATTCTATCCCAGCACTGAGAGACACAAGGAGGATTTAATCTCTTTCCCAGCACTGAGAGACACTAGGAGGGATTTAAACTCTATCCCAGCACTGAGAGACACAAGGAGGGATTTAAACTCTATCCCAGCACTGAGAGACACAAGGAGGGATTTAAACTCGATCCCAGCACTGAGCGACACAAGGAGGTATTTAAAGTCTATCCGAGCACTGAGAGACACAAGGAGGGAATTAAAATCTATCCCAGCACTGAGAGACACAAGGAGGGATTAAACCTCTATCCCAGCACTGAGAGAGACAAGGAGGGAGTTAAACTCTATCCCAGCACTGAGAGACACAAGGAGGGATTTAAACTCTATTCCAGCACTGGGAGACACAAGGAGTGATTTAAACACTAGCCCGGCACTGAGAGAGACACAAGGAGGGATTTAAACTCTATCCCAGCACTGAGGGACACAATGAGGATTTTAACTCTATCCCGGCACTGAGAGACACAAGGAGGGATTTAAACTCTATCCCAGCACTGAGAGACACATGGAGGGATTTAAACTCTATCCCAGCACTGAGAGACACAAGGAGGGATTTAAACTCAATCCTGGCACAGAGAGAGACACAAGGAGGGATTTAAACTCTATCCCAGCACTGAGAGACACAAGGAGGGATTTAAACTCTATCCCAGCACTGAGAGACAAAAGGAGGGATTTAAACTCTATCCCAGCACTGAGAGACACAAGGAGGGATTTAAACTCTATCCCAGCACTGAGAGACAAAAGGAGGGATTTAAACTCTATCCCAGCACTGAGAGACACAAGGAGGGATTTAAACTCTATCCCAGCACTGAGACACACAAGGAGGGATTTAAACTCTATCCCAGCACTGAGAGACACAAGGAGGGATTTAAACTCCATCCCAGCATGGAGAGACACAATGCGGATTTAAACTCTATCCCAGCACTGAGAGACACAAGGAGGATTTAAACTCCATCCCAGCATGGAGAGACACAAGGAGGGATTTAAACTCTATCCCAGCACTGAGAGACAAAAGGAGGGATTTAAAATCTATCTCAGCACAGAAAGACACAAGGAGGATTTAAACTCCATCCCAGCATCGAGAGACACAAGGAGGGATTCAAACTCTATCCCAGCAATGAGAGACACAAGGAGGATTTAATCTCTTTCCCAGCACTGAGAGACACTAGGAGGGATTTAAACTCTATCCCAGCACTGAGAGACACAAGGAGGGATTTAAACTCTAACCGAGCACTGACAGACACAAGGAGGGAATAAAACTCTATCCCAGCACTGAGAGACCCAAGGAGGGATTTAAACTCTATACCAGCACTGAGAGACACAAGCAGGGATTTAAACTCTATCCCAGCACTGAGAAACACAAGGAGGGATTTAAACTCTATCCCAGCACTGAGAGACACAAGGAGGGATTTAAACTCTATCCCGGCACTGAGGGAGACACAAGGAGGGATTTAAACTCTATCCCAGCACTGAGAGACACAAAGTGGATTTAAACTCTATCCCAGCACTGAGAGACACAAGGAGGGATTTAAACTCTATCCCAGCACTGAGAGACACAAGGAGGGATTTAAACTCTATCCCAGCACTGAGAGACACAAGGAGGGATTTAAACTCTATCCCAGCACTGAGCGACACAAGGAGGTATTTAAACTCTATCCGAGCACTGAGAGACACAAGGAGGGAATTAAAATCTATCCCAGCACTGAGAGACACAAGGAGGGATTTAAACTCTATCCCAGCACTGAGAGAGACAAGGAGGGAGTTAAACTCTATGCCAGCACTGAGAGACACAAGGAGGGATTTAAAATCTATTCCAGCACTGGGAGACACAAGGAGTGATTTAAACACTAGCCCGGCACTGAGAGAGACACAAGGAGGGATTTAAACTCTATCCCAGCACTGAGGGACACAATGAGGATTTTAACTCTATCCCGGCACTGAGAGACACAAGGAGGGATTTAAAATCTATCCCAGCACTGAGAGACACATGGAGGGATTTAAACTCTATCCCAGCACTGAGAGACACAAGGAGGGATTTAAACTCAATCCTGGCACAGAGAGAGACACAAGGAGGGATTTAAACTCTATCCCAGCACTGAGAGACACAAGGAGGGATTAAAACTCTATCCCAGCACTGAGAGACAAAAGGAGGGATTTAAACTCTATCCCAGCACTGAGAGACACAAGGAGGGATTTAAACTCTATCCCAGCACTGAGAGACAAAAGGAGGGATTTAAACTCTATCCCAGCACTGAGAGACACAAGGAGGGATTTAAACTCTAACCCAGCACTGAGACACACAAGGAGGGATTTAAACTCTATCCCAGCACTGAGAGACACAAGGAGGGATTTAAACTCTATCCCAGCACTGAGAGACACAAGGAGGGATTTAAAAACTATCCCAGCATTGAGAGACACAATGATGATTTAAACTCTATCCCGGCACTGAGAGAGACACAAGGAGGGATTTAAACTCTATCCCAGCACTGACAGACACAAGGAGGATTTAAACTCTCTCCGTGCACTGAGAGACACAAGGAGGGATTTAAACTCTACCCAGCACTAAGAGACACAAGGAGGAATTAAAACTCTATCCCAGCACTGAGAGATACAAGGAGGATTTAAACTCTATCCCAGCACTGAGAGACACAAGGAGGGATTTAAACTCGATCCCTGCAATGAGAGACCCAAGGAGGGATTTAAACTCTATCCCAGCACTGAGTGGCAAAAGGAGGATTTAATCTCTATCCCAGCACTGAGAGACACAAGGAGGGATTTAAACTCTATCCCAGCACTGAGAGACACAAGGAGGGATTTAAAATCTATCCCAGCACTGAGAGACACAAGGAGGGAATTAAAATCTATCCCAGCACTGAGAGACACAAGGAGGGATTTAAACTCTATCCCAGCACTGAGAGAGACAAGGAGGATTTAAACTCTATCCCGGCACTGAGAGACAAAAGGAGGGAGTTAACCTCTATCTCGGCACTGAGAGACACAAGGAGGAATTTAAACTCAATCCCAGCACTGAGAGAAACAAGGAGGGATTTAAATTCTATCCCAGCACTCAGAGACACAAGGAGGATTTAATCTCTTTCCCAGCACTGAGAGACACTAGGAGGGATTTAAACTCTATCCCAGCACTGAGAGACACAAGGAGGGATTTAAACTCTATCCGAGCACGGACAGACACAAGGAGGGAATAAAACTCTATCCCAGCACTGAGAGACCCAAGGAGGGATTTAAACTCTATCCCAGCACTGAGAGACACAAGCAGGGATTTAAACTCTATCCCAGCACTGAGAAACACAAGGAGGGATTTAAACTCTATCCCAGAACTGAGAGACACAAGGAGGGATTTAAACTCTATCCCGGCACTGAGGGAGACACAAGGAGGGATTTAAACTCTATCCCAGCACTGAGAGACACAAAGTGGATTTAAACTCTATCCCAGCACTGAGAGACACAAGGAGGGATTTAAACTCTATCCCAGCACTGAGAGACACAAGGAGGGATTTAAACTCTATCCCAGCACTGAGAGACACAAGGAGGGATTTAAACTCGATCCCAGCACTGAGCGACACAAGGAGGTATTTAAAGTCTATCCGAGCACTGAGAGACACAAGGAGGGAATTAAAATCTATCCCAGCACTGAGAGACACAAGGAGGGATTAAACCTCTATCCCAGCACTGAGAGAGACAAGGAGGGAGTTAAACTCTATCCCAGCACTGAGAGACACAAGGAGGGATTTAAACTCTATTCCAGCACTGGGAGACACAAGGAGTGATTTAAACACTAGCCCGGCACTGAGAGAGACACAAGGAGGGATTTAAACTCTATCCCAGCACTGAGGGACACAATGAGGATTTTAACTCTATCCCGGCACTGAGAGACACAAGGAGGGATTTAAACTCTATCCCAGCACTGAGAGACACATGGAGGGATTTAAACTCTATCCCAGCACTGAGAGACACAAGGAGGGATTTAAACTCAATCCTGGCACAGAGAGAGACACAAGGAGGGATTTAAACTCTATCCCAGCACTGAGAGACACAAGGAGGGATTTAAACTCTATCCCAGCACTGAGAGACAAAAGGAGGGATTTAAACTCTATCCCAGCACTGAGAGACACAAGGAGGGATTTAAACTCTATCCCAGCACTGAGAGACAAAAGGAGGGATTTAAACTCTATCCCAGCACTGAGAGACACAAGGAGGGATTTAAACTCTATCCCAGCACTGAGACACACAAGGAGGGATTTAAACTCTATCCCAGCACTGAGAGACACAAGGAGGGATTTAAACTCCATCCCAGCATGGAGAGACACAATGCGGATTTAAACTCTATCCCAGCACTGAGAGACACAAGGAGGATTTAAACTCCATCCCAGCATGGAGAGACACAAGGAGGGATTTAAACTCTATCCCAGCACTGAGAGACAAAAGGAGGGATTTAAAATCTATCTCAGCACAGAAAGACACAAGGAGGATTTAAACTCCATCCCAGCATCGAGAGACACAAGGAGGGATTCAAACTCTATCCCAGCAATGAGAGACACAAGGAGGATTTAATCTCTTTCCCAGCACTGAGAGACACTAGGAGGGATTTAAACTCTATCCCAGCACTGAGAGACACAAGGAGGGATTTAAACTCTAACCGAGCACTGACAGACACAAGGAGGGAATAAAACTCTATCCCAGCACTGAGAGACCCAAGGAGGGATTTAAACTCTATACCAGCACTGAGAGACACAAGCAGGGATTTAAACTCTATCCCAGCACTGAGAAACACAAAGGAGGGATTTAAACTCTATCCCAGCACTGAGAGACACAAGGAGGGATTTAAACTCTATCCCGGCACTGAGGGAGACACAAGGAGG
Source organism: Isurus oxyrinchus (assembly GCA_026770705.1). Taxonomy (NCBI): domain Eukaryota; kingdom Metazoa; phylum Chordata; class Chondrichthyes; order Lamniformes; family Lamnidae; genus Isurus; species Isurus oxyrinchus. The sequence continues at coordinate 663,375 of JANJGN010000293.1, read as the reverse complement.
GATTTAAACTCTATCCCAGCACTGAGAGACACAAAGTGGATTTAAACTCTATCCCAGCACTGAGAGACACAAGGAGGGATTTAAACTCTATCCCAGCACTGAGAGACACAAGGAGGGATTTAAACTCTATCCCAGCACTGAGAGACACAAGGAGGGATTTAAACTCTATCCCAGCACTGAGCGACACAAGGAGGTATTTAAACTCTATCCGAGCACTGAGAGACACAAGGAGGGAATTAAAATCTATCCCAGCACTGAGAGACACAAGGAGGGATTTAAACTCTATCCCAGCACTGAGAGAGACAAGGAGGGAGTTAAACTCTATGCCAGCACTGAGAGACACAAGGAGGGATTTAAAATCTATTCCAGCACTGGGAGACACAAGGAGTGATTTAAACACTAGCCCGGCACTGAGAGAGACACAAGGAGGGATTTAAACTCTATCCCAGCACTGAGGGACACAATGAGGATTTTAACTCTATCCCGGCACTGAGAGACACAAGGAGGGATTTAAAATCTATCCCAGCACTGAGAGACACATGGAGGGATTTAAACTCTATCCCAGCACTGAGAGACACAAGGAGGGATTTAAACTCAATCCTGGCACAGAGAGAGACACAAGGAGGGATTTAAACTCTATCCCAGCACTGAGAGACACAAGGAGGGATTAAAACTCTATCCCAGCACTGAGAGACAAAAGGAGGGATTTAAACTCTATCCCAGCACTGAGAGACACAAGGAGGGATTTAAACTCTATCCCAGCACTGAGAGACAAAAGGAGGGATTTAAACTCTATCCCAGCACTGAGAGACACAAGGAGGGATTTAAACTCTATCCCAGCACTGAGACACACAAGGAGGGATTTAAACTCTATCCCAGCACTGAGAGACACAAGGAGGGATTTAAACTCTATCCCAGCACTGAGAGACACAAGGAGGGATTTAAAAACTATCCCAGCATTGAGAGACACAATGATGATTTAAACTCTATCCCGGCACTGAGAGAGACACAAGGAGGGATTTAAACTCTATCCCAGCACTGACAGACACAAGGAGGATTTAAACTCTATCCGTGCACTGAGAGACACAAGGAGGGATTTAACTCTACCCAGCACTAAGAGACACAAGGAGGAATTAAAACTCTATCCCAGCACTGAGAGATACAAGGAGGATTTAAACTCTATCCCAGCACTGAGAGACACAAGGAGGCATTTAAACTCGATCCCTGCAATGAGAGACCCAAGGAGGGATTTAAACTCTATCCCAGCACTGAGTGGCACAAGGAGGATTTAATCTCTATCCCAGCACTGAGAGACACAAGGAGGGATTTAAACTCTATCCCAGCACTGAGAGACACAAGGAGGGATTTAAACTCTATCCCAGCACTGAGAGACACAAGGAGGGAATTAAAATCTATCCCAGCACTGAGAGACACAAGGAGGGATTTAAACTCTATCCCAGCACTGAGAGAGACAAGGAGGGAGTGAAACTCTATCCCAGAACTGAGAGACACAAGGAGGGATTTAAACTCTATCCCAGCACTGGGAGACACAAGGAGGGATTTAAACTCTATCCCGGCACTGAGAGAGACACAAGGAGGGATTTAAACTCTATCCCAGCACTGAGAGACACAAGGAGGGATTTAAACTCTATCCCAGCACTGAGAGACACAAGGAGGGATTTAAACTCTATCCCGGCACTGAGAGACACAAGGAGGGATTTAAACTCTATCCCGGCACTGAGAGACACAAGGAGGGATTTAAACTCTATCCCAGCACTGAGAGACACAAGGAGGGATTTAAACTCTATCCCAGCATTGAGAGACACAATGAGGATTGAAACACTATCCCGGCACTGAGAGACACAAGGAGGGAGTTAAACTCTATCCCAGCACTGAGAGACACAAGGAGGGATTTAAACTCTATCCCAGCACTGAGAGACACAAGGAGGGATTTAAACTCTATCCCGGCACTGAGAGAGACACAAGGAGGGATTTAAACTCTATACCAGCACTGAGAGACACAAAGAGAATTTAAACTCTATCCCAGCACTAAGAGACACAAGGAGGGATTTAAACTCTATCCCAGCACTGAGAGACACAAGGAGGGATTTAAACTCTATCCCAGCACTGAGAGACACAAGGAGGGATTTAAACTCTATCCTAGCACGGAGAGACACAAGGAGGGATTTAAACTCTATCCGAGCACTGAGAGACACAAGGAGGGAATTAAAATCTATCCCAGCAGTAAGAGACACAAGGAGGGATTTAAACTCTATCTCAGCACTGAGAGAGACAAGGAGGGAGTTAAATTCTATCCCAGCACTGAGAGACACAAGGAGGGATTTAAACTCTATCCCAGCACTGGGAGACACAAGGAGTGATTTAAACTCTATCCTGGCACTGAGAGAGACACAAGGAGGGATTTAAACTCTATCCCAGCACTGAGGGACACAATGAGGATTTAAACTCTATCCCGGCACTGAGAGACACAAGGAGAGATTTAAACTCTATCCCAGCACTGAGAGACACAAGGAGGGATTTAAACTCTATCCCAGCACTGAGAGACACAAGGAGGGATTTAAACTCTATCCCGGCACTGAGAGAGACACAAGGAGGGATTTAAACTCTATCCCAGCACTGAGAGACAAAAGGAGGGATTTAAACTCTATCCCAGCTTTGAGAGACACAAGGAGGGATTTAAACTCTATCCCAGCACTGAGAGAGACAAGGAGGGATTTAAACTCTATCCCAGCACTGAGAGACACAAGGAGGGATTTTAACTCTATCCGAGCACTGAGAGACACAAGGAGGGATTTAAACTCTATCCCAGCATTGAGAGACACAATGAGGATTTAAGCTCTATCCCGGCACTGAGAGACACAAGGAGGGATTTAAACTCTATCCCAGCACTGAGAGACACAAAAAGGTATTTAAACACTAACCCAGCACTGAGAGACACAAGGAGGGATTTAAACTCTATCCCGGCACTGAGAGAGACACAAGGAGGGATTCAAACTCTATCCCAGCACTGAGAGACACAAGGAGGGATTTAAACTCTATCCCAGCACTGAGAGACACAAGGAGGGATTTAAACTCTATCCCAGCACTGAGAGACACAAGGAGGGATTTAAACTCTATCCCAGCACTGAGAGACACAAGGAGGGATTTAAACTCTATCCCAGCACTGAGAGACACAAGGAGGGATTTAAAATCTATCCCAGCACTGAGAGACACAAGGAGGGATTTAAACTCTATCCCAGCACTAAGAGACACAAGGAGGGATTTAAACTCTATCCCAGCACTGAGAGATACAAGGAGGATTGAAACTCTATCCCAGCACTGAGAGACACAAGGGGGGATTTAAACTCTATCCCAGCACTGAGAGACAGAAGGAGGGATTTAAACTCTATCCCAGCACTGAGTGGCACAAGGAGGATTTAATCTCTATCCCAGCACTGAGAGACACAAGGAGGATTTAAACTCTATCCCAGCACTGAGAGACACAAGGAGGGATTTAAACTCTATCCCAGCACTGAGAGACACAAGGAGGGATTCAAACTCTATCCCATCACTGAAAGACACAATGAGGATTTAAACTCTATCCCAGCACTGAGAGACACAAGGAGGATTTAAACTGTATCCCGTCACTGAGAGACACAATGAGGATTTAATCTCTATCCCAGCACTCAGAGACACAAGGAGGATTTAAACTCTATCCCAGCACTGAGAGACACAAGGAGGGATTTAAACTCTATCCCGGTACTGAGAGACACAAGGAGGGATTTAAACTCTATCCCAGCACTGAGAGACACAAGGAGGATTTAAACTCTATCCCAGCACTGAGAGACACATGGAGGGATTTAAACTCTATCCCGGCACTCAGAGACACAAGGAGGGATTTAAACTCTATCCCAGCACAAAGAGACACAATGAGTTTTGAAACTCTATCCCGGCACTGACAGACACAAGGAGGGATTTAAACTCTATCCCAGCACTGAGAGACACAAGGAGGGATTTAAACTCTATCCCAGTACTGAGAGACACAAGGAGGGATACGAAGGGTCATGAAGACTCGAAACGTCAACCCTTTTCTTCTCCGCCGATGCTGCCAGACCTGCTGAGTTTTTCCAGGTAATTCTGTTTTTGTTTTAAACTCTATCCCGGCACTGAGAGAGACACAAGGAGGGATTTAAACTCTATCCCGGCACTGAGAGACACAAGGAGGGATTTAACCTCTATCCCAGCACTGAGAGACACAAGGAGGGATTTAAACTCTATCCCAGCACTGAGAGACACAAGGAGGATTTAAACTCTAACCCAGCACTGAGAGACACAAGGAGGATTTAAACTCTATCCCATCACTGAGAGACACAATGAGGATTTAAACTCTATCCCAGCGCTGAGAGACACAGGGAAGATTTATACTCTATCCCAGCACTGAGAGACACAAGGAGAGATTTAAACTCTATCCCTGCAACGAGAGACACAAGGAGGGATTTAAACTCTATCCCAGCACTGAGAGAGACAAGGAGGATTTAAACTCTATCCCGGCACTGAGAGACAAAAGGAGGGAGTTAACCTCTATCTCGGCACTGAGAGACACAAGGAGGAATTTAAACTCAATCCCAGCACTGAGAGAAACAAGGAGGGATTTAAATTCTATCCCAGCACTGAGAGACACAAGAAGGATTTGAACTCTATCCCAGCACTGAGAGAGACAAGGAGGGATTTAAACTCTATCCCAGCACTGAGAGACACAAGGAGGGATTTAAACTCTATCCCAGTACTGAGAGACAAAAGGAGGGATTTAAAATCTATCCCAGCACTGAGAGACACAAGGAGGGATTTAATCTCTATCCCGGCACTGAGAGAGACAAGGAGGGATTTACACTCTATCCCGGCACTGAGAGACACAAGGAGGATTTAAACTCTATCCCATCACTGAGAGACACAATGAGGATTTAAACTCTGTCCCAGCGCTGAGAGACACAGGGAGGATTTAAACTCTATCCCAGCACTGAGAGACACAAGGAGAGATTTAAACTCTATCCCGGCACTCAGAGACACAAGGAATGATTTAAACTCTATCCCAGCACTGAGAGACACAAAGAGGGATTTAAACTCTATCCCACCACTGAGAGACACAAAGAGAGATTTAAACCCTATCCCAGCACTGAGAGACACAAGGAGGATCTAAACTCTATCCCAGCACTGAGAGAGACAAGGAGGATTTAAACTCTATCCCAGCACTGAGAGACACAAGGAGGATTTAAACTCTATCCCAGCACTGAGAGACACAAGGAGGGGTTTAAACTCTATCCCAGCACTGCGAGACACTATGAGGATTTAAACTCAATCCCAGCACTGAGAGACACAAGGAGGATTTAAAATCTATCCCAGCACTGAGAGACACAAGCAGGGATTTAAACTCTATCCCAGCACTGAGAGACACAAGGAGGGATTAAAACTCTGTCCCAGCACTGAGAGACACAATGAGGATTTAAACTCTATCCCAGCACTGAGAGACACAAGAAGGATTTAAACTCTATCCCAGCACTGAGAGACACAAGGAGGGATTTAAACTCTATCCCGGCACTGAGAGACACAAGGAGGGATTCAAACTCTATCCCATCACTGAAAGACACAATGAGGATTTAAACTCTATCCCAGCACTGAGAGACAAAAGGAGGATTTAAACTGTATCCCATCACTGAGAGACACAAGGAGGGATTTAAACTCTATCCCGGTACTGAGAGACACAAGGAGGGATTTAAACTCTATCCCAGCACTGAGAGACACAAGGAGGATTTAAACTCTATCCCAGCACTGAGAGACACATGGAGGGATTTAAACTCTATCCCGGCACTCAGAGACACAAGGAGGGATTTAAACTCTCCCCCAGCACTGAGAGACACAAGGAGGGATTTAAAATCTATCCCAGCACTGAGAGACACAAGGAGGGATTTAAACTCTATCCCAGCACTGAGAGACACAAGGAGGGATTTAAACTCTATCACAGCACTAAGAGACACAAAGAGGATTTAAACTCGATCCCAGCACAAAGAGACACAATGAGTACTGAAACTCTATCCCGGCACTGACAGACACAAGGAGGGATTTAAACTCTATCCCAGCACTGAGAGACACAAGGAGGGATTTAAACTCTATCCCAGTACTGAGAGACACAAGGAGGGATACGAAGGGTCATGAAGACTCGAAACGTCAACTCTTTTCTTCTCCGCCGATGCTGCCAGACCTGCTGAGTTTTTCCAGGTAATTCTGTTTTTGTTTTAAACTCTATCCCAGCACTGAGAGAGACACAAGGAGGGATTTAAACTCTATCCCGGCACTGAGAGACACAAGGAGGGATTTAACCTCTATCCCAGCACTGAGAGACACAAGGAGGGATTTAAACTCTATCCCAGCACTGAGAGACACAAGGAGGATTTAAACTCTATCCCAGCACTGAGAGACACAAGGAGGATTTAAACTCTATCCCATCACTGAGAGACACAATGAGGATTTAAACTCTATCCCAGCGCTGAGAGACACAGGGAGGATTTAAACTCTATCCCAGCACTGAGAGACACAAGGAGAGATTTAAACTCTATCCCTGCACCGAGAGACACTAGGAGGGATTTAAACTCTATCCCAGCACTGAGAGAGACAAGGAGGATTTAAACTCTATCCCAGCACTGAGAGACACAAGGAGGATTTAAACTCTATCCCAGCACTGAGAGAGACAAGGAGGGATTTAAACTCTATCCCAGCACTGAGAGACACAAGGAGGGATTTAAAATCGATCCCGGCACTGAGAGACACAAGGAGGGATTTAAACTCTCTCCCAGCACTGAGAGAGACACAAGGAGGGATTTAAACTCTATCCCAGCACTGAGAGACACAAGGAGGGATTTAAACTCTATCCCAGCACTGAGAGACACAAGGAGGGATTTAAACTCTATCCCAGCACTGAGAGACACAAAGAGGATTTGAACTCTGTCCCAGCATTAAATGACACAAGGAGGGATTTAAACTCTATCCCGGTACTGAGAGACACAAGGAGGGATTTAAACTCTATCCCAGCACTGAGAGAGACAAGGAGGGATTTAAACTCTATCCCAGCACTGAGAGACACAAGGAGGATTTAAACTCTATCCCAGCACTGAGAGACACAAGGAGGGATTTAAACTCTATCCCGGCACTCAGAGACACAAGGAGGGATTTAAACTCTCCCACAGCACTGAGAGACACAAGGAGGGATTTAAAATCTATCCCAACACTGAGAGACACAAGCAGGGATTTAAACTCTATCCCAGCACTGAGAGACACAAGGAGGATTTAAACTCTAACCCAGCACTGAGAGACACAAGGAGGATTTAAACTCTATCCCATCACTGAGAGACACAATGAGGATTTAAACTCTATCCCAGCGCTGAGAGACACAGGGAAGATTTAAACTCTATCCCAGCACTGAGAGACACAAGGAGAGATTTAAACTCTATCCCTGCAACGAGAGACACAAGGAGGGATTTAAACTCTATCCCAGCACTGAGAGAGACAAGGAGGATTTAAACTCTATCCCGGCACTGAGAGACAAAAGGAGGGAGTTAACCTCTATCTCGGCACTGAGAGACACAAGGAGGAATTTAAACTCAATCCCAGCACTGAGAGAAACAAGGAGGGATTTAAATTCTATCCCAGCACTGAGAGACACAAGGAGGATTTAAACTCTATCCCAGCACTGAGAGAGACAAGGAGGGATTTAAACTCTATCCCAGCACTGAGAGACACAAGGAGGGATTTAAACTCTATCCCAGCACTGAGAGACAAAAGGAGGGATTTAAAATCTATCCCAGCACTGAGAGACCCAAGGAGGGATTTAATCTCTATCCCGGCACTGAGAGAGACAAGGAGGGATTTACACTCTATCCCGGCACTGAGAGACACAAGGAGGGATTTAAACTCTATCCCAGCACTGCGAGACACAAGGAGGATTTAAAGTCTATCCCATCACTGAGAGACACAATGAGGATTTAAACTCTGTCCCAGCGCTGAGAGACACAGGGAGGATTTAAACTCTATCCCAGCACTGAGAGACACAAGGAGAGATTTAAACTCTATCCCGGCACTCAGAGACACAAGGAATGATTTAAACTCTATCCCAGCACTGAGAGACACAAAGAGGGATTTAAACTCTATCCCACCACTGAGAGACACAAAGAGGGATTTAAACCCTATCCCAGCACTGAGAGACACAAGGAGGATCTAAACTCTATCCCAGCACTGAGAGAGACAAGGAGGATTTAAACTCTATCCCAGCACTGAGAGACACAAGGAGGATTTAAACTCTATCCCAGCACTGAGAGACACAAGGAGGGGTTTAAACTCTATCCCAGCACTGCGAGACACTATGAGGATTTAAACTCAATCCCAGCACTGAGAGACACAAGGAGGATTTAAAATCTATCCCAGCACTGAGAGACACAAGCAGGGATTTAAACTCTATCCCAGCACTGAGAGACACAAGGAGGGATTTAAACTCTATCCCAGCACTGAGAGACACAAGGAGGGATTAAAACTCTGTCCCAGCACTGAGAGACACAAGAAGGATTTAAACTCTATCCCGGCACTGAGAGACACAAGGAGGGATTTAAACTCTATCCCAGCACTGAGAGACACAAAAAGGGATTGAAACTCTATCCCAGTACTGAGAGACACAAGGAGGGTTTTAAACTCTATCCCGGTCCTGAGAGAGACACAAGGAGGGATTTAAACTCTATCCCAGCACTGAGAGACACAAGGAGGGATTTAAACTCTATCCCAGCATTGAGAGACACAATGAGGATTTAAACTCTATCCCGGCACTGAGAGACACAAGGAGGGATTTAAACTCTATCCCAGCACTGAGAGACACAAAAAGGGATTGAAACTCTATCCCAGCACTGAGAGACACAAGGAGGGATTTAAATTCTATCCCAGCACTGAGAGAAACAAGGAGGGATTTAAACTCTATCCCAGCACTGAGAGACACAAAAAGGGATTTAAAATCTATCCCAGCACTGAGAGACACAAGGAGGGTTTTAAACTCTATCCCGGTCCTGAGAGAGACACAAGGAGGGATTACAACTCTATCCCAGCACTGAGAGACACAAGAAGGGATTTAAACTCTATCCCAGCACTGAGAGACACAAGGAGGGATTTAAACTCTATCCCAGCACTGAGAGACACAAGGAGGGATTTAAACTCTATCCCAGCACTGAGAGACAAAAGGAGGGATTTAAAATCTATCCCAGCACTGAGAGACACAAGGAGGGATTTAATCTCTAGCCCGGCACTGAGAGAGACAAGGAGGGATTTAAACTCTATCCCGGCACTGAGAGACACAAGGAGGGATTTAAACTCTATCCCAGCACTGCGAGACACAAGGAGGAGTAAAACTCTATCCCATCACTGAGAGACACAATGAGGATTTAAACTCTGTCCCAGCGCTGAGAGACACAGGGAGGATTTAAACTCTATCCCAGCACTGAGAGACACAAGGAGGATTTAAACTCTATCCCATCACTGAGAGACACAATGAGGATTTAAACTGTATCCCAGCGCTGAGAGACACAGGGAGGATTTAAACTCTATCCCAGCACTGAGAGACACAAGGAGAGATTTAAACTCTATCCCTGCACCGAGAGACACAAGGAGGGATTTAAACTCTATCCCAGCACTGAGAGAGACAAGGAGGATTTAAACTCTATCCCAGCACTGAGAGACACAAGGAGGATTTAATCTCTATCCCAGCACTGAGAGAGACAAGGAGGGATTTAAACTCTATCCCAGCACTGAGAGACACAAGGAGGGATTTAAAATCGATCCCGGCACTGAGAGACACAAGGAGGGATTTAAACTCTCTCCCAGCACTGAGAGAGACACAAGGAGGGATTTAAACTCTATCCCTGCACTGAGAGACACAAGGAGGGATTTAAACTCTATCCCAGCACTGAGAGACACAAGGAGGGATTTAAACTCTATCCCAGCACTGAGAGACACAAGGAGGATTTGAACTCTGTCCCAGCATTAAATGACACAAGGAGGGATTTAAACTCTATCCCGGTACTGAGAGACACAAGGAGGGATTTAAACTCTTTCCCAGCACTGAGAGAGACAAGGAGGGATTTAAACTCTATCCCAGCACTGAGAGACACAAGGAGGATTTAAACTCTATCCCAGCACTGAGAGACACAAGGAGGGATTTAAACTCTATCCCGGCACTCAGAGACACAAGGAGGGATTTAAACTCTCCCACAGCACTGAGAGACACAAGGAGGGATTTAGAATCTATCCCAACACTGAGAGACACAAGGAGGGATTTAAACTCTATCCCAGCACTGAGAGACACAAGCAGGGATTTAAACTCTATCCCAGCACTGAGAGACACAAAGAGGATTTAAACTCTATCCCAGAACAAATAGACACAATGAGTATTTAAACTCTATCCCGGCACTGACAGACACAAGGAGGGATTTAAACTCTATCCCAGCACTGAGAGACACAAGGAGGGATTTAAACTCTATCCCAGTACTGAGAGACACAAGGAGGGATTTAAACTCTATCCCGGCACTGAGAGAGACACAAGGAGGGATTTAAACTCTATCCCGGCACTGAGAGACACAAGGAGGGATTTAAACTCTATCCCAGCACTGAGAGAAACAAGGAAAGATTTAAACTCTATCCCAGCACTGAGAGACACAAGGAGGATTTAAACTCTATCCCAGCACTGAGAGACAAAAGGAGGGATTTAAAATCTATCCCAGCACTGAGAGACACAAGGAGGGATTTAAACTCTATCCCAGCACTGAGAGACACAAGGAGGGATTTAAACTCTATCCCAGCATTGAGAGACACAATGAGGATTTAAACTCTATCCCGGCACTGAGAGACACAAGGAGGGATTTAAACTCTATCCCAGCACTGAGAGACACAAAAAGGGATTGAAACTCTATCCCAGCACTGAGAGACACAAGGAGGGTTTTGAACTCTATCCCGGTCCTGAGAGAGACACAAGGAGGGATTTAAACTCTATCCCAGCACTGAGAGACATAAGGAGGGATTTAAACTCTATCCCAGCACTGAGAGACAAAAGGAGGGATTTAAAATCTATCCCAGACTGAGAGACACAAGGAGGGATTTAAACTCTATCCCAGCACTGAGAGAAACAATGAGGGATTTAAACTCTATCCCAGCACTGAGAGACACAAAAAGGGATTTAAACTCTATCCCAGCACTGAGAGACACAAGGAGGGTTTTAAACTCTATCCCGGTCCTGAGAGAGACACAAGGAGGGATTTCAACTCTATCCCAGCACTGAGAGACACAAGGAGGGATTTAAACTCTATCCCAGCACTGAGAGACACAAGGAGGGATTTAAACTCTATCCCAGCACTGAGAGACACAAGGAGGGATTTAAACTCTATCCCAGCACTGAGAGACAAAAGGAGGGATTTAAAATCTATCCCAGCACTGAGAGACACAAGGAGGGATTTAATCTCTATCCCGGCACTGAGAGAGACAAGGAGGGATTTAAACTCTATCCCGGCACTGAGAGACACAAGGAGGGATTTAAACTCTATCCCAGCACTGCGAGACACAAGTAGGATTTAATCTCTATCCCATCACTGAGAGACACAATGAGGATTTAAACTCTGTCCCATCGCTGAGAGACACAGGGAGGATTTAAACTCTATCCCAGCACTGAGAGACACAAGGAGAGATTTAAACTCTATCCCGGCACTCAGAGACACAAGGAGGGATTTAAACTCTATCCCAGCACTGAGAGACACAAAGAGGGATTTAAACTCTATCCCAGCACTGAGAGACACAAAGAGGGATTTAAACTCTATCCCAGCACTGAGAGACACAAGGAGGATCTAAACTCTATCCCAGCACTGAGAGAGACAAGGAGGATTTAAACTCTATCCCAGCACTGAGAGACACAAGGAGGATTTAAACTCTATCCCAGCACTGAGAGACACAAGGAGGGATTTAAACTCTATCCCAGCACTGCGAGACACTATGAGGATTTAAACTCAATCCCAGCACTGAGAGACACAAGGAGGATTTAAAATCTATCCCAGCACTGAGAGACACAAGCAGGGATTTAAACTCTATCCCAGCACTGAGAGACACAAGGAGGGATTTAAACTCTATCCCAGCACTGAGAGACACAAGGAGGGACTAAAACTCTGTCCCAGCACTGAGAGACACAAGAAGGATTTAAACTCTATCCCAGCACTGAGAGACACAAGGAGGGATTTAAACTCTATCCCGGCACTGAGAGACACAAGGAGGGATTCAAACTCTATCCCATCACTGAAAGACACAATGAGGATTTAAACTCTATCCCAGCACTGAGAGACACAAGGAGGATTTAAACTGTATCCCATCACTGAGAGACACAATGAGGATTTAATCTCTATCCCAGCACTCAGAGACACAAGGAGGATTTAAACTCTATCCCAGCATTGAGAGACACAAGGAGGGATTTAAACTCTATCCCGGTACTGAGAGACACAAGGAGGTATTTAAACTCTATCCCAGCACTGAGAGACACAAGGAGGATTTAAACTCTATCCCAGCACTGAGAGACACATGGAGGGATTTAAACTCTATCCCGGCACTCAGAGACACAAGGAGGGATTTAAACTCTATCCCAGCTCTGAGAGACACAAGGAGGGATTTAAAATCTATCCCAGCACTGAGAGACACAAGGAGGGATTTAAACTCTATCCCAGCACTGAGAGACACAAGGAGGGATTTAAACTCTATCCCAGCACTAAGAGACACAAAGAGGATTTAAACTCTATCCCAGCACAAAGAGACACAATGAGTATTGAAACTCTATCCCGGCACTGACAGACACACTGAGGGATTTAAACTCTATCCCAGCACTGAGAGACACAAGGAGGGATTTAAACTCTATCCCAGTACTGAGAGACACAAGGAGGGATACGAAGGGTCATGAAGACTCGAAACGTCAACCCTTTTCTTCTCCGCCGATGCTGCCAGACCTGCTGAGTTTTTCCAGGTAATTTTGTTTTTGTTTTAAACTCTATCCCGGCACTGAGAGAGACACAAGGAGGGATTTAAACTCTATCCCGGCACTGAGAGACACAAGGACGGATTTAACCTCTATCCCAGCACTGAGAGACACAAGGAGGGATTTAAACTCTATCCCAGCACTGAGAGACACAAGGAGGATTTAAACTCTACCCCAGCACTGAGAGACACAAGCAGGGATTTAAACTCTATCCCAGCACTAAGAGACACAAAGAGGATTTAAACTCTATCCCAGAACAAAGAGACACAATGAGTATTTAAACTCTATCCCGGCACTGACAGACACAAGGAGGGATTTAAACTCTATCCCAGCACTGAGAGACACAAGGAGGGATTTAAACTCTATCCCAGTACTGAGAGACACAAGGAGGGATTTAAACTCTATCCCGGCAATGAGAGAGACACAAGGAGGGATCTAAACTCTATCCCGGCACTGAGAGACACAAGGAGGGATTTAAACTCTATCCCAGCACTGAGAGACACAAGGAAAGATTTAAACTCTATCCCAGCACTGAGAGACACAAGGAGGATTTAAACTCTATCCCAGCACTGAGAGACAAAAGGAGGGATTGAAACTCTGTCCCAGCACTGAGAGACACAAGGAGGGTTTTAAACTCTATCCCAGCACTGAGAGACACAAGGAGGGTTTTAAACTCTATCCCGGTCCTGAGAGAGACACAAGGAGGGATTTAAACTCTATCCCAGCACTGAGAGACACAAGGAGGGATTTAAACTCTATCCCAGCACTGAGAGACACAAGGAGGGATTTAAACTCTATCCCAGCATCGAGAGACATAAGGAGGGATTTAACCTCTATCCCAGCACTGAGAGACAAAAGGAGGGATTTAAAATCTATCCCAGCACTGAGAGACACAAGGAGGGATTTAAACTCTATCCCAGCATTGAGAGAAACAATGAGGGATTTAAACTCTATCCCAGCACTGAGAGACACAAAAAGGGATTTAATCTCTATCCCGGCACTGAGAGAGACAAGGAGGGATTTAAACTCTATCCCGGCACTGAGAGACACAAGGAGGGATTTAAACTCTATCCCAGCACTGCGAGACACAAGGAGGATTTAATCTCTATCCCATCACTGAGAGACACAATGAGGATTTAAACTCTGTCCCATCGCTGAGAGACACAGGGAGGAATTAAACTCTATCCGAGCACTGAGAGACACAAGGAGAGATTTAAACTCTATCCCGGCACTCAGAGACACAAGGAGGGATTTAAACTCTATCCCAGCACTGAGAGACACAAAGAGGGATTTAAACTCTATCCCAGCACTGAGAGACACAAAGAGGGATTTAAACTCTATCCCAGCACTGAGAGACACAAGGAGGATCTAAACTCTATCCCAGCACTGAGAGAGACAAGGAGGATTTAAACTCTATCCCAGCACTGAGAGACACAAGGAGGATTTAAACTCTATCCCAGCACTGAGAGACACAATGAGGGATTTAAACTCTATCCCAGCACTGCGAGACACTATGAGGATTTAAACTCAATCCCAGCACTGAGAGACACAAGGAGGATTTAAAATCTATCCCATCACTGAAAGACACAATGAGGATTTAAACTCTATCCCAGCACTGAGAGACACAAGGAGGATTTAAACTGTATCCCATCACTGAGAGACACAATGAGGATTTAATCTCTATCCCAGCACTCAGAGACACAAGGAGGATTTAAACTCTATCCCAGCACTGAGAGACACAAGGAGGGTTTTAAACTCTATCCCGGTCCTGAGAGAGACACAAGGAGGGATTTCAACTCTATCCCAGCACTGAGAGACACAAGGAGGGATTTAAACTCTATCCCAGCACTGAGAGACACAAGGAGGGATTTAAACTCTATCCCAGCACTGAGAGACACAAGGAGGGATTTAAACTCTATCCCAGCACTGAGAGACAAAAGGAGGGATTTAAAATCTATCCCAGCACTGAGAGACACAAGGAGGGATTTAATCTCTATCCCGGCACTGAGAGAGACAAGGAGGGATTTAAACTCTATCCCGGCACTGAGAGACACAAGGAGGGATTTAAACTCTATCCCAGCACTGCGAGACACAAGGAGGATTTAATCTCTATCCCATCACTGAGAGACACAATGAGGATTTAAACTCTGTCCCATCGCTGAGAGACACAGGGAGGATTTAAACTCTATCCCAGCACTGAGAGACACAAGGAGAGATTTAAACTCTATCCCGGCACTCAGAGACACAAGGAGGGATTTAAACTCTATCCCAGCACTGAGAGACACAAAGAGGGATTTAAACTCTATCCCAGCACTGAGAGACACAAAGAGGGATTTAAACTCTATCCCAGCACTGAGAGACACAAGGAGGGATTTAAACTCTATCCCGGCACTGAGAGACACAAGGAGGGATTTAAACTCTATCCCAGCACTGAGAGACACAAGGAGGGATTTAAACTCTATCCCAGCACTGAGAGACACAAGGAGGATTTAAACTCTATCCCATCACTGAGAGACACAATGAGGATTTAAGCTCTATCCCAGCGCTGAGAGACACAGGGAGGATTTAAACTCTATCCCAGCACTGAGAGACATAAGGAGAGATTTAAACTCTATCCCAGCACTGAGAGACACAAGGAGGGATTTAAACTCTATCCCAGCACTAAGAGACACAAAGAGGATTTAAACTCTATCCCAGCACAAAGAGACACAATGAGTATTGAAACTCTATCCCGGCACTGACAGACACAAGGAGGGATTTAAACTCTATCCCAGCACTGAGAGACACAAGGAGGGATTTAAACTCTATCCCGGGACTGAGAGACACAAGGAGGGATTTAACCTCTATCCCAGCACTGAGAGACACAAGGAGGGATTGAAACTCTATCCCAGCACTGAGAGACACAAGGAGGGATTGAAACTCTATCCCAGCACTGAGAGACACAAGGAGGATTTAAACTCTATCCCAGCACTGAGAGACACAAGGAGGATTTAAACTCTATCCCAGCACTGAGAGACACAAGGAGGATTTAAACTCGATCCCAGCACTGAGAGACACAAGGAGGGATTTAAACTCTATCCCAGCACTGAGAGACACAAGGAGGGATTTAAACTCTATCCCAGCACTGAGAGACACAAGGAGGGATTTAAACTCTATCCCGGCACTGAGAGACACAAGGAGGGATTTAATCTCTATCCCAGCACTCAGAGACACAAGGAGGATTTAAACTCTATCCCAGCACTGACAGAGACAAGGAGGATTTAAACTCTATCCCGGCACTGAGAGACAAAAGGAGGGAGTTAACCTCTATCTCGGCACTGAGAGACACAAGGAGGAATTTAAACTCAATCCCAGCACTGAGAGACACAAGGAGGGTTTAAACTCTATCCCAGCACTGAGAGAGACAAGGAGTATTTAAACTCTATCCCAGCACTGAGAGACACAAGGCGTGATTTAAACTCTATCCCAGCACTGAGAGACACAAGGAGTGATTTAAACTCCATCCCAGCACTGAGAGACACAAGGAGGGATTTAAACTCTTTCCTGGCACTGAGAGACACAAGGAGGGATTTAATCTCTATCCCAGCACTCAGAGACACAAGGAGGGATTTAAACTCTATCCCAGTACTGAGAGACACAAGGAGGGATACGAAGGGTCATGAAGACTCGAAACGTCAACTCTTTTCTGCTCCGCCGATGCTGCCGGACCTGCTGAGTTTTTCCAGGTAATTCTGTTTTTGTTTTAAACTCTATCCCGGCACTGAGAGAGACACAAGGAGGGATTTAAACTCTATCCCGGCACTTAGAGACACAAGGAGGGATTTAACCTCTATCCCAGCACTGAGAGACACAAGGAGGGATTTAAACCCTATCCCAGCACTGAGAGACACAAGGAGGATTTAAACTCTATCCCAGCACTGAGAGACACAAGGAGGATTTAAACTCTATCCCATCACTGAGAGACACAATGAGGATTTAAACTCTATCCCAGCGCTGAGAGACACAGGGAGGATTTAAACTCTATCCCAGCACTGAGAGACAAAAGGAGAGATTTAAACTCTATCCCTGCACCGAGAGACACAAGGAGGGATTTAAACTCTATCCCAGCACTGAGAGAGACAAGGAGGATTTAAACTCTATCCCGGCACTGAGAGACAAAAGGAGGGAGTTAACCTCTATCTCGGCACTGAGAGACACAAGGAGGAATTTAAACTCAATCCCAGCACTGAGAGACACAAGGAGGGATTTAAACTCTATCCCAGCACTGAGAGACACAAGGAGGATTTAAACTCTATCCCAGCACTGAGAGACACAAGGAGGGATTTAAACTCTATCCCGGAACTGAGAGACACAAGGAGGGATTTAATCTCTATCCCAGCACTCAGAGACACAAGGAGGATTTAAACTCTATCCCAGCACTGAGAGACACAAGGAGGAATTTAAACTCTATCCCAGCACTGAGAGAGACAAGGAGGATTTAAACTCTATCCCAGCACTGAGAGACACAAGGAGGATTTAAACTCGATCCCAGCACTGAGAGACACAAGGAGGGATTTAAACTCTATCCCAGCACTGAGAGACACAAGGAGGGATTTGAACTCTATCCCAGCACTGAGAGACACAAGGAGGGATTTAAACTCTATCCCGGCACTGAGAGACACAAGGAGGGATTTAATCTCTATCCCAGCACTCAGAGACACAAGGAGGATTTAAACTCTATCCCAGCACTGAGAGACACAAGGAGGGATTTAAACTCTATCCCAGCACTGAGAGACACAAGGAGGATTTAAACTCTATCCCAGCACTGAGAGAGACAAGGAGGATTTAAACTCTATCGCAGCACTGAGAGACACAAGGAGGATTTAAACTGCATCCCAGCACTGAGACACACAAGGAGGGATTCAAACTCTATCCCAGCACTGAGAGACACAAGGAGGGATTTAAACTCTATCCCAGCACTGAGAGACACAAGGACGGATTTAAACTCTATCCCTGCACTGAGAGACACAAGGAGGATTTAAACTCTATCCCATCAGTGAGAGACACAAGGAGGGATTTAAACTCTATCCAAGCACTGAGAGGGACGAGGAGGGATTTGAACTCTATCCCGGCACTGAGAGACACAATGCGGATTTAAACTCTATCCCTGCACTGAGAGACAGAAGGAGGGATTTAAACTCTATCCCGGCACTGAGAGACACAATGCGGATTTAAACTCTATCCCAGCACTAAGAGACACAAGGAGGGATTTAAACTCTATCCCAGCACAAAGAGACACAATGAGTATTGGAACTCTATCCCGGCACTGACAAACACAAGGAGGGATTTAAACTCTATCCCAGCACTGAGAGACACAAGGAGGGATTTAAACTCTATCCCAGTACTGAGAGACACAAGGAGGGATACGAATGGTCATGAAGACTCGAAACGTCAACTCTTTTCTTCTCCGCCGATGCTGCCAGACCTGCTGAGTTTTTCCAGGTAATTCTGTTTTTGTTTTAAACTCTATCCCGGCACTGAGAGAGACACAAGGAGGGATTTAAACTCTATCCCGGCACTGAGAGACACAAGGAGGGATTTAAACTCTATCCCAGCACTGAGAGACACAAGGAGGGATTTAAACTCTATCCCAGCACTGAGAGACACAAGGAGGGATTTAAACTCTATCCCAGCACTGAGAGACACAAGGACGGATTTAAACTCTATCCCAGCACTGAGAGACACAAGGAGGGATTTAAACTCTATCCCGGCACTGAGAGACACAAGGAGGATTTAAACTCTATCCCTGCACTGAGAGACACAAGGAGGATTTAAACTCTATCCCATCACTGAGAGACACAAGGAGGGATTTAAACTCTATCCAAGCACTGAGAGAGACGAGGAGGGATTTGAACTCTATCCCGGCACTGGGAGACACAATGCGGATTTAAACTCTATCCCAGCACTGAGAGACAGAAGGAGGGATTTAAACTCTATCCCGGCACTGAGAGACACAATGCGGATTTAAACTCTATCCCAGCACTAAGAGACACAAGGAGGGATTTAAACTCTATCCCAGCACAAAGAGACACAATGAATATTGAAACTCTATCCCGGCACTGACAGACACAAGGAGGGATTTAAACTCTATCCCAGCACTGAGAGACACAAGGAGGGATTTAAACTCTATCCCAGTACAGAGAGACACAAGGAGGGATACGAATGGTCATGAAGACTCGAAACGTCAACTCTTTTCTTCTCCGCCGATGCTGCCAGACCTGCTGAGTTTTTCCAGGTAATTCTGTTTTTGTTTTAAACTCTATCCCGGCACTGAGAGAGACACAAGGAAAGATTTAAACTCTATCCCGGCACTGAGAGACACAAGGAGGGATTTAAACTCTATCCCAGCACTGAGAGACACAAGGAGGGATTTAAACTCTATCCCAGCACTGAGAGACACAAGGAGGATTTAAACTCTATCCCATCACTGAGAGACACAATGAGGATTTAAACTCTATCCCAGCGCTGAGAGACACAGGGAGGATTTAAACTCTATCCCAGCACTGAGAGACACAAGGAGAGATTTAAACTCTATCCCAGCACTGAGAGACACAAGGAGGGATTTAAACTCTATCCCAGCACTAAGAGACACAAAGAGGATTTAAACTCTATCCCAGCACAAAGAGACACAATGAGTATTGAAACTCTATCCCGGCACTGACAGACACAAGGAGGGATTTAAACTCTATCCCAGCACTGAGAGACACAAGGAGGGATTTAAACTCTATCCCAGTACTGAGAGACACAAGGAGGGATACGAAGGGTCATGAAGACTCGAAACGTCAACTCTTTTCTTCTCCGCCGATGCTGCCAGACCTGCTGAGATTTTCCAGGTAATTCTGTTTTTGTTTTAAACTCTATCCCGGCACTAAGAGAGACACAAGGAGGGATTTAAACTCTATCCCGGGACTGAGAGACACAAGGAGGGATTTAACCTCTATCCCAGCACTGAGAGACACAAGGAGGGATTGAAACTCTATCCCAGCACTGAGAGACACAAGGAGGATTTAAACTCTATCCCAGCACTGAGAGACACAAGGAGGATTTAAACTCTATCCCATCACTGAGAGACACAATGAGGATTTAAACTCTATCCCAGCACTGAGAGACACAAGGAGGATTTAAACTCTATCCCAGCACTGAGAGACACAATGAGGGATTTAAACTCTATCCCAGCACTGCGAGACACTATGAGGATTTAAACTCAATCCCAGCACTGAGAGACACAAGGAGGATTTAAAATCTATCCCATCACTGAAAGACACAATGAGGATTTAAACTCTATCCCAGCACTGAGAGACACAAGGAGGATTTAAACTGTATCCCATCACTGAGAGACACAATGAGGATTTAATCTCTATCCCAGCACTCAGAGACACAAGGAGGATTTAAACTCTATCCCAGCACTGAGAGACACAAGGAGGGTTTTAAACTCTATCCCGGTCCTGAGAGAGACACAAGGAGGGATTTCAACTCTATCCCAGCACTGAGAGACACAAGGAGGGATTTAAACTCTATCCCAGCACTGAGAGACACAAGGAGGGATTTAAACTCTATCCCAGCACTGAGAGACACAAGGAGGGATTTAAACTCTATCCCAGCACTGAGAGACAAAAGGAGGGATTTAAAATCTATCCCAGCACTGAGAGACACAAGGAGGGATTTAATCTCTATCCCGGCACTGAGAGAGACAAGGAGGGATTTAAACTCTATCCCGGCACTGAGAGACACAAGGAGGGATTTAAACTCTATCCCAGCACTGCGAGACACAAGGAGGATTTAATCTCTATCCCATCACTGAGAGACACAATGAGGATTTAAACTCTGTCCCATCGCTGAGAGACACAGGGAGGATTTAAACTCTATCCCAGCACTGAGAGACACAAGGAGAGATTTAAACTCTATCCCGGCACTCAGAGACACAAGGAGGGATTTAAACTCTATCCCAGCACTGAGAGACACAAAGAGGGATTTAAACTCTATCCCAGCACTGAGAGACACAAAGAGGGATTTAAACTCTATCCCAGCACTGAGAGACACAAGGAGGGATTTAAACTCTATCCCGGCACTGAGAGACACAAGGAGGGATTTAAACTCTATCCCAGCACTGAGAGACACAAGGAGGGATTTAAACTCTATCCCAGCACTGAGAGACACAAGGAGGATTTAAACTCTATCCCATCACTGAGAGACACAATGAGGATTTAAGCTCTATCCCAGCGCTGAGAGACACAGGGAGGATTTAAACTCTATCCCAGCACTGAGAGACATAAGGAGAGATTTAAACTCTATCCCAGCACTGAGAGACACAAGGAGGGATTTAAACTCTATCCCAGCACTAAGAGACACAAAGAGGATTTAAACTCTATCCCAGCACAAAGAGACACAATGAGTATTGAAACTCTATCCCGGCACTGACAGACACAAGGAGGGATTTAAACTCTATCCCAGCACTGAGAGACACAAGGAGGGATTTAAACTCTATCCCGGGACTGAGAGACACAAGGAGGGATTTAACCTCTATCCCAGCACTGAGAGACACAAGGAGGGATTGAAACTCTATCCCAGCACTGAGAGACACAAGGAGGGATTGAAACTCTATCCCAGCACTGAGAGACACAAGGAGGATTTAAACTCTATCCCAGCACTGAGAGACACAAGGAGGATTTAAACTCTATCCCAGCACTGAGAGACACAAGGAGGATTTAAACTCGATCCCAGCACTGAGAGACACAAGGAGGGATTTAAACTCTATCCCAGCACTGAGAGACACAAGGAGGGATTTAAACTCTATCCCAGCACTGAGAGACACAAGGAGGGATTTAAACTCTATCCCGGCACTGAGAGACACAAGGAGGGATTTAATCTCTATCCCAGCACTCAGAGACACAAGGAGGATTTAAACTCTATCCCAGCACTGACAGAGACAAGGAGGATTTAAACTCTATCCCGGCACTGAGAGACAAAAGGAGGGAGTTAACCTCTATCTCGGCACTGAGAGACACAAGGAGGAATTTAAACTCAATCCCAGCACTGAGAGACACAAGGAGGATTTAAACTCTATCCCAGCACTGAGAGAGACAAGGAGTATTTAAACTCTATACCAGCACTGAGAGACACAAGGCGTGATTTAAACTCTATCCCAGCACTGAGAGACACAAGGAGTGATTTAAACTCCATCCCAGCACTGAGAGACACAAGGAGGGATTTAAACTCTTTCCTGGCACTGAGAGACACAAGGAGGGATTTAATCTCTATCCCAGCACTCAGAGACACAAGGAGGGATTTAAACTCTATCCCAGTACTGAGAGACACAAGGAGGGATACGAAGGGTCATGAAGACTCGAAACGTCAACTCTTTTCTGCTCCGCCGATGCTGCCGGAGCTGCTGAGTTTTTCCAGGTAATTCTGTTTTTGTTTTAAACTCTATCCCGGCACTGAGAGAGACACAAGGAGGGATTTAAACTCTATCCCGGCACTTAGAGACACAAGGAGGGATTTAACCTCTATCCCAGCACTGAGAGACACAAGGAGGGATTTAAACCCTATCCCAGCACTGAGAGACACAAGGAGGATTTAAACTCTATCCCAGCACTGAGAGACACAAGGAGGATTTAAACTCTATCCCATCACTGAGAGACACAATGAGGATTTAAACTCTATCCCAGCGCTGAGAGACACAGGGAGGATTTAAACTCTATCCCAGCACTGAGAGACAAAAGGAGAGATTTAAACTCTATCCCTGCACCGAGACACACAAGGAGGGATTTAAACTCTATCCCAGCACTGAGAGAGACAAGGAGGATTTAAACTCTATCCCGGCACTGAGAGACAAAAGGAGGGAGTTAACCTCTATCTCGGCACTGAGAGACACAAGGAGGAATTTAAACTCAATCCCAGCACTGAGAGACACAAGGAGGGATTTAAACTCTATCCCAGCACTGAGAGACACAAGGAGGATTTAAACTCTATCCCAGCACTGAGAGACACAAGGAGGGATTTAAACTCTATCCCGGAACTGAGAGACACAAGGAGGGATTTAATCTCTATCCCAGCACTCAGAGACACAAGGAGGATTTAAACTCTATCCCAGCACTGAGAGACACAAGGAGGAATTTAAACTCTATCCCAGCACTGAGAGAGACAAGGAGGATTTAAACTCTATCCCAGCACTGAGAGACACAAGGAGGATTTAAACTCGATCCCAGCACTGAGAGACACAAGGAGGGATTTAAACTCTATCCCAGCACTGAGAGACACAAGGAGGGATTTGAACTCTATCCCAGCACTGAGAGACACAAGGAGGGATTTAAACTCTATCCCGGCACTGAGAGACACAAGGAGGGATTTAATCTCTATCCCAGCACTCAGAGACACAAGGAGGATTTAAACTCTATCCCAGCACTGAGAGACACAAGGAGGGATTTAAACTCTATCCCAGCACTGAGAGACACAAGGAGGATTTAAACTCTATCCCAGCACTGAGAGAGACAAGGAGGATTTAAACTCTATCGCAGCACTGAGAGACACAAGGAGGATTTAAACTGCATCCCAGCACTGAGACACACAAGGAGGGATTCAAACTCTATCCCAGCACTGAGAGACACAAGGAGGGATTTAAACTCTATCCCAGCACTGAGAGACACAAGGACGGATTTAAACTCTATCCCTGCACTGAGAGACACAAGGAGGATTTAAACTCTATCCCATCAGTGAGAGACACAAGGAGGGATTTAAACTCTATCCAAGCACTGAGAGGGACGAGGAGGGATTTGAACTCTATCCCGGCACTGAGAGACACAATGCGGATTTAAACTCTATCCCAGCACTGAGAGACAGAAGGAGGGATTTAAACTCTATCCCGGCACTGAGAGACACAATGCGGATTTAAACTCTATCCCAGCACTAAGAGACACAAGGAGTGATTTAAACTCTATCCCAGCACAAAGAGACACAATGAGTATTGAAACTCTATCCCGGCACTGACAAACACAAGGAGGGATTTAAACTCTATCCCAGCACTGAGAGACACAAGGAGGGATTTAAACTCTATCCCAGTACTGAGAGACACAAGGAGGGATACGAATGGTCATGAAGACTCGAAACGTCAACTCTTTTCTTCTCCGCCGATGCTGCCAGACCTGCTGAGTTTTTCCAGGTAATTCTGTTTTTGTTTTAAACTCTATCCCGGCACTGAGAGAGACACAAGGAGGGATTTAAACTCTATCCCGGCACTGAGAGACACAAGGAGGGATTTAAACTCTATCCCAGCACTGAGAGACACAAGGAGGGATTTAAACTCTATCCCAGCACTGAGAGACACAAGGAGGGATTTAAACTCTATCCCAGCACTGAGAGACACAAGGACGGATTTAAACTCTATCCCAGCACTGAGAGACACAAGGAGGGATTTAAACTCTATCCCGGCACTGAGAGACACAAGGACGGATTTAAACTCTATCCCTGCACTGAGAGACACAAGGAGGATTTAAACTCTATCCCATCACTGAGAGACACAAGGAGGGATTTAAACTCTATCCAAGCACTGAGAGAGACGAGGAGGGATTTGAACTCTATCCCGGCACTGGGAGACACAATGCGGATTTAAACTCTATCCCAGCACTGAGAGACAGAAGGAGGGATTTAAACTCTATCCCGGCACTGAGAGACACAATGCGGATTTAAACTCTATCCCAGCACTAAGAGACACAAGGAGGGATTTAAACTCTATCCCAGCACAAAGAGACACAATGAATATTGAAACTCTATCCCGGCACTGACAGACACAAGGAGGGATTTAAACTCTATCCCAGCACTGAGAGACACAAGGAGGGATTTAAACTCTATCCCAGTACAGAGAGACACAAGGAGGGATACGAATGGTCATGAAGACTCGAAACGTCAACTCTTTTCTTCTCCGCCGATGCTGCCAGACCTGCTGAGTTTTTCCAGGTAATTCTGTTTTTGTTTTAAACTCTATCCCGGCACTGAGAGAGACACAAGGAAAGATTTAAACTCTATCCCGGCACTGAGAGACACAAGGAGGGATTTAAACTCTATCCCAGCACTGAGAGACACAAGGAGGGATTTAAACTCTATCCCAGCACTGAGAGACACAAGGAGGATTTAAACTCTATCCCATCACTGAGAGACACAATGAGGATTTAAACTCTATCCCAGCGCTGAGAGACACAGGGAGGATTTAAACTCTATCCCAGCACTGAGAGACACAAGGAGAGATTTAAACTCTATCCCAGCACTGAGAGACACAAGGAGGGATTTAAACTCTATCCCAGCACTAAGAGACACAAAGAGGATTTAAACTCTATCCCAGCACAAAGAGACACAATGAGTATTGAAACTCTATCCCGGCACTGACAGACACAAGGAGGGATTTAAACTCTATCCCAGCACTGAGAGACACAAGGAGGGATTTAAACTCTATCCCAGTACTGAGAGACACAAGGAGGGATACGAAGGGTCATGAAGACTCGAAACGTCAACTCTTTTCTTCTCCGCCGATGCTGCCAGACCTGCTGAGATTTTCCAGGTAATTCTGTTTTTGTTTTAAACTCTATCCCGGCACTGAGAGAGACACAAGGAGGGATTTAAACTCTATCCCGGGACTGAGAGACACAAGGAGGGATTTAACCTCTATCCCAGCACTGAGAGACACAAGGAGGGATTGAAACTCTATCCCAGCACTGAGAGACACAAGGAGGATTTAAACTCTATCCCAGCACTGAGAGACACAAGGAGGATTTAAACTCTATCCCATCACTGAGAGACACAATGAGGATTTAAACTCTATCCCAGCGCTGAGAGACACAGGGAGGATTTAAACTCTATCCCAGCACTGAGAGACACAAGGAGAGATTTAAACTCTATCCCTGCACCGAGAGACACAAGGAGGGATTTAAACTCTATCCCAGCACTGAGAGAGACAAGGAGGATTTAAACTCTATCCCGGCACTGAGAGACAAAAGGAGGGAGTTAACCTCTATCTCGGCACTGAGAGACACAAGGAGGAATTTAAACTCAATCCCAGCACTGAGAGACACAAGGAGGGATTTAAACTCTATCCCAGCACTGAGAGACACAAGGAGGATTTAAACTCTATCCCAGCACTGAGAGACACAAGGAGGCATTTAAACTCTATCCCGGCACTCAGAGACACAAGGAGGGATTTAAACTCTATCCCAGCACTGAGAGACACAAGGAGGGATTTAAACTCTATCCCAGCACTGAGAGACACAAGGAGGGATTTAAACTCTATCCCGGCACTGAGAGACACAAGGAGGGATTTAATCTCTATCCCAGCACTCAGAGACACAAGGAGGATTTAAACTCTATCCCAGCACTGAGAGACACAAGGAGGGATTTAAACTCTATCCCAGCACTGAGAGACACAAGGAGGATTTAAACTCTATCCCAGCACTGAGAGAGACAAGGAGGATTTAAACTCTATCCCAGCACTGAGAGACACAAGGAGGGATTTAAACTCTATCCCAGCACTGAGAGACACAAGGAGGGATTTAAACTCTATCCCAGCACTGAGAGACAAAGGGAGGGATTTAAACTCTTTCCCGGCACTGAGAGACACAAGGAGGGATTTAATCTCTATCCCAGCACTCAGAGACACAAGGAGGGATTTAAACTCTCTCCCAGTACTGAGAGACACAAGGAGGGATACGAAGGGTCATGAAGACTCGAAACGTCAACTCTTTTCTGCTCCGCCGATGCTGCCAGACCTGC
Organism: Isurus oxyrinchus; assembly: GCA_026770705.1. Classification (NCBI taxonomy): domain Eukaryota; kingdom Metazoa; phylum Chordata; class Chondrichthyes; order Lamniformes; family Lamnidae; genus Isurus; species Isurus oxyrinchus. The sequence goes on along the minus strand of JANJGN010000293.1, from coordinate 636,494 downwards.
TGAGTTTTTCCAGGTATTTCTGTTTTTGTTTTAAACTCCATCCCGGCACTGAGAGAGACACAAGGAGGGATTTAAACTCTATCCCGGCACTGAGAGACACAAGGAGGGATTTAACCTCTATCCCAGCACTGAGAGACACAAGGAGGGATTTAAACTCTTTCCCAGCACTGAGAGACACAAGGAGGATTTAAACTCTATCCCAGCACTGAGAGACACAAGGAGGATATAAACTCTATCCCATCACTGAGAGACACAATGAGGATTTAAACTCTATCCCAGCGCTGAGAGACGCAGGGAGGATTTAAACTCTATCCCAGCACTGAGAGACACAAGGAGAGATTTAAACTCTATCCCTGCACCGAGAGACACAAGGAGGGATTTAAACTCTATCCCAGCACTGAGAGAGACAAGGAGGATTTAAACTCTATCCCGGCACTGAGAGACAAAAGGAGGGAGTTAACCTCTATCTCGGCACTGAGAGACACAAGGAGGAATTTAAACTCAATCCCAGCACTGAGAGACACAAGGAGGATTTAAACTCTATCCCAGCACTGAGAGACACAAGGAGGATTTAAACTCTATCCCAGCACTGAGAGAGACAAGGAGGATTTAAACTCTATCGCAGCACTGAGAGACACAAGGAGGATTTAAACTGCATCCCAGCACTGAGAGACACAAGGAGGGATTCAAACTCTATCCCAGCACTGAGAGACACAAGGAGGGATTTAAACTCTATCCCAGCACTGAGAGACACAAGGACGGATTTAAACTCTACCCCTGCACTGAGAGACACAAGGAGGATTTAAAATCTATCCCATCACTGAGAGACACAAGGAGGGATTTAAACTCTATCCCGGCACTGAGAGACACAAGGAGGGATTTAAACTCTATCCCAGCACTGAGAGACACAAGGAGGGATTTAAACTCTATCCCAGCACTGAGAGACACAAGGAGGGATTTAAACTCTATTCCAGCACTGAGAGACACAAGGACGGATTTAAACTCTATCCCTGCACTGAGAGACACAAGGAGGATTTAAACTCTATCCCATCACTGAGAGACACAAGGAGGGATTTAAACTCTATCCAAGCACTGAGAGAGACGAGGAGGGATTTGAACTCTATCCCGGCACTGGGAGACACAATGCGGATTTAAACTCTATCCCAGCACTGAGAGACAGAAGGAGGGATTTAAACTCTATCCCGGCACTGAGAGACACAATGCGGATTTAAACTCTATCCCAGCACTAAGAGACACAAGGAGGGATTTAAACTCTATCCCAGCACAAAGAGACACAATGAGTATTGAAACTCTATCCCGGCACTGACAGACACAAGGAGGGATTTAAACTCTATCCCAGCACTGACAGACACAAGGAGGGATTTAAACTATATCCCAGTACTGAGAGACACAAGGAGGGATACGAAGGGTCATGAAGACTCGAAGCGTCAACTTTTTTCTGCTCCGCCGATGCTGCCAGACCTGCTGAGTTTTTCCAGGTATTTCTGTTTTTGTTTTAAACTCCATCCCGGCACTGAGAGAGACACAAGGAGGGATTTAAACTCTATCCCGGCACTGAGAGACACAAGGAGGGATTTAACCTCTATCCCAGCACTGAGAGACACAAGGAGGGATTTAAACTCTTTCCCAGCACTGAGAGACACAAGGAGGATTTAAACTCTATCCCAGCACTGAGAGACACAAGGAGGATTTAAACTCTATCCCATCACTGAGAGACACAATGAGGATTTAAACTCTATCCCAGCGCTGAGAGACGCAGGGAGGATTTAAACTCTATCCCAGCACTGAGAGACACAAGGAGAGATTTAAACTCTATCCCTGCACCGAGAGACACAAGGAGGGATTTAAACTCTATCCCAGCACTGAGAGAGACAAGGAGGATTTAAACTCTATCCCGGCACTGAGAGACAAAAGGAGGGAGTTAACCTCTATCTTGGCACTGAGAGACACAAGGAGGAATTTAAACTCAATCCCAGCACTGAGAGACACAAGGAGGGATTTAAACTCTATCCCAGCACTGAGAGACACAAGGAGGATTTAAACTCTATCCCAGCACTGAGAGAGACAAGTAGGATTTAAACTCTATCGCAGCACTGAGAGACACAAGGAGGATTTAAACTGCATCCCAGCACTGAGACACACAAGGAGGGATTCAAACTCTATCCCAGCACTGAGAGACACAAGGAGGGATTTAAACTCTATCCCAGCACTGAGAGACACAAGGACGGATTTAAACTCTATCCCTGCACTGAGAGACACAAGGAGGATTTAAACTCTATCCCATCACTGAGAGACACAAGGAGGGATTTAAACTCTATCCAAGCACTGAGAGAGACGAGGAGGGATTTGAACTCTATCCCGGCACTGAGAGACACAATGCGGATTTAAACTCTATCCCAGCACTGAGAGACAGAAGGAGGGATTTAAACTCTATCCCGGCACTGAGAGACACAATGCGGATTTAAACTCTATCCCAGCACTAAGAGACACAAGGAGGGATTTAAACTCTATCCCAGCACAAAGAGACACAATGAGTATTGAAACTCTATCCCGGCACTGACAGACACAAGGAGGGATTTAAACTCTATCCCAGCACTGAGAGACACAAGGAGGGATTTAAACTCTATCCCAGTACTGAGAGACACAAGGAGGGATACGAAGGGTCATGAAGACTCGAAACGTCAACTTTTTTCTTCTCCGCCGATGCTGCCAGACCTGCTGAGTTTTTCCAGGTAATTCTGTTTTTGTTTTAAACTCTATCCCGGCACTGAGAGAGACACAAGGAGGGATTTAAACTCTATCCCGGGACTGAGAGACACAAGGAGGGATTTAACCTCTATCCCAGCACTGAGAGACACAAGGAGGGATTGAAACTCTATCCCAGCACTGAGAGACACAAGGAGGATTTAAACTCTAACCCAGCACTGAGAGACACAAGGAGGATTTAAACTCTATCCCATCACTGAGAGACACAATGAGGATTTCAACTCTATCCCAGCGCTGAGAGACACAGGGAGGATTTAAACTCTATCCCAGCACTGAGAGACACAAGGAGAGATTTAAACTCTATCCCTGCACCGAGAGACACAAGGAGGGATTTAAACTCTATCCCAGCACTGAGAGAGACAAGGAGGATTTAAACTCTATCCCGGCACTAAGAGACAAAAGGAGGGAGTTAACCTCTATCTCGGCACTGAGAGACACAAGGAGGAATTTAAACTCAATCCCAGCACTGAGAGACACAAGGAGGGATTTAAACTCTATCCCAGCACTGAGAGACACAAGGAGGATTTAAACTCTATCCCAGCACTGAGAGACACAAGGAGGCATTTAAACTCTATCCCGGCACTCAGAGAGACAAGGAGGGATTTAAACTCTATCCCAGCACTGAGAGACACAAGGAGGGATTTAAACTCTATCCCGGCACTGAGAGACACAAGGAGGGATTTAATCTCTATGCCAGCACTCAGAGACACAAGGAGGGATTTAAACTCTATCCCAGCACTGAGAGACACAAGGAGGGATTTAAACACTATCCCAAGCTGAGAGACACAAGGAGGATTTAAACTCTATCCCAGCACTGAGAGAGACAAGGAGGGATTTAAACTCCATCCCAGCACTGAGAGACACAAGGAGGGATTTAAACTCTTTCCCGGCACTGAGAGACACAAGGAGGGATTTAATCTCTATCCCAGCACTCAGAGACACAAGGAGGGATTTAAACTCTATCCCAGTACTGAGAGACACAAGGAGGGATACGAAGGGTCATGAAGACTCGAAACGTCAACTCTTTTCTGCTCCGCCGATGCTGCCGGACCTGCTGAGTTTTTCCAGGTAATTCTGTTTTTGTTTTAAACTCTATCCCGGCACTGAGAGAGACACAAGGAGGGATTTAAACTCTATCCCGGCACTGAGAGACACAAGGAGGGATTTAACATCTATCCCAGCACTGAGAGACACAAGGAGGGATTTAAACCCTATCCCAGCACTGAGAGACACAAGGAGGATTTAAACTCTTTCCCAGCACTGAGAGACACAAGGAGGATTTAAACTCTATCCCAGCACTGAGAGACACAAGGAGGATATAAACTCTATCCCATCACTGAGAGACACAATGAGGATTTAAACTCTATCCCAGCGCTGAGAGACGCAGGGAGGATTTAAACTCTATCCCAGCACTGAGAGACACAAGGAGAGATTTAAACTCTATCCCTGCACCGAGAGACACAAGGAGGGATTTAAACTCTATCCCAGCACTGAGAGAGACAAGGAGGATTTAAACTCTATCCCGGCACTGAGAGACAAAAGGAGGGAGTTAACCTCTATCTCGGCACTGAGAGACACAAGGAGGAATTTAAACTCAATCCCAGCACTGAGAGACACAAGGAGGGATTTAAACTCTATCCCAGCACTGAGAGACACAAGGAGGATTTAAACTCTATCCCAGCACTGAGAGAGACAAGGAGGATTTAAACTCTATCGCAGCACTGAGAGACACAAGGAGGATTTAAACTGCATCCCAGCACTGAGAGACACAAGGAGGGATTCAAACTCTATCCCAGCACTGAGAGACACAAGGAGGGATTTAAACTCTATCCCAGCACTGAGAGACACAAGGACGGATTTAAACTCTATCCCTGCACTGAGAGACACAAGGAGGATTTAAAATCTATCCCATCACTGAGAGACACAAGGAGGGATTTAAACTCTATCCCGGCACTGAGAGACACAAGGAGGGATTTAAACTCTATCCCAGCACTGAGAGACACAAGGAGGGATTTAAACTCTATCCCAGCACTGAGAGACACAAGGAGGGATTTAAACTCTATCCCAGCACTGAGAGACACAAGGACGGATTTAAACTCTATCCCTGCACTGAGAGACACAAGGAGGATTTAAACTCTATCCCATCACTGAGAGACACAAGGAGGGATTTAAACTCTATCCAAGCACTGAGAGAGACGAGGAGGGATTTGAACTCTATCCCGGCACTGGGAGACACAATGCGGATTTAAACTCTATCCCAGCACTGAGAGACAGAAGGAGGGATTTAAACTCTATCCCGGCACTGAGAGACACAATGCGGATTTAAACTCTATCCCAGCACTAAGAGACACAAGGAGGGATTTAAACTCTATCCCAGCACAAAGAGACACAATGAGTATTGAAACTCTATCCCGGCACTGACAGACACAAGGAGGGATTTAAACTCTATCCCAGCACTGAGAGACACAAGGAGGGATTTAAACTCTATCCCAGTACTGAGAGACACAAGGAGGGATACGAAGGGTCATGAAGACTCGAAACGTCAACTTTTTTCTGCTCCGCCGATGCTGCCAGACCTGCTGAGTTTTTCCAGGTATTTCTGTTTTTGTTTTAAACTCCATCCCGGCACTGAGAGAGACACAAGGAGGGATTTAAACTCTATCCCGGCACTGAGAGACACAAGGAGGGATTTAACCTCTATCCCAGCACTGAGAGACACAAGGAGGGATTTAAACTCTTTCCCAGCACTGAGAGACACAAGGAGGATTTAAACTCTATCCCAGCACTGAGAGACACAAGGAGGATTTAAACTCTATCCCATCACTGAGAGACACAATGAGGATTTAAACTCTATCCCAGCGCTGAGAGACGCAGGGAGGATTTAAACTCTATCCCAGCACTGAGAGACACAAGGAGAGATTTAAACTCTATCCCTGCACCGAGAGACACAAGGAGGGATTTAAACTCTATCCCAGCACTGAGAGAGACAAGGAGGATTTAAACTCTATCCCGGCACTGAGAGACAAAAGGAGGGAGTTAACCTCTATCTTGGCACTGAGAGACACAAGGAGGAATTTAAACTCAATCCCAGCACTGAGAGACACAAGGAGGGATTTAAACTCTATCCCAGCACTGAGAGACACAAGGAGGATTTAAACTCTATCCCAGCACTGAGAGAGACAAGTAGGATTTAAACTCTATCGCAGCACTGAGAGACACAAGGAGGATTTAAACTGCATCCCAGCACTGAGACACACAAGGAGGGATTCAAACTCTATCCCAGCACTGAGAGACACAAGGAGGGATTTAAACTCTATCCCAGCACTGAGAGACACAAGGACGGATTTAAACTCTATCCCTGCACTGAGAGACACAAGGAGGATTTAAACTCTATCCCATCACTGAGAGACACAAGGAGGGATTTAAACTCTATCCAAGCACTGAGAGAGACGAGGAGGGATTTGAACTCTATCCCGGCACTGAGAGACACAATGCGGATTTAAACTCTATCCCAGCACTGAGAGACAGAAGGAGGGATTTAAACTCTATCCCGGCACTGAGAGACACAATGCGGATTTAAACTCTATCCCAGCACTAAGAGACACAAGGAGGGATTTAAACTCTATCCCAGCACAAAGAGACACAATGAGTATTGAAACTCTATCCCGGCACTGACAGACACAAGGAGGGATTTAAACTCTATCCCAGCACTGAGAGACACAAGGAGGGATTTAAACTCTATCCCAGTACTGAGAGACACAAGGAGGGATACGAAGGGTCATGAAGACTCGAAACGTCAACTCTTTTCTTCTCCGCCGATGCTGCCAGACCTGCTGAGTTTTTCCAGGTAATTCTGTTTTTGTTTTAAACTCTATCCCGGCACTGAGAGAGACACAAGGAGGGATTTAAACTCTATCCCGGGACTGAGAGACACAAGGAGGGATTTAACCTCTATCCCAGCACTGAGAGACACAAGGAGGGATTGAAACTCTATCCCAGCACTGAGAGACACAAGGAGGATTTAAACTCTAACCCAGCACTGAGAGACACAAGGAGGATTTAAACTCTATCCCATCACTGAGAGACACAATGAGGATTTCAACTCTATCCCAGCGCTGAGAGACACAGGGAGGATTTAAACTCTATCCCAGCACTGAGAGACACAAGGAGAGATTTAAACTCTATCCCTGCACCGAGAGACACAAGGAGGGATTTAAACTCTATCCCAGCACTGAGAGAGACAAGGAGGATTTAAACTCTATCCCGGCACTAAGAGACAAAAGGAGGGAGTTAACCTCTATCTCGGCACTGAGAGACACAAGGAGGAATTTAAACTCAATCCCAGCACTGAGAGACACAAGGAGGGATTTAAACTCTATCCCAGCACTGAGAGACACAAGGAGGATTTAAACTCTATCCCAGCACTGAGAGACACAAGGAGGCATTTAAACTCTATCCCGGCACTCAGAGAGACAAGGAGGGATTTAAACTCTATCCCAGCACTGAGAGACACAAGGAGGGATTTAAACTCTATCCCGGCACTGAGAGACACAAGGAGGGATTTAATCTCTATGCCAGCACTCAGAGACACAAGGAGGGATTTAAACTCTATCCCAGCACTGAGAGACACAAGGAGGGATTTAAACACTATCCCAAGCTGAGAGACACAAGGAGGATTTAAACTCTATCCCAGCACTGAGAGAGACAAGGAGGGATTTAAACTCCATCCCAGCACTGAGAGACACAAGGAGGGATTTAAACTCTTTCCCGGCACTGAGAGACACAAGGAGGGATTTAATCTCTATCCCAGCACTCAGAGACACAAGGAGGGATTTAAACTCTATCCCAGTACTGAGAGACACAAGGAGGGATACGAAGGGTCATGAAGACTCGAAACGTCAACTCTTTTCTGCTCCGCCGATGCTGCCGGACCTGCTGAGTTTTTCCAGGTAATTCTGTTTTTGTTTTAAACTCTATCCCGGCACTGAGAGAGACACAAGGAGGGATTTAAACTCTATCCCGGCACTGAGAGACACAAGGAGGGATTTAACATCTATCCCAGCACTGAGAGACACAAGGAGGGATTTAAACCCTATCCCAGCACTGAGAGACACAAGGAGGATTTAAACTCTTTCCCAGCACTGAGAGACACAAGGAGGATTTAAACTCTATCCCAGCACTGAGAGACACAAGGAGGATATAAACTCTATCCCATCACTGAGAGACACAATGAGGATTTAAACTCTATCCCAGCGCTGAGAGACGCAGGGAGGATTTAAACTCTATCCCAGCACTGAGAGACACAAGGAGAGATTTAAACTCTATCCCTGCACCGAGAGACACAAGGAGGGATTTAAACTCTATCCCAGCACTGAGAGAGACAAGGAGGATTTAAACTCTATCCCGGCACTGAGAGACAAAAGGAGGGAGTTAACCTCTATCTCGGCACTGAGAGACACAAGGAGGAATTTAAACTCAATCCCAGCACTGAGAGACACAAGGAGGGATTTAAACTCTATCCCAGCACTGAGAGACACAAGGAGGATTTAAACTCTATCCCAGCACTGAGAGAGACAAGGAGGATTTAAACTCTATCGCAGCACTGAGAGACACAAGGAGGATTTAAACTGCATCCCAGCACTGAGAGACACAAGGAGGGATTCAAACTCTATCCCAGCACTGAGAGACACAAGGAGGGATTTAAACTCTATCCCAGCACTGAGAGACACAAGGACGGATTTAAACTCTATCCCTGCACTGAGAGACACAAGGAGGATTTAAAATCTATCCCATCACTGAGAGACACAAGGAGGGATTTAAACTCTATCCCGGCACTGAGAGACACAAGGAGGGATTTAAACTCTATCCCAGCACTGAGAGACACAAGGAGGGATTTAAACTCTATCCCAGCACTGAGAGACACAAGGAGGGATTTAAACTCTATCCCAGCACTGAGAGACACAAGGACGGATTTAAACTCTATCCCTGCACTGAGAGACACAAGGAGGATTTAAACTCTATCCCATCACTGAGAGACACAAGGAGGGATTTAAACTCTATCCAAGCACTGAGAGAGACGAGGAGGGATTTGAACTCTATCCCGGCACTGGGAGACACAATGCGGATTTAAACTCTATCCCAGCACTGAGAGACAGAAGGAGGGATTTAAACTCTATCCCGGCACTGAGAGACACAATGCGGATTTAAACTCTATCCCAGCACTAAGAGACACAAGGAGGGATTTAAACTCTATCCCAGCACAAAGAGACACAATGAGTATTGAAACTCTATCCCGGCACTGACAGACACAAGGAGGGATTTAAACTCTATCCCAGCACTGAGAGACACAAGGAGGGATTTAAACTCTATCCCAGTACTGAGAGACACAAGGAGGGATACGAAGGGTCATGAAGACTCGAAACGTCAACTTTTTTCTGCTCCGCCGATGCTGCCAGACCTGCTGAGTTTTTCCAGGTATTTCTGTTTTTGTTTTAAACTCCATCCCGGCACTGAGAGAGACACAAGGAGGGATTTAAACTCTATCCCGGCACTGAGAGACACAAGGAGGGATTTAACCTCTATCCCAGCACTGAGAGACACAAGGAGGGATTTAAACTCTTTCCCAGCACTGAGAGACACAAGGAGGATTTAAACTCTATCCCAGCACTGAGAGACACAAGGAGGATTTAAACTCTATCCCATCACTGAGAGACACAATGAGGATTTAAACTCTATCCCAGCGCTGAGAGACGCAGGGAGGATTTAAACTCTATCCCAGCACTGAGAGACACAAGGAGAGATTTAAACTCTATCCCTGCACCGAGAGACACAAGGAGGGATTTAAACTCTATCCCAGCACTGAGAGAGACAAGGAGGATTTAAACTCTATCCCGGCACTGAGAGACAAAAGGAGGGAGTTAACCTCTATCTTGGCACTGAGAGACACAAGGAGGAATTTAAACTCAATCCCAGCACTGAGAGACACAAGGAGGGATTTAAACTCTATCCCAGCACTGAGAGACACAAGGAGGATTTAAACTCTATCCCAGCACTGAGAGAGACAAGTAGGATTTAAACTCTATCGCAGCACTGAGAGACACAAGGAGGATTTAAACTGCATCCCAGCACTGAGACACACAAGGAGGGATTCAAACTCTATCCCAGCACTGAGAGACACAAGGAGGGATTTAAACTCTATCCCAGCACTGAGAGACACAAGGACGGATTTAAACTCTATCCCTGCACTGAGAGACACAAGGAGGATTTAAACTCTATCCCATCACTGAGAGACACAAGGAGGGATTTAAACTCTATCCAAGCACTGAGAGAGACGAGGAGGGATTTGAACTCTATCCCGGCACTGAGAGACACAATGCGGATTTAAACTCTATCCCAGCACTGAGAGACAGAAGGAGGGATTTAAACTCTATCCCGGCACTGAGAGACACAATGCGGATTTAAACTCTATCCCAGCACTAAGAGACACAAGGAGGGATTTAAACTCTATCCCAGCACAAAGAGACACAATGAGTATTGAAACTCTATCCCGGCACTGACAGACACAAGGAGGGATTTAAACTCTATCCCAGCACTGAGAGACACAAGGAGGGATTTAAACTCTATCCCAGTACTGAGAGACACAAGGAGGGATACGAAGGGTCATGAAGACTCGAAACGTCAACTCTTTTCTTCTCCGCCGATGCTGCCAGACCTGCTGAGTTTTTCCAGGTAATTCTGTTTTTGTTTTAAACTCTATCCCGGCACTGAGAGAGACACAAGGAGGGATTTAAACTCTATCCCGGGACTGAGAGACACAAGGAGGGATTTAACCTCTATCCCAGCACTGAGAGACACAAGGAGGGATTGAAACTCTATCCCAGCACTGAGAGACACAAGGAGGATTTAAACTCTAACCCAGCACTGAGAGACACAAGGAGGATTTAAACTCTATCCCATCACTGAGAGACACAATGAGGATTTCAACTCTATCCCAGCGCTGAGAGACACAGGGAGGATTTAAACTCTATCCCAGCACTGAGAGACACAAGGAGAGATTTAAACTCTATCCCTGCACCGAGAGACACAAGGAGGGATTTAAACTCTATCCCAGCACTGAGAGAGACAAGGAGGATTTAAACTCTATCCCGGCACTAAGAGACAAAAGGAGGGAGTTAACCTCTATCTCGGCACTGAGAGACACAAGGAGGAATTTAAACTCAATCCCAGCACTGAGAGACACAAGGAGGGATTTAAACTCTATCCCAGCACTGAGAGACACAAGGAGGATTTAAACTCTATCCCAGCACTGAGAGACACAAGGAGGCATTTAAACTCTATCCCGGCACTCAGAGAGACAAGGAGGGATTTAAACTCTATCCCAGCACTGAGAGACACAAGGAGGGATTTAAACTCTATCCCGGCACTGAGAGACACAAGGAGGGATTTAATCTCTATGCCAGCACTCAGAGACACAAGGAGGGATTTAAACTCTATCCCAGCACTGAGAGACACAAGGAGGGATTTAAACACTATCCCAAGCTGAGAGACACAAGGAGGATTTAAACTCTATCCCAGCACTGAGAGAGACAAGGAGGGATTTAAACTCCATCCCAGCACTGAGAGACACAAGGAGGGATTTAAACTCTTTCCCGGCACTGAGAGACACAAGGAGGGATTTAATCTCTATCCCAGCACTCAGAGACACAAGGAGGGATTTAAGCTCTATCCCAGTACTGAGAGACACAAGGAGGGATACGAAGGGTCATGAAGACTCGAAACGTCAACTCTTTTCTGCTCCGCCGATGCTGCCGGACCTGCTGAGTTTTTCCAGGTAATTCTGTTTTTGTTTTAAACTCTATCCCGGCACTGAGAGAGACACAAGGAGGGATTTAAACTCTATCCCGGCACTGAGAGACACAAGGAGGGATTTAACATCTATCCCAGCACTGAGAGACACAAGGAGGGATTTAAACCCTATCCCAGCACTGAGAGACACAAGGAGGATTTAAACTCTTTCCCAGCACTGAGAGACACAAGGAGGATTTAAACTCTATCCCAGCACTGAGAGACACAAGGAGGATATAAACTCTATCCCATCACTGAGAGACACAATGAGGATTTAAACTCTATCCCAGCGCTGAGAGACGCAGGGAGGATTTAAACTCTATCCCAGCACTGAGAGACACAAGGAGAGATTTAAACTCTATCCCTGCACCGAGAGACACAAGGAGGGATTTAAACTCTATCCCAGCACTGAGAGAGACAAGGAGGATTTAAACTCTATCCCGGCACTGAGAGACAAAAGGAGGGAGTTAACCTCTATCTCGGCACTGAGAGACACAAGGAGGAATTTAAACTCAATCCCAGCACTGAGAGACACAAGGAGGGATTTAAACTCTATCCCAGCACTGAGAGACACAAGGAGGATTTAAACTCTATCCCAGCACTGAGAGAGACAAGGAGGATTTAAACTCTATCGCAGCACTGAGAGACACAAGGAGGATTTAAACTGCATCCCAGCACTGAGAGACACAAGGAGGGATTCAAACTCTATCCCAGCACTGAGAGACACAAGGAGGGATTTAAACTCTATCCCAGCACTGAGAGACACAAGGACGGATTTAAACTCTATCCCTGCACTGAGAGACACAAGGAGGATTTAAAATCTATCCCATCACTGAGAGACACAAGGAGGGATTTAAACTCTATCCCGGCACTGAGAGACACAAGGAGGGATTTAAACTCTATCCCAGCACTGAGAGACACAAGGAGGGATTTAAACTCTATCCCAGCACTGAGAGACACAAGGAGGGATTTAAACTCTATCCCAGCACTGAGAGACACAAGGACGGATTTAAACTCTATCCCTGCACTGAGAGACACAAGGAGGATTTAAACTCTATCCCATCACTGAGAGACACAAGGAGGGATTTAAACTCTATCCAAGCACTGAGAGAGACGAGGAGGGATTTGAACTCTATCCCGGCACTGGGAGACACAATGCGGATTTAAACTCTATCCCAGCACTGAGAGACAGAAGGAGGGATTTAAACTCTATCCCGGCACTGAGAGACACAATGCGGATTTAAACTCTATCCCAGCACTAAGAGACACAAGGAGGGATTTAAACTCTATCCCAGCACAAAGAGACACAATGAGTATTGAAACTCTATCCCGGCACTGACAGACACAAGGAGGGATTTAAACTCTATCCCAGCACTGAGAGACACAAGGAGGGATTTAAACTCTATCCCAGTACTGAGAGACACAAGGAGGGATACGAAGGGTCATGAAGACTCGAAACGTCAACTTTTTTCTGCTCCGCCGATGCTGCCAGACCTGCTGAGTTTTTCCAGGTATTTCTGTTTTTGTTTTAAACTCCATCCCGGCACTGAGAGAGACACAAGGAGGGATTTAAACTCTATCCCGGCACTGAGAGACACAAGGAGGGATTTAACCTCTATCCCAGCACTGAGAGACACAAGGAGGGATTTAAACTCTTTCCCAGCACTGAGAGACACAAGGAGGATTTAAACTCTATCCCAGCACTGAGAGACACAAGGAGGATTTAAACTCTATCCCATCACTGAGAGACACAATGAGGATTTAAACTCTATCCCAGCGCTGAGAGACGCAGGGAGGATTTAAACTCTATCCCAGCACTGAGAGACACAAGGAGAGATTTAAACTCTATCCCTGCACCGAGAGACACAAGGAGGGATTTAAACTCTATCCCAGCACTGAGAGAGACAAGGAGGATTTAAACTCTATCCCGGCACTGAGAGACAAAAGGAGGGAGTTAACCTCTATCTTGGCACTGAGAGACACAAGGAGGAATTTAAACTCAATCCCAGCACTGAGAGACACAAGGAGGGATTTAAACTCTATCCCAGCACTGAGAGACACAAGGAGGATTTAAACTCTATCCCAGCACTGAGAGAGACAAGTAGGATTTAAACTCTATCGCAGCACTGAGAGACACAAGGAGGATTTAAACTGCATCCCAGCACTGAGACACACAAGGAGGGATTCAAACTCTATCCCAGCACTGAGAGACACAAGGAGGGATTTAAACTCTATCCCAGCACTGAGAGACACAAGGACGGATTTAAACTCTATCCCTGCACTGAGAGACACAAGGAGGATTTAAACTCTATCCCATCACTGAGAGACACAAGGAGGGATTTAAACTCTATCCAAGCACTGAGAGAGACGAGGAGGGATTTGAACTCTATCCCGGCACTGAGAGACACAATGCGGATTTAAACTCTATCCCAGCACTGAGAGACAGAAGGAGGGATGTAAACTCTATCCCGGCACTGAGAGACACAATGCGGATTTAAACTCTATCCCAGCACTAAGAGACACAAGGAGGGATTTAAACTCTATCCCAGCACAAAGAGACACAATGAGTATTGAAACTCTATCCCGGCACTGACAGACACAAGGAGGGATTTAAACTCTATCCCAGCACTGAGAGACACAAGGAGGGATTTAAACTCTATCCCAGTACTGAGAGACACAAGGAGGGATACGAAGGGTCATGAAGACTCGAAACGTCAACTCTTTTCTTCTCCGCCGATGCTGCCAGACCTGCTGAGTTTTTCCAGGTAATTCTGTTTTTGTTTTAAACTCTATCCCGGCACTGAGAGAGACACAAGGAGGGATTTAAACTCTATCCCGGGACTGAGAGACACAAGGAGGGATTTAACCTCTATCCCAGCACTGAGAGACACAAGGAGGGATTGAAACTCTATCCCAGCACTGAGAGACACAAGGAGGATTTAAACTCTAACCCAGCACTGAGAGACACAAGGAGGATTTAAACTCTATCCCATCACTGAGAGACACAATGAGGATTTCAACTCTATCCCAGCGCTGAGAGACACAGGGAGGATTTAAACTCTATCCCAGCACTGAGAGACACAAGGAGAGATTTAAACTCTATCCCTGCACCGAGAGACACAAGGAGGGATTTAAACTCTATCCCAGCACTGAGAGAGACAAGGAGGATTTAAACTCTATCCCGGCACTAAGAGACAAAAGGAGGGAGTTAACCTCTATCTCGGCACTGAGAGACACAAGGAGGAATTTAAACTCAATCCCAGCACTGAGAGACACAAGGAGGGATTTAAACTCTATCCCAGCACTGAGAGACACAAGGAGGATTTAAACTCTATCCCAGCACTGAGAGACACAAGGAGGCATTTAAACTCTATCCCGGCACTCAGAGAGACAAGGAGGGATTTAAACTCTATCCCGGCACTGAGAGACACAAGGAGGGATTTAATCTCTATGCCAGCACTCAGAGACACAAGGAGGGATTTAAACTCTATCCCAGCACTGAGAGACACAAGGAGGGATTTAAACTCTATCCCAAGCTGAGAGACACAAGGAGGATTTAAACTCTATCCCAGCACTGAGAGAGACAAGGAGGGATTTAAACTCCATCCCAGCACTGAGAGACACAAGGAGGGATTTAAACTCTTTCCCGGCACTGAGAGACACAAGGAGGGATTTAATCTCTATCCCAGCACTCAGAGACACAAGGAGGGATTTAAACTCTATCCCAGTACTGAGAGACACAAGGAGGGATACGAAGGGTCATGAAGACTCGAAACGTCAACTCTTTTCTGCTCCGCCGATGCTGCCGGACCTGCTGAGTTTTTCCAGGTAATTCTGTTTTTGTTTTAAACTCTATCCCGGCACTGAGAGAGACACAAGGAGGGATTTAAACTCTATCCCGGCACTGAGAGACACAAGGAGGGATTTAACATCTATCCCAGCACTGAGAGACACAAGGAGGGATTTAAACCCTATCCCAGCACTGAGAGACACAAGGAGGATTTAAACTCTAACCCAGCACTGAGAGACACAAGGAGGATTTAAACTCTATCCCATCACTGAGAGACACAATGAGGATTTAAACTCTATCCCAGCGCTGAGAGACACAGGGAGGATTTAAACTCTATCCCAGCACTGAGAGACACAAGGAGAGATTTAAACTCTATCCCTGCACCGAGAGACACAAGGAGGGATTTAAACTCTATCCCAGCACTGAGAGAGACAAGGAGGATTTAAACTCTATCCCGGCACTGAGAGACAAAAGGAGGGAGTTAACCTCTATCTCGGCACTGAGAGACACAAGGAGGAATTTAAACTCAATCCCAGCACTGAGAGACACAAGGAGGGATTTAAACTCTATCCCAGCACTGAGAGACACAAGGAGGATTTAAACTCTATCCCAGCACTGAGAGACACAAGGAGGGATTTAAACTCTATCTCGGCACTGAGAGACACAAGGAGGGATTTAATCTCTATCCCAGCACTCAGAGACACAAGGAGGATTTAAACTCTATCCCAGCACTGAGAGACACAAGGAGGGATTTAAACTCTATCCCAGCACTGAGAGAGACAAGGAGGATTTAACCTCTATCCCAGCACTGAGAGACACAAGGAGGATTTAAACTCGATCCCAGCACTGAGAGACACAAGGAGGGATTTAAACTCTATCCCAGCACTGAGAGACACAAGGAGGGATTTGAACTCTATCCCAGCACTGAGAGACACAAGGAGGGATTTAAACTCTATCCCGGCACTGAGAGACACAAGGAGGGATTTAATCTCTATCCCAGCACTCAGAGACACAAGGAGGATTTAAACTCTATCCCAGCACTGAGAGACACAAGGAGGGATTTAAACTCTATCCCAGCACTGAGAGACACAAGGAGGATTTAAACTCTATCCCAGCACTGAGAGAGACAAGGAGGATTTAAACTCGATCGCAGCACTGAGAGACACAAGGAGGATTTAAACTGCATCCCAGCACTGAGAGACACAAGGAGGGATTCAAACTCTATCCCAGCACTGAGAGACACAAGGAGGGATTTAAACTCTATCCCAGCACTGAGAGACACAAGGACGGATTTAAACTCTATCCCTGCACTGAGAGACACAAGGAGGATTTAAACTCTATCCCATCACTGAGAGACACAAGGAGGGATTTAAACTCTATCCAAGCACTGAGAGAGACGAGGAGGGATTTGAACTCTATCCCGGCACTGAGAGACACAATGCGGATTTAAACTCTATCCCAGCACTGAGAGACAGAAGGAGGGATTTAAACTCTATCCCGGCACTGAGAGACACAATGCGGATTTAAACTCTATCCCAGCACTAAGAGACACAAGGAGGGATTTAAACTCTATCCCAGCACAAAGAGACACAATGAGTATTGAAACTCTATCCCGGCCCTGACAGACACAAGGAGGGATTTAAACTCTATCCCAGCACTGAGAGACACAAGGAGGGATTTAAACTCTATCCCAGTACTGAGAGACACAAGGAGGGATACGAATGGTCATGAAGACTCGAAACGTCAACACTTTTCTTCTCCGCCGATGCTGCCAGACCTACTGAGTTTTTCCAGGTAATTCTGTTTTTGTTTTAAACTCTATCCCGGCACTGAGAGAGACACAAGGAGGGATTTAAACTCTATCCCGGCACTGAGAGACACAAGGAGGGATTTAAACTCTATCCCAGCACTGAGAGACACAAGGAGGGATTTAAACTCTATCCCAGCACTGAGAGACACAAGGAGGGATTTAAACTCTATCCCAGCACTGAGAGACACAAGGACGGATTTAAACTCTATCCCTGCACTGAGAGACACAAGGAGGATTTAAACTCTATCCCATCACTGAGAGACACAAGGAGGGATTTAAACTCTATCCAAGCACTGAGAGAGACGAGGAGGGATTTGAACTCTATCCCGGCACTGAGAGACACAATGCGGATTTAAACTCTATCCCAGCACTGAGAGACAGAAGGAGGGATTTAAACTCTATCCCGGCACTGAGAGACACAATGCGGATTTAAACTCTATCCCAGCACAAAGAGACACAATGAGTATTGAAACTCTATCCCGGCACTGACAGACACAAGGAGGGATTTAAACTCTATCCCAAGCTGAGAGACACAAGGAGGATTTAAACTCTATCCCAGCACTGAGAGAGACAAGGAGGGATTTAAACTCCATCCCAGCACTGAGAGACACAAGGAGGGATTGAAACTCTATCCCAGCACTGAGAGACACAAGGAGGGATTTAACCTCTATCCCAGCACTGAGAGACACAAGGAGGGATTGAAACTCTATCCCAGCACTGAGAGACACAAGGAGGATTTAAACTCTATCCCAGCACTGAGAGACACAAGGAGGATTTAAACTCTATCCCATCACTGAGAGACACAATGAGGATTTAAACTCTATCCCAGCGCTGAGAGACACAGGGAGGATTTAAACTCTAACCCAGCACTAAGAGACACAAGGAGAGATTTAAACTCTATCCCTGCACCGAGAGACACAAGGAGGGATTTAAACTCTATCCCAGCACTGAGAGACACAAGGAGGATTTAAACTCTATCCCGGCACTGAGAGACAAAAGGAGGGAGTTAACCTCTATCTCGGCACTGAGAGACACAAGGAGGAATTTAAACTCAATCCCAGCACTGAGAGACACAAGGAGGGATTTAAACTCTATCCCAGCACTGAGAGACACAAGGAGGATTTAAACTCTATCCCAGCACTGAGAGACACAAGGAGGCATTTAAACTCTATCCCGGCACTCAGAGAGACAAGGAGGGATTTAAACTCTATCCCAAGCTGAGAGACACAAGGAGGATTTAAACTCTATCCCAGCACTGAGAGAGACAAGGAGGGATTTAAACTCCATCCCAGCACTGAGAGACACAAGGAGGGATTTAAACTCTTTCCCGGCACTGAGAGACACAAGGAGGGATTTAATCTCTATCCCAGCACTCAGAGACACAAGGAGGGATTTAAACTCTATCCCAGTACTGAGAGACACAAGGAGGGATACGAAGGGTCATGAAGACTCGAAACGTCAACTCTTTTCTGCTCCGCCGATGCTGCCGGACCTGCTGAGTTTTTCCAGGTAATTCTGTTTTTGTTTTAAACTCTATCCCGGCACTGAGAGAGACACAAGGAGGGATTTAAACTCTATCCCGGCACTGAGAGACACAAGGAGGGATTTAACATCTATCCCAGCACTGAGAGACACAAGGAGGGATTTAAACCCTATCCCAGCACTGAGAGACACAAGGAGGATTTAAACTCTAACCCAGCACTGAGAGACACAAGGAGGATTTAAACTCTATCCCATCACTGAAAGACACAATGAGGATTTAAACTCTATCCCAGCGCTGAGAGACACAGGGAGGATTTAAACTCTATCCCAGCACTGAGAGACACAAGGAGAGATTTAAACTCTATCCCTGCACCGAGAGACACAAGGAGGGATTTAAACTCTAACCCAGCACTGAGAGACACAAGGAGGATTTAAACTCTATCCCATCACTGAAAGACACAATGAGGATTTAAACTCTATCCCAGCGCTGAGAGACACAGGGAGGATTTAAACTCTATCCCAGCACTGAGAGACACAAGGAGAGATTTAAACTCTATCCCTGCACCGAGAGACACAAGGAGGGATTTAAACTCTATCCCAGCACTGAGAGAGACAAGGAGGATTTAAACTCTATCCCGGCACAGAGAGACAAAAGGAGGGAGTTAACCTCTATCTCGGCACTGAGAGACACAAGGAGGAATTTAAACTCTATCCCAGCACTGAGAGACACAAGGAGGGATTTAAACTCTATCCCAGCACTGAGAGACACAAGGAGGATTTAAACTCTATCCCAGCACTGAGAGACACAAGGAGGGATTTAAACTCTATCCCGGCACTGAGAGACACAAGGAGGGATTTAATCTCTATCCCAGCACTCAGAGACACAAGGAGGATTTAAACTCTATCCCAGCACTGAGAGAGACAAGGAGGATTTAACCTCTATCCCAGCACTGAGAGACACAAGGAGGATTTAAACTCGATCCCAGCACTGAGAGACACAAGGAGGGATTTAAACTCTATCCCAGCACTGAGAGACACAAGGAGGGATTTGAACTCTATCCCAGCACTGAGAGACACAAGGAGGGATTTAAACTCTATCCCGGCACTGAGAGACACAAGGAGGGATTTAATCTCTATCCCAGCACTCAGAGACACAAGGAGGATTTAAACTCTATCCCAGCACTGAGAGACACAAGGAGGGATTTAAACTCTATCCCAGCACTGAGAGACACAAGGAGGATTTAAACTCTATCCCAGCACTGAGAGAGACAAGGAGGATTTAAACTCGATCGCAGCACTGAGAGACACAAGGAGGATTTAAACTGCATCCCAGCACTGAGAGACACAAGGAGGGATTCAAACTCTATCCCAGCACTGAGAGACACAAGGAGGGATTTAAACTCTATCCCAGCACTGAGAGACACAAGGACGGATTTAAACTCTATCCCTGCACTGAGAGACACAAGGAGGATTTAAACTCTATCCCATCACTGAGAGACACAAGGAGGGATTTAAACTCTATCCAAGCACTGAGAGAGACGAGGAGGGATTTGAACTCTATCCCGGCACTGAGAGACACAATGCGGATTTAAACTCTATCCCAGCACTGAGAGACAGAAGGAGGGATTTAAACTCTATCCCGGCACTGAGAGACACAATGCGGATTTAAACTCTATCCCAGCACTAAGAGACACAAGGAGGGATTTAAACTCTATCCCAGCACAAAGAGACACAATGAGTATTGAAACTCTATCCCGGCCCTGACAGACACAAGGAGGGATTTAAACTCTATCCCAGCACTGAGAGACACAAGGAGGGATTTAAACTCTATCCCAGTACTGAGAGACACAAGGAGGGATACGAATGGTCATGAAGACTCGAAACGTCAACTCTTTTCTTCTCCGCCGATGCTGCCAGACCTACTGAGTTTTTCCAGGTAATTCTGTTTTTGTTTTAAACTCTATCCCGGCACTGAGAGAGACACAAGGAGGGATTTAAACTCTATCCCGGCACTGAGAGACACAAGGAGGGATTTAAACTCTATCCCAGCACTGAGAGACACAAGGAGGGATTTAAACTCTATCCCAGCACTGAGAGACACAAGGAGGGATTTAAACTCTATCCCAGCACTGAGAGACACAAGGACGGATTTAAACTCTATCCCTGCACTGAGAGACACAAGGAGGATTTAAACTCTATCCCATCACTGAGAGACACAAGGAGGGATTTAAACTCTATCCAAGCACTGAGAGAGACGAGGAGGGATTTGAACTCTATCCCGGCACTGAGAGACACAATGCGGATTTAAACTCTATCCCAGCACTGAGAGACAGAAGGAGGGATTTAAACTCTATCCCGGCACTGAGAGACACAATGCGGATTTGAACTCTATCCCAGCACTAAGAGACACAAGGAGGGATTTAAACTCTATCCCAGCACAAAGAGACACAATGAGTATTGAAACTCTATCCCGGCACTGACAGACACAAGGAGGGATTTAAACTCTATCCCAGCACTGAGAGACACAAGGAGGGATTTAAACTCTATCCCAGTACTGAGAGACACAAGGAGGGATACGAATGGTCATGAAGACTCGAAACGTCAACTCTTTTCTTCTCCGCCGATGCTGCCAGACCTGCTGAGTTTTTCCAGGTAATTCTGTTTTTGTTTTAAACTCTATCCCGGCACTGAGAGAGACACAAGGAGGGATTTAAACTCTATCCCGGGACTGAGAGACACAAGGAGGGATTTAACCTCTATCCCAGCACTGAGAGACACAAGGAGGGATTGAAACTCTATCCCAGCACTGAGAGACACAAGGAGGATTTAAACTCTAACCCAGCACTGAGAGACACAAGGAGGATTTAAACTCTATCCCATCACTGAGAGACACAATGAGGATTTCAACTCTATCCCAGCGCTGAGAGACACAGGGAGGATTTAAACTCTATCCCAGCACTGAGAGACACAAGGAGAGATTTAAACTCTATCCCTGCACCGAGAGACACAAGGAGGGATTTAAACTCTATCCCAGCACTGAGAGAGACAAGGAGGATTTAAACTCTATCCCGGCACTAAGAGACAAAAGGAGGGAGTTAACCTCTATCTCGGCACTGAGAGACACAAGGAGGAATTTAAACTCAATCCCAGCACTGAGAGACACAAGGAGGGATTTAAACTCTATCCCAGCACTGAGAGACACAAGGAGGATTTAAACTCTATCCCAGCACTGAGAGACACAAGGAGGCATTTAAACTCTATCCCGGCACTCAGAGAGACAAGGAGGGATTTAAACTCTATCCCGGCACTGAGAGACACAAGGAGGGATTTAATCTCTATGCCAGCACTCAGAGACACAAGGAGGGATTTAAACTCTATCCCAGCACTGAGAGACACAAGGAGGGATTTAATCTCTATCCCAAGCTGAGAGACACAAGGAGGATTTAAACTCTATCCCAGCACTGAGAGAGACAAGGAGGGATTTAAACTCCATCCCAGCACTGAGAGACACAAGGAGGGATTTAAACTCTTTCCTGGCACTGAGAGACACAAGGAGGGATTTAATCTCTATCCCAGCACTCAGAGACACAAGGAGGGATTTAAACTCTATCCCAGTACTGAGAGACACAAGGAGGGATACGAAGGGTCATGAAGACTCGAAACGTCAACTCTTTTCTGCTCCGCCGATGCTGCCGGACCTGCTGAGTTTTTCCAGGTAATTCTGTTTTTGTTTTAAACTCTATCCCGGCACTGAGAGAGACACAAGGAGGGATTTAAACTCTATCCCGGCACTGAGAGACACAAGGAGGGATTTAACATCTATCCCAGCACTGAGAGACACAAGGAGGGATTTAAACCCTATCCCAGCACTGAGAGACACAAGGAGGATTTAAACTCTAACCCAGCACTGAGAGACACAAGGAGGATTTAAACTCTATCCCATCACTGAGAGACACAATGAGGATTTAAACTCTATCCCAGCGCTGAGAGACACAGGGAGGATTTAAACTCTATCCCAGCACTGAGAGACACAAGGAGAGATTTAAACTCTATCCCTGCACCGAGAGACACAAGGAGGGATTTAAACTCTATCCCAGCACTGAGAGAGACAAGGAGGATTTAAACTCTATCCCGGCACTGAGAGACAAAAGGAGGGAGTTAACCTCTATCTCGGCACTGAGAGACACAAGGAGGAATTTAAACTCAATCCCAGCACTGAGAGACACAAGGAGGGATTTAAACTCTATCCCAGCACTGAGAGACACAAGGAGGATTTAAACTCTATCCCAGCACTGAGAGACACAAGGAGGGATTTAAACTCTATCTCGGCACTGAGAGACACAAGGAGGGATTTAATCTCTATCCCAGCACTCAGAGACACAAGGAGGATTTAAACTCTATCCCAGCACTGAGAGACACAAGGAGGGATTTAAACTCTATCCCAGCACTGAGAGAGACAAGGAGGATTTAACCTCTATCCCAGCACTGAGAGACACAAGGAGGATTTAAACTCGATCCCAGCACTGAGAGACACAAGGAGGGATTTAAACTCTATCCCAGCACTGAGAGACACAAGGAGGGATTTGAACTCTATCCCAGCACTGAGAGACACAAGGAGGGATTTAAACTCTATCCCGGCACTGAGAGACACAAGGAGGGATTTAATCTCTATCCCAGCACTCAGAGACACAAGGAGGATTTAAACTCTATCCCAGCACTGAGAGACACAAGGAGGGATTTAAACTCTATCCCAGCACTGAGAGACACAAGGAGGATTTAAACTCTATCCCAGCACTGAGAGAGACAAGGAGGATTTAAACTCGATCGCAGCACTGAGAGACACAAGGAGGATTTAAACTGCATCCCAGCACTGAGAGACACAAGGAGGGATTCAAACTCTATCCCAGCACTGAGAGACACAAGGAGGGATTTAAACTCTATCCCAGCACTGAGAGACACAAGGACGGATTTAAACTCTATCCCTGCACTGAGAGACACAAGGAGGATTTAAACTCTATCCCATCACTGAGAGACACAAGGAGGGATTTAAACTCTATCCAAGCACTGAGAGAGACGAGGAGGGATTTGAACTCTATCCCGGCACTGAGAGACACAATGCGGATTTAAACTCTATCCCAGCACTGAGAGACAGAAGGAGGGATTTAAACTCTATCCCGGCACTGAGAGACACAATGCGGATTTAAACTCTATCCCAGCACTAAGAGACACAAGGAGGGATTTAAACTCTATCCCAGCACAAAGAGACACAATGAGTATTGAAACTCTATCCCGGCCCTGACAGACACAAGGAGGGATTTAAACTCTATCCCAGCACTGAGAGACACAAGGAGGGATTTAAACTCTATCCCAGTACTGAGAGACACAAGGAGGGATACGAATGGTCATGAAGACTCGAAACGTCAACACTTTTCTTCTCCGCCGATGCTGCCAGACCTACTGAGTTTTTCCAGGTAATTCTGTTTTTGTTTTAAACTCTATCCCGGCACTGAGAGAGACACAAGGAGGGATTTAAACTCTATCCCGGCACTGAGAGACACAAGGAGGGATTTAAACTCTATCCCAGCACTGAGAGACACAAGGAGGGATTTAAACTCTATCCCAGCACTGAGAGACACAAGGAGGGATTTAAACTCTATCCCAGCACTGAGAGACACAAGGACGGATTTAAACTCTATCCCTGCACTGAGAGACACAAGGAGGATTTAAACTCTATCCCATCACTGAGAGACACAAGGAGGGATTTAAACTCTATCCAAGCACTGAGAGAGACGAGGAGGGATTTGAACTCTATCCCGGCACTGAGAGACACAATGCGGATTTAAACTCTATCCCAGCACTGAGAGACAGAAGGAGGGATTTAAACTCTATCCCGGCACTGAGAGACACAATGCGGATTTGAACTCTATCCCAGCACTAAGAGACACAAGGAGGGATTTAAACTCTATCCCAGCACAAAGAGACACAATGAGTATTGAAACTCTATCCCGGCACTGACAGACACAAGGAGGGATTTAAACTCTATCCCAAGCTGAGAGACACAAGGAGGATTTAAACTCTATCCCAGCACTGAGAGAGACAAGGAGGGATTTAAACTCCATCCCAGCACTGAGAGACACAAGGAGGGATTGAAACTCTATCCCAGCACTGAGAGACACAAGGAGGGATTTAACCTCTATCCCAGCACTGAGAGACACAAGGAGGGATTGAAACTCTATCCCAGCACTGAGAGACACAAGGAGGATTTAAACTCTATCCCAGCACTGAGAGACACAAGGAGGATTTAAACTCTATCCCATCACTGAGAGACACAATGAGGATTTAAACTCTATCCCAGCGCTGAGAGACACAGGGAGGATTTAAACTCTAACCCAGCACTAAGAGACACAAGGAGAGATTTAAACTCTATCCCTGCACCGAGAGACACAAGGAGGGATTTAAACTCTATCCCAGCACTGAGAGACACAAGGAGGATTTAAACTCTATCCCGGCACTGAGAGACAAAAGGAGGGAGTTAACCTCTATCTCGGCACTGAGAGACACAAGGAGGAATTTAAACTCAATCCCAGCACTGAGAGACACAAGGAGGGATTTAAACTCTATCCCAGCACTGAGAGACACAAGGAGGATTTAAACTCTATCCCAGCACTGAGAGACACAAGGAGGCATTTAAACTCTATCCCGGCACTCAGAGAGACAAGGAGGGATTTAAACTCTATCCCAAGCTGAGAGACACAAGGAGGATTTAAACTCTATCCCAGCACTGAGAGAGACAAGGAGGGATTTAAACTCCATCCCAGCACTGAGAGACACAAGGAGGGATTTAAACTCTTTCCCGGCACTGAGAGACACAAGGAGGGATTTAATCTCTATCCCAGCACTCAGAGACACAAGGAGGGATTTAAACTCTATCCCAGTACTGAGAGACACAAGGAGGGATACGAAGGGTCATGAAGACTCGAAACGTCAACTCTTTTCTGCTCCGCCGATGCTGCCGGACCTGCTGAGTTTTTCCAGGTAATTCTGTTTTTGTTTTAAACTCTATCCCGGCACTGAGAGAGACACAAGGAGGGATTTAAACTCTATCCCGGCACTGAGAGACACAAGGAGGGATTTAACATCTATCCCAGCACTGAGAGACACAAGGAGGGATTTAAACCCTATCCCAGCACTGAGAGACACAAGGAGGATTTAAACTCTAACCCAGCACTGAGAGACACAAGGAGGATTTAAACTCTATCCCATCACTGAAAGACACAATGAGGATTTAAACTCTATCCCAGCGCTGAGAGACACAGGGAGGATTTAAACTCTATCCCAGCACTGAGAGACACAAGGAGAGATTTAAACTCTATCCCTGCACCGAGAGACACAAGGAGGGATTTAAACTCTAACCCAGCACTGAGAGACACAAGGAGGATTTAAACTCTATCCCATCACTGAAAGACACAATGAGGATTTAAACTCTATCCCAGCGCTGAGAGACACAGGGAGGATTTAAACTCTATCCCAGCACTGAGAGACACAAGGAGAGATTTAAACTCTATCCCTGCACCGAGAGACACAAGGAGGGATTTAAACTCTATCCCAGCACTGAGAGAGACAAGGAGGATTTAAACTCTATCCCGGCACAGAGAGACAAAAGGAGGGAGTTAACCTCTATCTCGGCACTGAGAGACACAAGGAGGAATTTAAACTCAATCCCAGCACTGAGAGACACAAGGAGGGATTTAAACTCTATCCCAGCACTGAGAGACACAAGGAGGATTTAAACTCTATCCCAGCACTGAGAGACACAAGGAGGGATTTAAACTCTATCCCGGCACTGAGAGACACAAGGAGGGATTTAATCTCTATCCCAGCACTCAGAGACACAAGGAGGATTTAAACTCTATCCCAGCACTGAGAGAGACAAGGAGGATTTAACCTCTATCCCAGCACTGAGAGACACAAGGAGGATTTAAACTCGATCCCAGCACTGAGAGACACAAGGAGGGATTTAAACTCTATCCCAGCACTGAGAGACACAAGGAGGGATTTGAACTCTATCCCAGCACTGAGAGACACAAGGAGGGATTTAAACTCTATCCCGGCACTGAGAGACACAAGGAGGGATTTAATCTCTATCCCAGCACTCAGAGACACAAGGAGGATTTAAACTCTATCCCAGCACTGAGAGACACAAGGAGGGATTTAAACTCTATCCCAGCACTGAGAGACACAAGGAGGATTTAAACTCTATCCCAGCACTGAGAGAGACAAGGAGGATTTAAACTCGATCGCAGCACTGAGAGACACAAGGAGGATTTAAACTGCATCCCAGCACTGAGAGACACAAGGAGGGATTCAAACTCTATCCCAGCACTGAGAGACACAAGGAGGGATTTAAACTCTATCCCAGCACTGAGAGACACAAGGACGGATTTAAACTCTATCCCTGCACTGAGAGACACAAGGAGGATTTAAACTCTATCCCATCACTGAGAGACACAAGGAGGGATTTAAACTCTATCCAAGCACTGAGAGAGACGAGGAGGGATTTGAACTCTATCCCGGCACTGAGAGACACAATGCGGATTTAAACTCTATCCCAGCACTGAGAGACAGAAGGAGGGATTTAAACTCTATCCCGGCACTGAGAGACACAATGCGGATTTAAACTCTATCCCAGCACTAAGAGACACAAGGAGGGATTTAAACTCTATCCCAGCACAAAGAGACACAATGAGTATTGAAACTCTATCCCGGCCCTGACAGACACAAGGAGGGATTTAAACTCTATCCCAGCACTGAGAGACACAAGGAGGGATTTAAACTCTATCCCAGTACTGAGAGACACAAGGAGGGATACGAATGGTCATGAAGACTCGAAACGTCAACTCTTTTCTTCTCCGCCGATGCTGCCAGACCTACTGAGTTTTTCCAGGTAATTCTGTTTTTGTTTTAAACTCTATCCCGGCACTGAGAGAGACACAAGGAGGGATTTAAACTCTATCCCGGCACTGAGAGACACAAGGAGGGATTTAAACTCTATCCCAGCACTGAGAGACACAAGGAGGGATTTAAACTCTATCCCAGCACTGAGAGACACAAGGAGGGATTTAAACTCTATCCCAGCACTGAGAGACACAAGGACGGATTTAAACTCTATCCCTGCACTGAGAGACACAAGGAGGATTTAAACTCTATCCCATCACTGAGAGACACAAGGAGGGATTTAAACTCTATCCAAGCACTGAGAGAGACGAGGAGGGATTTGAACTCTATCCCGGCACTGAGAGACACAATGCGGATTTAAACTCTATCCCAGCACTGAGAGACAGAAGGAGGGATTTAAACTCTATCCCGGCACTGAGAGACACAATGCGGATTTGAACTCTATCCCAGCACTAAGAGACACAAGGAGGGATTTAAACTCTATCCCAGCACAAAGAGACACAATGAGTATTGAAACTCTATCCCGGCACTGACAGACACAAGGAGGGATTTAAACTCTATCCCAGCACTGAGAGACACAAGGAGGGATTTAAACTCTATCCCAGTACTGAGAGACACAAGGAGGGATACGAATGGTCATGAAGACTCGAAACGTCAACTCTTTTCTTCTCCGCCGATGCTGCCAGACCTGCTGAGTTTTTCCAGGTAATTCTGTTTTTGTTTTAAACTCTATCCCGGCACTGAGAGAGACACAAGGAGGGATTTAAACTCTATCCCGGCACTGAGAGACACAAGGAGGGATTTAAACTCTATCCCAGCACTGAGAGACACAAGGAGGGATTTAAACTCTATCCCAGCACTGAGAGACACAAGGAGGATTTAAACTCTATCCCATCACTGAGAGACACAATGAGGATTTAAACTCTATCCCAGCGCTGAGAGACACAGGGAGGATTTAAACTCTATCCCAGCACTGAGAGACACAAGGAGAGATTTAAACTCTATCCCAGCACTGAGAGACACAAGGAGGGATTTAAACTCTATCCCAGCACTAAGAGACACAAAGAGGATTTAAACTCTATCCCAGCACAAAGAGACACAATGAGTATTGAAACTCTATCCCGGCACTGACAGACACAAGGAGGGATTTAAACTCTATCCCAGCACTGAGAGAAACAAGGAGGGATTTAAACTCTATCCCAGTACTGAGAGACACAAGGAGGGATACGAAGGGTCATGAAGACTCGAAACGTCAACTCTTTTCTTCTCCGCCGATGATGCCAGACCTGCTGAGTTTTTCCAGGTAATTCTGTTTTTGTTTTAAACTCTATCCCGGCACTGAGAGAGACACAAGGAGGGATTTAAACTCTATCCCGGGACTGAGAGACACAAGGAGGGATTTAACCTCTATCCCAGCACTGAGAGACACAAGGAGGGATTGAAACTCTATCCCAGCACTGAGAGACACAAGGAGGATTGAAACTCTATCCCAGCACTGAGAGACACAAGGAGGATTTAAACTCTATCCCATCACTGAGAGACACAATGAGGATTTAAACTCTATCCCAGCGCTGAGAGACACAGGGAGGATTTAAACTCTATCCCAGCACTGAGAGACACAAGGAGAGATTTAAACTCTATCCCTGCACCGAGAGACACAAGGAGGGATTTAAACTCTATCCCAGCACTGAGAGAGACAAGGAGGATTTAAACTCTATCCCGGCACTGAGAGACAAAAGGAGGGAGTTAACCTCTATCTCGGCACTGAGAGACACAAGGAGGAATTTAAACTCAATCCCAGCACTGAGAGACACAAGGAGGGATTTAAACTCTATCCCAGCACTGAGAGACACAAGGAGGATTTAAACTCTATCCCAGCACTGAGAGACACAAGGAAGCATTTAAACTCTATCCCGGCACTCAGAGACACAAGGAGGGATTTAAACTCTATCCCAGCACTGAGAGACAGAAGGAGGGATTTAAACTCTATCCCAGCAATGAGAGACACAAGGAGGGATTTAAACTCTATCCCGGCACTGAGAGACACAAGGAGGGATTTAATCTCTATCCCAGCACTCAGAGACACAAGGAGGATTTAAACTCTATCCCAGCACTGAGAGACACAAGGAGCGATTTAAACTCTTTCCCGGCACTGAGAGACACAAGGAGGGATTTAATCTCTATCCCAGCACTCAGAGACACAAGGAGGGATTTAAACTCTATCCCAGTACTGAGAGACACAAGGAGGGATACGAAGGGTCATGAAGACTCGAAACGTCAACTCTTTTCTGCTCCGCCGATGCTGCCAGACCTGCTGAGTTTTTCCAGGTAATTCTGTTTTTGTTTTAAACTCCATCCCGGCACTGAGAGAGACACAAGGAGGGATTTAAACTCTATCCCGGCACTGAGAGACACAAGGAGGGATTTAACCTCTATCCCAGCACTGAGAGACACAAGGAGGGATTTAATCTCTATCCCAGCACTGAGAGACACAAGGAGGATTTAAACTCTATCCCAGCACTGAGAGACACAAGGAGGATTTAAACTCTATCCCATCACTGAGAGACACAATGAGGATTTAAACTCTATCCCAGCGCTGAGAGACGCAGGGAGGATTTAAACTCTATCCCAGCACTGAGAGACACAAGGAGAGATTTAAACTCTATCCCTGCACCGAGAGACACAAGGAGGGAATTAAACTCTATCCCAGCACTGAGAGAGATAAGGAGGATTTAAACTCTATCCCGGCACTGAGAGACTAAAGGAGGGAGTTAACCTCTATCTCGGCACTGAGAGACACAAGGAGGAATTTAAACTCAATCCCAGCACTGAGAGACACAAGGAGGGATTTAAACTCTATCCCAGCACTGAGAGACACAAGGAGGATTTAAACTCTATCCCAGCACTGAGAGACACAAGGAGGCATTTAAACTCTATCCCGGCACTCAGAGACACAAGGAGGGATTTAAACTCTATCCCAGCACTGAGAGACACAAGGAGGGATTTAAACTCTATCCCAGCACTGAGAGACACAAGGAGGGATTTAAAGTCTATCCCGGCACTGAGAGGCACAAGGAGGGATTTAATCTCTATCCCAGCACTCAGAGACACAAGGAGGATTTAAACTCTATCCAGGCACTGAGAGACACAAGGAGGGATTTAAACTCTATCCCAGCATTGAGAGACACAAGGAGGATTTAAACTCTATCCCAGCACTGAGAGAGACAAGGAGGATTTAAACTCTATCCCAGCACTGAGAGACACAAGGAGGATTTAAACTCGATCCCAGCACTGAGAGACACAAGGAGGGATTTAAACTCTATCCCAGCACTGAGAGACACAAGGAGGGATTTAAACTCTATCCCAGCACTGAGAGACACAAGGAGGGATTTAAACTCTATCCCGGCACTGAGAGACACAAGGAGGGATTTAATCTCTATCCCAGCACTCAGAGACACAAGGAGGATTTAAACTCTATCCCAGCACTGAGAGAGACAAGGAGGATTTAAACTCTATCCCGGCACTGAGAGACAAAAGGAGGGAGTTAACCTCTATCTCGGCACTGAGAGACACAAGGAGGAATTTAAACTCAATCCCAGCACTGAGAGACACAAGGAGGATTTAAACTCTATCCCAGCACAAAGAGACACAATGAGTATTGAAACTCTATCCCGGCACTGACAGACACAAGGAGGGATTTAAACTCTATCCCAGCACTGAGAGACACAAGGAGGGATTTAAACTCTATCCCAGTACTGAGAGACACAAGGAGGGATACGAAGGGTCATGAAGACTCGAAACGTCAACGCTTTTCTTCTCCGCCGATGCTGCCAGACCTGCTGAGTTTTTCCAGGTAATTCTGTTTTTGTTTTAAACTCTATCCCGGCACTGAGAGAGACACAAGGAGGGATTTAAACTCTATCCCGGGACTGAGAGACACAAGGAGGGATTTAACCTCTATCCCAGCACTGAGAGACACAAGGAGGGATTGAAACTCTATCCCAGCACTGAGAGACACAAGGAGGATTTAAACTCTATCCCAGCACTGAGAGACACAAGGAGGATTTAAACTCTATCCCATCACTGAGAGACACAATGAGGATTTAAACTCTATCCCAGCGCTGAGAGACACAGGGAGGATTTAAACTCTATCCCAGCACTAAGAGACACAAGGAGAGATTTAAACTCTATCCCTGCACCGAGAGACACAAGGAGGGATTTAAACTCTATCCCAGCACTGAGAGAGACAAGGAGGATTTAAACTCTATCCCGGCACTGAGAGACAAAAGGAGGGAGTTAACCTCTATCTCGGCACTGAGAGACACAAGGAGGAATTTAAACTCAATCCCAGCACTGAGAGACACAAGGAGGGATTTAAACTCTATCCCAGCACTGAGAGACACAAGGAGGATTTAAACTCTATCCCAGCACTGAGAGACACAAGGAGGCATTTAAACTCTATCCCGGCACTCAGAGAGACAAGGAGGGATTTAAACTCTATCCCAGCACTGAGAGACACAAGGAGGGATTTAAACTCTATCCCAGCACTGAGAGACACAAGGAGGGATTTAAACTCTATCCCGGCACTGAGAGACACAAGGAGGGATTTAATCTCTATCCCAGCACTCAGAGACACAAGGAGGATTTAAACTCTATCCCAGCACTGAGAGACACAAGGAGGGATTTAAACTCTATCCCAGCACTGAGAGACACAAGGAGGATTTAAACTCTATCCAAGCACTGAGAGAGACAAGGAGGATTTAAACTCTATCCCAGCACTGAGAGACACAAGGAGTGATTTAAACTCTATCCCAGCACTGAGAGACACAAGGAGGGATTTAAACTCTATCCCAGCACTGAGAGACACAAGGAGGGATTTAAACTCTTTCCCGGCACTGAGAGACACAAGGAGGGATTTAATCTCTATCCCAGCACTCAGAGACACAAGGAGGGATTTAAACTCTATCCCAGTACTGAGAGACACAAGGAGGGATACGAAGGGTCATGAAGACTCGAAACGTCAACTCTTTTCTGCTCCGCCGATGCTGCCGGACCTGCTGAGTTTTTCCAGGTAATTCTGTTTTTGTTTTAAACTCTATCCCGGCACTGAGAGAGAAACAAGGAGGGATTTAAACTCTATCCCGGCACTGAGAGACACAAGGAGGGATTTAACCTCTATCCCAGCACTGAGAGACACAAGGAGGGATTTAAACCCTACCCAGCACTGAGAGACACAAGGAGGATTTAAACTCTATCCCAGCACTGAGAGACACAAGGAGGATTTAAAATCTATCCCATCACTGAGAGACACAATGAGGATTTAAACTCTATCCCAGCGCTGAGAGACACAGGGAGGATTTAAACTCTATCCCAGCACTGAGAGACACAAGGAGAGATTTAAACTCTATCCCTGCACCGAGAGACACAAGGAGGGATTTAAACTCTATCCCAGCACTGAGAGAGACATGGAGGATTTAAACTCTATCCCGGCACTGAGAGACAAAAGGAGGGAGTTAACCTCTATCTCGGCACTGAGAGACACAAGGAGGAATTTAAACTCAATCCCAGCACTGAGAGACACAAGGAGGGATTTAAACTCTATCCCAGCACTGAGAGACACAAGGAGGAATTAAACTCTGTCCCAGCACTGAGAGACACAAGGAGGGATTTAAACTCTATCCCGGCACTGAGAGACACAAGGAGGGATTTAATCTCTATCCCAGCACTCAGAGACACAAGGAGGATTTAAACTCTATCCCAGCACTGAGAGACACAAGGAGGATTTAAACTCTATCCCAGCACTGAGAGAGACAAGGAGGATTTAAACTCTATCCCAGCACTGAGAGACACAAGGAGGATTTAAACTCGATCCCAGCACTGAGAGACACAAGGAGGGATTTAAACTCTATCCCAGCACTGAGAGACACAAGGAGGGATTTAAACTCTATCCCAGCACTGAGAGACACAAGGAGGGATTTAAACTCTATCCCGGCACTGAGAGACACAAGGAGGGATTTAATCTCTATCCCAGCACTCAGAGACACAAGGAGGATTTAAACTCTATCCCAGCACTGAGAGACACAAGGAGGGATTTAAACTCTATCCCAGCACTGAGAGACACAAGGAGGATTTAATCTCTATCCCAGCACTGAGAGAGACAAGGAGGATTTAAACTCTATCGCAGCACTGAGAGACACAAGGAGGATTTAAACTGCATCCCAGCACTGAGAGACACAAGGAGGGATTCAAACTCTATCCCAGCACTGAGAGACACAAGGAGGGATTTAAACTCTATCCCAGCACTGAGAGACACAAGCACGGATTTAAACTCTATCCCTGCACTGAGAGACACAAGGAGGATTTAAACTCTATCCCATCACTGAGAGACACAAGGAGGGATTTAAACTCTATCCAAGCACTGAGAGAGACGAGGAGGGATTTGAACTCTATCCCGGCACTGAGAGACACAATGCGGATTTAAACTCTATCCCAGCACTGAGAGACAGAAGGAGGGATTTAAACTCTATCCCGGCACTGAGAGACACAATGCGGATTTAAACTCTATCCCAGCACTAAGAGACACAAGGAGGGATTTAAACTCTATCCCAGCACAAAGAGACACAATGAGTATTGAAACTCTATCCCGGCACTGACAGACACAAGGAGGGATTTAAACTCTATCCCAGCACTGAGAGACACAAGGAGGGATTTAAACTCTATCCCAGTACTGAGAGACACAAGGAGGGATACGAATGGTCATGAAGACACGAAACGTCAACACTTTTCTTCTCCGCCGATGCTGCCAGACCTGCTGAGTTTTTCCAGGTAATTCTGTTTTTGTTTTAAAGTCTATCCCGGCACTGAGAGAGACACAAGGAGGGATTTAAACACTATCCCGGCACTGAGAGACACAAGGAGGGATTTAAACTCTATCCCAGCACTGAGAGACACAAGGAGGGATTTAAACTCTATCCCAGCACTGAGAGACACAAGGAGGATTTAAACTCTATCCCAGCACTGAGAGACACAAGGAGGATTTAAACTCTATCCCATCACTGAGAGACACAATGAGGATTTAAACTCTATCCCAGCGCTGAGAGACACAGGGAGGATTTAAACTCTATCCCAGCACTGAGAGACACAAGAAGAGATTTAAACTCTATCCCTGCACCGAGAGACACAAGGAGGGATTTAAACACTATCCCAGCACTGAGAGAGACAAGGAGGATTTAAACTCTATCCCGGCACTGAGAGACAAAAGGAGGGAGTTAACCACTATCTCGGCACTCAGAGACACAAGGAGGATTAAACTCAATCCCAGCACTGAGAGACACAAGGAGGGATTTAAACTCTATCCCAGCACTGAGAGACACAAGGAGGATTTAAACTCTATCCCAGATCTGAGAGACACAAGGAGGCATTTAAACTCTATCCCGGCACTCAGAGTCACAAGGAGGGATTTAAACTCTATCCCAGCACTGAGAGACACAAGGAGGGATTTAAATTCTATCCCAGCACTGAGAGACACAAGCAGGGATTTAAACTCTATCCCAGCACTGAGAGACACAAGGAGGGATTTAAACTCTATCCCAGCACTGAGAGACAAAAGGAGGGATTTAAAATCTATCCCGGGACTGAGAGAGACAAGGAGGGATTTAAACTCTATCCCGGCACTGAGAGACACAAGGAGGGATTTAAACTCTATCCAAGCACTGCGAGACACAAGGAGGATTTAAACTCTATCCCATCACTGAGAGACACAATGAGGATTTAAACTCTGTCCCAGCGCTGAGAGACACAGGTAGGATTTAAACTCTATCCCAGCACTGAGAGACACAAGGAGAGATTTAAACTCTATCCCGGCACTCAGAGACACAAGGAGGGATTTAAACTCTATCCCAGCACTGAGAGACACAAAGAGGGATTTAAACTCTATCCCAGCACTGAGAGACACAAAGAGGGATTTAAACTCTATCCCAGCACTGAGACACACAAGGAGGATCTAAACTCTATCCCAGCACTGAGAGAGACAAGGAGGATTTAAACTCTATCCCAGCACTGAGAGACACATGGAGGATTTAAACTCTATCCCAGCACTGAGAGACACAAGGAGGGATTTAAACTCTATCCCAGCACTGCGAGACACTATGAGGATTTAAACTCAATCCCAGCACTGAGAGACACAATGAGGATTTAAAATCTATCCCAGCACTGAGAGACACAAGCAGGGATTTAAACTCTATCCCAGCACTGAGAGACACAAGGAGGGATTTAAACTCTATCCCAGCACTGAGAGACACAAGGAGGGATTAAAACTCTGTCCCAGCACTGAGAGACACAAGAAGGATTTAAACTCTATCCCAGCACTGAGAGACACAAGGACGGATTTAAACTCTATCCCAGCACTGAGAGACACAAGGAGGGTTTTAAACTCTTTCCCGGCACTGAGAGACACAAGGAGGGATTTAATCTCTATCCCAGCACTCAGAGACACAAGGAGGGATTTAAACTCTATCCCAGTACTGAGAGACACAAGGAGGGATACGAAGGGTCATGAAGACTCGAAACGTCAACTCTTTTCTGCTCCGCCGATGCTGCCGGACCTGCTGAGTTTTTCCAGGTAATTCTGTTTTTGTTTTAAACGCTATCCCGGCACTGAGAGAGAAACAAGGAGGGATTTAAACTCTATCCCGGCACTGAGAGACACAAGGAGGGATTTAACCTCTATCCCAGCACTGAGAGACTCAAGGAGGGATTTAAACCCTATCCCAGCACTGAGAGACACAAGGAGGATTTAAACTCTATCCCAGCACTGAGAGACACAAGGAGGATTTAAACTCTATCCCATCACTGAGAGACACAATGAGGATTTAAACTCTATCCCAGCGCTGAGAGACACAGGGAGGATTTAAACTCTATCCCAGCACTGAGAGACACAAGGAGAGATTTAAACTCTATCCCTGCACCGAGAGACACAAGGAGGGATTTAAACTCTATCCCAGCACTGAGAGAGACAAGGAGGATTTAAACTCTATCCCGGCACTGAGAGACAAAAGGAGGGAGTTAACCTCTATCTCGGCACTGAGAGACACAAGGAGGAATTTAAACTCAATCCCAGCACTGAGAGACACAAGGAGGGATTTAAACTATATCCCAGCACTGAGAGACACAAGGAGGATTTAAACTCTATCCCAGCACTGAGAGACATAAGGAGGGATTTAAACTCTATCCCGGCACTGAGAGACACAAGGAGGGATTAAATCTCTATCCCAGCACTCAGAGACACAAGGAGGATTTAAACTCTATCCCAGCACTGAGAGACACAAGGAGGGATTTAAACTCAATCCCAGCACTGAGAGACACAAGGAGGATTTAAACTCTATCCCAGCACTGAGAGAGACAAGGAGGATTTAAACTCTATCCCAGCACTCAGAGACACAAGGAGGATTTAAACTCGATCCCAGCACTGAGAGACACAAGGAGGGATTTAAACTCTATCCCAGCACTGAGAGACAGAAGGAGGGATTTAAACTCTATCCCAGCACTGAGAGACACAAGGAGGGATTTAAACTCTATCCCGGCACTGAGAGACACAAGGAGGGATTTAATCTCTATCCCAGCACTCAGAGACACAAGGAGGATTTAAACTCTATCCCAGCACTGAGAGACACAAGGAGGGATTTAAACTCTATCCCAGCACTGAGAGACACAAGGAGGATTTAAACTCTATCCCAGCACTGAGAGAGACAAGGAGGATTTAAACTCTATCGCAGCACTGAGAGACACAAGGAGGATTTAAACTGCATCCCAGCACTGAGACACACAAGGAGGGATTCAAACTCTATCCCAGCACTGAGAGACACAAGGAGGGATTTAAACTCTATCCCAGCACTGAGAGACACAAGGACGGATTTAAACTCTATCCCTGCACTGAGAGACACAAGGAGGATTTAAACTCTATCCCATCACTGAGAGACACAAGGAGGGATTTAAACTCTATCCATGCACTGAGAGAGACGAGGAGGGATTTGAACTCTATCCCGGCACTGAGAGACACATTGCGGATTTAAACTCTATCCCAGCACTGAGAGACAGAAGGAGGGATTTAAACTCTATCCCGGCACTGAGAGACACAATGCGGATTTAAACTCTATCCCAGCACTAAGAGACACAAGGAGGGATTTAAACTCTATCCCAGCACAAAGAGACACAATGAGTATTGAAACTCTATCCCGGCACTGACAGACACAAGGAGGGATTTAAACTCTATCCCAGCACTGAGAGACACAAGGAGGGATTTAAACTCTATCCCAGTACTGAGAGACACAAGGAGCGATACGAATGGTCATGAAGACTCGAAACGTCAACTCTTTTCTTCTCCGCCGATGCTGCCAGACCTGCTGAGTTTTTCCAGGTAATTCTGTTTTTGTTTTAAACTCTATCCCGGCACTGAGAGAGACACAAGGAGGGATTAAAACTCTATCCCGGCACTGAGAGACACAAGGAGGGATTTAAACTCTATCCCAGCACTGAGAGACACAAGGAGGGATTGAAACTCTATCCCAGCACTGAGAGACACAAGGAGGATTTAAACTCTATCCCAGCACTGAGAGACAC
This sequence comes from Isurus oxyrinchus, assembly GCA_026770705.1. NCBI lineage: Eukaryota > Metazoa > Chordata > Chondrichthyes > Lamniformes > Lamnidae > Isurus > Isurus oxyrinchus. The sequence goes on along the minus strand of JANJGN010000293.1, from coordinate 598,209 downwards.
AAGGAGGATTTAAACTCTATCCCATCACTGAGAGACACAATGAGGATTTAAACTCTATCCCAGCGCTGAGAGACACAGGGAGGATTTAAACTCTATCCCAGCACTGAGAGACACAAGAAGAGATTTAAACTCTATCCCTGCACCGAGAGACACAAGGAGGGATTTAAACTCTATCCCAGCACTGAGAGAGACAAGGAGGATTTAAACTCTATCCCGGCACTGAGAGACAAAAGGAGGGAGTTAACCACTATCTCGGCACTGAGAGACACAAGGAGGATTCAAACTCAATCCCAGCACTGAGAGACACAAGGAGGGATTTAAACTCTATCCCAGCACTGAGAGACACAAGGAGGATTTAAACTCTATCCCAGATCTGAGAGACACAAGGAGGCATTTAAACTCTATCCCGGCACTCAGAGACACAAGGAGGGATTTAAACTCTATCCCAGCACTGAGAGACACAAGGAGGGATTTAAACTCTATCCCAGCACTGAGAGACACAAGGAGGGATTTAAACTCTATCCCAGCACTGAGAGACACAAGGAGGGATTTAAACTCTATCCCAGCACTGAGAGACAAAAGGAGGGATTTAAAATCTATCCCAGCACTGAGAGACACAAGGAGGGATTTAATCTCTATCGCGGGACTGAGAGAGACAACGAGGGATTTAAACTCTATCCCGGCACTGAGAGACACAAGGAGGGATTTAAACTCTATCCAAGCACTGCGAGACACAAGGAGGATTTAAACTCTATCCCATCACTGAGAGACACAATGAGGATTTAAACTCTGTCCCAGCGCTGAGAGACACAGGGAGGATTTAAACTCTATCCCAGCACTGAGAGACACAAGGAGAGATTTAAACTCTATCCCGGCACTCAGAGACACAAGGAGGGATTTAAACTCTATCCCAGCACTGAGAGACACAAAGAGGGATTTAAACTCTATCCCAGCACTGAGAGACACAAAGAGGGATTTAAACTCTATCCCAGCACTGAGAGACACAAGGAGGGATTTAAACTCTATCCCAGCACTGAGAGAGACAAGGAGGATTTAAACTCTATCCCAGCACTGAGAGACACATGGAGGATTTAAACTCTATCCCAGCACTGAGAGACACAGGGAGGGATTTAAACTCTATCCCAGCACTGCGAGACACTATGAGGATTTAAACTCAATCCCAGCACTGAGAGACACAATGAGGATTTAAAATCTATCCCAGCACTGAGAGACACAAGCAGGGATTTAAACTCTATCCCAGCACTGAGAGACACAAGGAGGGATTTAACCTCTATCCCAGCACTGAGAGACACAAGGAGGGATTAAAACTCTGTCCCAGCACTGAGAGACACAAGAAGGATTTAAACTCTATCCCAGCACTGAGAGACACAAGGAGGGATTTAAAGTCTATCCCGGCACTGAGAGACACAAGGAGGGATTAAAACTCTATCCCATCACTGAAAGACACAATGAGGATTTAAACTCTATCCCAGCACTGAGAGACACAAGGAGGATTTAAACTGTATCCCATCACTGAGAGACACAATGAGGATTTAATCTCTATCCCAGCACTCAGAGACACAAGGAGGATTTAAACTCTATCCCAGCACTGAGAGACACAAGGAGGGATTTAAACTCTATCCCGGTACTGAGAGACACAAGGAGGGATTTAAACTCTATCCCAGCACTGAGAGACACAAGGAGGATTTAAACTCTATCCCAGCACTGAGAGACACATGGAGGGATTTAAACTCTCTCCCGGCACTCAGAGACACAAGGAGGGATTTAAACTCTCCCCCAGCACTGAGAGACACAAGGAGGGATTTAAAATCTATCCCAGCACTGAGAGACACAAGGAGGGATTTAAACTCTATCCCAGCACTGAGAGACACAAGGAGCGATTTAAACTCTATCCCAGCACTAAGAGACACAAAGAGGATTTAAACTCTATCCCAGCACAAAGAGACACAATGAGTATTGAAACTCTATCCCGGCACTGACAGACACAAGGAGGGATTTAAACTCTATCCATACACTGAGAGACACAATGCGGATTTAAACTCTGTCCCAGCACTGAGAGACAGAAGGAGGGATTTAAACTCTATCCCGGCACTGAGAGAAACAATGCGGATTTAAACTCTATCCCAGCACTAAGAGACACAAAGAGGATTTAAACTCTATCCCAGCACAAAGAGACACAATGAGTATTGAAACTCTATCCCGGCACTGACAGACACAAGGAGGGATTTAAACTCTATCCCGTCACTGAGAGACACAATGCGGATTTAAACTCTATCCCAGCACTGAGAGACACAAGGAGGGATTTAAACTCTATCCCGGCACTGAGAGACACAAGGAGGGATTCAAACTCTATCCCTTCACTGTAAGACACAATGAGGATTTAAACTCTATCCCAGCACGGAGAGACACAAGGAGGATTTAAACTGTATCCCATCACTGAGAGACACAATGAGGATTTAATCTCTATCCCAGCACTCAGAGACACAAGGAGGATTTAAACTCTATCCCAGCACTGAGAGACACAAGGAGGGATTTAAACTCTATCCCGGTACTGAGAGACACAAGGAGGGATTTAAACTCTATCCCAGCACTGAGAGACACAAGGAGGATTTAAGCTCTATCCCAGCACTGAGAGACACATGGAGGGATTTAAACTCTATCCCGGCACTCAGAGACACAAGGAGGGATTTAAACTCTCCCCCAGCACTGAGAGACACAAGGAGGGATTTAAAATCTATCCCAGCACTGAGAGACACAAGGAGGGATTTAAACTCTATCCCAGCACTGAGAGACACAAGGAGGATTTAAACTCTATCCCAGCACTGAGAGACTCATGGAGGGATTTAAACTCTATCCCGGCACTCAGAGACACAAGGAGGGATTTAAACTCTATCCCAGCACTGAGAGACACAAGGAGGGATTTAAAATCTATCCCAGCAGTGAGAGACACAAGGAGGGATTTAAACTCTATCCCAGCACTGAGAGACACAAGGAGGGATTTAAACTCTATCCCAGCACTAAGAGACACAAAGAGGATTTAAACTCTATCCCAGCACAAAGAGACACAATGATTATTGAAACTCTATCCCGGCACTGACAGACACAAGGAGGGATTTAAACTCTATCCCAGCACTGAGAGACACAAGGAGGGATTTAAACTCTATCCCAGTACTGAGAGACACAAGGAGGGATACGAAGGGTCATGAAGACTCGAAACGTCAACCCTTTTCTTCTCCGCCGATGCTGCCATACCTGCTGAGTTTTTCCAGGTAATTCTGTTTTTGTTTTAAACTCTATCCCGGCACTGAGAGAGACACAAGGAGAGATTTAAACTCTATCCCGGCACTGAGAGACACAAGGAGGGATTTAACCTCTATCCCAGCACTGAGAGACACAAGGAGGGATTTAAACTCTATCCCAGCACTGAGAGACACAAGGAGGATTTAAACTCTATCCCAGCACTGAGAGACACAAGGAGGATTTAAACTCTATCCCATCACTGAGAGACACAATGAGGATTTAAACTCTATCCCAGCGCTGAGAGACACAGGGAGGATTTAAACTCTATCCCAGCACTGAGAGACACAAGGAGAGATTTAAACTCTATCCCTGCAACGAGAGACACAAGGAGGGATTTAAACTCTATCCCAGCACTGAGAGAGACAAGGAGGATTTAAACTCTATCCCGGCACTGAGAGACAAAAGGAGGGAGTTAACCTCTATCTCGGCACTGAGAGACACAAGGAGGAATTTAAACTCAATCCCAGCACTGAGAGAAACAAGGAGGGATTTAAATTCTATCCCAGCACTGAGAGACAAAAGGAGGATTTAAACTCTATCCCAGCACTGAGAGAGACAAGGAGGGATTTAAACTCTATCCCAGCACTGAGAGACACAAGGCGGGATTTAAACTCTATCCCAGAACTGAGAGACAAAAGGAGGGATTTAAAATCTATCCCAGCACTGAGAGACACAAGGAGGGATTTAATCTCTATCCCGGCACTGAGAGAGACAAGGAGGGATTTAAACTCTATCCCGGCACTGAGAGACACAAGGAGGGATTTAAACTCTATCCCAGCACTGCGAGACACAAGGAGGATTTAAACTCTATCCCATCACTGAGAGACACAATGAGGATTTAAACTCTGTCCCAGCGCTGAGAGACACAGGGAGGATTTAAACTCTATCCCAACACTGAGAGACACAAGGAGAGATTTAAACTCTTTCCCGGCACTCAGAGACACAAGGAGGGATTTAAACTCTATCCCAGCACTGAGAGACACAAAGAGGGATTTAAACTCTATCCCAGCACTGAGAGACACAAAGAGGGATTTAAACTCTATCCCAGCACTGAGAGACACAAGGAGGATCTAAACTCTATCCCAGCACAGAGAGAGACAAGGAGGATTTAAACTCTATCCCAGCACTGAGAGACACAAGGAGGATTTAAACTCTATCCCAGCACTGAGAGACACAAGGAGGGATTTAAACTCTATCCCAGCACTGCGAGACACTATGAGGATTTAAACTCAATCCCAGCACTGAGAGACACAAGGAGGATTTAAAATCTATCCCAGCACTGAGAGACACAATCAGGGATTTAAACTCTATCCCAGCACTGAGAGACACAAGGAGGGATTTAAACTCTATCCCAGCACTGAGAGACACAAGGAGGGATTAAAACTCTATCCCGGCACTGAGAGACACAAGGAGGGATTCAAACTCTATCCCATCACTGAAAGACACAATCAGGATTTAAACTCTATCCCAGCACTGAGAGACACAAGGAGGATTTAAACTGTATCCCATCACTGAGAAACACAAGGAGGGATTTAAACTCTATCCCGGTACTGAGAGACACAAGGAGGGATTTAAACTCTATCCCAGCACTGAGAGACACAAGGAGGATTTAAACTCTATCCCAGCACTGAGAGACACATGGAGGGATTTAAACTCTATCCCGGCACTCAGAGACACAAGGAGGGATTTAAACTCTCCCCCAGCACTGAGAGACACAAGGAGGGATTTAAAATCTATCCCAGCACTGAGAGACACAAGGAGGGATTTAAACTCTATCCCAGCACTGAGAGACACAAGGAGGGATTTAAACTCTATCCCAGCACTAAGAGACACAAAGAGGATTTAAACCCTATCCCAGCACAAAGATACACAATGAGTATTGAAACTCTATCCCGGCACTGACAGACACAAGGAGGGATTTAAACTCTATCCCAGCACTGAGAGACACAAGGAGGGATTTAAACTCTATCCCAGTACTGAGAGACACAAGGAGGGATACGAAGGGTCATGAAGACTCGAAACGTCAACTCTTTTCTTCTCCGCCGATGCTGCCAGACCTGCTGAGTTTTTCCAGGTAATTCTGTTTTTGTTTTAAACTCTATCCCAGCACTGAGAGAGACACAAGGAGGGATTTAAACTCTATCCCGGCACTGAGGGACACAAGGAGGGATTTAACCTCTATCCCAGCACTGAGAGACACAAGGAGGGATTTAAACTCTATCCCAGCACTGCGAGACACAAGGAGGATTGAAACTCTTTCCCAGCACTGAGAGACACAAGGAGGATTTAAACTCTATCCCATCACTGAGAGACACAATGAGGATTTCAACTCTATCCCAGCGCTGAGAGACACAGGGAGGATTTAAACTCTATCCCAGCACTGAGAGACACAAGGAGAGATTTAAACTCTATCCCTGCACCGAGAGACACAAGGAGGGATTTAAACTCTATCCCAGCACTGAGAGAGACAAGGAGGATTTAAACTCTATCCCAGCACTGAGAGACACAAGGAGGATTTAAACTCTATCCCAGCACTGAGAGAGACAAGGAGGGATTTAAACTCTATCCCAGCACTGAGAGACACAAGGAGGGATTTAAAATCGATCCCGGAACTGAGAGACACAAGGAGGGATTTAAACTCTCTCCCAGCACTGAGAGAGACACAAGGAGGGATTTAAACTCTATCCCTGCACTGAGAGACACAAGGAGGGATTTAAACTCTATCCCAGCACTGAGAGACACAAGGAGGATTTGAACTCTGTCCCAGCATTAAATGACACAAAGAGGGATTTAAACTCTATCCCGGTACTGAGAGACACAAGGAGGGATTTAAACTCTATCCCAGCACTGAGAGAGACAAGGAGGGATTTAAACTCTATCCCTGCACCGAGAGACACAAGGAGGGATTTAAACTCTATCCCTGCACTGAGAGACACAAGGAGGGATTTAAACTCTATCCCAGCACTGAGAGACACAAGGAGGGATTTAAAATCGATCCCGGAACTGAGAGACACAAGGAGGGATTTAAACTCTCTCCCAGCACTGAGAGAGACACAAGGAGGGATTTAAACTCTATCCCTGCACTGAGAGACAGAAGGAGGGATTTAAACTCTATCCCAGCACTGAGAGACACAAGGAGGATTTGAACTCTGTCCCAGCATTAAATGACACAAAGGGGGATTTAAACTCTATCCCGGTACTGAGAGACACAAGGAGGGATTTAAACTCTATCCCAGCACTGAGAGAGACAAGGAGGGATTTAAACTCTATCCCTGCACCGAGAGACACAAGGAGGGATTAAAACTCTATCCCAGCACTGAGAGAGACAAGGAGGATTTAAACTCTATCCCGGCACTGAGAGACAAAAGGAGGGAGTTAACCTCTATCTCGGCACTGAGAGACACAAGGAGGAATTTAAACTCAATCCCAGCACTGAGAGACACAAGGAGGGATTTAAACTCTATCCCAGCACTGAGAGACACAAGGAGGATTTAAACTCTATCCCAGCACTGAGAGACACAAGGAGGCATTTAAACTCTTTCCCGGCACTGAGAGACACAAGGAGGGATTTAATCTCTATCCCTGCACTCAGAGACACAAGGAGGGATTTAAACTCTATCCCAGTACTGAGAGACACAAGGAGGGATACGAAGGGTCATGAAGACTCGAAACGTCAACTCTTTTCTGCTCCGCCGATGCTGCCAGACCTGCTGAGTTTTTTCAGGTAATTCTGTTTTAATTTTAAACTCTATCCCGGCACTGAGAGAGACACAAGGAGGGATTTAAACTCTATCCCGGCACTGAGAGACACAAGGAGGGATTTAACCTCTATCCCAGCACTGAGAGGCACAAGGAGGGATTTAAACTCTATCCCAGCACTGAGAGACACAAGGAGGATTTAAACTCTATCCCAGCACAGAGAGACACAAGGAGGATTTAAACTCTATCCCATCACTGAGAGACACAATGAGGATCTAAACTCTATCCCAGCGCTGAGAGACAGAAGGAGGATTTAAACTCTATCCCAGCACTGAGAGACACAAGGAGAGATTTAAACTCTATCCCTGCACCGAGAGACACAAGGAGGGATTTAAACTCTATCCCAGAACTGAGAGAGACAAGGAGGATTTAAACTCTATCCCGGCACTGAGAGACAAAAGGAGGGAGTTAACCTCTATCTCGGCACTGAGAGACACAAGGAGGAATTTAAACTCAATCCCAGCACTGAGAGACACAAGGAGGCATTTAAACTCTATCCCGGCACTCAGAGACACAAGGAGGGATTTAAACTCTATCCCAGCACTGAGAGACACAAGGAGGGATTTAAACTCCATCCCAGCACTGAGAGACACAAGGAGGGATTTAAACTCTATCCCGGCACTGAGAGAGACAAGGAGGGATTTAATCTCTATCCCAGCACTCAGAGACACAAGGAGGATTTAAACTCTATCCTAGCACTGAGAGACACAAGGAGGGATTTAAACTCTATCCCAGCACTGAGAGACACAAGGAGGATTAAAACTCTATCCCAGCTCTGAGAGAGACAAGGAGGATTTAAACTCTATCCCAGCACTGAGAGACACAAGGAGGATTTAAACTCGATCCCAGCACTGAGAGACACAAGGAGGGATTTAAACTCTATCCCAGCACTGAGAGACACAAGGAGGGATTTAAACTCCATCCCAGCACTGAGAGACACAAGGAGGGATTTAAACTCTATCCCGGCACTGAGAGACACAAGGAGGGATTTAATCTCTATCCCAGCACTCAGAGACACAAGGAGGATTTAAACTCTATCCCAGCACTGAGAGAGACAAGGAGGATTTAAACTCTATCCCGGCACTGAGAGACAAAAGGAGGGAGTTAACCTCTATCTCGGCACTGAGAGACACAAGGAGGAATTTAAACTCTATCCCAGCACTGAGAGACACAAGGAGAATTTAAACTCTATCCCAGCACAAAGAGACACAATGAGTATTGAAACTCTATCCCGGCACTGACAGACACAAGGAGGGATTTAAACTCTATCGCAGCACTCAGAGACACAAGGAGGGATTTAAACTCTATCCCAGTACTGAGAGACACAAGGAGGGATACGAAGGGTCATGAAGACTCGAAACGTCAACTCTTTTCTTCTCCGCCGATGCTGCCAGACCTGCTGAGTTTTTCCAGGTAATTCTGTTTTTGTTTTAAACTCTATCCCGGCACTGAGAGAGACACAAGGAGGGATTTAAACTCTATCCCGGGACTGAGAGACACAAGGAGGGATTTAACCTCTATACCAGCACTGAGAGACACAAGGAGGGATTGAAACTCTATCCCAGCACTGAGAGACACAAGGAGGATTTAAACTCTATCCCAGCACTGAGAGACAAAAGGAGGATTTAAACTCTATCCCATCACTGAGAGACACAATGAGGATTTAAACTCTATCCCAGCGCTGAGAGACACAGGGAGGATTTAAACTCTATCCCAGCACTGAGAGACACAAGGAGAGATTTAAACTCTATCCTTGCACCGAGAGACACAAGGAGGGATTTAAACTCTATCCCAGCACTGAGAGAGACAAGGAGGATTTAAACTCTATCCCGGCACTGAGAGACAAAAGGAGGGAGTTAACCTCTATCTCGGCACTGAGAGACACAAGGAGGAATTTAAACTCAATCCCAGCACTGAGAGACACAAGGAGGGATTTTAACTCTATCCCAGCACTGAGAGACACAAGGAGGATTTAAACTCCATCCCAGCACTGAGAGACACAAGGAGGCATTTAAACTCTATCCCGGCACTCAGAGACACAAGGAGGGATTTAAACTCTATCCCAGCACTGAGAGACACAAGGAGGGATTTAAACTCTATCCCAGCACTGAGAGACACAAGGAGGATTTAAACTCTATCCCAGCACTGAGAGACACAAGGAGGCATTTAAACTCTATCCCGGCACTCAGAGACACAAGGAGGGATTTAAACTCTATCCCAGCACTGAGAGACACAAGGAGGGATTTAAACTCTATCCCAGCACTGAGAGACACAAGGAGGGATTTAAACTCTATCCCAGCACTGAGAGACACAAGGAGGGATTTAATCTCTATCCCAGCACTCAGAGACACAAGGAGGATTTAAACTCTATCCCAGCACTGAGAGACACAAGGAGGGATTTAAACTCTATCCCAGCACTGAGAGACACAAGGAGGATTTAAACTCTAGCCCAGCACTGAGAGAGACAAGGAGGATTTAAACTCTATCCCAGCACTGAGAGACACAAGGAGTGATTTAAACTCTATCCCAGCACTGAGAGACACAAGGAGGGATTTAAACTCTATCCCAGCACTGAGAGACACAAGGAGGGATTTAAACTCTTTCCCGGCACTGAGAGACACAAGGAGGGATTTAATCTCTATCCCTGCACTCAGAGACACAAGGAGGGATTTAAACTCTATCCCAGTACTGAGAGACACAAGGAGGGATACGAAGGGTCATGAAGACTCGAAACGTCAACTCTTTTCTGCTCCGCCGATGCTGCCAGACCTGCTGAGTTTTTCCAGGTAATTCTGTTTTTGTTTTAAACTCTATCCCGGCACTGAGAGAGACACAAGGAGGGATTTAAACTCTATCCCGGCACTGAGAGACACAAGGAGGGATTTAACCTCTATCCCAGCACTGAGAGACACAAGGAGGGATTTAAACTCTATCCCAGCACTGAGAGACACAAGGAGGATTTAAACTCTATCCCAGCACTGAGAGACACAAGGAGGATTTAAACTCTATCCCATCACTGAGAGACACAATGAGGATTTAAACTCTATCCCAGCGCTGAGAGACACAGGGAGGAATTTAAACTCAATCCCAGCACTGAGAGACACAAGGAGGGATTTAAACTCTATCCCAGCACTGAGAGACACAAGGAGGATTTAAACTCTATCCCAGCACTGAGAGACACAAGGAGGCATTTAAACTCTATCCCGGCACTCAGAGACACAAGGAGGGATTTAAACTCTATCCCAGCACTGAGAGACACAAGGAGGGATTTAAACTCTATCCCAGCACTGCGAGACACAAGGAGGGATTTAAACTCTATCCCGGCACTGAGAGACACAAGGAGGGATTTAATCTCTATCCCAGCACTCAGAGACACAAGGAGGATTTAAACTCTATCCCAGCACTGAGAGACACAAGGAGGGATTTAAACTCTTTCCCAGCACTGAGATACACAAGGAGGATTTAAACTCTATCCCAGCACTGAGAGAGACAAGGAGGATTTAAACTCTATCCCAGCACTGAGAGACACAAGGAGGATTTAAATTCGATCCCAGCACTGAGAGACAGAAGGAGGGATTTAAACTCTATCCCAGCACTGAGAGACACAAGGAGGGATTTAAACTCTATCCCAGCACTGAGAGACACAAGGAGGGATTTAAACTCTATCCCGGCACTGAGAGACACAAGGAGGGATTTAATCTCTATCCCAGCACTCAGAGACACAAGGAGGATTTAAACTCTATCCCAGCACTGAGAGACACAAGGAGGGATTTAAACTCTATCCCAGCACTGAGAGACACAAGGAGGATTTAAACTCTATCCCAGCACTGAGAGACACAAGGAGGATTTAAACTCTATCCCAGCACTGAGAGAGACAAGGAGGGATTTAAACTCTATCCCAGCACTGAGAGACACAAGGAGGGATTTAAAATCGATCCCGGAACTGAGAGACACAAGGAGGGATTTAAACTCTCTCCCAGCACTGAGAGAGACACAAGGAGGGATTTAAACTCTATCCCTGCACTGAGAGACACAAGGAGGGATTTAAACTCTATCCCAGCACTGAGAGACACAAGGAGGATTTGAACTCTGTCCCAGCATTAAATGACACAAAGAGGGATTTAAACTCTATCCCGGTACTGAGAGACACAAGGAGGGATTTAAACTCTATCCCAGCACTGAGAGAGACAAGGAGGGATTTAAACTCTATCCCAGCACTGAGAGACACAAGGAGGATTTAAACTCTATCCCAGCACTGAGAGACACAAGGAGGGATTTAAACTCTATCCCGGCACTCAGAGACACAAGGAGGGATTTAAACTCTCCCACAGCACTGTGAGACACAAGGAGGGATTTAAAATCTATCCCAACACTGAGAGACACAAGGAGGGATTTAAACTCTATCCCAGCACTGAGAGACACAAGCAGGGATTTAAACTCTATCCCAGCACTAAGAGACACAAAGAGGATTTAAACTCTATCCCAGAACAAAGAGACACAAAGAGTATTTAAACTCTATCCCGGCACTGACAGACACAAGGAGGGATTTAAACTCTATCCCAGCACTGAGAGACACAAGGAGGGATTTAAACTCTATCCCAGTACTGAGAGACACAAGGAGGGATACGAAGGGTCATGAAGACTCGAAACGTCAACTCTTTTCTCCTCCGCCGATGCTGCCAGACCTGCTGAGTTTTTCCAGGTAATTCTGTTTTTGTTTTAAACTCTATCCCGGCACTGAGAGAGACACAAGGAGGGATTTAAACTCTATCCCGGGACTGAGAGATACAAGGAGGGATTTAACCTCTATCCCAGCACTGAGAGACACAAGGAGGGATTGAAACTCTATCCCAGCACTGAGAGACACAAGGAGGATTTAAACTCTATCCCAGCACTGAGAGACACAAGGAGGATTTAAACTCTATCCCATCACTGAGAGACACAATGAGGATTTAAACTCTATCCCAGCGCTGAGAGACACAGGGAGGATTTAAACTCTATCCCAGCACTGAGAGACACAAGGAGAGATTTAAACTCTATCCCTGCACCGAGAGACACAAGGAGGGATTAAAACTCTATCCCAGCACTGAGAGAGACAAGGAGGATTTAGACTCTATCCCGGCACTGAGAGACAAAAGGAGGGAGTTAACCTCTATCTCGGCACTGAGAGACACAAGGAGGAATTTAAACTCAATCCCAGCACTGAGAGACACAAGGAGGGATTTAAACTCTATCCCAGCACTGAGAGACACAAGGAGGATTTAAACTCTATCCCAGCACTGAGAGACACAAGGAGGCATTTAAACTCTTTCCCGGCACTGAGAGACACAAGGAGGGATTTAATCTCTATCCCTGCACTCAGAGACACAAGGAGGGATTTAAACTCTATCCCAGTACTGAGAGACACAAGGAGGGATACGAAGGGTCATGAAGACTCGAAACGTCAACTCTTTTCTGCTCCGCCGATGCTGCCAGACCTGCTGAGTTTTTTCAGGTAATTCTGTTTTTGTTTTAAACTCTATCCCGGCACTGAGAGAGACACAAGGAGGGATTTAAACTCTATCCCGGCACTGAGAGACACAAGGAGGGATTTAACCTCTATCCCAGCACTGAGAGGCACAAGGAGGGATTTAAACTCTATCCCAGCACTGAGAGACACAAGGAGGATTTAAACTCTATCCCAGCACAGAGAGACACAAGGAGGATTTAAACTCTTTCCCATCACTGAGAGACACAATGAGGATCTAAACTCTATCCCAGCGCTGAGAGACAGAGGGAGGATTTAAACTCTATCCCAGCACTGAGAGACACAAGGAGAGATTTAAACTCTATCCCTGCACCGAGAGACACAAGGAGGGATTTAAACTCTATCCCAGAACTGAGAGAGACAAGGAGGATTTAAACTCTATCCCGGCACTGAGAGACAAAAGGAGGGAGTTAACCTCTATCTCGGCACTGAGAGACACAAGGAGGAATTTAAACTCAATCCCAGCACTGAGAGACACAAGGAGGCATTTAAACTCTATCCCGGCACTCAGAGACACAAGGAGGGATTTAAACTCTATCCCAGCACTGAGAGACACAAGGAGGGATTTAAACTCTATCCCAGCACTGAGAGACACAAGGAGGGATTTAAACTCTATCCCGGCACTGAGAGAGACAAGGAGGGATTTAATCTCTATCCCAGCACTCAGAGACACAAGGAGGATTTAAACTCTATCCCAGCACTGAGAGACACAAGGAGGGATTTAAACTCTATCCCAGCACTGAGAGACACAAGGAGGATTTAAACTCTATCCCAGCACTGAGAGAGACAAGGAGGATTTAAACTCTATCCCAGCACTGAGAGACACAAGGAGGATTTAAACTCGATCCCAGCACTGAGAGACACAAGGAGGGATTTAAACTCTATCCCAGCACTGAGAGACACAAGGAGGGATTTAAACTCCATCCCAGCACTGAGAGACACAAGGAGGGATTTAAACTCTATCCCGGCACTGAGAGACACAAGGAGGGATTTAATCTCTATCCCAGCACTCAGAGACACAAGGAGGATTTAAACTCTATCCCAGCACTGAGAGAGACAAGGAGGATTTAAACTCTATCCCGGCACTGAGAGACAAAAGGAGGGAGTTAACCTCTATCTCGGCACTGAGAGACACAAGGAGGAATTTAAACTCTATCCCAGCACTGAGAGACACAAGGAGAATTTAAACTCTATCCCAGCACAAAGAGACACAATGAGTATTGAAACTCTATCCCGGCACTGACAGACACAAGGAGGGATTTAAACTCTATCGCAGCACTCAGAGACACAAGGAGGGATTTAAACTCTATCCCAGTACTGAGAGACACAAGGAGGGATACGAAGGGTCATGAAGACTCGAAACGTCAACTCTTTTCTTCTCCGCCGATGCTGCCAGACCTGCTGAGTTTTTCCAGGTAATTCTGTTTTTGTTTTAAACTCTATCCCGGCACTGAGAGAGACACAAGGAGGGATTTAAACTCTATCCCGGGACTGAGAGACACAAGGAGGGATTTAACCTCTATACCAGCACTGAGAGACACAAGGAGGGATTGAAACTCTATCCCAGCACTGAGAGACACAAGGAGGATTTAAACTCTATCCCAGCACTGAGAGACTCATGGAGGGATTTAAACTCTATCGCGGCACTCAGAGACACAAGGAGGGATTTAAACTCTATCCCAGCACTGAGAGACACAAGGAGGGATTTAAAATCTATCCCAGCAGTGAGAGACACAAGGAGGGATTTAAACTCTATCCCAGCACTGAGAGACACAAGGAGGGATTTAAACTCTATCCCAGCACTAAGAGACACAAAGAGGATTTAAACTCTATCCCAGCACAAAGAGACACAATGATTATTGAAACTCTATCCCGGCACTGACAGACACAAGGAGGGATTTAAACTCTATCCCAGCACTGAGAGACACAAGGAGGGATTTAAACTCTATCCCAGTACTGAGAGACACAAGGAGGGATACGAAGGGTCATGAAGACTCGAAACGTCAACCCTTTTCTTCTCCGCCGATGCTGCCATACCTGCTGAGTTTTTCCAGGTAATTCTGTTTTTGTTTTAAACTCTATCCCGGCACTGAGAGAGACACAAGGAGAGATTTAAACTCTATCCCGGCACTGAGAGACACAAGGAGGGATTTAACCTCTATCCCAGCACTGAGAGACACAAGGAGGGATTTAAACTCTATCCCAGCACTGAGAGACACAAGGAGGATTTAAACTCTATCCCAGCACTGAGAGACACAAGGAGGATTTAAACTCTATCCCATCACTGAGAGACACAATGAGGATTTAAACTCTATCCCAGCGCTGAGAGACACAGGGAGGATTTAAACTCTATCCCAGCACTGAGAGACACAAGGAGAGATTTAAACTCTATCCCTGCAACGAGAGACACAAGGAGGGATTTAAACTCTATCCCAGCACTGAGAGAGACAAGGAGGATTTAAACTCTATCCCGGCACTGAGAGACAAAAGGAGGGAGTTAACCTCTATCTCGGCACTGAGAGACACAAGGAGGAATTTAAACTCAATCCCAGCACTGAGAGAAACAAGGAGGGATTTAAACTCTATCCCAGCACTGAGAGACAAAAGGAGGATTTAAACTCTATCCCAGCACTGAGAGAGACAAGGAGGGATTTAAACTCTATCCCAGCACTGAGAGACACAAGGCGGGATTTAAACTCTATCCCAGAACTGAGAGACAAAAGGAGGGATTTAAAATCTATCCCAGCACTGAGAGACACAAGGAGGGATTTAATCTCTATCCCGGCACTGAGAGAGACAAGGAGGGATTTAAACTCTATCCCGGCACTGAGAGACACAAGGAGGGATTTAAACTCTATCCCAGCACTGCGAGACACAAGGAGGATTTAAACTCTATCCCATCACTGAGAGACACAATGAGGATTTAAACTCTGTCCCAGCGCTGAGAGACACAGGGAGGATTTAAACTCTATCCCAACACTGAGAGACACAAGGAGAGATTTAAACTCTATCCCGGCACTCAGAGACACAAGGAGGGATTTAAACTCTATCCCAGCACTGAGAGACACAAAGAGGGATTTAAACTCTATCCCAGCACTGAGAGACACAAAGAGGGATTTAAACTCTATCCCAGCACTGAGAGACACAAGGAGGATCTAAACTCTATCCCAGCACAGAGAGAGACAAGGAGGATTTAAACTCTATCCCAGCACTGAGAGACACAAGGAGGATTTAAACTCTATCCCAGCACTGAGAGACACAAGGAGGGATTTAAACTCTATCCCAGCACTGCGAGACACTATGAGGATTTAAACTCAATCCCAGCACTGAGAGACACAAGGAGGATTTAAAATCTATCCCAGCACTGAGAGACACAATCAGGGATTTAAACTCTATCCCAGCACTGAGAGACACAAGGAGGGATTTAAACTCTATCCCAGCACTGAGAGACACAAGGAGGGATTAAAACTCTATCCCGGCACTGAGAGACACAAGGAGGGATTCAAACTCTATCCCATCACTGAAAGACACAATCAGGATTTAAACTCTATCCCAGCACTGAGAGACACAAGGAGGATTTAAACTGTATCCCATCACTGAGAAACACAAGGAGGGATTTAAACTCTATCCCGGTACTGAGAGACACAAGGAGGGATTTAAACTCTATCCCAGCACTGAGAGACACAAGGAGGATTTAAACTCTATCCCAGCACTGAGAGACACATGGAGGGATTTAAACTCTATCCCGGCACTCAGAGACACAAGGAGGGATTTAAACTCTCCCCCAGCACTGAGAGACACAAGGAGGGATTTAAAATCTATCCCAGCACTGAGAGACACAAGGAGGGATTTAAACTCTATCCCAGCACTGAGAGACACAAGGAGGGATTTAAACTCTATCCCAGCACTAAGAGACACAAAGAGGATTTAAACCCTATCCCAGCACAAAGATACACAATGAGTATTGAAACTCTATCCCGGCACTGACAGACACAAGGAGGGATTTAAACTCTATCCCAGCACTGAGAGACACAAGGAGGGATTTAAACTCTATCCCAGTACTGAGAGACACAAGGAGGGATACGAAGGGTCATGAAGACTCGAAACGTCAACTCTTTTCTTCTCCGCCGATGCTGCCAGACCTGCTGAGTTTTTCCAGGTAATTCTGTTTTTGTTTTAAACTCTATCCCAGCACTGAGAGAGACACAAGGAGGGATTTAAACTCTATCCCGGCACTGAGGGACACAAGGAGGGATTTAACCTCTATCCCAGCACTGAGAGACACAAGGAGGGATTTAAACTCTATCCCAGCACTGCGAGACACAAGGAGGATTGAAACTCTTTCCCAGCACTGAGAGACACAAGGAGGATTTAAACTCTATCCCATCACTGAGAGACACAATGAGGATTTCAACTCTATCCCAGCGCTGAGAGACACAGGGAGGATTTAAACTCTATCCCAGCACTGAGAGACACAAGGAGAGATTTAAACTCTATCCCTGCACCGAGAGACACAAGGAGGGATTTAAACTCTATCCCAGCACTGAGAGAGACAAGGAGGATTTAAACTCTATCCCAGCACTGAGAGACACAAGGAGGATTTAAACTCTATCCCAGCACTGAGAGAGACAAGGAGGGATTTAAACTCTATCCCAGCACTGAGAGACACAAGGAGGGATTTAAAATCGATCCCGGAACTGAGAGACACAAGGAGGGATTTAAACTCTCTCCCAGCACTGAGAGAGACACAAGGAGGGATTTAAACTCTATCCCTGCACTGAGAGACACAAGGAGGGATTTAAACTCTATCCCAGCACTGAGAGACACAAAGAGGATTTGAACTCTGTCCCAGCATTAAATGACACAAAGAGGGATTTAAACTCTATCCCGGTACTGAGAGAAACAAGGAGGGATTTAAACTCTATCCCAGCACTGAGAGAGACAAGGAGGGATTTAAACTCTATCCCTGCACCGAGAGACACAAGGAGGGATTAAAACTCTATCCCAGCACTGAGAGAGACAAGGAGGATTTAAACTCTATCCCGGCACTGAGAGACAAAAGGAGGGAGTTAACCTCTATCTCGGCACTGAGAGACACAAGGAGGAATTTAAACTCAATCCCAGCACTGAGAGACACAAGGAGGGATTTAAACTCTATCCCAGCACTGAGAGACACAAGGAGGATTTAAACTCTATCCCAGCACTGAGAGACACAAGGAGGCATTTAAACTCTTTCCCGGCACTGAGAGACACAAGGAGGGATTTAATCTCTATCCCTGCACTCAGAGACACAAGGAGGGATTTAAACTCTATCCCAGTACTGAGAGACACAAGGAGGGATACGAAGGGTCATGAAGACTCGAAACGTCAACTCTTTTCTGCTCCGCCGATGCTGCCAGACCTGCTGAGTTTTTCCAGGTAATTCTGTTTTTGTTTTAAACTCTATTCCGTCACTGAGAGAGACACAAGGAGGGATTTAAACTCTATCCCGGCACTGAGAGACACAAGGAGGGATTTAACCTCTATCCCAGCACTGAGAGGCACAAGGAGGGATTTAAACTCTATCCCAGCACTGAGAGACACAAGGAGGATTTAAACTCTATCCCAGCACAGAGAGACACAAGGAGGATTTAAACTCTATCCCATCACTGAGAGACACAATGAGGATCTAAACTCTATCCCAGCGCTGAGAGACAGAGGGAGGATTTAAACTCTATCCCAGCACTGAGAGACACAAGGAGAGATTTAAACTCTATCCCTGCACCGAGAGACACAAGGAGGGATTTAAACTCTATCCCAGAACTGAGAGAGACAAGGAGGATTTAAACTCTATCCCGGCACTGAGAGACAAAAGGAGGGAGTTAACCTCTATCTCGGCACTGAGAGACACAAGGAGGAATTTAAACTCAATCCCAGCACTGAGAGACACAATGAGGCATTTAAACTCTATCCCGGCACTCAGAGACACAAGGAGGGATTTAAACTCTATCCCAGCACTGAGAGACACAAGGAGGGATTTAAACTCTATCCCAGCACTGAGAGACACAAGGAGGGATTTAAACTCTATCCCGGCACTGAGAGAGACAAGGAGGGATTTAATCTCTATCCCAGCACTCAGAGACACAAGGAGGATTTAAACTCTATCCCAGCACTGAGAGACACAAGGAGGGATTTAAACTCTATCCCAGCACTGAGAGACACAAGGAGGATTAAAACTCTATCCCAGCTCTGAGAGAGACAAGGAGGATTTAAACTCTATCCCAGCACTGAGAGACACAAGGAGGATTTAAACTCGATCCCAGCACTGAGAGACACAAGGAGGGATTTAAACTCTATCCCAGCACTGAGAGACACAAGGAGGGATTTAAACTCCATCCCAGCACTGAGAGACACAAGGAGGGATTTAAACTCTATCCCGGCACTGAGAGACACAAGGAGGGATTTAATCTCTATCCCAGCACTCAGAGACACAAGGAGGATTTAAACTCTATCCCAGCACTGAGAGAGACAAGGAGGATTTAAACTCTATCCCGGCACTGAGAGACAAAAGGAGGGAGTTAACCTCTATCTCGGCACTGAGAGACACAAGGAGGAATTTAAACTCTATCCCAGCACTGAGAGACACAAGGAGAATTTAAACTCTATCCCAGCACAAAGAGACACAATGAGTATTGAAACTCTATCCCGGCACTGACAGACACAAGGAGGGATTTAAACTCTATCGCAGCACTCAGAGACACAAGGAGGGATTTAAACTCTATCCCAGTACTGAGAGACACAAGGAGGGATACGAAGGGTCATGAAGACTCGAAACGTCAACTCTTTTCTTCTCCGCCGATGCTGCCAGACCTGCTGAGTTTTTCCAGGTAATTCTGTTTTTGTTTTAAACTCTATCCCGGCACTGAGAGAGACACAAGGAGGGATTTAAACTCTATCCCGGGACTGAGAGACACAAGGAGGGATTTAACCTCTATACCAGCACTGAGAGACACAAGGAGGGATTGAAACTCTATCCCAGCACTGAGAGACACAAGGAGGATTTAAACTCTATCCCAGCACTGAGAGACAAAAGGAGGATTTAAACTCTATCCCATCACTGAGAGACACAATGAGGATTTAAACTCTATCCCAGCGCTGAGAGACACAGGGAGGATTTAAACTCTATCCCAGCACTGAGAGACACAAGGAGACATTTAAACTCTATCCTTGCACCGAGAGACACAAGGAGGGATTTAAACTCTATCCCAGCACTGAGAGAGACAAGGAGGATTTAAACTCTATCCCGGCACTGAGAGACAAAAGGAGGGAGTTAACCTCTATCTCGGCACTGAGAGACACAAGGAGGAATTTAAACTCAATCCCAGCACTGAGAGACACAAGGAGGGATTTTAACTCTATCCCAGCACTGAGAGACACAAGGAGGATTTAAACTCCATCCCAGCACTGAGAGACACAAGGAGGCATTTAAACTCTATCCCGGCACTCAGAGACACAAGGAGGGATTTAAACTCTATCCCAGCACTGAGAGACACAAGGAGGGATTTAAACTCTATCCCAGCACTGAGAGACACAAGGAGGATTTAAACTCTATCCCAGCACTGAGAGACACAAGGAGGCATTTAAACTCTATCCCGGCACTCAGAGACACAAGGAGGGATTTAAACTCTATCCCAGCACTGAGAGACACAAGGAGGGATTTAAACTCTATCCCAGCACTGAGAGACACAAGGAGGGATTTAAACTCTATCCCAGCACTGAGAGACACAAGGAGGGATTTAATCTCTATCCCAGCACTCAGAGACACAAGGAGGATTTAAACTCTATCCCAGCACTGAGAGACACAAGGAGGGATTTAAACTCTATCCCAGCACTGAGAGACACAAGGAGGATTTAAAGTCTAGCCCAGCACTGAGAGAGACAATGAGGATTTAAACTCTATCCCAGCACTGAGAGACACAAGGAGTGATTTAAACTCTATCCCAGCACTGAGAGACACAAGGAGGGATTTAAACTCTATCCCAGCACTGAGAGACACAAGGAGGGATTTAAACTCTTTCCCGGCACTGAGAGACACAAGGAGGGATTTAATCTCTATCCCAGCACTCAGAGACACAAGGAGGGATTTAAACTCTATCCCAGTACTGAGAGACACAAGGAGGGATACGAAGGGTCATGAAGACTCGAAACGTCAACTCTTTTCTGCTCCGCCGATGCTGCAAGACCTGCTGAGTTTTTCCAGGTAATTCTGTTTTTGTTTTAAACTCTATCCCGGCACTGAGAGAGACACAAGGAGGGATTTAAACTCTATCCCGGCACTGAGAGACACAAGGAGGGATTTAACCTCTATCCCAGCATTGAGAGACACAAGGAGGGATTTAAACTCTATCCCAGCACTGAGAGACACAAGGAGGATTTAAACTCTATCCCAGCACTGAGAGACACAAGGAGGATTTAAACTCTATCCCATCACTGAGAGACACAATGAGGATTTAAACTCTATCCCAGCGCTGAGAGACACAGGGAGGATTTAAACTCTATCCCAGCACTGAGAGACACAAGGAGGAATTTAAACTCAATCCCAGCACTGAGAGACACAAGGAGGGATTTAAACTCTATCCCAGCACTGAGAGACACAAGGAGGATTTAAACTCTATCCCAGCACTGAGAGACACAAGGAGGCATTTAAACTCTATCCCGGCACTCAGAGACACAAGGAGGGATTTAAACTCTATCCCAGCACTGAGAGACACAAGGAGGGATTTAAACTCTATCCCAGCACTGCGAGACACAAGGAGGGATTTAAACTCTATCCCGGCACTGAGAGACACAAGGAGGGATTTAATCTCTATCCCAGCACTCAGAGACACAAGGAGGATTTAAACTCTATCCCAGCACTGAGAGACACAAGGAGGGATTTAAACTCTTTCCCAGCACTGAGAGACACAAGGAGGATTTAAACTCTATCCCAGCACTGAGAGAGACAAGGAGGATTTAAACTCTATCCCAGCACTGAGAGACACAAGGAGGATTTAAATTCGATCCCAGCACTGAGAGACAGAAGGAGGGATTTAAACTCTATCCCAGCACTGAGAGACACAAGGAGGGATTTAAACTCTATCCCAGCACTGAGAGACACAAGGAGGGATTTAAACTCTATCCCGGCACTGAGAGACACAAGGAGGGATTTAATCTCTATCCCAGCACTCAGAGACACAAGGAGGATTTAAACTCTATCCCAGCACTGAGAGACACAAGGAGGGATTTAAACTCTATCCCAGCACTGAGAGACACAAGGAGGATTTAAACTCTATCCCAGCACTGAGAGACACAAGGAGGATTTAAACTCTATCCCAGCACTGAGAGAGACAAGGAGGGATTTAAACTCTATCCCGGCACTCAGAGACACAAGGAGGGATTTAAACTCTATCCCAGCACTGAGAGACACAAGGAGGGATTTAAAATCTATCCCAGCAGTGAGAGACACAAGGAGGGATTTAAACTCTATCCCAGCACTGAGAGACACAAGGAGGGATTTAAACTCTATCCCAGCACTAAGAGACACAAAGAGGATTTAAACTCTATCCCAGCACAAAGAGACACAATGATTATTGAAACTCTATCCCGGCACTGACAGACACAAGGAGGGATTTAAACTCTATCCCAGCACTGAGAGACACAAGGAGGGATTTAAACTCTATCCCAGTACTGAGAGACACAAGGAGGGATACGAAGGGTCATGAAGACTCGAAACGTCAACCCTTTTCTTCTCCGCCGATGCTGCCATACCTGCTGAGTTTTTCCAGGTAATTCTGTTTTTGTTTTAAACTCTATCCCGGCACTGAGAGAGACACAAGGAGAGATTTAAACTCTATCCCGGCACTGAGAGACACAAGGAGGGATTTAACCTCTATCCCAGCACTGAGAGACACAAGGAGGGATTTAAACTCTATCCCAGCACTGAGAGACACAAGGAGGATTTAAACTCTATCCCAGCACTGAGAGACACAAGGAGGATTTAAACTCTATCCCATCACTGAGAGACACAATGAGGATTTAAACTCTATCCCAGCGCTGAGAGACACAGGGAGGATTTAAACTCTATCCCAGCACTGAGAGACACAAGGAGAGATTTAAACTCTATCCCTGCAACGAGAGACACAAGGAGGGATTTAAACTCTATCCCAGCACTGAGAGAGACAAGGAGGATTTAAACTCTATCCCGGCACTGAGAGACAAAAGGAGGGAGTTAACCTCTATCTCGGCACTGAGAGACACAAGGAGGAATTTAAACTCAATCCCAGCACTGAGAGAAACAAGGAGGGATTTAAACTCTATCCCAGCACTGAGAGACAAAAGGAGGATTTAAACTCTATCCCAGCACTGAGAGAGACAAGGAGGGATTTAAACTCTATCCCAGCACTGAGAGACACAAGGCGGGATTTAAACTCTATCCCAGAACTGAGAGACAAAAGGAGGGATTTAAAATCTATCCCAGCACTGAGAGACACAAGGAGGGATTTAATCTCTATCCCGGCACTGAGAGAGACAAGGAGGGATTTAAACTCTATCCCGGCACTGAGAGACACAAGGAGGGATTTAAACTCTATCCCAGCACTGCGAGACACAAGGAGGATTTAAACTCTATCCCATCACTGAGAGACACAATGAGGATTTAAACTCTGTCCCAGCGCTGAGAGACACAGGGAGGATTTAAACTCTATCCCAACACTGAGAGACACAAGGAGAGATTTAAACTCTATCCCGGCACTCAGAGACACAAGGAGGGATTTAAACTCTATCCCAGCACTGAGAGACACAAAGAGGGATTTAAACTCTATCCCAGCACTGAGAGACACAAAGAGGGATTTAAACTCTATCCCAGCACTGAGAGACACAAGGAGGATCTAAACTCTATCCCAGCACAGAGAGAGACAAGGAGGATTTAAACTCTATCCCAGCACTGAGAGACACAAGGAGGATTTAAACTCTATCCCAGCACTGAGAGACACAAGGAGGGATTTAAACTCTATCCCAGCACTGCGAGACACTATGAGGATTTAAACTCAATCCCAGCACTGAGAGACACAAGGAGGATTTAAAATCTATCCCAGCACTGAGAGACACAATCAGGGATTTAAACTCTATCCCAGCACTGAGAGACACAAGGAGGGATTTAAACTCTATCCCAGCACTGAGAGACACAAGGAGGGATTAAAACTCTATCCCGGCACTGAGAGACACAAGGAGGGATTCAAACTCTATCCCATCACTGAAAGACACAATCAGGATTTAAACTCTATCCCAGCACTGAGAGACACAAGGAGGATTTAAACTGTATCCCATCACTGAGAAACACAAGGAGGGATTTAAACTCTATCCCGGTACTGAGAGACACAAGGAGGGATTTAAACTCTATCCCAGCACTGAGAGACACAAGGAGGATTTAAACTCTATCCCAGCACTGAGAGACACATGGAGGGATTTAAACTCTATCCCGGCACTCAGAGACACAAGGAGGGATTTAAACTCTCCCCCAGCACTGAGAGACACAAGGAGGGATTTAAAATCTATCCCAGCACTGAGAGACACAAGGAGGGATTTAAACTCTATCCCAGCACTGAGAGACACAAGGAGGGATTTAAACTCTATCCCAGCACTAAGAGACACAAAGAGGATTTAAACCCTATCCCAGCACAAAGATACACAATGAGTATTGAAACTCTATCCCGGCACTGACAGACACAAGGAGGGATTTAAACTCTATCCCAGCACTGAGAGACACAAGGAGGGATTTAAACTCTATCCCAGTACTGAGAGACACAAGGAGGGATACGAAGGGTCATGAAGACTCGAAACGTCAACTCTTTTCTTCTCCGCCGATGCTGCCAGACCTGCTGAGTTTTTCCAGGTAATTCTGTTTTTGTTTTAAACTCTATCCCAGCACTGAGAGAGACACAAGGAGGGATTTAAACTCTATCCCGGCACTGAGGGACACAAGGAGGGATTTAACCTCTATCCCAGCACTGAGAGACACAAGGAGGGATTTAAACTCTATCCCAGCACTGCGAGACACAAGGAGGATTGAAACTCTTTCCCAGCACTGAGAGACACAAGGAGGATTTAAACTCTATCCCATCACTGAGAGACACAATGAGGATTTCAACTCTATCCCAGCGCTGAGAGACACAGGGAGGATTTAAACTCTATCCCAGCACTGAGAGACACAAGGAGAGATTTAAACTCTATCCCTGCACCGAGAGACACAAGGAGGGATTTAAACTCTATCCCAGCACTGAGAGAGACAAGGAGGATTTAAACTCTATCCCAGCACTGAGAGACACAAGGAGGATTTAAACTCTATCCCAGCACTGAGAGAGACAAGGAGGGATTTAAACTCTATCCCAGCACTGAGAGACACAAGGAGGGATTTAAAATCGATCCCGGAACTGAGAGACACAAGGAGGGATTTAAACTCTCTCCCAGCACTGAGAGAGACACAAGGAGGGATTTAAACTCTATCCCTGCACTGAGAGACACAAGGAGGGATTTAAACTCTATCCCAGCACTGAGAGACACAAGGAGGATTTGAACTCTGTCCCAGCATTAAATGACACAAAGAGGGATTTAAACTCTATCCCGGTACTGAGAGACACAAGGAGGGATTTAAACTCTATCCCAGCACTGAGAGAGACAAGGAGGGATTTAAACTCTATCCCTGCACCGAGAGACACAAGGAGGGATTAAAACTCTATCCCAGCACTGAGAGAGACAAGGAGGATTTAAACTCTATCCCGGCACTGAGAGACAAAAGGAGGGAGTTAACCTCTATCTCGGCACTGAGAGACACAAGGAGGAATTTAAACTCAATCCCAGCACTGAGAGACACAAGGAGGGATTTAAACTCTATCCCAGCACTGAGAGACACAAGGAGGATTTAAACTCTATCCCAGCACTGAGAGACACAAGGAGGCATTTAAACTCTTTCCCGGCACTGAGAGACACAAGGAGGGATTTAATCTCTATCCCTGCACTCAGAGACACAAGGAGGGATTTAAACTCTATCCCAGTACTGAGAGACACAAGGAGGGATACGAAGGGTCATGAAGACTCGAAACGTCAACTCTTTTCTGCTCCGCCGATGCTGCCAGACCTGCTGAGTTTTTTCAGGTAATTCTGTTTTTGTTTTAAACTCTATCCCGGCACTGAGAGAGACACAAGGAGGGATTTAAACTCTATCCCGGCACTGAGAGACACAAGGAGGGATTTAACCTCTATCCCAGCACTGAGAGGCACAAGGAGGGATTTAAACTCTATCCCAGCACTGAGAGACACAAGGAGGATTTAAACTCTATCCCAGCACAGAGAGACACAAGGAGGATTTAAACTCTATCCCATCACTGAGAGACACAATGAGGATCTAAACTCTATCCCAGCGCTGAGAGACAGAGGGAGGATTTAAACTCTATCCCAGCACTGAGAGACACAAGGAGAGATTTAAACTCTATCCCTGCACCGAGAGACACAAGGAGGGATTTAAACTCTATCCCAGAACTGAGAGAGACAAGGAGGATTTAAACTCTATCCCGGCACTGAGAGACAAAAGGAGGGAGTTAACCTCTATCTCGGCACTGAGAGACACAAGGAGGAATTTAAACTCAATCCCAGCACTGAGAGACACAAGGAGGCATTTAAACTCTATCCCGGCACTCAGAGACACAAGGAGGGATTTAAACTCTATCCCAGCACTGAGAGACACAAGGAGGGATTTAAACTCTATCCCAGCACTGAGAGACACAAGGAGGGATTTAAACTCTATCCCGGCACTGAGAGAGACAAGGAGGGATTTAATCTCTATCCCAGCACTCAGAGACACAAGGAGGATTTAAACTCTATCCCAGCACTGAGAGACACAAGGAGGGATTTAAACTCTATCCCAGCACTGAGAGACACAAGGAGGATTAAAACTCTATCCCAGCTCTGAGAGAGACAAGGAGGATTTAAACTCTATCCCAGCACTGAGAGACACAAGGAGGATTTAAACTCGATCCCAGCACTGAGAGACACAAGGAGGGATTTAAACTCTATCCCAGCACTGAGAGACACAAGGAGGGATTTAAACTCCATCCCAGCACTGAGAGACACAAGGAGGGATTTAAACTCTATCCCGGCACTGAGAGACACAAGGAGGGATTTAATCTCTATCCCAGCACTCAGAGACACAAGGAGGATTTAAACTCTATCCCAGCACTGAGAGAGACAAGGAGGATTTAAACTCTATCCCGGCACTGAGAGACAAAAGGAGGGAGTTAACCTCTATCTCGGCACTGAGAGACACAAGGAGGAATTTAAACTCTATCCCAGCACTGAGAGACACAAGGAGAATTTAAACTCTATCCCAGCACAAAGAGACACAATGAGTATTGAAACTCTATCCCGGCACTGACAGACACAAGGAGGGATTTAAACTCTATCGCAGCACTCAGAGACACAAGGAGGGATTTAAACTCTATCCCAGTACTGAGAGACACAAGGAGGGATACGAAGGGTCATGAAGACTCGAAACGTCAACTCTTTTCTTCTCCGCCGATGCTGCCAGACCTGCTGAGTTTTTCCAGGTAATTCTGTTTTTGTTTTAAACTCTATCCCGGCACTGAGAGAGACACAAGGAGGGATTTAAACTCTATCCCGGGACTGAGAGACACAAGGAGGGATTTAACCTCTATACCAGCACTGAGAGACACAAGGAGGATTTAAACTCTATCCCAGCACAGAGAGACACAAGGAGGATTTAAACTCTATCCCATCACTGAGAGACACAATGAGGATCTAAACTCTATCCCAGCGCTGAGAGACAGAGGGAGGATTTAAACTCTATCCCAGCACTGAGAGACACAAGGAGAGATTTAAACTCTATCCCTGCACCGAGAGACACAAGGAGGGATTTAAACTCTATCCCAGAACTGAGAGAGACAAGGAGGATTTAAACTCTATCCCGGCACTGAGAGACAAAAGGAGGGAGTTAACCTCTATCTCGGCACTGAGAGACACAAGGAGGAATTTAAACTCAATCCCAGCACTGAGAGACACAAGGAGGCATTTAAACTCTATCCCGGCACTCAGAGACACAAGGAGGGATTTAAACTCTATCCCAGCACTGAGAGACACAAGGAGGGATTTAAACTCTATCCCAGCACTGAGAGACACAAGGAGGGATTTAAACTCTATCCCGGCACTGAGAGAGACAAGGAGGGATTTAATCTCTATCCCAGCACTCAGAGACACAAGGAGGATTTAAACTCTATCCCAGCACTGAGAGACACAAGGAGGGATTTAAACTCTATCCCAGCACTGAGAGACACAAGGAGGATTAAAACTCTATCCCAGCTCTGAGAGAGACAAGGAGGATTTAAACTCTATCCCAGCACTGAGAGACACAAGGAGGATTTAAACTCGATCCCAGCACTGAGAGACACAAGGAGGGATTTAAACTCTATCCCAGCACTGAGAGACACAAGGAGGGATTTAAACTCCATCCCAGCACTGAGAGACACAAGGAGGGATTTAAACTCTATCCCGGCACTGAGAGACACAAGGAGGGATTTAATCTCTATCCCAGCACTCAGAGACACAAGGAGGATTTAAACTCTATCCCAGCACTGAGAGAGACAAGGAGGATTTAAACTCTATCCCGGCACTGAGAGACAAAAGGAGGGAGTTAACCTCTATCTCGGCACTGAGAGACACAAGGAGGAATTTAAACTCTATCCCAGCACTGAGAGACACAAGGAGAATTTAAACTCTATCCCAGCACAAAGAGACACAATGAGTATTGAAACTCTATCCCGGCACTGACAGACACAAGGAGGGATTTAAACTCTATCGCAGCACTCAGAGACACAAGGAGGGATTTAAACTCTATCCCAGTACTGAGAGACACAAGGAGGGATACGAAGGGTCATGAAGACTCGAAACGTCAACTCTTTTCTTCTCCGCCGATGCTGCCAGACCTGCTGAGTTTTTCCAGGTAATTCTGTTTTTGTTTTAAACTCTATCCCGGCACTGAGAGAGACACAAGGAGGGATTTAAACTCTATCCCGGGACTGAGAGACACAAGGAGGGATTTAACCTCTATACCAGCACTGAGAGACACAAGGAGGGATTGAAACTCTATCCCAGCACTGAGAGACACAAGGAGGATTTAAACTCTATCCCAGCACTGAGAGACAAAAGGAGGATTTAAACTCTATCCCATCACTGAGAGACACAATGAGGATTTAAACTCTATCCCAGCGCTGAGAGACACAGGGAGGATTTAAACTCTATCCCAGCACTGAGAGACACAAGGAGACATTTAAACTCTATCCTTGCACCGAGAGACACAAGGAGGGATTTAAACTCTATCCCAGCACTGAGAGAGACAAGGAGGATTTAAACTCTATCCCGGCACTGAGAGACAAAAGGAGGGAGTTAACCTCTATCTCGGCACTGAGAGACACAAGGAGGAATTTAAACTCAATCCCAGCACTGAGAGACACAAGGAGGGATTTTAACTCTATCCCAGCACTGAGAGACACAAGGAGGATTTAAACTCCATCCCAGCACTAAGAGACACAAGGAGGCATTTAAACTCTATCCCGGCACTCAGAGACACAAGGAGGGATTTAAACTCTATCCCAGCACTGAGAGACACAAGGAGGGATTTAAACTCTATCCCAGCACTGAGAGACACAAGGAGGATTTAAACTCTATCCCAGCACTGAGAGACACAAGGAGGCATTTAAACTCTATCCCGGCACTCAGAGACACAAGGAGGGATTTAAACTCTATCCCAGCACTGAGAGACACAAGGAGGGATTTAAACTCTATCCCAGCACTGAGAGACACAAGGAGGGATTTAAACTCTATCCCAGCACTGAGAGACACAAGGAGGGATTTAATCTCTATCCCAGCACTCAGAGACACAATGAGGATTTAAACTCTATCCCAGCACTGAGAGACACAAGGAGGGATTTAAACTCTATCCCAGCACTGAGAGACACAAGGAGGATTTAAACTCTAGCCCAGCACTGAGAGAGACAAGGAGGATTTAAACTCTATCCCAGCACTGAGAGACACAAGGAGTGATTTAAACTCTATCCCAGCACTGAGAGACACAAGGAGGGATTTAAACTCTATCCCAGCACTGAGAGACACAAGGAGGGATTTAAACTCTTTCCCGGCACTGAGAGACACAAGGAGGGATTTAATCTCTATCCCAGCACTCAGAGACACAAGGAGGGATTTAAACTCTATCCCAGTACTGAGAGACACAAGGAGGGATACGAAGGGACATGAAGACTCGAAACGTCAACTCTTTTCTGCTCCGCCGATGCTGCCAGACCTGCTGAGTTTTTCCAGGTAATTCTGTTTTTGTTTTAAACTCTATCCCGGCACTGAGAGAGACACAAGGAGGGATTTAAACTCTATCCCGGCACTGAGAGACACAAGGAGGGATTTAACCTCTATCCCAGCACTGAGAGACACAAGGAGGGATTTAAACTCTATCCCAGCACTGAGAGACACAAGGAGGATTTAAACTCTATCCCAGCACTGAGAGACACAAGGAGGATTTAAACTCTATCCCATCACTGAGAGACACAATGAGGATTTAAACTCTATCCCAGCGCTGAGAGACACAGGGAGGATTTAAACTCTATCCCAGCACTGAGAGACACAAGGAGGAATTTAAACTCAATCCCAGCACTGAGAGACACAAGGAGGGATTTAAACTCTATCCCAGCACTGAGAGACACAAGGAGGATTTAAACTCTATCCCAGCACTGAGAGACACAAGGAGGCATTTAAACTCTATCCCGGCACTCAGAGACACAAGGAGGGATTTAAACTCTATCCCAGCACTGAGAGACACAAGGAGGGATTTAAACTCTATCCCAGCACTGCGAGACACAAGGAGGGATTTAAACTCTATCCCGGCACTGAGAGACACAAGGAGGGATTTAATCTCTATCCCAGCACTCAGAGACACAAGGAGGATTTAAACTCTATCCCAGCACTGAGAGACACAAGGAGGGATTTAAACTCTTTCCCAGCACTGAGAGACACAAGGAGGATTTAAACTCTATCCCAGCACTGAGAGAGACAAGGAGGATTTAAACTCTATCCCAGCACTGAGAGACACAAGGAGGATTTAAATTCGATCCCAGCACTGAGAGACAGAAGGAGGGATTTAAACTCTATCCCAGCACTGAGAGACACAAGGAGGGATTTAAACTCTATCCCAGCACTGAGAGACACAAGGAGGGATTTAAACTCTATCCCGGCACTGAGAGACACAAGGAGGGATTTAATCTCTATCCCAGCACTCAGAGACACAAGGAGGATTTAAACTCTATCCCAGCACTGAGAGACACAAGGAGGGATTTAAACTCTATCCCAGCACTGAGAGACACAAGGAGGATTTAAACTCTATCCCAGCACTGAGAGACACAAGGAGGATTTAAACTCTATCCCAGCACTGAGAGAGACAAGGAGGGATTTAAACTCTATCCCAGCACTGAGAGACACAAGGAGGGATTTAAAATCGATCCCGGAACTGAGAGACACAAGGAGGGATTTAAACTCTCTCCCAGCACTGAGAGAGACACAAGGAGGGATTTAAACTCTATCCCTGCACTGAGAGACACAAGGAGGGATTTAAACTCTATCCCAGCACTGAGAGACACAAGGAGGATTTGAACTCTGTCCCAGCATTAAATGACACAAAGAGGGATTTAAACTCTATCCCGGTACTGAGAGACACAAGGAGGGATTTAAACTCTATCCCAGCACTGAGAGAGACAAGGAGGGATTTAAACTCTATCCCAGCACTGAGAGACACAAGGAGGATTTAAACTCTATCCCAGCACTGAGAGACACAAGGAGGGATTTAAACTCTATCCCGGCACTCAGAGACACAAGGAGGGATTTAAACTCTCCCACAGCACTGAGAGACACAAGGAGGGATTTAAAATCTATCCCAACACTGAGAGACACAAGGAGGGATTTAAACTCTATCCCAGCACTGAGACACAAGCAGGGATTTAAACTCTATCCCAGCACTAAGAGACACAAAGAGGATTTAAACTCTATCCCAGAACAAAGAGACACAAAGAGTATTTAAACTCTATCCCGGCACTGACAGACACAAGGAGGGATTTAAACTATCCCAGCACTGAGAGACACAAGGAGGGATTTAAACTCTATCCCAGTACTGAGAGACACAAGGAGGGATACGAAGGGTCATGAAGACTCGAAACGTCAACTCTTTTCTCCTCCGCCGATGCTGCCAGACCTGCTGAGTTTTTCCAGGTAATTCTGTTTTTGTTTTAAACTCTATCCCGGCACTGAGAGAGACACAAGGAGGGATTTAAACTCTATCCCGGGACTGAGAGATACAAGGAGGGATTTAACCTCTATCCCAGCACTGAGAGACACAAGGAGGGATTGAAACTCTATCCCAGCACTGAGAGACACAAGGAGGATTTAAACTCTATCCCAGCACTGAGAGACACAAGGAGGATTTAAACTCTATCCCATCACTGAGAGACACAATGAGGATTTAAACTCTATCCCAGCGCTGAGAGACACAGGGAGGATTTAAACTCTATCCCAGCACTGAGAGACACAAGGAGAGATTTAAACTCTATCCCTGCACCGAGAGACACAAGGAGGGATTAAAACTCTATCCCAGCACTGAGAGAGACAAGGAGGATTTAGACTCTATCCCGGCACTGAGAGACAAAAGGAGGGAGTTAACCTCTATCTCGGCACTGAGAGACACAAGGAGGAATTTAAACTCAATCCCAGCACTGAGAGACACAAGGAGGGATTTAAACTCTATCCCAGCACTGAGAGACACAAGGAGGATTTAAACTCTATCCCAGCACTGAGAGACACAAGGAGGCATTTAAACTCTTTCCCGGCACTGAGAGACACAAGGAGGGATTTAATCTCTATCCCTGCACTCAGAGACACAAGGAGGGATTTAAACTCTATCCCAGTACTGAGAGACACAAGGAGGGATACGAAGGGTCATGAAGACTCGAAACGTCAACTCTTTTCTGCTCCGCCGATGCTGCCAGACCTGCTGAGTTTTTTCAGGTAATTCTGTTTTTGTTTTAAACTCTATCCCGGCACTGAGAGAGACACAAGGAGGGATTTAAACTCTATCCCGGCACTGAGAGACACAAGGAGGGATTTAACCTCTATCCCAGCACTGAGAGGCACAAGGAGGGATTTAAACTCTATCCCAGCACTGAGAGACACAAGGAGGATTTAAACTCTATCCCAGCACAGAGAGACACAAGGAGGATTTAAACTCTATCCCATCACTGAGAGACACAATGAGGATCTAAACTCTATCCCAGCGCTGAGAGACAGAGGGAGGATTTAAACTCTATCCCAGCACTGAGAGACACAAGGAGAGATTTAAACTCTATCCCTGCACCAAGAGACACAAGGAGGGATTTAAACTCTATCCCAGAACTGAGAGAGACAAGGAGGATTTAAACTCTATCCCGGCACTGAGAGACAAAAGGAGGGAGTTAACCTCTATCTCGGCACTGAGAGACACAAGGAGGAATTTAAACTCAATCCCAGCACTGAGAGACACAAGGAGGCATTTAAACTCTATCCCGGCACTCAGAGACACAAGGAGGGATTTAAACTCTATCCCAGCACTGAGAGACACAAGGAGGGATTTAAACTCTATCCCAGCACTGAGAGACACAAGGAGGGATTTAAACTCTATCCCGGCACTGAGAGAGACAAGGAGGGATTTAATCTCTATCCCAGCACTCAGAGACACAAGGAGGATTTAAACTCTATCCCAGCACTGAGAGACACAAGGAGGGATTTAAACTCTATCCCAGCACTGAGAGACACAAGGAGGATTTAAACTCTATCCCAGCACTGAGAGAGACAAGGAGGATTTAAACTCTATCCCAGCACTGAGAGACACAAGGAGGATTTAAACTCGATCCCAGCACTGAGAGACACAAGGAGGGATTTAAACTCTATCCCAGCACTGAGAGACACAAGGAGGGATTTAAACTCCATCCCAGCACTGAGAGACACAAGGAGGGATTTAAACTCTATCCCGGCACTGAGAGACACAAGGAGGGATTTAATCTCTATCCCAGCACTCAGAGACACAAGGAGGATTTAAACTCTATCCCAGCACTGAGAGAGACAAGGAGGATTTAAACTCTATCCCGGCACTGAGAGACAAAAGGAGGGAGTTAACCTCTATCTCGGCACTGAGAGACACAAGGAGGAATTTAAACTCTATCCCAGCACTGAGAGACACAAGGAGAATTTAAACTCTATCCCAGCACAAAGAGACACAATGAGTATTGAAACTCTATCCCGGCACTGACAGACACAAGGAGGGATTTAAACTCTATCGCAGCACTCAGAGACACAAGGAGGGATTTAAACTCTATCCCAGTACTGAGAGACACAAGGAGGGATACGAAGGGTCATGAAGACTCGAAACGTCAACTCTTTTCTTCTCCGCCGATGCTGCCAGACCTGCTGAGTTTTTCCAGGTAATTCTGTTTTTGTTTTAAACTCTATCCCGGCACTGAGAGAGACACAAGGAGGGATTTAAACTCTATCCCGGGACTGAGAGACACAAGGAGGGATTTAACCTCTATACCAGCACTGAGAGACACAAGGAGGGATTGAAACTCTATCCCAGCACTGAGAGACACAAGGAGGATTTAAACTCTATCCCAGCACTGAGAGACACAAGGAGGATTTAAACTCTATCCCATTACTGAGAGACACAATGAGGATTTAAACTCTATCCCAGCGCTGAGAGACACAGGGAGGATTTAAACTCTATCCCAGCACTGAGAGACACAAGGAGAGATTTAAACTCTATCCCTGCACCGAGAGACACAAGGAGGGATTTAAACTCTATCCCAGCACTGAGAGAGACAAGGAGGATTTAAACTCTATCCCGGCACTGAGAGACAAAAGGAGGGAGTTAACCTCTATCTCGGCACTGAGAGACACAAGGAGGAATTTAAACTCAATCCCAGCACTGAGAGACACAAGGAGGGATTTAAACTCTATCCCAGCACTGAGAGACACAAGGTGGATTTGAACTCTATCCCAGCACTGAGAGACACAAGGAGGCATTTAAACTCTATCCCGGCACTCAGAGACACAAGGAGGGATTTAAACTCTATCCCAGCACTGAGAGACACAAGGAGGCATTTAAACTCTATCCCGGCACTCAGAGACACAAGGAGGGATTTAAACTCTATCCCAGCACTGAGAGACACAAGGAGGGATTTAAACTCTATCCCAGCACTGAGAGACACAAGGAGGGATTTAAACTCTATCCCGGCACTGAGAGACACAAGGAGGGATTTAATCTCTATCCCAGCACTCAGAGACACAAGGAGGATTTAAACTCTATCCCAGCACTGAGAGACACAAGGAGGGATTTAAACTCTATCCCAGCACTGAGAGACACAAGGAGGATTTAAACTCTAGCCCAGCACTGAGAGAGACAAGGAGGATTTAAACTCTATCCCAGCACTGAGAGACACAAGGAGTGATTTAAACTCTATCCCAGCACTGAGAGACACAAGGAGGGATTTAAACTCTATCCCAGCACTGAGAGACACAAGGAGGGATTTAAACTCTTTCCCGGCACTGAGAGACACAAGGAGGGATTTAATCTCTATCCCAGCACTCAGAGACACAAGGAGGGATTTAAACTCTATCCCAGTACTGAGAGACACAAGGAGGGATACGAAGGGTCATGAAGACTCGAAACGTCAACTCTTTTCTCCTCCGCCGATGCTGCCAGACCTGCTGAGTTTCTCCAGGTAATTCTGTTTTTGTTTTAAACTCTATCCCGGCACTGAGAGAGACACAAGGAGGGATTTAAACTCTATCCCGGGACTGAAAGATACAAGGAGGGATTTAACCTCTATCCCAGCACTGAGAGACACAAGGAGGGATTGAAACTCTATCCCAGCACTGAGAGACACAAGGAGCATTTAAACTCTATCCCAGCACTCAGAGACACAAGGAGGATTTAAACTCTATCCCATCACTGAGAGACACAATGAGGATTTAAACTCTATCCCAGCGCTGAGAGACACAGGGAGGATTTAAACTCTATCCCAGCACTGAGAGACACAAGGAGAGATTTAAACTCTATCCCTGCACCGAGAGACACAAGGCGGGATTAAAACTCTATCCCAGCACTGAGAGAGACAAGGAGGATTTAGACTCTATCCCGGCACTGAGAGACAAAAGGAGGGAGTTAACCTCTATCTCGGCACTGAGAGACACAAGGAGGAATTTAAACTCAATCCCAGCACTGAGAGACACAAGGAGGGATTTAAACTCTATCCCAGCACTGAGAGACACAAGGAGGATTTAAACTCTATCCCAGCACTGAGAGACACAAGGAGGCATTTAAACTCTTTCCCGGCACTGAGAGACACAAGGAGGGATTTAATCTCTATCCCTGCACTCAGAGACACAAGGAGGGATTTAAACTCTATCCCAGTACTGAGAGACACAAGGAGGGATACGAAGGGTCATGAAGACTCGAAACGTCAACTCTTTTCTGCTCCGCCGATGCTGCCAGACCTGCTGAGTTTTTTCAGGTAATTCTGTTTTTGTTTTAAACTCTATCCCGGCACTGAGAGAGACACAAGGAGGGATTTAAACTCTATCCCGGCACTGAGAGACACAAGGAGGGATTTAACCTCTATCCCAGCACTGAGAGGCACAAGGAGGGATTTAAACTCTATCCCAGCACTGAGAGACACAAGGAGGATTTAAACTCTATCCCAGCACAGAGAGACACAAGGAGGATTTAAACTCTATCCCATCACTGAGAGACACAATGAGGATCTAAACTCTATCCCAGCGCTGAGAGACAGAGGGAGGATTTAAACTCTATCCCAGCACTGAGAGACACAAGGAGAGATTTAAACTCTATCCCTGCACCGAGAGACACAAGGAGGGAT
Source organism: Isurus oxyrinchus (assembly GCA_026770705.1). Taxonomy (NCBI): domain Eukaryota; kingdom Metazoa; phylum Chordata; class Chondrichthyes; order Lamniformes; family Lamnidae; genus Isurus; species Isurus oxyrinchus. The sequence continues at coordinate 561,561 of JANJGN010000293.1, read as the reverse complement.
TTAAACTCTATCCCAGAACTGAGAGAGACAAGGAGGATTTAAACTCTATCCCGGCACAGAGAGACAAAAGGAGGGATTTAACCTCTATCTCGGCACTGAGAGACACAAGGAGGAATTTAAACTCAATCGCAGCACTGAGAGACACAAGGAGGCATTTAAACTCTATCCCGGCACTCAGAGACACAAGGAGGGATTTAAACTCTATCCCAGCACTGAGAGACACAAGGAGGGATTTAAACTCTATCCAGCACTGAGAGACACAAGGAGGGATTTAAACTCTATCCCGGCACTGAGAGAGACAAGGAGGGATTTAATCTCTATCCCAGCACTCAGAGACACAAGGAGGATTTAAACTCTATCCCAGCACTGAGAGACACAAGGAGGGATTTAAACTCTATCCCAGCACTGAGAGACACAAGGAGGATTTAAACTCTATCCCAGCACTGAGAGAGACAAGGAGGATTTAAACTCTATCCCAGCACTGAGAGACACAAGGAGGATTTAAACTCGATCCCAGCACTGAGAGACACAAGGAGGGATTTAAACTCTATCCCAGCACTGAGAGACACAAGGAGGGATTTAAACTCCATCCCAGCACTGAGAGACACAAGGAGGGATTTAAACTCTATCCCGGCACTGAGAGACACAAGGAGGGATTTAATCTCTATCCCAGCACTCAGAGACACAAGGAGGATTTAAACTCTATCCCAGCACTGAGAGAGACAAGGAGGATTTAAACTCTATCCCGGCACTGAGAGACAAAAGGAGGGAGTTAACCTCTATCTCGGCACTGAGAGACACAAGGAGGAATTTAAACTCTATCCCAGCACTGAGAGACACAAGGAGAATTTAAACTCTATCCCAGCACAAAGAGACACAATGAGTATTGAAACTCTATCCCGGCACTGACAGACACAAGGAGGGATTTAAACTCTATCGCAGCACTCAGAGACACAAGGAGGGATTTAAACTCTATCCCAGTACTGAGAGACACAAGGAGGGATACGAAGGGTCATGAAGACTCGAAACGTCAACTCTTTTCTTCTCCGCCGATGCTGCCAGACCTGCTGAGTTTTTCCAGGTAATTCTGTTTTTGTTTTAAACTCTATCCCGGCACTGAGAGAGACACAAGGAGGGATTTAAACTCTATCCCGGGACTGAGAGACACAAGGAGGGATTTAACCTCTATACCAGCACTGAGAGACACAAGGAGGGATTGAAACTCTATCCCAGCACTGAGAGACACAAGGAGGATTTAAACTCTATCCCAGCACTGAGAGACACAAGGAGGATTTAAACTCTATCCCATTACTGAGAGACACAATGAGGATTTAAACTCTATCCCAGCGCTGAGAGACACAGGGAGGATTTAAACTCTATCCCAGCACTGAGAGACACAAGGAGAGATTTAAACTCTATCCCTGCACCGAGAGACACAAGGAGGGATTTAAACTCTATCCCAGCACTGAGAGAGACAAGGAGGATTTAAACTCTATCCCGGCACTGAGAGACAAAAGGAGGGAGTTAACCTCTATCTCGGCACTGAGAGACACAAGGAGGAATTTAAACTCAATCCCAGCACTGAGAGACACAAGGAGGGATTTAAACTCTATCCCAGCACTGAGAGACACAAGGAGGATTTAAACTCTATCCCAGCACTGAGAGACACAAGGAGGCATTTAAACTCTATCCTGGCACTCAGAGACACAAGGAGGGATTTAAACTCTATCCCAGCACTGAGAGACACAAGGAGGGATTTAAACTCTATCCCAGCACTGAGAGACACAAGGAGGATTTAAACTCTATCCCAGCACTGAGAGACACAAGGAGGCATTTAAACTCTATCCCGGCACTCAGAGACACAAGGAGGGATTTAAACTCTATCCCAGCACTGAGAGACACAAGGAGGGATTTAAACTCTATCCCAGCACTGAGAGACACAAGGAGGGATTTAAACTCTATCCCGGCACTGAGAGACACAAGGTGGGATTTAATCTCTATCCCAGCACTCAGAGACACAAGGAGGATTTAAACTCTATCCCAGCACTGAGAGACACAAGGAGGGATTTAAACTCTATCCCAGCACTGAGAGACACAAGGAGGATTTAAACTCTAGCCCAGCACTGAGAGAGACAAGGAGGATTTAAACTCTATCCCAGCACTGAGAGACACAAGGAGTGATTTAAACTCTATCCCAGCACTGAGAGACACAAGGAGGGATTTAAACTCTATCCCAGCACTGAGAGACACAAGGAGGGATTTAAACTCTTTCCCGGCACTGAGAGACACAAGGAGGGATTTAATCTCTATCCCAGCACTCAGAGACACAAGGAGGGATTTAAACTCTATCCCAGTACTGAGAGACACAAGGAGGGATACGAAGGGTCATGAAGACTCGAAACGTCAACTCTTTTCTGCTCCGCCGATGCTGCCAGACCTGCTGAGTTTTTCCAGGTAATTCTGTTTTTGTTTTAAACTCTATCCCGGCACTGAGAGAGACACAAGGAGGGATTTAAACTCTATCCCGGCACTGAGAGACACAAGGAGGGATTTAACCTCTATCCCAGCACTGAGAGACACAAGGAGGGATTTAAACTCTATCCCAGCACTGAGAGACACAAGGAGGATTTAAACTCTATCCCAGCACTGAGAGACACAAGGAGGATTTAAACTCTATCCCATCACTGGGAGACACAATGAGGATTTAAACTCTATCCCAGCGCTGAGAGACACAGGGAGGATTTAAACTCTATCCCAGCACTGAGAGACACAAGGAGGAATTTAAACTCAATCCCAGCACTGAGAGACACAAGGAGGGATTTAAACTCTATCCCAGCACTGAGAGACACAAGGAGGATTTAAACTCTATCCCAGCACTGAGAGACACAAGGAGGCATTTAAACTCTATCCCGGCACTCAGAGACACAAGGAGGGATTTAAACTCTATCCCAGCACTGAGAGACACAAGGAGGGATTTAAACTCTATCCCAGCACTGCGAGACACAAGGAGGGATTTAAACTCTATCCCAGCACTGAGAGTCACAAGGAGGGATTTAAACTCTATCCCAGCACTGAGAGACACAAGGAGGGATTTAAACTCTTTCCCAGCACTGAGAGACACAAGGAGGATTTAAACTCTATCCCAGCACTGAGAGAGACAAGGAGGATTTAAACTCTATCCCAGCACTGAGAGACACAAGGAGGATTTAAATTCGATCCCAGCACTGAGAGACAGAAGGAGGGATTTAAACTCTATCCCAGCACTGAGAGACACAAGGAGGGATTTAAACTCTATCCCAGCACTGAGAGACACAAGGAGGGATTTAAACTCTATCCCGGCACTGAGAGACACAAGGAGGGATTTAATCTCTATCCCAGCACTCAGAGACACAAGGAGGATTTAAACTCTATCCCAGCACTGAGAGACACAAGGAGGGATTTAAACTCTATCCCAGCACTGAGAGACACAAGGAGGATTTAAACTCTATCCCAGCACTGAGAGAGACAAGGAGGATTTAAACTCTATCGCAGCACTGAGAGACACAAGGAGGATTTAAACTGCATCCCAGCACTGAGAGACACAAGGAGGGATTTAAACTCTATCCCAGCACTGAGAGACACAAGGACGGATTTAAACTCTATCCCTGCACTGAGAGACACAAGGAGGATTTAAACTCTATCCCATCACTGAGAGACAGAAGGAGGGATTTAAACTCTATCCAAGCACTGAGAGAGACGAGGAAGGATTTGAACTCTATCCCGGCACTGAGAGACACAATGCGGATTTAAACTCTATCCCAGCACTGAGAGACAGAAGGAGGGATTTAAACTCTATCCCGGCACTGAGAGACACAATGCGGATTTAAGCTCTATCCCAGCACTAAGAGACACAAGGAGGGATTTAAACTCTATCCCAGCACAAAGAGACACAATGAGTATTGAAACTCTATCCCGGCACTGACAGACACAAGGAGGGATTTAAACTCTATCCCAGCACTGAGAGACACAAGGAGGGATTTAAACTCTATCCCAGTACTGAGAGACACAAGGAGGGATACGAAGGGTCATGAAGACTCGAAACGTCAACTCTTTTCTTCTCCGCCGATGCTGCCAGACCTGCTGAGTTTTTCCAGGTAATTCTGTTTTTGCTTTAAAATCTATCCCGGCACTGAGAGAGACACAAGGAGGGATTTAAACTCTAACCCGGCACTGAGAGACACAAGGAGGGATTTAAACTCTATCCCAGCACTGAGAGACACAAGGAGGGATTGAAACTCTATCCCAGCACTGAGAGACACAAGGAGGATTTAAACTCTATCCCAGCACTGAGAGACACAAGGAGGATTTAAACTCTATCCCATCACTGAGAGACACAATGAGGATTTAAACTCTATCCCAGCGCTGAGAGACACAGGGAGGATTTAAACTCTATCCCAGCACTGAGAGACACAAGGAGAGATTTAAACTCTATCCCTGCACCGAGAGACACAAGGAGGGATTTAAACTCTATCCCAGCACTGAGAGAGACAAGGAGGATTTAAACTCTATCCCGGCACTGAGAGACAAAAGGAGGGAGTTAACCACTATCTCGGCACTGAGAGACACAAGGAGGAATTTAAACTCAATCCCAGCACTGAGAGACACAAGGAGGGATTTAAACTCTATCCCAGCACTGAGAGACACAAGGAGGATTTAAACTCTATCCCAGATCTGAGAGACACAAGGAGGCATTTAAACTCTATCCCAGCACTCAGAGACACAAGGAGGGATTTAAACTCTATCCCAGCACTGAGAGACACAAGGAGGGATTTAAACTCTATCCCAGCACTGAGAGACACAAGGAGGGATTTAAACTCTATCCCAGCTCTGAGAGACACAAGGAGGGATTTAAACTCTATCCCAGCACTGAGAGACAAAAGGAGGGATTTAAAATCTATCCCAGCACTGAGAGACACAAGGAGGGAATTAATCTCTATCCCGGCACTGAGAGAGACAAGGAGGGATTTAAACTCTATCCCGGCACTGAGAGACACAAGGAGGGATTTAAACTCTATGCAAGCACTGCGAGACACAAGGAGGATTTAAACTCTATCCCATCACTGAGAGACACAATGAGGATTTAAACTCTGTCCCAGCGCTGAGAGACACAGGGAGGATTTAAACTCTATCCCAGCACTGAGAGACACAAGGAGAGATTTAAACACTATCCCGGCACTCAGAGACACAAGGAGGGATTTAAACTCTGTCCCAGCACTGAGAGACACAAAGAGGGATTTAAACTCTATCCCAGCACTGAGAGACACAAAGAGGGATTTAAACTCTATCCCAGCACTGAGAGACACAAGGAGGATCTAAACTCTATCCCAGCACTGAGAGAGACAAGGAGGATTTAAACTCTATCCCAGCACTGAGAGACACAAGGAGGATTTAAACTCTATCCCAGCACTGAGAGACACAAGGAGGGATTTAAACTCTATCCCAGCACTGCGAGACACTATGAGGATTTAAACTCAATCCCAGCACTGAGAGACACAAGGAGGATTTAAAATCTATCCCAGCACTGAGAGACACAAGCAGGGATTTAAACTCTATCCCAGCACTGAGAGACACAAGGAGGGATTTAAACTCTATCCCAGCACTCAGAGACACAAGGAGGGATTAAAACTCTATCCCAGCACTGAGAGACACAAGGAGGGATTAAAACTCTATCCCAGCACTGAGAGACACAAGAAGGATTTAAACTCTATCCCAGCACTGAGAGACACAAGGAGGGATTAAAACTCTATCCCAGCACTGAGAGACACAAGGAGGGATTAAAACTCTATCCCAGCACTGAGAGACACAATGAGGATTTAAACTCTATCCCAGCACTGAGACACACAAGGAGGATTTAAACTGTATCCCATCACTGAGAGACACAATGAGGATTTAAACTCTATCCCAGCACTGAGAGACACAATGAGGATTTAAACTCTATCCCAGCACTGAGAGACACAAGGAGGATTTAAACTCTATCCCAGTACTGAGAGACACAAGGAGGGATACGAAGGGTCATGAAGACTCGAAACGTCAACTCTTTTCTTCTCCGCCGATGCTGCCAGACCTGCTGAGTTTTTCCAGGTAATTCTGTTTTTGTTTTAAACTCTATCCCGGCACTGAGAGAGACACAAGGAGGGATTTAAACTCTATCCCGGCACAGAGAGATACAAGGAGGGATTTAAACTCTATCCCAGCACTGAGAGAGACAAGGAGGATTTAAACTCTATCCCGGCACTGAGAGACAAAAGGAGGGAGTTAACCTCTATCTCGGCACTGAGAGACACAAGGAGGAATTTAAAATCAATCCCAGCACTGAGAGAAACAAGGAGGGATTTAAACTCTATCCCAGCACTGACAGACACAAGGAGGATTTAAAATCTATCCCAGCACTGAGAGAGACAAGGAGGGATTTAAACTCTATCCCAGCACTGAGAGACACAAGGAGGGATTTAAAATCGATCCCGGCACTGAGAGACACAAGGAGGGATTTAAACTCACTCCCAGCAATGAGAGAGACACAAGGAGGGATTTAAACTCTATCCCTGCACTGACAGACACAAGGAGGGATTTAAACTCTTTCCCAGCACTGAGAGACACAAGGAGGGATTTAAACTCTATCCCAGCACTGAGAGACACAAGGAGGATTTGAACTCTGTCCCAGCATTAAATGACACAAGGAGGGATTTAAACTCTATCCCGGTACTGAGAGACACAAGGAGGGATTTAAACTCTATCCCAGCACTGAGAGAGACAAGGAGGGATTTAAACTCTATCCCAGCACTGAGAGACACAAGGAGGGATTTAAACTCTATCCCAGCACTGAGAGACACAAGGAGGGATTTAAATTCTATCCCAGCACTAAGAGACACAAAGAGGATTTAAACTCTATCCCAGCACAAAGAGACACAATGAGTATTTAAACTCTATCCCGGCACTGACAGACACAAGGAGGGATTTAAACTCTATCCCAGCACTGAGAGACACAAGGAGGGATTTAAACTCTATCCCAGTACTGAGAGACACAAGGAGGGATTTAAACTCTATCCCGGCACTGAGAGAGACACAAGGAGGGATTTAAACTCTATCCCGGCACTGAGAGACACAAGGAGGGATTTAAACTCTATCCCAGCACTGAGAGAAACAAGGAGGGATTTAAACTCTATCCCAGCACTGAGAGACACAAGGAGGATTTAAACTCTATCCCAGCACTGAGAGACACAAGGAGGATTTAAACTCTATCCCATCACTGAGAGAAAAAATGAGGATTTAAACTCTATCCCAGCGCTGAGAGACACAGGGAGGATTTAAACTCTATCCCAGCACTGAGAGACACAAGGAGAGATTTAAACTCTATCCCTGCACCGAGAGACACAAGGAGGGATTTAAACTCTATCCCAGCACTGAGAGAGACAAGGAGGATTTAAACTCTATCCCGGCACTGAGAGACAAAAGGAGGGAATTAACCTCTATCTCGGCACTGAGAGACACAGGGAGGAATTTAAACTCAATCCCAGCACTGAGAGACACAAGGAGTGATTTAAACTCTATCCCAGCACTGAGAGACACAAGGAGGATTTAAACACTATCCCAGCACTGAGAGACACAAGGAGGCATTTAAACTCTATCCCGGCACTCAGAGACACAAGGAGGGATTAAAACTCTATCCCAGCACTGAGAGACACAAGGAGGGATTTAAACTCTATCCCAGCACTGAGAGACACAAGGAGGGATTTAAACTCTATCCCGGCACTGAGAGACACAAGGAGGGATTTAATCTCTATCCCAGCACTCAGAGACACAAGGAGGATTTAAACTCTATCCCAGCACTGAGAGACACAAGGAGGGATTTAAACTCTATCCCGGTACTGAGAGACACAAGGAGGGATTTAAACTCTATCCCAGCACTGAGAGACACAAGGAGGATTTAAACTCTATCCCAGCACTGAGAGACACAAGGAGGGATTTAAACTCTATCCCGGCACTCAGAGACACAAGGAGGGATTTAAACTCTCCCCCAGCACTGAGAGACACAAGGAGGGATTTAAAATCTATCCCAGCACTGAGAGACACAAGGAGGGATTTAAACTCTATCCCAGCACTGAGAGACACAAGGAGGGATTTAAACTCCATCCCAGCACTAAGAGACACAAAGAGGATTTAAACTCTATCCCAGCACAAAGAGACACAATGAGTATTGAAACTCGATCCCGGCACTGACAGACACAAGGAGGGATTTAAACTCTATCCCAGCACTGAGAGACACAAGGAGGGATTTAAACTCTATCCCAGTACTGAGAGACACAAGGAGGGATACGAAGGGTCATGAAGACTCGAAACGTCAACTCTTTCCTTCACCGCCGATGCTGCCAGACCTGCTGAGTTTTTCCAGGTAATTCTGTTTTTGTTTTAAACTCTATCCCGGCACTGAGAGAGACACAAGGAGGGATTTAAACTCTATCCCGGCACTGAGAGATACAAGGAGGGATTTAACCTCTATCCCAGCACTGAGAGACACAAGGAGGGATTTAAACTCTATCCCAGCACTGAGAGACACAAGGAGGATTTAAACTCTATCCCAGCACTGAGAGACACAAGGAGGATTTAAACTCTATCCCATCACTGAGAGACACAATGAGGATTTAAACTCTATTCCAGCGCTGAGAGACACAGGGAGGATTTAAACTCTATCCCAGCACTGAGAGACACAAGGAGAGATTTAAACTCTATCCCTGCACTGAGAGACACAAGGAGGGATTTAAACTCTATCCCAGCACTGAGAGAGACAAGGAGGATTTAAACTCAATTCCGGCACTGAGAGACAAAAGGAGGGAGTTAACCTCTATCTCGGCACTGAGAGACACAAGGAGGAATTTAAACTCTATCCCAGCACTGAGAGACACAAGCAGGGATTTAAACTCTATCCCAGCACTGAGAGACACAAGGAGGATTTAAACTCTATCCCAGCACTGAGAGACACAAGGAGGCATTTAAACTCTATCCCGGCACTCAGAGACACAAGGAGGGATTTGAACTCTATCCCAGCACTGAGAGACACAAGGAGGGATTAAAACTCTATCCCAGCACTGAGAGACACAAGGAGGGATTTAAACTCTATCCCGGCACTGAGAAACACAAGGAGGGATTTAATCTCTATCCCAGCACTCAGAGGCACAAGGAGGATTTAAACTCTATCCCAGCACTGAGAGACACAAGGAGGGATTTAAACTCTATCCCAGCACTGAGAGACACAAGGAGGGATTTAAACTCTATCCCAGCACTGAGAGACACAAGGAGGATTTAAACTCTATCCCAGCACTGAGAGACACAAGGAGGGATTTAAACTCTATCCCGGCACTCAGAGACACAAGGAGGGATTTAAACTCTATCCCAGCACTGAGAGACACAAGGAGGGATTTAAATTCTATCCCAGCACTAAGAGACACAAAGAGGATTTAAACTCTATCCCAGCACAAAGAGACACAATGAGTATTTAAACTCTATCCCGGCACTGACAGACACAAGGAGGGATTTAAACTCTATCCCAGCACTGAGAGACACAAGGAGGGATTTAAACTCTATCCCAGTACTGAGAGACACAAGGAGGGATTTAAACTCTATCCCGGCACTGAGAGAGACACAAGGAGGGATTTAAACTCTATCCCGGCACTGAGAGACACAAGGAGGGATTTAAACTCTATCCCAGCACTGAGAGAAACAAGGAGGGATTTAAACTCTATCCCAGCACTGAGAGACACAAGGAGGATTTAAACTCTATCCCAGCACTGAGAGACACAAGGAGGATTTAAACTCTATCCCATCACTGAGAGAAAAAATGAGGATTTAAACTCTATCCCAGCGCTGAGAGACACAGGGAGGATTTAAACTCTATCCCAGCACTGAGAGACACAAGGAGAGATTTAAACTCTATCCCTGCACCGAGAGACACAAGGAGGGATTTAAACTCTATCCCAGCACTGAGAGAGACAAGGAGGATTTAAACTCTATCCCGGCACTGAGAGACAAAAGGAGGGAATTAACCTCTATCTCGGCACTGAGAGACACAGGGAGGAATTTAAACTCAATCCCAGCACTGAGAGACACAAGGAGTGATTTAAACTCTATCCCAGCACTGAGAGACACAAGGAGGATTTAAACACTATCCCAGCACTGAGAGACACAAGGAGGCATTTAAACTCTATCCCGGCACTCAGAGACACAAGGAGGGATTTAAACTCTATCCCAGCACTGAGAGACACAAGGAGGGATTTAAACTCTATCCCAGCACTGAGAGACACAAGGAGGGATTTAAACTCTATCCCGGCACTGAGAGACACAAGGAGGGATTTAATCTCTATCCCAGCACTCAGAGACACAAGGAGGATTTAAACTCTATCCCAGCACTGAGAGACACAAGGAGGGATTTAAACTCTATCCCGGTACTGAGAGACACAAGGAGGGATTTAAACTCTATCCCAGCACTGAGAGACACAAGGAGGATTTAAACTCTATCCCAGCACTGAGAGACACAAGGAGGGATTTAAACTCTATCCCGGCACTCAGAGACACAAGGAGGGATTTAAACTCTCCCCCAGCACTGAGAGACACAAGGAGGGATTTAAAATCTATCCCAGCACTGAGAGACACAAGGAGGGATTTAAACTCTATCCCAGCACTGAGAGACACAAGGAGGGATTTAAACTCTATCCCAGCACTAAGAGACACAAAGAGGATTTAAACTCTATCCCAGCACAAAGAGACACAATGAGTATTGAAACTCGATCCCGGCACTGACAGACACAAGGAGGGATTTAAACTCTATCCCAGCACTGAGAGACACAAGGAGGGATTTAAACTCTATCCCAGTACTGAGAGACACAAGGAGGGATACGAAGGGTCATGAAGACTCGAAACGTCAACTCTTTCCTTCACCGCCGATGCTGCCAGACCTGCTGAGTTTTTCCAGGTAATTCTGTTTTTGTTTTAAACTCTATCCCGGCACTGAGAGAGACACAAGGAGGGATTTAAACTCTATCCCGGCACTGAGAGATACAAGGAGGGATTTAACCTCTATCCCAGCACTGAGAGACACAAGGAGGGATTTAAACTCTATCCCAGCACTGAGAGACACAAGGAGGATTTAAACTCTATCCCAGCACTGAGAGACACAAGGAGGATTTAAACTCTATCCCATCACTGAGAGACACAATGAGGATTTAAACTCTATTCCAGCGCTGAGAGACACAGGGAGGATTTAAACTCTATCCCAGCACTGAGAGACACAAGGAGAGATTTAAACTCTATCCCTGCACCGAGAGACACAAGGAGGGATTTAAACTCTATCCCAGCACTGAGAGAGACAAGGAGGATTTAAACTCAATTCCGGCACTGAGAGACAAAAGGAGGGAGTTAACCTCTATCTCGGCACTGAGAGACACAAGGAGGAATTTAAACTCTATCCCAGCACTGAGAGACACAAGCAGGGATTTAAACTCTATCCCAGCACTGAGAGACACAAGGAGGATTTAAACTCTATCCCAGCACTGAGAGACACAAGGAGGCATTTAAACTCTATCCCGGCACTCAGAGACACAAGGAGGGATTTAAACTCTATCCCAGCACTGAGAGACACAAGGAGGGATTAAAACTCTATCCCAGCACTGAGAGACACAAGGAGGGATTTAAACTCTATCCCGGCACTGAGAAACACAAGGAGGGATTTAATCTCTATCCCAGCACTCAGAGGCACAAGGAGGATTTAAACTCTATCCCAGCACTGAGAGACACAAGGAGGGATTTAAACTCTATCCCAGCACTGAGAGACACAAGGAGGGATTTAAACTCTATCCCAGCACTGAGAGACACAAGGAGGATTTAAACTCTATCCCAGCACTGAGAGACACAAGGAGGGATTTAAACTCTATCCCGGCACTCAGAGACACAAGGAGGGATTTAAACTCTCCCCCAGCACTGAGAGACACAAGGAGGGATTTAAAATCTATCCCAGCACTGAGAGACACAAGGAGGGATTTAAACTCTATCCCAGCACTGAGAGACACAAGGAGGGATTTAAACTCTATCCCAGCACTAAGAGACACAAAGAGGATTTAAACTCTATCCCAGCACAAAGAGACACAATGAGTATTGAAACTCTATCCCGGCACTGACAGACACAAGGAGGGATTTAAACTCTATCCCAGCACTGAGAGACACAAGGAGGGATTTAAACTCTATCCCAGTACTGAGAGACACAAGGAGGGATACGAAGGGTCATGAAGACTCGAAACGTCAATTCTTTTCTTCTCCGCCGATGCTGCCAGACCTGCTGAGTTTTTCCAGGTAATTCTGTTTTTGTTTTAAACTCTATCCCGGCACTGAGAGAGACACAAGGAGGGATTTAAACTCTATCCCGGCACTGAGAGATACAAGGAGGGATTTAACCTCCATCCCAGCACTGAGAGACACAAGGAGGGATTTAAACTCTATCCCAGCACTGAGAGACACAAGGAGGATTGAAACTCTATCCCAGCACTGAGAGACACAAGGAGGATTTAAACTCTATCCCATCACTGAGAGACACAATGAGGATTTAAAATCTATTCCAGCGCTGAGAGACACAAGGAGAGATTTAATCTCTATCCCTGCGCTAGAGACACAAGAAGGGATTTAAACTCTACCCAGCACTGAGAGAGACAAGGAGGATTTAAAATCTATCCCTAGACTGAGAGACAAAAGGAGGGAGTTAACCTCTATCTCGGCACTGAGAGACACAAGGAGGAATTTAAACTCAATCCCAGCACTGAGAGACACAAGGAGGGATTTATCTCTATCCCAGCACTGAGAGACACAAGGAGGATTTAAACTCTATCCCAGCACTGAGAGACACAAGGAGGCATTTAAACTCTATCCCGGCACTCAGAGACACAAGGAGGGATTTAAACTCTATCCCAGCACTGAGAGACACAAGGAGGGATTTAAACTCTATCCCAGCACTGAGAGACACAAGGAGGGATTTAAACTCTATCCCGGCACTGAGAGACACAAGGAGGGATTTAATCTCTATCCCAGCACTCAGAGACACAAGGAGGATTTAAACACTATCCCAGCACTGAGAGACACAAGGAGGGATTTAAACTCTATCCCAGCACTGAGAGACACAAGGAGGATTTAAAGTCTATCCCAGCACTGAGAGAGACAAGGAGGATTTAAACTCTATCCCAGCACTGAGAGACACAAGGAGGGATTTAAACTCTATCCCAGCACTGAGAGACACAAGGAGGGATTTAAACTCTATCCCAGCACTGAGAGACACAAGGAGGGATTTAAACTCTTTCCCGGCACTGAGAGACACAAGGAGGGATTTAATCTCTATCCCAGCACTCAGAGACACAAGGAGGGATTTAAACTCTATCCCAGTACTGAGAGACACAAGGAGGGATACGAAGGGTCATGAAGACTCGAAACGTCAACTCTTTTCTGCTCCGCCGATGCTGCCAGACCTGCTGAGTTTCTCCAGGTAATTCTGTTTTTGTTTTAAACTCTATCCCGGCACTGAGAGAGACACAAGGAGGGATTTAAACTCTATCCCGGCACTGAGAGACACAAGGAGGGATTTAACCTCTATCCCAGCACTGAGAGACACAAGGAGGGATTTAAACTCTATCCCAGCACTGAGAGACACAAGGAGGATTTAAACTCTATCCCAGCACTGAGAGACACAAGGAGGATTTAAACTCTATCCCATCACTGAGAGACACAATGAGGATTTAAAATCTATCCCAGCGCTGAGAGACGCAGGGAGGATTTAAAATCTATCCCAGCACTGAGAGACACAAGGAGAGATTTAAACTCTATCCCTGCACCGAGAGACACAAGGAGGGATTTAAACTCTATCCCAGCACTGAGAGAGACAAGGAGGATTTAAACTCTATCCCGGCACTGAGAGACAAAAGGAGGGAGTTAACCTCTATCTCGGCACTGAGAGACACAAGGAGGAATTTAAACTCAATCCCAGCACTGAGAGACACAAGGAGGGATTTAAACTCTATCCCAGCACTGAGAGACACAAGGAGCATTTAAACTCTATCCCAGCACTGAGAGACACAAGGAGGCATTTAAACTCTATCCCGGCACTCAGAGGCACAAGGAGGGATTTAAACTCTATCCCAGCACTGAGAGACACAAGGAGGGATTTAAACTCTATCCCAGCACTGAGAGACACAAGGAGGGATTTAAACTCTATCCCGGCACTGAGAGACACAAGGAGGGATTTAATCTCTATCCCAGCACTCAGAGACACAAGGAGGATTTAAACTCTATCCCAGCACTGAGAGAGACAAGGAGGATTTAAACTCTATCGCAGCACTGAGAGACAAAAGGAGGATTTAAACTGCATCCCAGCACTGAGAGACACAAGGAGGGATTCAAACTCTATCCCAGCACTGAGAGACACAAGGAGGGATTTAAACTCTATCCCAGCACTGAGAGACACAAGGAGGGATTTAAACTCTATCCCAGCACTGAGAGACACAAGGAGGATTTAAACTCTATCCCATCACTGAGAGACACAAGGAGGGATTTAAACTCTATCCAAGCACTGAGAGAGACGAGGAGGGATTTGAACTCTATCCCGGCACTGAGAGACACAATGAGGATTTAAACTCTATCCCAGCGCTGAGAGACACAGGGAGGATTTAAACTCTATCCCAGCACTGAGAGACACAAGGAGAGATTTAAACTCTATCCCTGCACCGAGAGACACAAGGAGGGATTTAAACTCTATCCCAGCACTGAGAGAGACAAGGAGGATTTAAACTCAATTCCGGCACTGAGAGACAAAAGGAGGGAGTTAACCTCTATCTCGGCACTGAGAGACACAAGGAGGAATTTAAACTCAATCCCAGCACTGAGAGACACAAGGAGGGATTTAAACTCTATCCCAGCACTGAGAGACACAAGGAGGATTTAAACTCTATCCCAGCACTGAGAGACACAAGGAGGCATTTAAACTCTATCCCGGCACTCAGAGACACAAGGAGGGATTTAAACTCTATCCCAGCACTGAGAGACACAAGGAGGGATTTAAACTCTATCCCAGCACTGAGAGACACAAGGAGGGATTTAAACTCTATCCCGGCACTGAGAGACACAAGGAGGGATTTAATCTCTATCCCAGCACTCAGAGACACAAGGAGGATTTAAACTCTATCCCAGCACTGAGAGAGACAAGGAGGATTTAAACTCTATCGCAGCACTGAGAGACACAAGGAGGATTTAAACTGCATCCCAGCACTGAGAGACACAAGGAGGGATTCAAACTCTATCCCAGCACTGAGAGACACAAGGAGGGATTTAAACTCTATCCCAGCACTGAGAGACACAAGGAGGATTTAAACTCTATCCCAGCACTGAGAGACACAAGGAGGATTTAAACTCTATCCCATCACTGAGAGACACAATGAGGATTTAAACTCTATTCCAGCGCTGAGAGACACAGGGAGGATTTAAACTCTATCCCAGCACTGAGAGACACAAGGAGAGATTTAAACTCTATCCCTGCACCGAGAGACACAAGGAGGGATTTAAACTCTATCCCAGCACTGAGAGAGACAAGGAGGATTTAAACTCAATTCCGGCACTGAGAGACAAAAGGAGGGAGTTAACCTCTATCTCGGCACTGAGAGACACAAGGAGGAATTTAAACTCAATCCCAGCACTGAGAGACACAAGCAGGGATTTAAACTCTATCCCAGCACTGAGAGACACAAGGAGGATTTAAACTCTATCCCAGCACTGAGAGACACAAGGAGGCATTTAAACTCTATCCTGGCACTCAGATACACAAGGAGGGATTTAAACTCTATCCCAGCACT
Organism: Isurus oxyrinchus; assembly: GCA_026770705.1. NCBI lineage: Eukaryota > Metazoa > Chordata > Chondrichthyes > Lamniformes > Lamnidae > Isurus > Isurus oxyrinchus. Next base: position 545,653 of record JANJGN010000293.1, on the reverse strand, counting down.
GAGAGACACAAGGAGGGATTAAAACTCTATCCCAGCACTGAGAGACACAAGGAGGGATTTAAACTCTATCCCGGCACTGAGAAACACAAGGAGGGATTTAATCTCTATCCCAGCACTCAGAGACACAAGGAGGATTTAAACTCTATCCCAGCACTGAGAGACACAAGGAGGGATTTAAACTCTATCCCAGCACTGAGAGACACAAGGAGGGATTTAAACTCTATCCCAGCACTGAGAGACACAAGGAGGATTTAAACTCTATCCCAGCACTGAGGGACACAAGGAGGGATTTAAACTCTATCCCGGCACTCAGAGACACAAGGAGGGATTTAAACTCTCCCCCAGCACTGAGAGACACAAGGAGGGATTTAAAATCTATCCCAGCACTGAGAGACACAAGGAGGGATTTAAACTCTATCCCAGCACTGAGAGACACAAGGAGGGATTTAAACTCTATCCCAGCACTAAGAGACACAAAGAGGATTTAAACTCTATCGCAGCACAAAGAGACACAATGAGTATTGAAACTCTATCCCGGCACTGACAGACACAAGGAGGGATTTAAACTCTATCCCAGCACTGAGAGACACAAGGAGGGATTTAAACTCTATCCCAGTACTGAGAGACACAAGGAGGGATACGAAGGGTCATGAAGACTCGAAACGTCAATTCTTTTCTTCTCCGCCGATGCTGCCAGACCTGCTGAGTTTTTCCAGGTAATTCTGTTTTTGTTTTAAACTCTATCCCGGCACTGAGAGAGACACAAGGAGGGATTTAAACTCTATCCCGGCACTGAGAGATACAAGGAGGGATTTAACCTCTATCCCAGCACTGAGAGACACAAGGAGGGATTTAAACTCTATCCCAGCACTGAGAGACACAAGGAGGATTGAAACTCTATCCCTAGACTGAGAGACAAAAGGAGGGAGTTAACCTCTATCTCGGCACTGAGAGACACAAGGAGGAATTTAAACTCAATCCCAGCACTGAGAGACACAAGGAGGGATTTATCTCTATCCCAGCACTGAGAGACACAAGGAGGATTTAAACTCTATCCCAGCACTGAGAGACACAAGGAGGCATTTAAACTCTATCCCGGCACTCAGAGACACAAGGAGGGATTTAAACTCTATCCCAGCACTGAGAGACACAAGGAGGGATTTAAACTCTATCCCAGCACTGAGAGACACAAGGAGGGATTTAAACTCTATCCCGGCACTGAGAGACACAAGGAGGGATTTAATCTCTATCCCAGCACTCAGAGACACAAGGAGGATTTAAACACTATCCCAGCACTGAGAGACACAAGGAGGGATTTAAACTCTATCCCAGCACTGAGAGACACAAGGAGGATTTAAAGTCTATCCCAGCACTGAGAGAGACAAGGAGGATTTAAACTCTATCCCAGCACTGAGAGACACAAGGAGGGATTTAAACTCTATCCCAGCACTGAGAGACACAAGGAGGGATTTAAACTCTATCCCAGCACTGAGAGACACAAGGAGGGATTTAAACTCTTTCCCGGCACTGAGAGACACAAGGAGGGATTTAATCTCTATCCCAGCACTCAGAGACACAAGGAGGGATTTAAACTCTATCCCAGTACTGAGAGACACAAGGAGGGATACGAAGGGTCATGAAGACTCGAAACGTCAACTCTTTTCTGCTCCGCCGATGCTGCCAGACCTGCTGAGTTTCTCCAGGTAATTCTGTTTTTGTTTTAAACTCTATCCCGGCACTGAGAGAGACACAAGGAGGGATTTAAACTCTATCCCGGCACTGAGAGACACAAGGAGGGATTTAACCTCTATCCCAGCACTGAGAGACACAAGGAGGGATTTAAACTCTATCCCAGCACTGAGAGACACAAGGAGGATTTAAACTCTATCCCAGCACTGAGAGACACAAGGAGGATTTAAACTCTATCCCATCACTGAGAGACACAATGAGGATTTAAAATCTATCCCAGCGCTGAGAGACGCAGGGAGGATTTAAAATCTATCCCAGCACTGAGAGACACAAGGAGAGATTTAAACTCTATCCCTGCACCGAGAGACACAAGGAGGGATTTAAACTCTATCCCAGCACTGAGAGAGACAAGGAGGATTTAAACTCTATCCCGGCACTGAGAGACAAAAGGAGGGAGTTAACCTCTATCTCGGCACTGAGAGACACAAGGAGGAATTTAAACTCAATCCCAGCACTGAGAGACACAAGGAGGGATTTAAACTCTATCCCAGCACTGAGAGACACAAGGAGCATTTAAACTCTATCCCAGCACTGAGAGACACAAGGAGGCATTTAAACTCTATCCCGGCACTCAGAGGCACAAGGAGGGATTTAAACTCTATCCCAGCACTGAGAGACACAAGGAGGGATTTAAACTCTATCCCAGCACTGAGAGACACAAGGAGGGATTTAAACTCTATCCCGGCACTGAGAGACACAAGGAGGGATTTAATCTCTATCCCAGCACTCAGAGACACAAGGAGGATTTAAACTCTATCCCAGCACTGAGAGAGACAAGGAGGATTTAAACTCTATCGCAGCACTGAGAGACAAAAGGAGGATTTAAACTGCATCCCAGCACTGAGAGACACAAGGAGGGATTCAAACTCTATCCCAGCACTGAGAGACACAAGGAGGGATTTAAACTCTATCCCAGCACTGAGAGACACAAGGAGGGATTTAAACTCTATCCCAGCACTGAGAGACACAAGGAGGATTTAAACTCTATCCCATCACTGAGAGACACAAGGAGGGATTTAAACTCTATCCAAGCACTGAGAGAGACGAGGAGGGATTTGAACTCTATCCCGGCACTGAGAGACACAATGAGGATTTAAACTCTATCCCAGCGCTGAGAGACACAGGGAGGATTTAAACTCTATCCCAGCACTGAGAGACACAAGGAGAGATTTAAACTCTATCCCTGCACCGAGAGACACAAGGAGGGATTTAAACTCTATCCCAGCACTGAGAGAGACAAGGAGGATTTAAACTCAATTCCGGCACTGCGAGACAAAAGGAGGGAGTTAACCTCTATCTCGGCACTGAGAGACACAAGGAGGAATTTAAACTCAATCCCAGCACTGAGAGACACAAGGAGGGATTTAAACTCTATCCCAGCACTGAGAGACACAAGGAGGATTTAAACTCTATCCCAGCACTGAGAGACACAAGGAGGCATTTAAACTCTATCCCGGCACTCAGAGACACAAGGAGGGATTTAAACTCTATCCCAGCACTGAGAGACACAAGGAGGGATTTAAACTCTATCCCAGCACTGAGAGACACAAGGAGGGATTTAAACTCTATCCCGGCACTGAGAGACACAAGGAGGGATTTAATCTCTATCCCAGCACTCAGAGACACAAGGAGGATTTAAACTCTATCCCAGCACTGAGAGAGACAAGGAGGATTTAAACTCTATCGCAGCACTGAGAGACACAAGGAGGATTTAAACTGCATCCCAGCACTGAGAGACACAAGGAGGGATTCAAACTCTATCCCAGCACTGAGAGACACAAGGAGGGATTTAAACTCTATCCCAGCACTGAGAGACACAAGGAGGATTTAAACTATATCCCAGCACTGAGAGACACAAGGAGGATTTAAACTCTATCCCATCACTGAGAGACACAATGAGGATTTAAACTCTATTCCAGCGCTGAGAGACACAGGGAGGATTTAAACTCTATCCCAGCACTGAGAGACACAAGGAGAGATTTAAACTCTATCCCTGCACCGAGAGACACAAGGAGGGATTTAAACTCTATCCCAGCACTGAGAGAGACAAGGAGGATTTAAACTCAATTCCGGCACTGAGAGACAAAAGGAGGGAGTTAACCTCTATCTCGGCACTGAGAGACACAAGGAGGAATTTAAACTCAATCCCAGCACTGAGAGACACAAGCAGGGATTTAAACTCTATCCCAGCACTGAGAGACACAAGGAGGATTTAAACTCTATCCCAGCACTGAGAGACACAAGGAGGCATTTAAACTCTATCCTGGCACTCAGAGACACAAGGAGGGATTTAAACTCTATCCCAGCACTGAGAGACACAAGGAGGGATTAAAACTCTATCCCAGCACTGAGAGACACAAGGAGGGATTTAAACTCTATCCCAGCACTGAGAGACACAAGGAGGGATTTAAACTCTATCCCAGCACTGAGAGACACAAGGAGGGATTTAAACTCTATCCCGGCACTGAGAGACACAAGGAGGGATTTAATCTCTATCCCAGCACTCAGAGACACAAGGAGGATTTAAACACTATCGCAGCACTGAGAGACACAAGGAGGGATTTAAACTCTATCGCAGCACTGAGAGACACAAGGAGGATTTAAAGTCTATCCCAGCACTGAGAGAGACAAGGAGGATTTAAACTCTATCCCAGCACTGAGAGACACAAGGAGGATTTAAACTCTATCCCAGCACTGAGAGACACAAGGAGGGATTTAAACTCTATCCCAGCACTGAGAGACACAAGGAGGGATTTAAACTCTATCCCAGCACTGAGAGACACAAGGAGGGATTTAAACTCTTTCCCGGCACTGAGAGACACAAGGAGGGATTTAATCTCTATCCCAGCACTCAGAGACACAAGGAGGGATTTAAACTCTATCCCAGTACTGAGAGACACAAGGAGGGATACGAAGGGTCATGAAGACTCGAAACGTCAACTCTTTTCTGCTCCGCCGATGCTGCCAGACCTGCTGAGTTTCTCCAGGTAATTCTGTTTTTGTTTTAAACTCTATCCCGGCACTGAGAGAGACACAAGGAGGGATTTAAACTCTATCCCGGCACTGAGAGACACAAGGAGGGATTTAACCTCTATCCCAGCACTGAGAGACACAAGGAGGGATTTAAACTCTATCCCAGCACTGAGAGACACAAGGAGGATTTAAACTCTATCCCAGCAGTGAGAGACACAAGGAGGATTTAAACTCTATCCCATCACTGATAGACACAATGAGGATTTAAAATCTATCCCAGCGCTGAGAGACGCAGGGAGGATTTAAAATCTATCCCAGCACTGAGAGACACAAGGAGAGATTTAAACTCTATCCCTGCACCGAGAGACACAAGGAGGGATTTAAACTCTATCCCAGCACTGAGAGAGACAAGGAGGATTTAAACTCTATCCCGGCACTGAGAGACAAAAGGAGGGAGTTAACCTCTATCTCGGCACTGAGAGACACAAGGAGGAATTTAAACTCAATCCCAGCACTGAGAGACACAAGGAGGGATTTAAACTCTATCCCAGCACTGAGAGACACAAGGAGCATTTAAACTCTATCCCAGCACTGAGAGACACAAGGAGGCATTTAAACTCTATCCCGGCACTCAGAGGCACAAGGAGGGATTTAAACTCTATCCCAGCACTGAGAGACACAAGGAGGGATTTAAACTCTATCCCAGCACTGAGAGACACAAGGAGGGATTTAAACTCTATCCCGGCACTGAGAGACACAAGGAGGGATTTAATCTCTATCCCAGCACTCAGAGACACAAGGAGGATTTAAACTCTATCCCAGCACTGAGAGAGACAAGGAGGATTTAAACTCTATCGCAGCACTGAGAGACAAAAGGAGGATTTAAACTGCATCCCAGCACTGAGAGACACAAGGAGGGATTCAAACTCTATCCCAGCACTGAGAGACACAAGGAGGGATTTAAACTCTATCCCAGCACTGAGAGACACAAGGACGGATTTAAACTCTGTCCCTGCACTGAGAGACACAAGGAGGATTTAAACTCTATCCCATCACTGAGAGACACAAGGAGGGATTTAAACTCTATCCAAGCACTGAGAGAGACGAGGAGGGATTTGAACTCTATCCCGGCACTGAGAGACACAATGAGGATTTAAACTCTATCCCAGCGCTGAGAGACAGAGGGAGGATTTAAACTCTATCCCAGCGCTGAGAGACACAGGGAGGATTTAAACTCTATCCCAGCACTGAGAGACACAAGGAGAGATTTAAACTCTATCCCTGCACCGAGAGACACAAGGAGGGATTTAAACTCTATCCCAGCACTGAGAGAGACAAGGAGGATTTAAACTCAATTCCGGCACTGAGAGACAAAAGGAGGGAGTTAACCTCTATCTCGGCACTGAGAGACACAAGGAGGAATTTAAACTCAATCCCAGCACTGAGAGACACAAGCAGGGATTTAAACTCTATCCCAGCACTGAGAGACACAAGGAGGATTTAAACTCTATCCCAGCACTGAGAGACACAAGGAGGCATTTAAACTCTATCCTGGCACTCAGATACACAAGGAGGGATTTAAACTCTATCCCAGCACTGAGAGACACAAGGAGGGATTAAAACTCTATCCCAGCACTGAGAGACACAAGGAGGGATTTAAACTCTATCCCGGCACTGAGAAACACAAGGAGGGATTTAATCTCTATCCCAGCACTCAGAGACACAAGGAGGATTTAAACTCTATCCCAGCACTGAGAGACACAAGGAGGGATTTAAACTCTATCCCAGCACTGAGAGACACAAGGAGGGATTTAAACTCTATCCCAGCACTGAGAGACACAAGGAGGATTTAAACTCTATCCCAGCACTGAGGGACACAAGGAGGGATTTAAACTCTATCCCGGCACTCAGAGACACAAGGAGGGATTTAAACTCTCCCCCAGCACTGAGAGACACAAGGAGGGATTTAAAATCTATCCCAGCACTGAGAGACACAAGGAGGGATTTAAACTCTATCCCAGCACTGAGAGACACAAGGAGGGATTTAAACTCTATCCCAGCACTAAGAGACACAAAGAGGATTTAAACTCTATCCCAGCACAAAGAGACACAATGAGTATTGAAACTCTATCCCGGCACTGACAGACACAAGGAGGGATTTAAACTCTATCCCAGCACTGAGAGACACAAGGAGGGATTTAAACTCTATCCCAGTACTGAGAGACACAAGGAGGGATACGAAGGGTCATGAAGACTCGAAACGTCAATTCTTTTCTTCTCCGCCGATGCTGCCAGACCTGCTGAGTTTTTCCAGGTAATTCTGTTTTTGTTTTAAACTCTATCCCGGCACTGAGAGAGACACAAGGAGGGATTTAAACTCTATCCCGGCACTGAGAGATACAAGGAGGGATTTAACCTCTATCCCAGCACTGAGAGACACAAGGAGGGATTTAAACTCTATCCCAGCACTGAGAGACACAAGGAGGATTGAAACTCTATCCCAGCACTGAGAGACACAAGGAGGATTTAAACTCTATCCCATCACTGAGAGACACAATGAGGATTTAAAATCTATTCCAGCGCTAAGAGACACAGGTAGGATTTAAACTCTATCCCAGCACTGAGAGACACAAGGAGAGATTTAATCTCTATCCCTGCGCTAGAGACACAAGAAGGGATTTAAACTCTACCCAGCACTGAGAGAGACAAGGAGGATTTAAACTCTATCCCTGCACTGAGAGACAAAAGGAGGGAGTTAACCTCTATCTCGGCACTGAGAGACACAAGGAGGAATTTAAACTCAATCCCAGCACTGAGAGACACAAGGAGGGATTTATCTCTATCCCAGCACTGAGAGACACAAGGAGGATTTAAACTCTATCCCAGCACTGAGAGACACAAGGAGGCATTTAAACTCTATCCCGGCACTCAGAGACACAAGGAGGGATTTAAACTCTATCCCAGCACTGAGAGACACAAGGAGGGATTTAAACTCTATCCCAGCACTGAGAGACACAAGGAGGGATTTAAACTCTATCCCGGCACTGAGAGACACAAGGAGGGATTTAATCTCTATCCCAGCACTCAGAGACACAAGGAGGATTTAAACTCTATCCCAGCACTGAGAGACACAAGGAGGGATTTAAACCCTATCCCAGCACTGAGAGACACAAGGAGGATTTAAAGTCTATCCCAGCCCTGAGAGAGACAAGGAGGATTTAAACTCTATCCCAGCACTGAGAGACACAAGGAGGATTTAAACTCTATCCCAGCACTGAGAGACACAAGGAGGGATTTAAACTCTATCCCAGCACTGAGAGACACAAGGAGGGATTTAAACTCTATCCCAGCACTGAGAGACACAAGGAGGGATTTAAACTCATTCCCGGCACTGAGAGACACAAGGAGGGATTTAATCTCTATCCCAGCACTCAGAGACACAAGGAGAGATTTAAACTCTATCCCAGTACTGAGAGACACAAGGAGGGATACGAAGGGTCATGAAGACTCGAAACGTCAACTCTTTTCTGCTCCGCCGATGCTGCCAGACCTGCTGAGTTTTTCCAGGTAATTCTGTTTTTGTTTTAAACTCTATCCCGGCACTGAGAGAGACACAAGGAGGGATTTAAACTCTATCCCGGCACTGACAGACACAAGGAGGGATTTAACCTCTATCCCAGCACTGAGAGACACAAGGAGGGATTTAAACTCTATCCCAGCACTGAGAGACACAAGGAGGATTTAAACTCTATCCCAGCACTGAGAGACACAAGGAGGATTTAAACTCTATCCCATCACTGAGAGACACAATGAGGATTTAAACTCTATCCCAGCACTGAGAGACACAGGGAGGATTTAAACTCTATCCCAGCACTGAGAGACACAAGGAGAGATTTAAACTCTATACCTGCACCGAGAGACACAAGGAGGGATTTAAACTCTATCCCAGCACTGAGAGAGACAAGGAGGGTTTAAACTCTATCCCGGCACTGAGAGACAAAAGGAGGGAGTTAACCTCTATCTCGGCACTGAGAGACACAAGGAGGAATTTAAACTCAATCCCAGCACTGAGAGACACAAGGAGGGATTTAAACTCTATCCCAGCACTGAGAGACACAAGGAGGATTTAAACTCTATCCCAGCACTGAGAGACAAAAGGAGGATTTAAACTCTATCCCAGCACTGAGAGAGACAAGGAGGATTTAAACTCTATCGCAGCACTGAGAGACACAAGGAGGATTTAAACTGCATCCCAGCACTGAGAGACACAAGGAGGGATTCAAACTCTATCCCAGCACTGAGAGACACAAGGAGGGATTTAAACTCTATCCCAGCACTGAGAGACACAAGGACGGATTTAAACTCTATCCCTGCACTGAGAGACACAAGGAGGATTTAAACTCTATCCCATCACTGAGAGACACAAGGAGGGATTTAAACTCTATCCAAGCACTGAGAGAGACGAGGAGGGATTTGAACTCTATCCCGGCACTGAGAGACACAATGAGGATTTAAACTCTATCCCAGCGCTGAGAGACACAGGGAGGATTTAAACTCTATCCCAGCACTGAGAGACACAAGGAGAGATTTAAACTCTATCCCTGCACCGAGAGACACAAGGAGGGATTTAAACTCTATCCCAGCACTGAGAGAGACAAGGAGGATTTAAACTCTATCCCGGCACTGAGAGACAAAAGGAGGGAGTTAACCTCTATCTCGGCACTGAGAGACACAAGGAGGAATTTAAACTCAATCCCAGCACTGAGAGACACAAGGAGGGATTTAAACTCTATCCCAGCACTGAGAGACACAAGGAGGATTTAAACTCTATCCCAGCACTGAGAGACACAAGGAGGCATTTAAACTCTATCCCGGCACTCAGAGACACAAGGAGGGATTTAAACTCTATCCCAGCACTGAGAGACACAAGGAGGGATTTAAACTCTATCCCAGCACTGAGAGACACAAGGAGGGATTTAAACTCTATCCCGGCACTGAGAGACACAAGGAGGGATTTAATCTCTATCCCAGCACTCAGAGACACAAGGAGGATTTAAACTCTATCCCAGCACTGAGAGAGACAAGGAGGATTTAAACTCTATCGCAGCACTGAGAGACACAAGGAGGATTTAAACTGCATCCCAGCACTGAGAGACACAAGGAGGGATTCAAACTCTATCCCAGCACTGAGAGACACAAGGAGGGATTTAAACTCTATCCCAGCACTGAGAGACACAAGGACGGATTTAAACTCTATCCCTGCACTGAGAGACACAAGGAGGATTTAAACTCTATCCCATCACTGAGAGACACAAGGAGGGATTTAAACTCTATCCAAGCACTGAGAGAGACGAGGAGGGATTTGAACTCTATCCCGGCACTGAGAGACACAATGCGGATTTAAACTCTATCCCAGCACTGAGAGACAGAAGGAGGGATTTAAACTCTATCCCGGCACTGACAGACACAATGCGGATTTAAACTCTATCCCAGCACAAAGAGACACAATGAGTATTGAAACTCTATCCCGGCACTGACAGACACAAGGAGGGATTTAAACTCTATCCCAGCACTGAGAGACACAAGGAGGGATTTAAACTCTATCCCAGTACTGAGAGACACAAGGAGGGATACGAAGGGTCATGAAGACTCGAAACGTCAACTCTTTTCTTCTCCGCCGATGCTGCCAGACCTGCTGAGTTTTTCCAGGTAATTCTGTTTTTGCTTTAAACTCTATCCCGGCACTGAGAGAGACACAAGGAGGGATTTAAACTCTATCCCGGCACTGAGAGACACAAGGAGGGATTTAAACTCTATCCCAGCACTGAGAGACACAAGGAGGGATTGAAACTCTATCCCAGCACTGAGAGACACAAGGAGGATTTAAACTCTATCCCAGCACTTAGAGACACAAGGAGGATTTAAACTCTATCCCATCACTGAGAGACACAATGAGGATTTAAACTCTATCCCAGCGCTGAGAGACACAGGGAGGATTTAAACTCTATCCCAGCACTGAGAGACACAAGGAGAGATTTAAACACTATCCCTGCACCGAGAGACACAAGGAGGTATTTAAACTCTATCCCAGCACTGAGAGAGACAAGGAGGATTTAAACTCTATCCCGGCACTGAGAGACAAAAGGAGGGAGTTAACCTCTATCTCGGCACTGAGAGACACAAGGAGGAATTTAAACTCAATCCCAGCACTGAGAGACACAAGGAGGGATTTAAACTCTATCCCAGCACTGAGAGACACAAGGAGCATTTAAACTCTATCCCAGCACTGAGAGACACAAGGAGGCATTTAAACTCTATCCCGGCACTCAGAGGCACAAGGAGGGATTTAAACTCTATCCCAGCACTGAGAGACACAAGGAGGGATTTAAACTCTATCCCAGCACTGAGAGACACAAGGAGGGATTTAAACTCTATCCCGGCACTGAGAGACACAAGGAGGGATTTAATCTCTATCCCAGCACTCAGAGACACAAGGAGGATTTAAACTCTATCCCAGCACTGAGAGAGACAAGGAGGATTTAAACTCTATCGCAGCACTGAGAGACAAAAGGAGGATTTAAACTGCATCCCAGCACTGAGAGACACAAGGAGGGATTCAAACTCTATCCCAGCACTGAGAGACACAAGGAGGGATTTAAACTCTATCCCAGCACTGAGAGACACAAGGACGGATTTAAACTCTATCCCTGCACTGAGAGACACAAGGAGGATTTAAACTCTATCCCATCACTGAGAGACACAAGGAGGGATTTAAACTCTATCCAAGCACTGAGAGAGACGAGGAGGGATTTGAACTCTATCCCGGCACTGAGAGACACAATGAGGATTTAAACTCTATCCCAGCGCTGAGAGACACAGGGAGGATTTAAACTCTATCCCAGCACTGAGAGACACAAGGAGAGATTTAAACTCTATCCCTGCACCGAGAGACACAAGGAGGGATTTAAACTCTATCCCAGCACTGAGAGAGACAAGGAGGATTTAAACTCAATTCCGGCACTGAGAGACAAAAGGAGGGAGTTAACCTCTATCTCGGCACTGAGAGACACAAGGAGGAATTTAAACTCAATCCCAGCACTGAGAGACACAAGGAGGGATTTAAACTCTATCCCAGCACTGAGAGACACAAGGAGGATTTAAACTCTATCCCAGCACTGAGAGACACAAGGAGGCATTTAAACTCTATCCCGGCACTCAGAGACACAAGGAGGGATTTAAACTCTATCCCAGCACTGAGAGACACAAGGAGGGATTTAAACTCTATCCCAGCACTGAGAGACACAAGGAGGGATTTAAACTCTATCCCGGCACTGAGAGACACAAGGAGGAATTTAATCTCTATCCCAGCACTCAGAGACACAAGGAGGATTTAAACTCTATCCCAGCACTGAGAGAGACAAGGAGGATTTAAACTCTATCGCAGCACTGAGAGACACAAGGAGGATTTAAACTGCATCCCAGCACTGAGAGACACAAGGAGGGATTCAAACTCTATCCCAGCACTGAGAGACACAAGGAGGGATTTAAACTCTATCCCAGCACTGAGAGACACAAGGAGGATTTAAACTCTATCCCAGCACTGAGAGACACAAGGAGGATTTAAACTCTATCCCATCACTGAGAGACACAATGAGGATTTAAACTCTATTCCAGCGCTGAGAGACACAGGGAGGATTTAAACTCTATCCCAGCACTGAGAGACACAAGGAGAGATTTAAACTCTATCCCTGCACCGAGAGACACAAGGAGGGATTTAAACTCTATCCCAGCACTGAGAGAGACAAGGAGGATTTAAACTCAATTCCGGCACTGAGAGACAAAAGGAGGGAGTTAACCTCTATCTCGGCACTGAGAGACACAAGGAGGAATTTAAACTCAATCCCAGCACTGAGAGACACAAGCAGGGATTTAAACTCTATCCCAGCACTGAGAGACACAAGGAGGATTTAAACTCTATCCCAGCACTGAGAGACACAAGGAGGCATTTAAACTCTATCCTGGCACTCAGAGACACAAGGAGGGATTTAAACTCTATCCGAGCACTGAGAGACACAAGGAGGGATTAAAACTCTATCCCAGCACTGAGAGACACAAGGAGGGATTTAAACTCTATCCCGGCACTGAGAAACACAAGGAGGGATTTAATCTCTATCCCAGCACTCAGAGACACAAGGAGGATTTAAACTCTATCCCAGCACTGAGAGACACAAGGAGGGATTTAAACTCTATCCCAGCACTGAGAGACACAAGGAGGGATTTAAACTCTATCCCAGCACTGAGAGACACAAGGAGGATTTAAACTCTATCCCAGCACTGAGAGACACAAGGAGGGATTTAAACTCTATCCCGGCACTCAGAGACACAAGGAGGGATTTAAACTCTCCCCCAGCACTGAGAGACACAAGGAGGGATTTAAAATCTATCCCAGCACTGAGAGACACAAGGAGGGATTTAAACTCTATCCCAGCACTGAGAGACACAAGGAGGGATTTAAACTCTATCCCAGCACTAAGAGACACAAAGAGGATTTAAACTCTATCCCAGCACAAAGAGACACAATGAGTATTGAAACTCTATCCCGGCACTGACAGACACAAGGAGGGATTTAAACTCTATCCCAGCACTGAGAGACAAAAGGAGGGATTTAAAATCTATCCCAGCACTGAGAGACACAAGGAGGTATTTAATCTCTATCCCGGCACTGAGAGAGACAAGGAGGGATTTAAACTCTATGCCGGCACTGAGAGACACAAGGAGGGATTTAAACTCTATCCAAGCACTGCGAGACACAAGGAGGATTTAAACTCTATCCCATCACTGAGAGACACAATGAGGATTTAAACTCTGTCCCAGCGCTGAGAGACACAGGGAGGAATTAAACTCTATCCCAGCACTGAGAGACACAAGGAGAGATTTAAACTCTATCCCGGCACTCAGAGACACAAGGAGGGATTTAAACTCTATCCCAGCACTGAGAGACACAAAGAGGGATTTAAACTCTATCCCAGCACTGAGAGACACAAAGAGGGATTTAAACTCTATCCCAGCACTGAGAGACACAAGGAGGATCTGAACTCTATCCCAGCACTGAGAGAGACAAGGAGGATTTAAACTCTATCCCAGCACTGAGAGACACAAGGAGGATTTAAACTCTATCCCAGCACTGAGAGACACAAGGAGGGATTTAAACTCTATCCCAGCACTGCGAGACACTATGAGGATTTAAACTCAATCCCAGCACTGAGAGACAGAAGGAGGATTTAAAATCTATCCCAGCACTGAGAGACACAAGCAGGGATTTAAACTCTATCCCGGCACTGACAGACACAAGGAGGGATTTAAACTCAATCCCAGCACTGAGAGACACAAGGAGGGATTTAAACTCTATCCCAGTACTGAGAGACACAAGGAGGGATTTAAACTCTATCCCGGCACTGAGAGAGACCCAAGGAGGGATTTAAACTCTAACCCGGCACTGAGAGACACAAGGAGGGATTAAACTCTATCCCAGCACTGAGAGAAACAAGGAGGGATTTAAACTCTATCCCAGCACTGAGAGACACAAGGAGGATTTAAACTCTATCCCAGCACTGAGAGACACAAGGAGGATTTAAACTCTATCCCATCACTGAGAGACACAATGAGGATTTAAACTCTATCCCAGCGCTGAGAGACACAGGGAGGATTTAAACTCTATCCCAGCACTGAGAGACACAAGGAGAGATTTAAACTCTATCCCTGCACCGAGAGACACAAGGAGGGATTTAAACTCTATCCCAGCACTGAGAGAGACAAGGAGGATTTAAACTCTATCCCGGCACTGAGAGACAAAAGGAGGGAGTTAACCTCTATCTCGGCACTGAGAGACACAGGGAGGAATTTAAACTCAATCCCAGCACTGAGAGACACAAGGAGCGATTTAAACTCTATCCCAGCACTGAGAGACACAAGGAGGATTTAAACTCTATCCCAGCACTGACAGACACAAGGAGGCATTTAAACTCTATCCCGGCACTCAGAGACACAAGGAGGGATTTAAACTCTATCCCAGCACTGAGAGACACAAGGAGGGATTTAAACTCTATCCCAGCACTGAGAGACACAAGGAGGGATTTAAATTCTATCCCAGCACTAAGAGACACAAAGAGGATTTAAACTCTATCCCAGCACAAAGAGACACAATGAGTATTTAAACTCTATCCCGGCACTGACAGACACAAGGAGGGATTTAAACTCTATCCCAGCACTGAGAGACACAAGGAGGGATTTAATCTCTATCCCAGTACTGAGAGACACAAGGAGGGATTTAAACTCTATCCCGGCACTGAGAGAGACCCAAGGAGGGATTTAAACTCTATCCCGGCACTGAGAGACACATGGAGGGATTTAAACTCTATCCCAGCACTGAGAGAAACAAGGAGGGATTTAAACTCTATCCCAGTACTGAGAGACACAAGGAGGGATACGAAGGGTCATGAAGACTCGAAACGTCAACTCTTTTCTTCTCCGCCGATGCTGCCAGACCTGCTGAGTTTTTCCAGGTAATTCTGTTTTTGCTTTAAACTCTATCCCGGCACTGAGAGAGACACAAGGAGGGATTTAAACTCTATCCCGGCACTGAGAGACACAAGGAGGGATTTAAACTCTATCCCAGCACTGAGAGACACAAGGAGGGATTGAAACTCTATCCCAGCACTGAGAGAGACAAGGAGGATTTAAACTGTATCCCCGCACTGAGAGACAAAAGGAGGGAGTTAACCACTATCTCGGCACTGAGAGACACAAGGAGGAATTTAAACTCAATCCCAGCACTGAGAGACACAAGGAGGGATTTAAACTCTATCCCAGCACTGAGAGACACAAGGAGGATTTAAACTCTATCCCAGATCTGAGAGACACAAGGAGGCATTTAAACTCTATCCCGGCACTCAGAGACACAAGGAGGGATTTAAACTCTATCCCAGCACTGAGAGACACAAGGAGGGATTTAAAATCTATCCCAGCACTGAGAGACACAAGGAGGGATTTAAACTCTATCATAGCACTGAGAGACACAAGGAGGGATTTAAACTCTATCCCAGCACTGAGAGACAAAAGGAGGGATTTAAAATCTATCCCAGCACTGAGAGACACAAGGAGGTATTTAATCTCTATCCCGGCACTGAGAGAGACAAGGAGGGATTTAAACTCTATCCCGGCACTGAGAGACACAAGGAGGGATTTAAACTCTATCCAAGCACTGCGAGACACAAGGAGGATTTAAACTCTATCCCATCACTGAGAGACACAATGAGGATTTAAACTCTGTCCCAGCGCTGAGAGACACAGGGAGGAATTAAACTCTATCCCAGCACTGAGAGACACAAGGAGAGATTTAAACTCTATCCCGGCACTCAGAGACACAAGGAGGGATTTAAACTCTATCCCAGCACTGAGAGACACAAAGAGGGATTTAAACTCTATCCCAGCACTGAGAGACACAAAGAGGGATTTAAACTCTATCCCAGCACTGAGAGACACAAGGAGGATCTAAACTCTATCCCAGCACTGAGAGAGACAAGGAGGATTTAAACTCTATCCCAGCACTGAGAGACACAAGGAGGATTTAAACTCTATCCCAGCACTGAGAGACACAAGGAGGGATTTAAAATCTATCCCAGCACTGCGAGACACTATGAGGATTTAAACTCAATCCCAGCACTGAGAGACAGAAGGAGGATTTAAAATCTATCCCAGCACTGAGAGACACAAGCAGGGATTTAAACTCTATCCCGGCACTGACAGACACAAGGAGGGATTTAAACTCAATCCCAGCACTGAGAGACACAAGGAGGGATTTAAACTCTATCCCAGTACTGAGAGACACAAGGAGGGATTTAAACTCTATCCCGGCACTGAGAGAGACCCAAGGAGGGATTTAAACTCTAACCCTGCACTGAGAGACACAAGGAGGGATTAAACTCTATCCCAGCACTGAGAGAAACAAGGAGGGATTTAAACTCTATCCCAGCACTGAGAGACACAAGGAGGATTTAAACTCTATCCCAGCACTGAGAGACACAAGGAGGATTTAAACTCTATCCCATCACTGAGAGACACAATGAGGATTTAAACTCTATCCCAGCGCTGAGAGACACAGGGAGGATTTAAACTCTATCCCAGCACTGAGAGACACAAGGAGAGATTTAAACTCTATCCCTGCACCGAGAGACACAAGGAGGGATTTAAACTCTATCCCAGCACTGAGAGAGACAAGGAGGATTTAAACTCTATCCCGGCACTGAGAGACAAAAGGAGGGAGTTAACCTCTATCTCGGCACTGAGAGACACAGGGAGGAATTTAAACTCAATCCCAGCACTGAGAGACACAAGGAGCGATTTAAACTCTATCCCAGCACTGAGAGACACAAGGAGGATTTAAACTCTATCCCAGCACTGACAGACACAAGGAGGCATTTAAACTCTATCCCGGCACTCAGAGACACAAGGAGGGATTTAAACTCTATCCCAGCACTGAGAGACACAAGGAGGGATTTAAACTCTATCCCAGCACTGAGAGACACAAGGAGGGATTTAAATTCTATCCCAGCACTAAGAGACACAAAGAGGATTTAAACTCTATCCCAGCAGAAAGAGACACAATGAGTATTTAAACTCTATCCCGGCACTGACAGACACAAGGAGGGATTTAAACTCTATCCCAGCACTGAGAGACACAAGGAGGGATTTAATCTCTATCCCAGTACTGAGAGACACAAGGAGGGATTTAAACTCTATCCCGGCACTGAGAGAGACCCAAGGAGGGATTTAAACTCTATCCCGGCACTGAGAGACACATGGAGGGATTTAAACTCTATCCCAGCACTGAGAGAAACAAGGAGGGATTTAAACTCTATCCCAGCACTGAGAGACACAAGGAGGATTTAAACTCTATCCCAGCACTGAGAGACACAAGGAGGATTTAAACTCTATCCCATCACTGAGAGACACAATGAGGATTTAAACTCTATCCCAGCGCTGAGAGACACAGGGAGGATTTAAACTCTATCCCAACAGTGAGAGACACAAGGAGAGATTTAAACTCTATCCCTGCACCGAGAGACACAAGGAGGGATTTAAACTCTATCCCAGCACTGAGAGAGACAAGGAGGATTTAAACTCTATCCCGGCACTGAGAGACAAAAGGAGGGAGTTAACCTCTATCTCGGCACTGAGAGACACAGGGAGGAATTTAAACTCAATCCCAGCACTGAGAGACACAAGGAGCGATTTAAACTCTATCCCAGCACTGAGAGACACAAGGAGGATTTAAACTCTATCCCAGCACTGAGAGACACAAGGAGGCATTTAAACTCTATCCCGGCACTCAGAGACACAAGGACGGATTTAAACTCTATCCCAGCACTGAGAGACACAAGGAGGGATTTAAACTCTATCCCAGCACTGAGAGACACAAGGAGGGATTTAAACTCTATCCCGGCACTGAGAGACACAAGGAGGGATTTAATCTCTATCCCAGCACTCAGAGACACAAGGAGGGATTTAAAATCTATCCCAGCACTGAGAGACACAAGGAGGTATTTAATCTCTATCCCGGCACTGAGAGAGACAAGGAGGGATTTAAACTCTATCCCGGCACTGAGAGACACAAGGAGGGATTTAAACTCTATCCAAGCACTGCGAGACACAAGGAGGATTTAAACTCTATCCCATCACTGAGAGACACAATGAGGATTTAAACTCTGTCCCAGCGCTGAGAGACACAGGGAGGAATTAAACTCTATCCCAGCACTGAGAGACACAAGGAGAGATTTAAACTCTATCCCGGCACTCAGAGACACAAGGAGGGATTTAAACTCTATCCCAGCACTGAGAGACACAAAGAGGGATTTAAACTCTATCCCAGCACTGAGAGACACAAAGAGGGATTTAAACTCTATCCCAGCACTGAGAGACACAAGGAGGATCTAAACTCTATCCCAGCACTGAGAGAGACAAGGAGGATTTAAACTCTATCCCAGCACTGAGAGACACAAGGAGGATTTAAACTCTATCCCAGCACTGAGAGACACAAGGAGGGATTTAAAATCTATCCCAGCACTGCGAGACACTATGAGGATTTAAACTCAATCCCAGCACTGAGAGACAGAAGGAGGATTTAAAATCTATCCCAGCACTGAGAGACACAAGCAGGGATTTAAACTCTATCCCGGCACTGACAGACACAAGGAGGGATTTAAACTCAATCCCAGCACTGAGAGACACAAGGAGGGATTTAAACTCTATCCCAGTACTGAGAGACACAAGGAGGGATTTAAACTCTATCCCGGCACTGAGAGAGACCCAAGGAGGGATTTAAACTCTAACCCTGCACTGAGAGACACAAGGAGGGATTAAACTCTATCCCAGCACTGAGAGAAACAAGGAGGGATTTAAACTCTATCCCAGCACTGAGAGACACAAGGAGGATTTAAACTCTATCCCAGCACTGAGAGACACAAGGAGGATTTAAACTCTATCCCATCACTGAGAGACACAATGAGGATTTAAACTCTATCCCAGCGCTGAGAGACACAGGGAGGATTTAAACTCTATCCCAGCACTGAGAGACACAAGGAGAGATTTAAACTCTATCCCTGCACCGAGAGACACAAGGAGGGATTTAAACTCTATCCCAGCACTGAGAGAGACAAGGAGGATTTAAACTCTATCCCGGCACTGAGAGACAAAAGGAGGGAGTTAACCTCTATCTCGGCACTGAGAGACACAGGGAGGAATTTAAACTCAATCCCAGCACTGAGAGACACAAGGAGCGATTTAAACTCTATCCCAGCACTGAGAGACACAAGGAGGATTTAAACTCTATCCCAGCACTGACAGACACAAGGAGGCATTTAAACTCTATCCCGGCACTCAGAGACACAAGGAGGGATTTAAACTCTATCCCAGCACTGAGAGACACAAGGAGGGATTTAAACTCTATCCCAGCACTGAGAGACACAAGGAGGGATTTAAATTCTATCCCAGCACTAAGAGACACAAAGAGGATTTAAACTCTATCCCAGCAGAAAGAGACACAATGAGTATTTAAACTCTATCCCGGCACTGACAGACACAAGGAGGGATTTAAACTCTATCCCAGCACTGAGAGACACAAGGAGGGATTTAATCTCTATCCCAGTACTGAGAGACACAAGGAGGGATTTAAACTCTATCCCGGCACTGAGAGAGACCCAAGGAGGGATTTAAACTCTATCCCGGCACTGAGAGACACATGGAGGGATTTAAACTCTATCCCAGCACTGAGAGAAACAAGGAGGGATTTAAACTCTATCCCAGCACTGAGAGACACAAGGAGGATTTAAACTCTATCCCAGCACTGAGAGACACAAGGAGGATTTAAACTCTATCCCATCACTGAGAGACACAATGAGGATTTAAACTCTATCCCAGCGCTGAGAGACACAGGGAGGATTTAAACTCTATCCCAACAGTGAGAGACACAAGGAGAGATTTAAACTCTATCCCTGCACCGAGAGACACAAGGAGGGATTTAAACTCTATCCCAGCACTGAGAGAGACAAGGAGGATTTAAACTCTATCCCGGCACTGAGAGACAAAAGGAGGGAGTTAACCTCTATCTCGGCACTGAGAGACACAGGGAGGAATTTAAACTCAATCCCAGCACTGAGAGACACAAGGAGCGATTTAAACTCTATCCCAGCACTGAGAGACACAAGGAGGATTTAAACTCTATCCCAGCACTGAGAGACACAAGGAGGCATTTAAACTCTATCCCGGCACTCAGAGACACAAGGACGGATTTAAACTCTATCCCAGCACTGAGAGACACAAGGAGGGATTTAAACTCTATCCCAGCACTGAGAGACACAAGGAGGGATTTAAACTCTATCCCGGCACTGAGAGACACAAGGAGGGATTTAATCTCTATCCCAGCACTCAGAGACACAAGGAGGATTTAAACTCTATCCCAGCACTGAGAGACACAAGGAGGGAGTTAAACTCTATCCCGGTACTGAGAGACACAAGGAGGGATTTAAACTCTATCCCAGCACTGAGAGACACAAGGAGGATTTAAACTCTATCCCAGCACTGAGAGACACAAGGAGGGATTTAAACTCTATCCCGGCACTCAGAGACACAAGGAGGGATTTAAACTCTCCCCCAGCACTGAGAGACACAAGGAGGGATTTAAAATCTATCCCAGCACTGAGAGACACAAGGAGGGATTTAAACTCTATCCCAGCACTGAGAGACACAAGGAGGGATTTAAACTCTATCCCAGCACTAAGAGACACAAAGAGGATTTAAACTCTATCCCAGCACAAAGAGACACAATGAGTATTGAAACTCTATCCCGGCACTGACAGACACAAGGAGGGATTTAAAGTCTATCCCAGCACTGAGAGACACAAGGAGGGATTTAAAGTCTATCCCAGTACTGAGAGACACAATGGAGGGATACGAAGGGTCATGAAGACTCGAAACGTCAACTCTTTTCTTCTCCGCCGATGCTGCCAGACCTGCTGAGTTTTTCCAGGTAATTCTGTTTTTGTTTTAAACTCTATCCCGGCACTGAGAGAGACACAAGGAGGGATTTAAACTCTATCCCGGCACTGAGAGATACAAGGAGGGATTTAACCTCTATCCCAGCACTGAGAGACACAAGGAGGGATTTAAACTCTATCCCAGCACTGAGAGACACAAGGAGGATTGAAACACTATCCCAGCACTGAGAGACACAAGGAGGATTTAAACTCTATCCCATCACTGAGAGACACAATGAGGATTTAAACTCTATTCCAGCGCTGAGAGACATAGGTAGGATTTAAACTCTATCCCAGCACTGAGAGACACAAGGAGAGATTTAAACTCTATCCCTGCGCTAGAGACACAAGAAGGGATTTAAACTCTACCCAGCACTGAGAGAGACAAGGAGGATTTAAACTCTATCCCTGCACTGAGAGACAAAAGGAGGGAGTTAACCTCTATCTCGGCACTGAGAGACTCAAGGAGGAATTTAAACTCAATCCCAGCACTGAGAGACACAAGGAGGGATTTAAACTCTATCCCAGCACTGAGAGACACAAGGAGGATTTAAACTCTATCCCAGCACTGAGAGACACAAGGAGGCATTTAAACTCTATCCCGGCACTCAGAGACACAAGGAGGGATTTAAACTCTATCCCAGCACTGAGAGACACAAGGAGGGATTTAAACTCTATCCCAGCACTGAGAGACACAAGGAGGGATTTAAACTCTATCCCGGCACTGAGAGACACAAGGAGGGATTTAATCTCTATCCCAGCACTCAGAGACACAAGGAGGATTTAAACTCTATCCCAGCACTGAGAGACACAAGGGCGGATTTAAACTCTATCCCAGCACTGAGAGACACAAGGAGGATTTAAAGTCTATCCCAGCACTGAGAGAGACAAGGAGGATTTAAACTCTATCCCAGCACTGAGAGACACAAGGAGGATTTAAACTCTATCCCAGCACTGAGAGACACAAGGAGGGATTTAAACTCTATCCCAGCACTGAGAGACACAAGGAGGGATTTAAACTCTATCCCAGCACTGAGAGACACAAGGAGGGATTTAAATTCTTTCCCGGCATTGAGAGACACAAGGAGGGATTTAATCTCTATCCCAGCACTCAGAGACACAAGGAGGGATTTAAACTCTATCCCAGTACTGAGAGACACAAGGAGGGATACGATGGGTCATGAAGACTCGAAACGTCAACTCTTTTCTGCTCCGCCGATGCTGCCAGACCTGCTGAGTTTTTCCAGGTAATTCTGTTTTTGTTTTAAACTCTATCCCGGCACTGAGAGAGACACAAGGAGGGATTTAAACTCTATCCCGGCACTGAGAGACACAAGGAGGGATTTAACCTCTATCCCAGCACTGAGAGACACAAGGAGGGATTTAAACTCTATCCCAGCACTGAGAGACACAAGGAGGATTTAAACTCTATCCCAGCACTGAGAGACACAAGGAGGATTTATACTCTATCCCATCACTGAGAGACACAATGAGGATTTAAACTCTATCCCAGCGCTGAGAGACACAGGGAGGATTTAAACTCTATCCCAGCACTGAGAGACACAAGGAGAGATTTAAACTCTATCCCTGCACCGAGAGACACAAGGAGGGATTTAAACTCTATCCCAGCACTGAGAGAGACAAGGAGGATTTAAACTCTATCCCGGCACTGAGAGACAAAAGGAGGGAGTTAACCTCTATCTCGGCACTGAGAGACACAAGGAGGAATTTAAACTCAATCCCAGCACTGAGAGACACAAGGAGGGATTTAAACTCTATCCCCGCACTGAGAGACACAAGGAGGATTTAAACTCTATCCCAGCACTGAGAGACACAAGGAGGCATTTAAACTCTATCCCGGCACTCAGAGACACAAGGAGGGATTTAAACTCTATCCCAGCACTGAGAGACACAAGGAGGGATTTAAACTCTATCCCAGCACTGAGAGACACAAGGAGGGATTTAAACTCTATCCCGGCACTGAGAGACACAAGGAGGGATTTAATCTCTATCCCAGCGCTCAGAGACACAAGGAGGATTTAAACTCTATCCCAGCACTGAGAGACACAAGGAGGGATTTAAACTCTATCCCAGCACTGAGAGACACAGGAGGATTTAAACTCTATCCCAGCAATGAGAGAGACAAGGAGGATTTAAACTCTATCCCAGCACTGAGAGACACAAGGAGGATTTAAACTCGATCCCAGCACTGAGAGACACAAGGAGGGATTTAAACTCTATCCCAGCACTGAGAGACACAAGGAGGGATTTAAACTCTATCCCAGCACTGAGAGACACAAGGAGGGATTTAAATTCTATCCCAGCACTGAGAGACACAAGGAGGGATTTAATCTCTATCCCAGCACTCAGAGACACAAGGAGGATTTAAACTCTATCCCAGCACCGAGAGACACAAGGAGGGATTTAAACTCTATCCCAGCACTGAGAGACACAAGGAGGATTTAAACTCTATCCCAGCACTGAGAGAGACAAGGAGGATTTAAACTCTATCGCAGCACTGAGAGACACAAGGAGGGATTTAAACTCTATCCCAGCACTAAGAGACACAAAGAGGATTTAAACTCTATCCCAGCACAAAGAGACACAATGAGTACTGAAACTCTATCCCGGCACTGACAGACACAAGGAGGGATTTAAAGTCTATCCCAGCACTGAGAGACACAAGGAGGGATTTAAAGTCTATCCCAGTACTGAGAGACACAATGGAGGGATACGAAGGGTCATGAAGTCTCGAAACGTCAACTCTTTTCTTCTCCGCCGATGCTGCCAGACCTGCTGAGTTTTTCCAGGTAATTCTGTTTTTGTTTTAAACTCTATCCCGGCACTGAGAGAGACACAAGGAGGGATTTAAACTCTATCCCGGCACTGAGAGATACAAGGAGGGATTTAACCTCTATCCCAGCACTGAGAGACACAAGGAGGGATTTAAACTCTATCCCAGCACTGAGAGACACAAGGAGGATTGAAACACTATCCCAGCACTGAGAGACACAAGGAGGATTTAAACTCTATCCCATCACTGAGAGACACAATGAGGATTTAAACTCTATTCCAGCGCTGAGAGACATAGGTAGGATTTAAACTCTATCCCAGCACTGAGAGACACAAGGAGAGATTTAAACTCTATCCCTGCGCTAGAGACACAAGAAGGGATTTAAACTCTACCCAGCACTGAGAGAGACAAGGAGGATTTAAACTCTATCCCTGCACTGAGAGACAAAAGGAGGGAGTTAACCTCTATCTCGGCACTGAGAGACACAAGGATGAATTTAAACTCAATCCCAGCACTGAGAGACACAAGGAGGGATTTAAACTCTATCCCAGCACTGAGAGACACAAGGAGGATTTAAACTCTATCCCAGCACTGAGAGACACAAGGAGGCATTTAAACTCTATCCCGGCACTCAGAGACACAAGGAGGGATTTAAACTCTATCCCAGCACTGAGAGACACAAGGAGGGATTTAAACTCTATCCCAGCACTGAGAGACACAAGGAGGGATTTAAACTCTATCCCGGCACTGAGAGACACAAGGAGGGATTTAATCTCTATCCCAGCACTCAGAGACACAAGGAGGATTTAAACTCTATCCCAGCACTGAGAGACACAAGGGCGGATTTAAACTCTATCCCAGCACTGAGAGACACAAGGAGGATTTAAAGTCTATCCCAGCACTGAGAGAGACAAGGAGGATTTAAACTCTATCCCAGCACTGAGAGACACAAGGAGGATTTAAACTCTATCCCAGCACTGAGAGACACAAGGAGGGATTTAAACTCTATCCCAGCACTGAGAGACACAAGGAGGGATTTAAACTCTATCCCAGCACTGAGAGACACAAGGAGGGATTTAAATTCTTTCCCGGCATTGAGAGACACAAGGAGGGATTTAATCTCTATCCCAGCACTCAGAGACACAAGGAGGGATTTAAACTCTATCCCAGTACTGAGAGACACAAGGAGGGATACGATGGGTCATGAAGACTCGAAACGTCAACTCTTTTCTGCTCCGCCGATGCTGCCAGACCTGCTGAGTTTTTCCAGGTAATTCTGTTTTTGTTTTAAACTCTATCCCGGCACTGAGAGAGACACAAGGAGGGATTTAAACTCTATCCCGGCACTGAGAGACACAAGGAGGGATTTAACCTCTATCCCAGCACTGAGAGACACAAGGAGGGATTTAAACTCTATCCCAGCACTGAGAGACACAAGGAGGATTTAAACTCTATCCCAGCACTGAGAGACACAAGGAGGATTTAAACTCTATCCCATCACTGAGAGACACAATGAGGATTTAAACTCTATCCCAGCGCTGAGAGACACAGGGAGGATTTAAACTCTATCCCAGCACTGAGAGACACAAGGAGAGATTTAAACTCTATCCCTGCACCGAGAGACACAAGGAGGGATTTAAACTCTATCCCAGCACTGAGAGAGACAAGGAGGATTTAAACTCTATCCCGGCACTGAGAGACAAAAGGAGGGAGTTAACCTCTATCTCGGCACTGAGAGACACAAGGAGGAATTTAAACTCAATCCCAGCACTGAGAGACACAAGGAGGGATTTAAACTCTATCCCCGCACTGAGTGACACAAGGAGGATTTAAACTCTATCCCAGCACTGAGAGACACAAGGAGGCATTTAAACTCTATCCCGGCACTCAGAGACACAAGGAGGGATTTAAACTCTATCCCAGCACTGAGAGACACAAGGAGGGATTTAAACTCTATCCCAGCACTGAGAGACACAAGGAGGGATTTAAACTCTATCCCGGCACTGAGAGACACAAGGAGGGATTTAATCTCTATCCCAGCGCTCAGAGACACAAGGAGGATTTAAACTCTATCCCAGCACTGAGAGACACAAGGAGGGATTTAAACTCTATCCCAGCACTGAGAGACACAGGTGGATTTAAACTCTATCCCAGCAATGAGAGAGACAAGGAGGATTTAAACTCTATCCCAGCACTGAGAGACACAAGGAGGATTTAAACTCGATCCCAGCACTGAGAGACACAAGGAGGGATTTAAACTCTATCCCAGCACTGAGAGACACAAGGAGGGATTTAAACTCTATCCCAGCACTGAGAGACACAAGGAGGGATTTAAATTCTATCCCAGCACTGAGAGACACAAGGAGGGATTTAATCTCTATCCCAGCACTCAGAGACACAAGGAGGATTTAAACTCTATCCCAGCACCGAGAGACACAAGGAGGGATTTAAACTCTATCCCAGCACTGAGAGACACAAGGAGGATTTAAACTCTATCCCAGCACTGAGAGAGACAAGGAGGATTTAAACTCTATCGCAGCACTGAGAGACACAAGGAGGATTTAAACTGTATCCCAGCACTGAGAGACACAAGGAGGGATTCAAACTCTATCCCAGCACTGAGAGACACAAGGAGGGATTTAAACTCTATCCCAGCACTGAGAGACACAAGGACGGATTGAAACTCTATCCCTGCACTGAGAGACACAAGGAGGATTTAAACTCTATCCCATCACTGAGAGACACAAGGAGGGAATTAAACTCTATCCAAGCACTGAGATAGACGAGGAGGGATTTAAACTCTATCCCGGCACTGAAAGACACAATGAGGATTTAAACTCTATCCCAGCACTGAGAGACACAAGGAGGGATTTGAACTCTATCCCGGCACTGAGAGACACAATGCGGATTTAAACTCTATCCCAGCACTGAGAGACAGAAGGAGGGATTTAAACTCTATCCCGGCACTGAGAGACACAATGCGGATTTAAACTCTATCCCTGCACTAAGAGACACAAGGAGGGATTTAAACTCTATCCCAGCACAAAGAGACACAATGAGTATTGAAACTCTATCCCGGCACTGACAGACACAAGGAGGGATTTAAACTCTATCCCAGCACTGAGAGACACAAGGAGGGATTTAAACTCTATCCCAGCACTGAGAGACACAAGGAGGGATTTAAACTCTATCCCGGCACTGAGAGACACAAGGAGGGATTTAATCTCTATCCCAGCACTCAGAGACACAAGGAGGATTTAAACTCTATCCCAGCACTGAGAGACACAAGGGCGGATTTAAACTCTATCCCAGCACTGAGAGACACAAGGAGGATTTAAAGTCTATCCCAGCACTGAGAGAGACAAGGAGGATTTAAACTCTATCCCAGCACTGAGAGACACAAGGAGGATTTAAACTCTATCCCAGCACTGAGAGACACAAGGAGGGATTTAAACTCTATCCCAGCACTGAGAGACACAAGGAGGGATTTAAACTCTATCCCAGCACTGAGAGACACAAGGAGGGATTTAAATTCTTTCCCGGCATTGAGAGACACAAGGAGGGATTTAATCTCTATCCCAGCACTCAGAGACACAAGGAGGGATTTAAACTCTATCCCAGTACTGAGAGACACAAGGAGGGATACGATGGGTCATGAAGACTCGAAACGTCAACTCTTTTCTGCTCCGCCGATGCTGCCAGACCTGCTGAGTTTTTCCAGGTAATTCTGTTTTTGTTTTAAACTCTATCCCGGCACTGAGAGAGACACAAGGAGGGATTTAAACTCTATCCCGGCACTGAGAGACACAAGGAGGGATTTAACCTCTATCCCAGCACTGAGAGACACAAGGAGGGATTTAAACTCTATCCCAGCACTGAGAGACACAAGGAGGATTTAAACTCTATCCCAGCACTGAGAGACACAAGGAGGATTTAAACTCTATCCCATCACTGAGAGACACAATGAGGATTTAAACTCTATCCCAGCGCTGAGAGACACAGGGAGGATTTAAACTCTATCCCAGCACTGAGAGACACAAGGAGAGATTTAAACTCTATCCCTGCACCGAGAGACACAAGGAGGGATTTAAACTCTATCCCAGCACTGAGAGAGACAAGGAGGATTTAAACTCTATCCCGGCACTGAGAGACAAAAGGAGGGAGTTAACCTCTATCTCGGCACTGAGAGACACAAGGAGGAATTTAAACTCAATCCCAGCACTGAGAGACACAAGGAGGGATTTAAACTCTATCCCCGCACTGAGAGACACAAGGAGGATTTAAACTCTATCCCAGCACTGAGAGACACAAGGAGGCATTTAAACTCTATCCCGGCACTCAGAGACACAAGGAGGGATTTAAACTCTATCCCAGCACTGAGAGACACAAGGAGGGATTTAAACTCTATCCCAGCACTGAGAGACACAAGGAGGGATTTAAACTCTATCCCGGCACTGAGAGACACAAGGAGGGATTTAATCTCTATCCCAGCGCTCAGAGACACAAGGAGGATTTAAACTCTATCCCAGCACTGAGAGACACAAGGAGGGATTTAAACTCTATCCCAGCACTGAGAGACACAGGAGGATTTAAACTCTATCCCAGCAATGAGAGAGACAAGGAGGATTTAAACTCTATCCCAGCACTGAGAGACACAAGGAGGATTTAAACTCGATCCCAGCACTGAGAGACACAAGGAGGGATTTAAACTCTATCCCAGCACTGAGAGACACAAGGAGGGATTTAAACTCTATCCCAGCACTGAGAGACACAAGGAGGGATTTAAATTCTATCCCAGCACTGAGAGACACAAGGAGGGATTTAATCTCTATCCCAGCACTCAGAGACACAAGGAGGATTTAAACTCTATCCCAGCACCGAGAGACACAAGGAGGGATTTAAACTCTATCCCAGCACTGAGAGACACAAGGAGGATTTAAACTCTATCCCAGCACTGAGAGAGACAAGGAGGATTTAAACTCTATCGCAGCACTGAGAGACACAAGGAGGATTTAAACTGTATCCCAGCACTGAGAGACACAAGGAGGGATTCAAACTCTATCCCAGCACTGAGAGACACAAGGAGGGATTTAAACTCTATCCCAGCACTGAGAGACACAAGGACGGATTTAAACTCTATCCCTGCACTGAGAGACACAAGGAGGATTTAAACTCTATCCCATCACTGAGAGACACAAGGAGGGAATTAAACTCTATCCAAGCACTGAGATAGACGAGGAGGGATTTAAACTCTATCCCGGCACTGAAAGACACAATGAGGATTTAAACTCTATCCCAGCACTGAGAGACACAAGGAGGGATTTGAACTCTATCCCGGCACTGAGAGACACAATGCGGATTTAAACTCTATCCCAGCACTGAGAGACAGAAGGAGGGATTTAAACTCTATCCCGGCACTGAGAGACACAATGCGGATTTAAACTCTATCCCTGCACTAAGAGACACAAGGAGGGATTTAAACTCTATCCCAGCACAAAGAGACACAATGAGTATTGAAACTCTATCCCGGCACTGACAGACACAAGGAGGGATTTAAACTCTATCCCAGCACTGAGAGACACAAGGAGGGATTTAAACTCTATCCCAGTACTGAGAGACACAAGGAGGGATACGAAGGGTCATGAAGACTCGAAACGTCAACTCTTTTCTTCTCCGCCGATGCTGCCAGACCTGCTGAGTTTTTCCAGGTAATTCTGTTTTTGTTTTAAACTCTATCCCGGCACTGAGAGAGACACAAGGAGGGATTTAAACTCTATCCCGGCACTGAGAGACACAAGGAGGGATTTAAACTCTATCCCAGCACTGAGAGACACAAGGAGGGATTTAAACTCTATCCCAGCACTGAGAGACACAAGGAGGATTTAAACTCTATCCCAGCACTGAGAGACACAAGGAGGATTTAAACTCTATCCCATCACTGAGAGACACAATGAGGATTTAAACTCTATCCCAGCGCTGAGAGACATAGGGAGGATTTAAACTCTATCCCAGCACTGAGAGACACAAGGAGAGATTTAAACTCTATCCCTGCACCGAGAGACACAAGGAGGGATTTAAACTCTATCCCAGCACTGAGAGAGACAAGGAGGATTTAAACTCTATCCCGGCACTGAGAGACAAAAGGAGGGAGTTAACCTCTATCTCGGCACTGAGAGACACAAGGAGGAATTTAAACTCAATCCCAGCACTGAGAGACACAAGGAGGGATTTAAACTCTATCCGAGCACTGAGAGACACAAGGAGGATTTAAACTCTATCCCAGATCTGAGAGACACAAGGAGGCATTTAAACTCTATCCCGGCACTCAGAGACACAAGGAGGGATTTAAACTCTATCCCAGCACTGAGAGACACAAGGAGAGATTTAAACTCTATCCCTGCGCTAGAGACACAAGGAGGGATTTAAAGTCTATCCCAGCACTGAGAGAGACAAGGAGGATTTAAACTCTATCCCGGCACTGAGAGACAAAAGGAGGGAGTTAACCTCTATCTCGGCACTGAGAGACACAAGGAGGAATTTAAACTCAATCCCAGCACTGAGACACAAGGAGGGATTTAAACTCTATCCCAGCACTGAGAGAGACAAGGAGGATTTAAACTCTATCCCAGCACTGAGAGAGACAAGGAGGATTTAAACTCTATCCCAGCACTGAGAGACACAAGGAGGGATTTAATCTCTATCCCAGCACTGAGAGACACAAGGAGGGATTTAAACTCTATCCCGGCACTGACAGACACAAGGAGGGATTTAATCTCTATCCCAGCACTCAGAGACACAAGGAGGATTTAAACTCTATCCCAGCACTGAGAGACACAAGGAGGGATTTAAACTCTATCCCAGCACTGAGAGACACAAGGAGGATTTAAACTCTATCCCAGCACTGAGAGAGACAAGGAGGATTTAAACTCGATCGGAGCACTGAGAGACACACGGAGGATTTAAACTGTATCCCAGCACTGAGAGACACAAGGAGGGATTTAAACTCTATCCCAGCACTGAGAGACACAAGGAGGGATTTAAACTCTATCCCAGCACTGAGAGACACAAGGACGGATTTAAACTCTATCCCTGCACTGAGAGACACAAGGAGGATTTAAACTCTATCCCATCACTGAGAGACACAAGGAGGGGTTTAAACTCTATCCATGCACTGAGAGAGACTAGGAGGGATTTAAACTCTATCCCGGCACTGAAAGACACAATGAGGATTTAAACTCTATCCCAGCACTGAGAGACACAAGGAGGGATTTATACTCTATCCCAGCACTGAGAGACACAAGGAGGGATTTAAACTCTATCCCAGCACTGAGAAACACAAGGAGGGATTTAAACTCTATCCCAGCGCTGAGAGACACAAGGACGGATTTAAACTCTATCCCGGCACTGAGAGACACAATGCGGATTTAAACTCTATCGCAGCACTGAGAGACACAAGGAGGGATTTAAACTCTATCCCGGCACTGAGAGACACAATGCAGATTTAAACTCTATCCCAGCACTAAGAGACACAAGGAGGGATTTAAACTCTATCCCAGCACTGAGAGACAAAAGGAGGAGTTAAACTCTATCCCGGCACTGAGAGACACAAGGAGGGATTTAAACTCTATCCCAGCACTGAGAGACACAGGAGGATTTAAACTCTATCCCAGCACTGAGAGACACAGGGAGGATTTAAACTCTATCCCATCACTGAGAGACACAATGAGGATTTAAAATCAATCCCAGCGCTGAGAGACACAGGGAGGATTTAAAATCTATCCCAACACTGAGAGACACAAGGAGAGATTTAAACTGTATCCCTGCACCGAGAGACACAAGGAGGGATTTAAACTCTATCCCAGCACTGAGAGAGACAAGGAGGATTTAAACTCTATCCCGGCACTGAGAGACAAAAGGAGGGATTTAACCTCCATCTCAGCACTGAGAGACACAAGGAGGGATTTAAAGTATATCCAAGCACTGAGAGACACAAGGAGGGATTTAAAGTATATCCCAGCACTGAGAGACACAAGGAGGGATTTAAACTCTATCCCAGCACTAAGAGACACAAAGAGGATTTAAACTCTATCCCAGCACAAAGAGACAGAATGAGTATTTAAACTCTATCCCGGCACTGAGAGACACAAGGAGGGATTTAAACTCTATCCCAGTACTGAGAGACACAAGGAGGGATTTAAACTCTATCCCGGCACTGAGACAGACACAAGGAGGGATTTAAACTCTATCCGGCACTGATAGACACAAGGAGGGATTTAAACTCTATCCCAGCACTGAGAGACACAAGGAGGGAGTTAAACTCTATCCCAGCACTGAGAGACACAAGGAGGATTTAAACTCTATCCCATCACTGAGAGACACAATGAGGATTTAAACTCTATCCCAGCGCTGAGAAACACAGGGAGGATTTAAACTCTATCCCAGCACTGAGAGAGACAAGGAGAGATTTAAACTCTATCCCTGCACCGAGAGACACAAGGAGGGATTTAAACTCTATCCCAGCACTGAGAGAGACAAGGAGGATTTAAACTCTGTCCCGGCACTGAGAGACAAAAGGAGGGAGTTAACCTCTATCTCGGCACTGAGAGACACAAGGAGGAATTTAAACTCAATCCCAGCACTGAGAGACACAAGGAGGGATTTAAACTCTATCCCAGCAGTGAGAGACACAAGGAGGATTTAAACACTATCCCAGCTCTGAGAGACACAAGGAGGCATTTAAACTCTATCCCGGCACTCAGAGAGACAAGGAGGGATTTAAACTCTATCCCAGCACTGAGAGACACAAGGAGGGATTTAAACTCTATCCCAGCACTGAGAGACACAAGGGGGGATTTAAACTCCATCCCGGCACTGAGAGACACAAGGAGGGATTTAATCTCTATCCCAGCACTCAGAGACAAAAGGAGGATTTAAAATCTATCCCAGCACTGAGAGACACAAGGAGGGATTTAAACTCTATCCCAGCACTGAGAGACACAAGGAGGGATTTAAACTCTATCCCAGCGCTGAGAGACACAAGGACGGATTTAAACTCTATCCCGGCACTGAGAGACACAATGCGGATTTAAACTCTATCGCAGCACTGAGAGACACAAGGAGGGATTTAAACTCTATCCCGGCACTGAGAGACACAATGCAGATTTAAACTCTATCCCAGCACTAAGAGACACAAGGAAGGATTTAAACTCTATCCCAGCACTGAGAGACAAAAGGAGGAGTTAAACTCTATCCCGGCACTGAGAGACACAAGGAGGGATTTAAACTCTATCCCAGCACTGAGAGACACAGGAGGATTTAAACTCTATCCCAGCACTCAGAGACACATGGAGGATTTAAACTCTATCCCATCACTGAGAGACACAATGAGGATTTAAAATCAATCCCAGCGCTGAGAGACACAGGGAGGATTTAAACTCTATCCCAACACTGAGAGACACAAGGAGAGATTTAAACTGTATCCCTGCACCGAGAGACACAAGGAGGGATTTAAACTCTATCCCAGCACTGAGAGAGACAAGGAGGATTTAAACTCTATCCCGGCACTGAGAGACAAAAGGAGGGATTTAACCTCCATCTCAGCACTGAGAGACACAAGGAGGGATTTAAAGTATATCCAAGCACTGAGAGACACAAGGAGGGATTTAAAGTATATCCCAGCAGTGAGAGACACAAGGAGGGATTTAAACTCTATCCCAGCACTAAGAGACACAAAGAGGATTTAAACTCTATCCCAGCACAAAGAGACAGAATGAGTATTTAAACTCTATCCCGGCACTGAGAGACACAAGGAGGGATTTAAACTCTATCCCAGTACTGAGAGACACAAGGAGGGATTTAAACTCTATCCCGGCACTGAGAGAGACACAAGGAGGGATTTAAACTCTATCCGGCACTGATAGACACAAGGAGGGATTTAAACTCTATCCCAGCACTGAGAGACACAAGGAGGGAGTTAAACTCTATCCCAGCACTGAGAGACACAAGGAGGATTTAAACTCTATCCCAGCACTGAGAGACACAAGGAGGATTTAAACTCTATCCCATCACTGAGAGACACAATGAGGATTTAAACTCTATCCCAGCGCTGAGAAACACAGGGAGGATTTAAACTCTATCCCAGCACTGAGAGACACAAGGAGAGATTTAAACTCTATCCCTGCACCGAGAGACACAAGGAGGGATTTAAACTCTATCCCAGCACTGAGAGAGACAAGGAGGATTTAAACTCTGTCCCGGCACTGAGAGACAAAAGGAGGGAGTTAACCTCTATCTCGGCACTGAGAGACACAAGGAGGAATTTAAACTCAATCCCAGCACTGAGAGACACAAGGAGGGATTTAAACTCTATCCCAGCAGTGAGAGACACAAGGACGATTTAAACACTATCCCAGCTCTGAGAGACACAAGGAGGCATTTAAACTCTATCCCGGCACTCAGAGAGACAAGGAGGGATTTAAACTCTATCCCAGCACTGAGAGACACAAGGAGGGATTTAAACTCTATCCCAGCACTGAGAGACACAAGGAGGGATTTAAACTCCATCCCGGCACTGAGAGACACAAGGAGGGATTTAATCTCTATCCCAGCACTCAGAGACAAAAGGAGGATTTAAACTCTATCCCAGCACTGAGAGACACAAGGAGGGATTTAAACTCTATCCCTGCACTGAGAGACACAAGGAGGGATTTAAACTCTATCCCAGCACTGAGAGACACAAGGATGGATTTAAACTCTATCCCGGCACTGAGAGACACAAGGAGGGATTTAAACTCTATCCCGGCACTGAGAGACACAAGGAGGGATTTTAACTCTATCCCAGCACTGTTAGACACAAGGAGGATTTAAACTCTATCCCAGCACTGAGAGAGACAAGGAGGATTTAAACTCTATCCCAGCACTGAGAGACACAAGGAGGGATTTAAACTCTATCCCAGCACTGAGAGACACAAGGAGGGATTTAAACTCTATCCCGGCACTGATAGACACAAGGAGGGATTTAATCTCTATCCCAGCACTCAGAGACACAAGGAGGATTTAAACTCTATCCAAGCACTGAGAGACACAAGGAGGGATTTAGACTCTATCCAAGCACTGAGAGACACAAGGAGGGATTTAAACTCTATCCCAGCACTGAGAAACACAAGGAGGGATTTAAACGTTATCCCAGAACTGAGAGACACAAGGAGGGATATAAACTCTATCCCAGCATGAGAGATACAAGGAGGGATTTAAACTCTATCCCGGCTCTGAGAGACACAATGAGGATTTAAAATCTATCCCAGCACTGAGAGACACAAGGAGGGATTTAAACTCTATCCCGGCACTGAGAGACACAATGCGGATTTAAACTCTATCCCAGCACTAAGAGACACAAGGAGGGATTTAAACTCTAACCCAGCACTGAGAGACAAAAGGAGGAGTTAAACTCTATCCCGGCACTGAGAGACACAAGGAGGGATTTAAACTCTATCCCAGCACTGAGAGACACAGGAGGATTTAAACTCTATCCCAGCACTGAGAGACACAGGGAGGATTTAAACTCTATCCCATCACTGAGAGACACAATGAGGATTTAAAATCTATCCCAGCGCTGAGAGACACAGGGAGGATTTAAACTCTATCCCAACACTGAGAGACACAAGGAGAGATTTAAACTGTATCCCTGCACCGAGAGACACAAGGAGGGATTTAAACTCTATCCCAGCACTGAGAGAGACATGGAGGATTTAAACTCTATCCCGGCACTGAGAGACAAAAGGAGGGATTTAACCTCCATCTCAGCACTGAGAGACACAAGGAGGGATTTAAAGTATATCCCGGCACTGAGAGACACAAGGAGGGATTTAAAGTATATCCCAGCACTGAGAGACACAAGGAGGGATTTAAACTCTACCCCAGCACTAAGAGACACAAAGAGGATTTAAACTCTATCCCAGCACAAAGAGACACAAGGAGGATTTAAACTCTATCCCATCACTGAGAGACACAATGAGGATTTAAACTCTATCCCGGCACTGAGAGACACAAGGAGGGATTTAAACTCTATCCCAGTACTGAGAGACACAAGGAGGGATTTAAACCCTATCCCGGCACTGAGAGAGACACAAGGAGGGATTTAAACTCTATCCGGCACTGAGAGACACAAGGAGGGATTTAAACTCTATCCCAGCACTGAGAGACACAAGGAGGGAGTTAAACTCTATCCCAGCACTGAGAGACACAAGGAGGATTTAAACTCTATCCCAGCACTGAGAGACACAAGGAGGATTTAAACTCTATCCC
Organism: Isurus oxyrinchus; assembly: GCA_026770705.1. Lineage (NCBI taxonomy): Eukaryota > Metazoa > Chordata > Chondrichthyes > Lamniformes > Lamnidae > Isurus > Isurus oxyrinchus. The sequence continues at coordinate 509,245 of JANJGN010000293.1, read as the reverse complement.
ATCACTGAGAGACACAATGAGGATTAAAACTCTATCCCAGCGCTGAGAAACACAGGGAGGATTTAAACTCTATCCCAGCACTGAGAGACACAAGGAGGGATTTAAACTCTATCCCAGCACTGAGAGACACAAGGAGGGATTTAAACTCTATCCCGGCACTGATAGACACAAGGAGGGATTTAATCTCTATCCCAGCACTCAGAGACACAAGGAGGATTTAAACTCTATCCAAGCACTGAGAGACACAAGGAGGGATTTAGACTCTATCCAAGCACTGAGAGACACAAGGAGGGATTTAAACTCTATCCCAGCACTGAGAAACACAAGGAGGGATTTAAACGTTATCCCAGAACTGAGAGACACAAGGAGGGATATAAACTCTATCCCAGCATGAGAGATACAAGGAGGGATTTAAACTCTATCCCGGCTCTGAGAGACACAATGAGGATTTAAAATCTATCCCAGCACTGAGAGACACAAGGAGGGATTTAAACTCTATCCCGGCACTGAGAGACACAATGCGGATTTAAACTCTATCCCAGCACTAAGAGACACAAGGAGGGATTTAAACTCTAACCCAGCACTGAGAGACAAAAGGAGGAGTTAAACTCTATCCCGGCACTGAGAGACACAAGGAGGGATTTAAACTCTATCCCAGCACTGAGAAACACAGGAGGATTTAAACTCTATCCCAGCACTGAGAGACACAGGGAGGATTTAAACTCTATCCCATCACTGAGAGACACAATGAGGATTTAAAATCAATCCCAGCGCTGAGAGACACAGGGAGGATTTAAACTCTATCCCAACACTGAGAGACACAAGGAGAGATTTAAACTGTATCCCTGCACCGAGAGACACAAGGAGGGATTTAAACTCTATCCCAGCACTGAGAGAGACATGGAGGATTTAAACTCTATCCCGGCACTGAGAGACAAAAGGAGGGATTTAACCTCCATCTCAGCACTGAGAGACACAAGGAGGGATTTAAAGTATATCCCGGCACTGAGAGACACAAGGAGGGATTTAAAGTATATCCCAGCACTGAGAGACACAAGGAGGGATTTAAACTCTACCCCAGCACTAAGAGACACAAAGAGGATTTAAACTCTATCCCAGCACAAAGAGACACAAGGAGGATTTAAACTCTATCCCATCACTGAGAGACACAATGAGGATTTAAACTCTATCCCGGCACTGAGAGACACAAGGAGGGATTTAAACTCTATCCCAGTACTGAGAGACACAAGGAGGGATTTAAACTCTATCCCGGCACTGAGAGAGACACAAGGAGGGATTTAAACTCTATCCGGCACTGAGAGACACAAGGAGGGATTTAAACTCTATCCCAGCACTGAGAGACACAAGGAGGGAGTTAAACTCGATCCCAGCACTGAGAGACACAAGGAGGATTTAAACTCTATCCCAGCACTGAGAGACACAAGGAGGATTTAAACTCTATCCCATCACTGAGAGACACAATGAGGATTTAAACTCTATCCCAGCGCTGAGAAACACAGGGAGGATTTAAACTCTATCCCAGCACTGAGAGACACAAGGAGGGATTTAAACTCTATCCCAGCACTGAGAGACACAAGGAGGGATTTAAACTCTATCCCGGCACTGAGAGACACAAGGAGGGATTTAATCTCTATCCCAGCACTCAGAGACAAAAGGAGGATTTAAACTCTATCCCAGCACTGAGAGACACAAGGAGGGATTAAACTCTATCCCAGCACTGAGAGACACAAGGAGGGATTTAAACTCTATCCCAGCACTGAGAGACACAATGATGGATTTAAACTCTATCCCGGCACTGAGAGACACAAGGACGGATTTAAACTCTATCCCGGCACTGAGAGACACAAGGAGGGATTTTAACTCTATCCCAGCACTGTTAGACACAAGGAGGATTTAAACTCTATCCCAGCACTGAGAGAGACAAGGAGGATTTAAACTCTATCCCAGCACTGAGAGACACAAGGAGGGATTTAAACTCTATCCCGGCACTGATAGACACAAGGAGGGATTTAATCTCTATCCCAGCACTCAGAGACACAAGGAGGATTTAAACTCTATCCCAGCACTGAGAGACACAAGGAGGGATTTAAACTCTATCCCAGCACTGAGAGACACAAGGAGGATTTAAACTCTATCGGAGCACTGAGAGAGACAAGGAGGATTTAAACTCTATCGGAGCACTGAGAGACACAAGGAGGATTTAAACTGTATCCCAGCACTGAGAGACACAAGGAGGGATTTAAACTCTATCCCAGCACTGAGAGACACAAGGAGGGATTTAAACTCTATCCCAGCACTGAGAGACACAAGGACGGATTTAAACTCTATCCCTGCACTGAGAGACACAAGGAGGATTTAAACTCTATCCCATCACTGAGAGACACAAGGAGGGATTTAAACTCTATCCATGCACTGAGAGAGACTAGGAGGGATTTAAACTCTATCCCGGCACTGAAAGACACAATGAGGATTTAAACTCTATCCCAGCACTGAGAGACACAAGGAGGGATTTAAACTCTCTCCCAGCACTGAGAGACACAAGGAGGGATTTAAACTCTATCCCAGCACTGAGAGACACAAGGAGGGATTTAAACTCTATCCCAGCACTGAGAAACACAAGGAGGGATTTAAACGCTATCCCAGAACTGAGAGACACAAGGAGGGATATAAACTCTATCCCAGCATGAGAGATACAAGGAGGGATTTAAACTCTATCCCGGCACTGAGAGACACAATGAGGATTTAAACTCTATCCCAGCACTGAGAGACACAAGGAGGGATTTAAAATCTTTCCCAGCACTGAGAGACACAAGGAGGGATTTAAACTCTATCCCAGCACTGAGAGACACAAGGAGGGATTTAAACTCTATCCCAGCACTGAGGGACACAAGGAGGATTTAAACTCTATCCCAGCACTGAGAAACACAAGGATGGATTTAAACTCTATCCCAGCGCTGAGAGACACAAGGAGGGATTTAAACTCTATCCCGGCACTGAGAGACACAATGCGGATTTAAACTCCATCCCAGCACTGAGAGACACAAGGAGGGATTTAAACTCTATCCCGGCACTGAGAGACACAATGCGGATTTAAACTCTATCCCAGCACTAAGAGACACAAGGAGGGATTTAAACTCTATCCCAGCACTGAGAGACAAAAGGAGGAGTTAAACTCTATCCCGGCACTGAGAGACACAAGGAGGGATTTAAACTCTATCCCAGCACTGAGAGACACAGGAGGATTTAAACTCTATCCCAGCACTGAGAGACACAGGGAGGATTTAAACTCTATCCCATCACTGAGAGACACAATGAGGATTTAAAATCAATCCCAGCGCTGAGAGACACAGGGAGGATTTAAACTCTATCCCAACACTGAGAGACACAAGGAGAGATTTAAACTGTATCCCTGCACCGAGAGACACAAGGAGGGATTTAAACTCTATCCCAGCACTGAGAGAGACAAGGAGGATTTAAACTCTTTCCCGGCACTGAGAGACAAAAGGAGGGATTTAACCTCCATCTCAGCACTGAGAGACACAAGGAGGGATTTGAAGTATATCCCAGCACTGAGAGACACAAGGAGGGATTTAAAGTATATCCCAGCACTGAGAGACACAAGGAGGGATTTAAACTCTATCCCAGCACTAAGAGACACAAAGAGGATTTAAACTCTATCCCAGCACAAAGAGACAGAATGAGTATTTAAACTCTATCCCGGCACTGAGAGACACAAGGAGGGATTTAAACTCTATCCCAGTACTGAGAGACACAAGGAGGGATTTAAACTCTATCCCGGCACTGAGAGAGACACAAGGAGGGATTTAAACTCTATCCGGCACTGAGAGACACAAGGAGGGATTTAAACTCTATCCCAGCACTGAGAGACACAAGGAGGGATTTAAGCTCTATCCCAGCACTGAGAGACACAAGGAGGATTTAAACTCTATCCAAGCACTGAGAGACACAAGGAGGATTTAAACTCTATCCCATCACTGAGAGACACAATGAGGATTTAAACTCTATCCCAGCGCTGAGAAACACAGGGAGGATTTAAACTCTATCCCAGCACTGAGAGACACAAGGAGAGATTTAAACTCTATCCCTGCACCGAGAGACACAAGGAGGGATTTAAACTCTATCCCAGCACTGAGAGAGACAAGGAGGATTTAAACTCTATCCCGGCACTGAGAGACAAAAGGAGGGAGTTAACCTCTATCTCGGCACTGAGAGACACAAGGAGGAATTTAAACTCAATCCCAGCACTGAGAGACACAAGGAGGGATTTAAACTCTATCCCAGCACTTAGAGACACAAGGAGGATTTAAACTCTTTCCCAGCACTGAGAGACACAAGGAGGGATTTAATCTCTATCCCAGCACTTAGAGACACAAGGAGGATTTAAACTCTTTCCCAGCACTGAGAGACACAAGGAGGGATTTAAACTCTATCCCAGCACTGAGAGAGACAAGGAGGATTTAACCTCTGTCCCAGCACTGAGAGAGACAAGGAGGATTTAAACTCTATCGCAGCACTGAGAGACACAAGGAGGATTTAAACTGTATCCCAGCACTGAGAGACACAAGGAGGGATTTAAACTCTATCCCAGCACTGAGAGACACAAGGAGGGATTTAAACTCTATCCCAGCACTGAGAGAGACAAGGACGGATTTAAACTCTATCCCTGCACTGAGAGACACAAGGAGGATTTAAACTCTATCCCATCACTGAGAAACACAAGGAGGGATTTAAACTCTATCCAAGCACTGAGAGAGACTAGGAGGGATTTAAACTCTATCCCAGCACTGAAAGACACAATGAGGATTTAAACTCTATCCCAGCACTGAGAGACACAAGGAGGGATTTAAACTCTATCCCAGCACTGAGAGACACAAGGAGGGATTTAAACTCTATCCCAGCACTGAGAGACACAAGGAGGGATTAAAACTCTATCCCGGCACTGAGAGACACATGGAGGGATTCAAACTCTATCCCATCACTGAAAGACACAGTGAGGATTTAAACTCGATCCCAGCACTGAGAGACACAAGGAGGATTTAAACTGTATCCCATCACTGAGAGACACAATGAGGATTTAATCTCTATCCCAGCACTCAGAGACACAAGGTGGATTTAAACTCTATCCCAGCACTGAGAGACACAAGGAGGGATTTAAACTCTATCCCGGTACTGAGAGACACAAGGAGGGATTTAAACTCTATCCCAGCACTGAGAGACACAAGGAAGATTTAAACTCTATCCCAGCACTGAGAGACACAAGGAGGGATTTAAACTCTATCCCAGCACTGAGAGACACAAGGAGGGATTTAAACTCTATCCCAGCACTGAGAGACACAAGGAGGGATTAAAACTCTATCCCAGCACTGAGAGACGCAAGGAGGGATTTAAACTCTATCCCAGCACTGAGAGACACAAGGAGGATTTAAACTCTATCCCAGCACTGACAGAAACAAGGAGGATTTAAACTCTATCCCATCACTGAGAGACACAATGAGGATTTAAACTCTATCCCAGCGCTGAGAGACACAGGGAGGATTTAAACTCTATCTCAGCACTGAGAGACACAAGGAGAGATTTAAACTCTATCCCTGCACCGAGAGACACAAGGAGGGATTTAAACTCTATCCCAGCACTGAGAGACAAAAGGAGGGAGTTAACCGCTATCTCGGCACTGAGAGACACAAGGAGGGATTTAAACTCGATCCCAGCACTGAGAGACACAAGGAGGATTTAAACACTATCCCAGCACTGAGAGACACAAGGAGGCATTTAAACTCTATCCCGGCACTCAGAGACACAAGGAGGGATTTAAACTCTATCCCAGCACTGAGAGACACAAGGAGGGATTTAAACTCTATCCCAGCACTGAGAGACACAAGGAGGGATTTAAACTCTATCCCGGTAATGAGAGACACAAGGAGGGATTTAAACTCTATCCCAGCACTGAGAGACACAAGGAGGATTTAAACTCTATCCCAGCACTGAGAGACACAAGGAGGGATTGAAACTCTATCCCGGCACTCAGAGACACAAGGAGGGATTTAAACTCTCCCCCAGCACTGCGAGACACAAGGAGGGATTTAAAATCTATCCCAGCACTGAGAGACACAAGGAGGGATTTAAATTCTATCCCAGCACTGAGACACACAAGGAGGGATTTAAACTCTATCCATGCACTGAGAGAGACTAGGAGGGATTTAAACTCTATCCCGGCACTGAAAGACACAATGAGGATTTAAACTCTATCCCAGCACTGAGAGACACAAGGAGGGATTTAAACTCTCTCCCAGCACTGAGAGACACAAGGAGGGATTTAAACTCTATCCCAGCACTGAGAGACACAAGGAGGGATTTAAACTCTATCCCAGCACTGAGAAACACAAGGAGGGATTTAAACGCTATCCCAGAACTGAGAGACACAAGGAGGGATATAAACTCTATCCCAGCATGAGAGATACAAGGAGGGATTTAAACTCTATCCCGGCACTGAGAGACACAATGAGGATTTAAACTCTATCCCAGCACTGAGAGACACAAGGAGGGATTTAAAATCTTTCCCAGCACTGAGAGACACAAGGAGGGATTTAAACTCTATCCCAGCACTGAGAGACACAAGGAGGGATTTAAACTCTATCCCAGCACTGAGGGACACAAGGAGGATTTAAACTCTATCCCAGCACTGAGAAACACAAGGATGGATTTAAACTCTATCCCAGCGCTGAGAGACACAAGGAGGGATTTAAACTCTATCCCGGCACTGAGAGACACAATGCGGATTTAAACTCCATCCCAGCACTGAGAGACACAAGGAGGGATTTAAACTCTATCCCGGCACTGAGAGACACAATGCGGATTTAAACTCTATCCCAGCACTAAGAGACACAAGGAGGGATTTAAACTCTATCCCAGCACTGAGAGACAAAAGGAGGAGTTAAACTCTATCCCGGCACTGAGAGACACAAGGAGGGATTTAAACTCTATCCCAGCACTGAGAGACACAGGAGGATTTAAACTCTATCCCAGCACTGAGAGACACAGGGAGGATTTAAACTCTATCCCATCACTGAGAGACACAATGAGGATTTAAAATCAATCCCAGCGCTGAGAGACACAGGGAGGATTTAAACTCTATCCCAACACTGAGAGACACAAGGAGAGATTTAAACTGTATCCCTGCACCGAGAGACACAAGGAGGGATTTAAACTCTATCCCAGCACTGAGAGAGACAAGGAGGATTTAAACTCTTTCCCGGCACTGAGAGACAAAAGGAGGGATTTAACCTCCATCTCAGCACTGAGAGACACAAGGAGGATTTAAACTCTATCCCAGCACTGAGAGACACAAGGAGGGATTGAAACTCTATCCCGGCACTCAGAGACACAAGGAGGGATTTAAACTCTCCCCCAGCACTGCGAGACACAAGGAGGGATTTAAAATCTATCCCAGCACTGAGAGACACAAGGAGGGATTTAAATTCTATCCCAGCACTGAGACACACAAGGAGGGATTTAAACTCTATCCCAGCACTAAGAGACACAAAGAGGATTTAAACTCTATCCCAGCACAAAGAGACACAATGAGTATTGAAACTCTATCCCGGCACTGACAGACACAAGGAGGGATTGAAACTCTATCCCAGCACTGAGAGACACAAGGAGGGATTTATACTCTATCCCAGTACTGAGAGACACAAGGAGGGATACGAAGCGTCATGAAGACTCGAAACATCAACTCTTTTCTTCTCCGCCGATGCTGCCAGACCTGCTGAGTTTTTCCAGGTAATTCTGTTTTTGTTTCAAACTCTATCCCGGCACTGAGAGAGACACAAGGAGGGATTTAAACTCTATCCCGGCACTGAGAGAGACACAATGAGTATTTAAACTCTACCCCGGCAATGACAGACACAAGGAGGGATTTAAACTCTATCCCAGCACTGAGAGACACAAGGAGGGATTTAAACTCTATCCCAGTACTGAGAGAAACAAGGAGGGATTTAAACTCTATCCCGGCACTGAGAGAGACACAAGGAGGGATTTAAAACCTATCCCAGCACTGAGAGACACAAGGAGGATTTAAACTCTATCCCATCACTGAGAGACACAATGAGGATTTAAACTCTATCCCAGCGCTGAGAGACACAGGGAGGATTTAAACTCTATCCCAGCACTGAGAGACACAAGGAGAGATTTAAACTCTATCCCTGCACCGAGAGACACAAGGAGGGATTTAAACTCTATCCCAGCACTGAGAGAGACAAGGAGGATTTAAACTCTATCCCGGCACTGAGAGACAAAAGGAGGGAGTTAACCTCTATCTCGGCACTGAGAGACACAGGGAGGAATTTAAACTCATTCCCAGCACTGAGAGACACAAGGAGGGATTTAAACTCTATCCCAGCACTGAGAGACACAAGGAGGATTTAAACACTATCCCAGCACTGAGAGACACAAGGAGGCATTTAAACTCTATCCCGGCACTCAGAGACACAAGGAGGGATTTAAACTCTATCCCAGCACTGAGAGACACAAGGAGGGATTTAAACTCTATCCCAGCACTGAGAGACACAAGGAGGGATTTAAACTCGATCCCGGCAGTGAGAGACACAAGGAGGGATTTAATCTCTATCCCAGCACTCAGAGACACAAGGAGGATTTAAACTCTATCCCAGCACTGAGAGACACAAGGAGGGATTTAAACTCTATCCCGGTACTGAGAGACACAAGGAGGGATTTAAACACTATCTCAGCACTGAGAGACACAAGGAGGATTTAAACTCTATCCCAGCACTGAGAGACACAAGGGGGGATTTAAAATCTATCCCGGCACTCAGAGACACAAGGAGGGATTTAAACTCTCCCCCAGCACTGAGAGACACAAGGAGGGATTTAAAATCTATCCCAGCCCTGAGAGACACAAGGAGGGATTTAAACTCTATCCCAGCACTAAGTGACACAAAGAGGATTTAAACTCTATCCCAGCACAAAGAGACACAATGAGTATTGAAACTCTATCCCAACACTGACAGACACAAGGAGGGATTTAAACTCTATCCCAGCACTGAGAGACACAAGGAGGGATTTAAACTCTATCCCTGTAATGAGAGACACAAGGAGGGATACGAAGGGTCATGAAGACTCGAAACGTCAACTCTTTTCTTCTCCGCCGATGCTGCCAGACCTGCTGAGTTTTTCCAGGTAATTCTGTTTTTGTTTTAAACTCTATCCCGGCACTGAGAGAGACACAAGGAGGGATTTAAACTCTATCCCGGCACTGAGAGACACAAGGAGGGATTTAACCTCTATCCCAGCACTGAGAGACACAAGGAGGGATTTAAACTCTATCCCAGCACTGAGAGACACAAGGAGGATTTAAACTCTATCCCAGCACTGAGAGACACAAGGAGGATTTAAACTCTATCCCATCACTGAGAGACGCAATGAGGACTTAAACTCTATCCCAGCGCTGAGAGACACAGGGAGGATTTAAACTCTATCCCAGCACTGAGAGACACAAGGAGAGATTTAAACTCTATCCCTGCACCGAGAGACACAAGGAGGGATTTAAACTCTATCCCAGCACTGAGAGAGACAAGGAGGATTTAAACTCTGTCCCGGCACTGAGAGACTCAAGGACGGAGTTAACCTCTATCTCGGCACTGAGAGACACAAGGAGGAACTTAAACTCAATCCCAGCACTGAGAGACACAAGGAGGGATTTAAACTCTATCCCAGCACTGAGAGACACAAGGAGGATTTAAACTCTATCCCAGCACTGAGAGACACAAGGAGGCATTTAAACTCTATCCCGGCACTCAGAGACACAAGGAGGGATTTAAACTCTATCCCAGCACTGAGAGACACAAGGAGGGATTTAAACTCTATCCCAGCACTGAGAGACACAAGGAGGGATTTAAACTCTATCCCGGCACAGAGAGACACAAGGAGGGATTTAATCTCTATCCCAGCACTCAGAGACACAAGGAGGATTTAAACTCTATCCCAGCACTGAGAGACACAAGGAGGGATTTAAACTCTATCCCAGCACAGAGAGACACAAGGAGGATTTAAAATCTATCCCAGCACTGAGAGAGACAAGGAGGATTTAAACTCTATCCCAGCACTGAGAGACACAAGGAGGTTTAAACTCTATCCCAGCACTGAGAGACACAAGGAGGGATTTAAACTCTATCCCAGCACTGAGAGACACAAGGAGGGATTTAAACTCTATCCCAGCACTGAGAGACACAAGGAGGGATTTAAACTCTTTCCAGGCACTGAGAGACACAAGGAGGGATTTAATCTCTATCCCAGCACTCAGAGACACAAGGAGGGATTTAAACTCTATCCCAGTACTGAGAGACACAAGGAGGGATACGAAGGGTCATGAAGACTCGAAACGTCAACTCTTTTCTGCTCCGCCGATGCTGCCAGACCTGCTGAGTTTTTCCAGGTAATTCTGTTTTTGTTTTAAACTCTATCCCGGCACTGAGAGAGACACAAGGAGGGATTTAAACGCTATCCCGGCACTGAGAGACACAAGGAGGGATTTAACATCTATCCCAGCACTGAGAGACACAAGGAGGGATTTAAACTCTATCCCAGCACTGAGAGACACAAGGAGGATTTAAACTCTATCCCAGCACTGAGAGAGACAAGGAGGATTTAAACTCTATACCAGCACTGAGAGAGACAAGTAGGATGTAAACTCTATCGCAGCACTGAGAGACACAAGGAGGATTTATACTGTATCCCAGCACTGAGAGACACAAGGAGGGATTCAAACTCTATCCCAGCACTGAGAGACACAAGGAGGGATTTAAACTCTATCCCAGCACTGAGAGACACAAGGACGGATTTAAACTCAATCCCTGCACTGAGAGACACAAGGAGGATTTAAACTCTATCCCATCACTGAGAGACACAAGGAGGATTTAAACTCTATCCCAGCACTGAGAGACACAAGGAGGATTTAAACTCTATCCCATCACTGAGAGACACAATGAGGATTTAAACTCTATCCCAGCGCTGAGAGACACAGGGAGGATTTAAACTCTATCCCAGCACTGAGAGACACAAAGAGAGATTTAAACTCTATCCCTGCACCGAGAGACACAAGGAGGGATTTAAACTCTGTCCCAGCACTGAGAGAGACAAGGAGGATTTAAACTCTATCCCGGCACTGAGAGACAAAAGGAGGGAGTTAACCTCTATCTCGGCACTGAGAGACACAAGGAGTAATTTAAACTCAATCCCAGCACTGAGAGACACAAGGAGGGATTTAAACTCTATCCCAGCACTGAGAGACACAAGGAGGATTTAAACTCTATCCCAGCACTGAGAGACACAAGGAGGCATTTAAACTCTATCCCGGCACTCAGAGACACAAGGAGGGATTTAAACTCTATCCCAGCACTGAGAGACACAAGGAGGGATTTAAACTCTATCCCAGCACTGAGAGACACATGGAGGGATTTAAACTCTATCCCGGCACTGAGAGACACAAGGAGGGATTTAATCTCTATCCCAGCACTCAGAGACACAAGGAGGATTTAAACTCTATCCCAGCACTGAGAGACAAAAGGAGGGATTGAAACTCTATCCCAGTACTGAGAGACACAAGGAGGATTTAAACTCTATCCCAGCACTGAGAGAGACAAGGCGGATTTAAACTCTATCCCAGCACTGAGAGACACAAGGAGGATTTAAACTCGATCCCAGCATTGAGAGACACAAGGCGGGATTTAAACTCTATCCGAGAACTGAGAGACACAAGGAGGGATTTAAACTCTATCCCAGCACTGAGAGACACAAGGAGGGATTTAAACTCTATCCCGGCACTGAGAGACACAAGGAGGGATTTAATCTCTATCCCAGCACTCAGAGACACAAGGAGGATTTAAACTCTATCCCAGCACTGAGAGACACAAGGAGGGATTTAAACTCTATCCCAGCACTGAGAGACACAAGGAGGATTTAAACTCTATCCCAGCACTGAGAGAGACAAGGAGGATGTAAACTCTATCGCAGCACTAAGAGACACAAGGAGGCTTTAAAATGTATCCCAGCACTGAGAGACCCAAGGAGGGATTCAAACTCTATCCCAGCACTGAGAGACACAAGGAGGGATTTAAACTCTATCCCAGCACTGAGAGACACAAGGACGGATTTAAACTCTATCCCTGCACTGAGAGACACAAGGAGGATTTAAACTCTATCCAAGCACTGAGAGAGACGAGGAGGGATTTAAACTCTATCCCGGCACTGAAAGACACAATGAGGATTTAAACTCTATCCCAGCACAAAGAGACACAAGGAGGGATTTGAACTCTATCCCGGCACTGAGAGACACAATGCGGATTTAAACTCTATTCCAGCACTGAGAGACAGAAGGAGGGATTTAAACTCTATCCCGGCACTGAGAGACACAATGCGGATTTAAACTCTATCCCAGCACTAAGAGACACAAGGAGGGATTTAAACTCTATCCCATCACAAAGAGACACAATGAGTATTGAAACTCTATCCCGGCACTGACAGACACAAGGAGGGATTTAAACTCTATCCCAGCACTGAGAGACACAAGGAGGGATTTAAACTCTATCCCAGTACTGAGAGACACAAGGAGGGATACGAAGGGTCATGAAGACTCGAAACGTCAACTCTTTTCTTCTCCGCCGATGCTGCCAGACCTGCTGAGTTTTTCCAGGTAATTCTGTTTTTGTTTTAAACTCTATCCCGGCACTGAGAGAGACACAAGGAGGGATTTAAACTCTATCCCGGCACTGAGAGACACAAGGAGGGATTTAAACTCTATCCCAGCACTGAGAGACACAAGGAGGGATTTAAACTCTATCCCAGCACTGAGAGACACAAGGAGGATTTAAACTCTATCCCAGCACTGAGAGACACAAGGAGGATTTAAACTCTATACCATCACTGAGAGACACAATGAGGATTTAAACTCTATCCCAGCGCTGAGAGACACAGGGAGGATTTAAACTCTATCCCAGCACTGAGAGACACAAGGAGAGATTTAAACTCTATCCCTGCACCGAGAGACACAAGGAGGGATTTAAACTCTATCCCAGCACTGAGAGAGACAAGGAAGATTTAAACTCTATCCCGGCACTGAGAGACAAAAGGAGGGTGTTAACCTCTATCTCGGCACTGAGAGACACAAGGAGGAATTTAAACTCAATCCCAGCACTGAGAGACACAAGGAGGGATTTAAACTCTATCCCAGCACTGAGAGACACAAGGAGGATTTAAATTCTATCCCAGATCTGAGAGACATAAGGAGGCATTTAAACTCTATCCCGGCACTCAGAGACACAAGGAGGGATTGAAACTCCATCCCAGCACTGAGAGACACAAGGAGGGATTTAAACTCTATCCCAGCACTGAGAGACACAAGGAGGGATTTAAAGTCTATCCCGGCACAGAGAGACACAAGGAGGGATTTAATCTCTATCCCAGCACTCAGAGACACAAGGAGGATTTAAACTCTATCCCAGCACTGAGAGACACAAGGAGGGATTTAAACTCTATCCCGGCACTGAGAGACACAAGGAGGATTTAAACTCTATCCCAGCACTGAGAGAGACAAGGAGGATTTAAACTCGATCGCAGCACTGAGAGACACAAGGAGGATTTAAACTGTATCCCAGCACTGAGAGACACAAGGAGGGATTTAAACTCTATCCTAGCACTGAGAGACACAAGGAGGGATTTAAACTCTATCCCAGCATTGAGAGACACAAGGACGGATTTAAACTCTATCCCTGCACTGAGAGACACAAGGAGGATTTAAACTCTATCCCATCACTGAGAGACACAAGGAGGGATTTACACTCTATCCATGCACTGAGAGAGACTAGGAGGGATTTAAACTCTATCCCGGCACTGAAAGACACAATGAGGATTTAAACTCTATCCCAGCACTCAGAGACACAAGGAGGATTTAAACTCTATCCCAGCACTGAGAGACACAAGGACGGATTTAAACTCTATCCCAGCACTGAGAGACACAAGGAGGATTTAAACTCTATCCCAGCACTGAGAGAGACAAGGAGGATTTAAACTCAATCGCAGCACTGAGAGACACAAGGAGGATTTAAAGTGTATCCCAGCACTGAGAGACATAAGGAGGGATTTAAAATCTATCCCAGCACTGAGAGACACAAGGAGGGATTTAAACTCTATCCCAGCACTGAGAGACACAAGGACGGATTTAAACTCTATCCCTGCACTGAGAGACACAAGGAGGATTTAAACTCTATCCCATCACTGAGAGACACAAGGAGGGATTTAAACTCTATCCATGCACTGAGAGAGACTAGGAGGGATTTAAACTCTATCCCGGCACTGAGAGACACAATGAGGATTTAAACTCTATCCCCGCACTGAGAGACACAAGGAGGGATTTAAACTCTATCCCAGCACTGAGAGACACAAGGAGGGATTTAACATCTATCCCAGCACTGAGAGACACAAGGAGGGATTTACACTCTATCCCAGCACTGAGAGACACAAGGTGGATTAAAACTCTATCCCAGCACTGAGAGACACAAGGAGGATTTAAACTCTATACCAGCACTGAGAGAGACAAGTAGGATGTAAACTCTATCGCAGCACTGAGAGACACAAGGAGGATTTAAACTGTATCCCAGCACTGAGAGACACAAGGAGGGATTCAAACTCTATCCCAGCACTGAGAGACACAAGGAGGGATTTAAACTCTATCCCAGCACTGAGAGACACAAGGACGGATTTAAACTCTATCCCAGCACTGAGAGACACAAGGAGGATTTAAACTCTATCCCATCACTGAGAGACACAATGAGGATTTAAACTCTATCCCAGCGCTGAGAGACACAGGGAGGATTTAAACTCTATCCCAGCACTGAGAGACACAAGGAGAGATTTAAACTCTATCCCTGCACCGAGAGACACAAGGAGGGATTTAAACTCTGTCCCAGCACTGAGAGAGACAAGGAGGATTTAAACTCTATCCCGGCACTGAGAGACAAAAGGAGGGAGTTAACCTCTATCTCGGCACTGAGAGACACAAGGAGTAATTTAAACTCAATCCCAGCACTGAGAGACACAAGGAGGGATTTAAACTCTATCCCAGCACTGAGAGACACAAGGAGGATTTAAACTCTATCCCAGCACTGAGAGACACAAGGAGGCATTTAAACTCTATCCCGGCACTCAGAGACACAAGGTGGGATTTAAACTCTATCCCAGCACTGAGAGACACAAGGAGGGATTTAAACTCTATCCCAGCACTGAGAGACACAAGGAGGGATTTAAACTCTATCCCGGCACTGAGAGACACAAGGAGTGATTTAATCTCTATCCCAGCACTCAGAGACACAAGGAGGATTTAAACTCTATCCCAGCACTGAGAGACACAAGGAGGGATTGAAACTCTATCCCAGTACTGAGAGACACAAGGAGGATTTAAACTCTATCCCAGCACTGAGAGAGACAAGGCGGATTTAAACTCTATCCCAGCACTGAGAGACACAAGGAGGATTTAAACTCGATCCCAGCATTGAGAGACACAAGGCGGGATTTAAACTCTATCCGAGAACTGAGAGACACAAGGAGGGATTTAAACTCTATCCCAGCACTGAGAGACACAAGGAGGGATTTAAACTCTATCCCGGCACTGAGAGACAGAAGGAGGGATTTAATCTCTATCCCAGCACTCAGAGACACAAGGAGGATTTAAACTCTATCCCAGCACTGAGAGACACAAGGAGGGATTTAAACTCTATCCCAGCACTGAGAGACACAAGGAGGATTTAAACTCTATCCCAGCACTGAGAGAGACAAGGAGGATGTAAACTCTATCGCAGCACTGAGAGACACAAGGAGGATTTAAACTGTATCCCAGCACTGAGAGACCCAAGGAGGGATTCAAACTCTATCCCAGCACTGAGAGACACAAGGAGGGATTTAAACTCTATCCCAGCACTGAGAGACACAAGGACGGATTTAAACTCTATCCCTGCACTGAGAGACACAAGGAGGATTTAAACTCTATCCCATCACTGAGAGACACAAGGAGGGATTTAAACTCTATCCAAGCACTGAGAGAGACGAGGAGGGATTTAAACTCTATCCCGGCACTGAAAGACACAATGAGGATTTAAACTCTATCCCAGCACTGAGAGACACAAGGAGGGATTTGAACTCTATCCCGGCACTGAGAGACACAATGCGGATTTAAACTCTATTCCAGCACTGAGAGACAGAAGGAGGGATTTAAACTCTATCCCGGCACTGAGAGACACAATGCGGATTTAAACTCTATCCCAGCACTAAGAGACACAAGGAGGGATTTAAACTCTATCCCATCACAAAGAGACACAATGAGTATTGAATCTCTATCCCGGCACTGACAGACACAAGGAGGGATTTAAACTCTATCCCAGCACTGAGAGACACAAGGAGGGATTTAAACTCTATCCCAGTACTGAGAGACACAAGGAGGGATACGAAGGGTCATGAAGACTCGAAACGTCAACTCTTTTCTTCTCCGCCGATGCTGCCAGACCTGCTGAGTTTTTCCAGGTAATTCTGTTTTTGTTTTAAACTCTATCCCGGCACTGAGAGAGACACAAGGAGGGATTTAAACTCTATCCCGGCACTGAGAGACACAAGGAGGGATTTAAACTCTATCCCAGCACTGAGAGACACAAGGAGGGATTTAAACTCTATCCCAGCACTGAGAGACACAAGGAGGATTTAAACTCTATCCCATCACTGAGAGACACAATGAGGATTTAAACTCTATCCCAGCGCTGAGAGACACAGGGAGGATTTAAACTCTATCCCAGCACTGAGAGACACAAAGAGAGATTTAAACTCTATCCCTGCACCGAGAGACACAAGGAGGGATTTAAACTCTGTCCCAGCACTGAGAGAGACAAGGAGGATTTAAACTCTATCCCGGCACTGAGAGACAAAAGGAGGGAGTTAACCTCTATCTCGGCACTGAGAGACACAAGGAGTAATTTAAACTCAATCCCAGCACTGAGAGACACAAGGAGGGATTTAAACTCTATCCCAGCACTGAGAGACACAAGGAGGATTTAAACTCTATCCCAGCACTGAGAGACACAAGGAGGCATTTAAACTCTATCCCGGCACTCAGAGACACAAGGAGGGATTTAAACTCTATCCCAGCACTGAGAGACACAAGGAGGGATTTAAACTCTATCCCAGCACTGAGAGACACATGGAGGGATTTAAACTCTATCCCGGCACTGAGAGACACAAGGAGGGATTTAATCTCTATCCCAGCACTCAGAGACACAAGGAGGATTTAAACTCTATCCCAGCACTGAGAGACAAAAGGAGGGATTGAAACTCTATCCCAGTACTGAGAGACACAAGGAGGATTTAAACTCTATCCCAGCACTGAGAGAGACAAGGCGGATTTAAACTCTATCCCAGCACTGAGAGACACAAGGAGGATTTAAACTCGATCCCAGCATTGAGAGACACAAGGCGGGATTTAAACTCTATCCGAGAACTGAGAGACACAAGGAGGGATTTAAACTCTATCCCAGCACTGAGAGACACAAGGAGGGATTTAAACTCTATCCCGGCACTGAGAGACACAAGGAGGGATTTAATCTCTATCCCAGCACTCAGAGACACAAGGAGGATTTAAACTCTATCCCAGCACTGAGAGACACAAGGAGGGATTTAAACTCTATCCCAGCACTGAGAGACACAAGGAGGATTTAAACTCTATCCCAGCACTGAGAGAGACAAGGAGGATGTAAACTCTATCGCAGCACTAAGAGACACAAGGAGGCTTTAAAATGTATCCCAGCACTGAGAGACCCAAGGAGGGATTCAAACTCTATCCCAGCACTGAGAGACACAAGGAGGGATTTAAACTCTATCCCAGCACTGAGAGACACAAGGACGGATTTAAACTCTATCCCTGCACTGAGAGACACAAGGAGGATTTAAACTCTATCCAAGCACTGAGAGAGACGAGGAGGGATTTAAACTCTATCCCGGCACTGAAAGACACAATGAGGATTTAAACTCTATCCCAGCACAAAGAGACACAAGGAGGGATTTGAACTCTATCCCGGCACTGAGAGACACAATGCGGATTTAAACTCTATTCCAGCACTGAGAGACAGAAGGAGGGATTTAAACTCTATCCCGGCACTGAGAGACACAATGCGGATTTAAACTCTATCCCAGCACTAAGAGACACAAGGAGGGATTTAAACTCTATCCCATCACAAAGAGACACAATGAGTATTGAAACTCTATCCCGGCACTGACAGACACAAGGAGGGATTTAAACTCTATCCCAGCACTGAGAGACACAAGGAGGGATTTAAACTCTATCCCAGTACTGAGAGACACAAGGAGGGATACGAAGGGTCATGAAGACTCGAAACGTCAACTCTTTTCTTCTCCGCCGATGCTGCCAGACCTGCTGAGTTTTTCCAGGTAATTCTGTTTTTGTTTTAAACTCTATCCCGGCACTGAGAGAGACACAAGGAGGGATTTAAACTCTATCCCGGCACTGAGAGACACAAGGAGGGATTTAAACTCTATCCCAGCACTGAGAGACACAAGGAGGGATTTAAACTCTATCCCAGCACTGAGAGACACAAGGAGGATTTAAACTCTATCCCAGCACTGAGAGACACAAGGAGGATTTAAACTCTATACCATCACTGAGAGACACAATGAGGATTTAAACTCTATCCCAGCGCTGAGAGACACAGGGAGGATTTAAACTCTATCCCAGCACTGAGAGACACAAGGAGAGATTTAAACTCTATCCCTGCACCGAGAGACACAAGGAGGGATTTAAACTCTATCCCAGCACTGAGAGAGACAAGGAAGATTTAAACTCTATCCCGGCACTGAGAGACAAAAGGAGGGTGTTAACCTCTATCTCGGCACTGAGAGACACAAGGAGGAATTTAAACTCAATCCCAGCACTGAGAGACACAAGGAGGGATTTAAACTCTATCCCAGCACTGAGAGACACAAGGAGGATTTAAATTCTATCCCAGATCTGAGAGACATAAGGAGGCATTTAAACTCTATCCCGGCACTCAGAGACACAAGGAGGGATTGAAACTCCATCCCAGCACTGAGAGACACAAGGAGGGATTTAAACTCTATCCCAGCACTGAGAGACACAAGGAGGGATTTAAAGTCTATCCCGGCACAGAGAGACACAAGGAGGGATTTAATCTCTATCCCAGCACTCAGAGACACAAGGAGGATTTAAACTCTATCCCAGCACTGAGAGACACAAGGAGGGATTTAAACTCTATCCCGGCACTGAGAGACACAAGGAGGATTTAAACTCTATCCCAGCACTGAGAGAGACAAGGAGGATTTAAACTCGATCGCAGCACTGAGAGACACAAGGAGGATTTAAACTGTATCCCAGCACTGAGAGACACAAGGAGGGATTTAAACTCTATCCTAGCACTGAGAGACACAAGGAGGGATTTAAACTCTATCCCAGCATTGAGAGACACAAGGACGGATTTAAACTCTATCCCTGCACTGAGAGACACAAGGAGGATTTAAACTCTATCCCATCACTGAGAGACACAAGGAGGGATTTACACTCTATCCATGCACTGAGAGAGACTAGGAGGGATTTAAACTCTATCCCGGCACTGAAAGACACAATGAGGATTTAAACTCTATCCCAGCACTCAGAGACACAAGGAGGATTTAAACTCTATCCCAGCACTGAGAGACACAAGGACGGATTTAAACTCTATCCCAGCACTGAGAGACACAAGGAGGATTTAAACTCTATCCCAGCACTGAGAGAGACAAGGAGGATTTAAACTCAATCGCAGCACTGAGAGACACAAGGAGGATTTAAAGTGTATCCCAGCACTGAGAGACATAAGGAGGGATTTAAAATCTATCCCAGCACTGAGAGACACAAGGAGGGATTTAAACTCTATCCCAGCACTGAGAGACACAAGGACGGATTTAAACTCTATCCCTGCACTGAGAGACACAAGGAGGATTTAAACTCTATCCCATCACTGAGAGACACAAGGAGGGATTTAAACTCTATCCATGCACTGAGAGAGACTAGGAGGGATTTAAACTCTATCCCGGCACTGAGAGACACAATGAGGATTTAAACTCTATCCCCGCACTGAGAGACACAAGGAGGGATTTAAACTCTATCCCAGCACTGAGAGACACAAGGAGGGATTTAACATCTATCCCAGCACTGAGAGACACAAGGAGGGATTTACACTCTATCCCAGCACTGAGAGACACAAGGAGGATTTAAACTCTATCCCAGCACTGAGAGACACAAGGAGGATTTAAACTCTATACCAGCACTGAGAGAGACAAGTAGGATGTAAACTCTATCGCAGCACTGAGAGACACAAGGAGGATTTAAACTGTATCCCAGCACTGAGAGACACAAGGAGGGATTCAAACTCTATCCCAGCACTGAGAGACACAAGGAGGGATTTAAACTCTATCCCAGCACTGAGAGACACAAGGACGGATTTAAACTCTATCCCAGCACTGAGAGACACAAGGAGGATTTAAACTCTATCCCATCACTGAGAGACACAATGAGGATTTAAACTCTATCCCAGCGCTGAGAGACACAGGGAGGATTTAAACTCTATCCCAGCACTGAGAGACACAAGGAGAGATTTAAACTCTATCCCTGCACCGAGAGACACAAGCAGGGATTTAAACTCTGTCCCAGCACTGAGAGAGACAAGGAGGATTTAAACTCTATCCCGGCACTGAGAGACAAAAGGAGGGAGTTAACCTCTATCTCGGCACTGAGAGACACAAGGAGTAATTTAAACTCAATCCCAGCACTGAGAGACACAAGGAGGGATTTAAACTCTATCCCAGCACTGAGAGACACAAGGAGGATTTAAACTCTATCCCAGCACTGAGAGACACAAGGAGGCATTTAAACTCTATCCCGGCACTCAGAGACACAAGGTGGGATTTAAACTCTATCCCAGCACTGAGAGACACAAGGAGGGATTTAAACTCTATCCCAGCACTGAGAGACACAAGGAGGGATTTAAACTCTATCCCGGCACTGAGAGACACAAGGAGTGATTTAATCTCTATCCCAGCACTCAGAGACACAAGGAGGATTTAAACTCTATCCCAGCACTGAGAGACACAAGGAGGGATTGAAACTCTATCCCAGTACTGAGAGACACAAGGAGGATTTAAACTCTATCCCAGCACTGAGAGAGACAAGGCGGATTTAAACTCTATCCCAGCACTGAGAGACACAAGGAGGATTTAAACTCGATCCCAGCATTGAGAGACACAAGGCGGGATTTAAACTCTATCCGAGAACTGAGAGACACAAGGAGGGATTTAAACTCTATCCCAGCACTGAGAGACACAAGGAGGGATTTAAACTCTATCCCGGCACTGAGAGACAGAAGGAGGGATTTAATCTCTATCCCAGCACTCAGAGACACAAGGAGGATTTAAACTCTATCCCAGCACTGAGAGACACAAGGAGGGATTTAAACTCTATCCCAGCACTGAGAGACACAAGGAGGATTTAAACTCTATCCCAGCACTGAGAGAGACAAGGAGGATGTAAACTCTATCGCAGCACTGAGAGACACAAGGAGGATTTAAACTGTATCCCAGCACTGAGAGACCCAAGGAGGGATTCAAACTCTATCCCAGCACTGAGAGACACAAGGAGGGATTTAAACTCTATCCCAGCACTGAGAGACACAAGGACGGATTTAAACTCTATCCCTGCACTGAGAGACACAAGGAGGATTTAAACTCTATCCCATCACTGAGAGACACAAGGAGGGATTTAAACTCTATCCAAGCACTGAGAGAGACGAGGAGGGATTTAAACTCTATCCCGGCACTGAAAGACACAATGAGGATTTAAACTCTATCCCAGCACTGAGAGACACAAGGAGGGATTTGAACTCTATCCCGGCACTGAGAGACACAATGCGGATTTAAACTCTATTCCAGCACTGAGAGACAGAAGGAGGGATTTAAACTCTATCCCGGCACTGAGAGACACAATGCGGATTTAAACTCTATCCCAGCACTAAGAGACACAAGGAGGGATTTAAACTCTATCCCATCACAAAGAGACACAATGAGTATTGAATCTCTATCCCGGCACTGACAGACACAAGGAGGGATTTAAACTCTATCCCAGCACTGAGAGACACAAGGAGGGATTTAAACTCTATCCCAGTACTGAGAGACACAAGGAGGGATACGAAGGGTCATGAAGACTCGAAACGTCAACTCTTTTCTTCTCCGCCGATGCTGCCAGACCTGCTGAGTTTTTCCAGGTAATTCTGTTTTTGTTTTAAACTCTATCCCGGCACTGAGAGAGACACAAGGAGGGATTTAAACTCTATCCCGGCACTGAGAGACACAAGGAGGGATTTAAACTCTATCCCAGCACTGAGAGACACAAGGAGGGATTTAAACTCTATCCCAGCACTGAGAGACACAAGGAGGATTTAAACTCTATCCCAGCACTGAGAGACACAAGGAGGATTTAAACTCTATACCATCACTGAGAGACACAATGTGGATTTAAACTCTATCCCAGCGCTGAGAGACACAGGGAGGATTTAAACTCTATCCCAGCACTGAGAGACACAAGGAGAGATTTAAACTCTATCCCTGCACCGAGAGACACAAGGAGGGATTTAAACTCTATCCCAGCACTGAGAGAGACAAGGAAGATTTAAACTCTATCCCGGCACTGAGAGACAAAAGGAGGGAGTTAACCTCTATCTCGGCACTGAGAGACACAAGGAGGAATTTAAACTCAATCCCAGCACTGAGAGACACAAGGAGGGATTTAAACTCTATCCCAGCACTGAGAGACACAAGGAGGATTTAAACTCTATCCCAGATCTGAGAGACATAAGGAGGCATTTAAACTCTATCCCAGCACTGAGAGACACAAGGAGGGATTGAAACTCTATCCCAGCACTGAGAGACACAAGGAGGGATTTAAACTCTATCCCAGCACTGAGAGACACAAGGAGGGATTTAAAGTCTATCCCGGCACAGAGAGACACAAGGAGGGATTTAATCTCTATCCCAGCACTCAGAGACACAAGGAGGATTTAAACTCTATCCCAGCACTGAGAGACACAAGGAGGGATTTAAACTCTATCCCGGCACTGAGAGACACAAGGAGGATTTAAACTCTATCCCAGCACTGAGAGAGACAAGGAGGATTTAAACTCGATCGCAGCACTGAGAGACACAAGGAGGATTTAAACTGTATCCCAGCACTGAGAGACTCAAGGAGGGATTTAAACTCTATCCTAGCACTGAGAGACACAAGGAGGGATTTAAACTCTATCCCAGCATTGAGAGACACAAGGACGGATTTAAACTCTATCCCTGCACTGAGAGACACAAGGAGGATTTAAACTCTATCCCATCACTGAGAGACACAAGGAGTGATTTACACTCTATCCATGCACTGAGAGAGACTAGGAGGGATTTAAACTCTATCCCGGCACTGAAAGACACAATGAGGATTTAAACTCTATCCCAGCACTCAGAGACACAAGGAGGATTTAAACTCTATCCCAGCACTGAGAGACACAAGGACGGATTTAAACTCTATCCCAGCACTGAGAGACACAAGGAGGATTTAAACTCTATCCCAGCACTGAGAGAGACAAGGAGGATTTAAACTCAATCGCAGCACTGAGAGACACAAGGAGGATTTAAACTGTATCCCAGCACTGAGAGACATAAGGAGGGATTTAAACTCTATCCCAGCACTGAGAGACACAAGGAGGGATTTAAACTCTATCCCAGCACTGAGAGACACAAGGACGGATTTAAACTCTATCCCTGCACTGAGAGACACAAGGAGGATTTAAACTCTATCCCATCACTGAGAGACACAAGGAGGGATTTAAACTCTATCCATGCACTGAGAGAGACTAGGAGGGATTTAAACTCTATCCCGGCACTGAGAGACACAATGAGGATTTAAACTCTATCCCCGCACTGAGAGACACAAGGAGGGATTTAAACTCTATCCCAGCACTGAGAGACACAAGGAGGGATTTAAACTCTATCCCAGCACTGAGAGACACAAGGAGGGATTTAAACTCTATCCCAGCACTGAGAAACACAAGGAGGGATTTAAACTCTATCCCAGATCTGAGAGACACAAGGAGGGATATAAACTCTATCCCAGCACTGAGAGACACAAGGAGGGATTTAAACTCTATCCCGGCACTGAGAGACACAAGGAGGGATTTAATCTCTATCACAGCACTCAGAGACACAAGGAGGATTTAAACTCTATCCCAGCCCTGAGAGACACAAGGAGGGATTTAAACTCTATCCCAGCACTGAGAGACACAAGGAGGGATTTAAACTCTATCCCAGCACTGAGAGACACAAGGATGGATTTAAACTCTATCCCGGCACTGAGAGACACAAGGAGGGATTTAATCTCTATCCCAGCACTCAGAGACACAAGGAGGATTTAAATTCTTTCCCAGCACTGAGAGACACAAGGAGGGATTTAAACTCTATCCCAGCACTGAGAGACACAAGGAGGATTTAAACTCTATCCCAGCACTGAGAGAGACAAGGAGGATTTAAACTCTATCGCAGCACTGAGAGACACAAGGAGGATTTAAACTGTATCCCAGCACTGAGAGACACAAGGAGGGATTTAAACTCTATCCCAGCACTGAGAGACACAAGGAGGGATTTAAACTCTATCCCAGCACTGAGAGAGACAAGGACGGATTTAAAATCTATCCCTGCACTGAGAGACACAAGGAGGATTTAAACTCTATCCCATCACTGAGAGACACAAGGAGGATTTAAACTCTATCCCAGCACTGAGATACACAAGGAGGATTTAAACTCTATTCCATCACTGAGAGACACAATGAGGATTTAAACTCTATCCCAGCGCTGAGAGACACAGGGAGGATTTAAACTCTATCCCAGCACTGAGAGACACAAGGAGAGATTTAAACTCTATCCCTGCACCGAGAGACACAAGGAGGGATTTAAACTCTGTCCCAGCACTGAGAGAGACAAGGAGGATTTAAACTCTATCCCGGCACTGAGAGACAAGAGGAGGGAGTTAACCTCTATCTCGGCACTGAGAGACACAAGGAGTAATTTAAACTCAATCCCAGCACTGAGAGACACAAGGAGGGATTTAAACTCTATCCCAGCACTGAGAGACACAAGGAGGATTTAAACTCTATCCCAGCACTGAGAGACACAAGGAGGCATTTAAACTCTATCCCGGCACTCAGAGACACAAGGAGGGATTTAAACTCTATCCCAGCACTGAGAGACACAAGGAGGGATTTAAACTCTATCCCAGCACTGAGAGACACAAGGAGGGATTTAAACTCTATCCCGGCACTGAGAGACACAAGGAGGGATTTAATCTCTATCCCAGCACTCAGAGACACAAGGAGGATTTAAACTCTATCGCAGCACTGAGCGACACAAGGAGGGATTGAAACTCTATCCCAGCACTGAGAGACACAAGGAGGATTTAAACTCTATCCCAGCACTGAGAGTGACAAGGCGGATTTAAACTCTATCCCAGCACTGAGAGACATAAGGAGGAGTTAAACTCGATCCCAGCACTGAGAGACACAAGGAGGGATTTAAACTCTATCCGAGCACTGAGAGACACAAGGAGGGATTTAAACTCTATCCCAGCACTGAGAGACACAAGGAGGGATTTAAACTCTATCCCGGCACTGAGAGACACAAGGAGGGATTTAATCTCTATCCCAGCACTCAGAGACACAAGGAGGATTTAAACTCTATCCCAGCACTGAGAGACACAAGGAGGGATTTAAACTCTATCCCAGCACTGAGAGACACAAGGAGGATTTAAACTCTATCCCAGCACTGAGAGAGACAAGGAGGATGTAAACTCTATCGCAGCACTGAGAGACACAAGGAGGATTTAAACTGTTTCCCAGCACTGAGAGACCCAAGGAGGGATTCAAACTCTATCCCAGCACTGAGAGACACAAGGAGGGATTTAAACTCTATCCCAGCACTGAGAGACACAAGGAAGGATTTAAACTCTATCCCTGCACTGAGAGACACAAGGAGGATTTAAACTCTATCCCATCACTGAGAGACACAAGGAGGGATTTAAACTCTATCCAAGCACTGAGAGAGACGAGGAGGGATTTAATCTCTATCCCGGCACTGAAAGACACAATGAGGATTTAAACTCTATCCCAGCACTGAGAGACACAAGGAGGGATTTGAACTCTATCCCGGCACTGAGAGACACAATGCGGATTTAAACTCTATTCCAGCACTGAGAGACAGAAGGAGGGATTTAAACTCTATCCCGGCACTGAGCGACACAATGCGGATTTAAACTCTATCCCAGCACTAAGAGACACAAGGAGAGATTTAAACTCTATCCCAGCACAAAGGGACACAATGAGTATTGAAAATCTATCCCGGCACTGAAAGACACAAGGAGGGATTTAAACTCTATCCCAGCACTGAGAGACACAAGGAGGGATTTAAACTCTATCCCAGTACTGAGAGACACAAGGAGGGATACGAAGGGTCATGAAGACTCGAAACGTCAACTCTTTTCTTATCCGCCGATGCTGCCAGACCTGCTGAGTTTTTCCAGGTAATTCTGTTTTTGTTTTAAACTCTATCTCGGCACTGAGAGAGACACAAGGAGGGATTTAAACTCTATCCCGGCACTGAGAGACACAAGGAGGGATTTAAACTCTATCCCAGCACTGAGAGACACAAGGAGGGATTTAAACTCTATCCCAGCACTGAGAGACACAAGGAGGATTTAAACTCTATCCCAGCACTGAGAGACACAAGGAGGATTTAAACTCTATCCCATCACTGAGAGACACAATGAGGATTTAAACTCTATCCCAGCGCTGAGAGACACAGGGAGGATTTAAACTCTATCCCAGCACTGAGAGACACAAGGAGGGATTTAAACTCTATCCCTGCACCGAGAGACACAAGGAGGGATTTAAACTCTATCCCAGCACTGAGAGAGACAAGGAGGATTTAAACTCTATCCCGGCACTGAGAGACAAAAGGATGGAGTTAACCTCTATCTCGGCACTGAGAGACACAAGGAGGAATTTAAACTCAATCCCAGCACTGAGAGACACAAGGAGGGATTTAAACTCTATCCCAGCACTGAGAGACACAAGGAGGATTTAAACTCTATCCCAGATCTGAGAGACACAAGGAGGCATTTAAACTCTATCCCGGCACTCAGAGACACAAGGAGGGATTTAAACTCTATCCCAGCACTGAGAGACACAAGGAGGGATTTAAACTCTATCCCAGCACTGAGAGACACAAGGAGGGATTTAAACTCTATCCCGGCACTGAGAGACACAAGGAGGGATTTAATCTCTATCCCAGCACTCAGAGACACAAGGAGGATTTAAACTCTATCCCAGCACTGAGAGACACAAGGAGGGATTTAAACTCTATCCCGGCACTGAGAGACACAAGGAGGATTTAAACTCTATCCCAGCACTGAGAGAGACAAGGAGGATTTAAACTCTATCGCAGCACTGAGAGACACAAGGAGGATTTAAACTGTATCCCAGCACTGAGAGACACAAGGAGGGATTTAAACTCTATCCCAGCACTGAGAGACACAAGGAGGGATTTAAACTCTGTCCCAGCACTGAGAGACACAAGGACGGATTTAAACTCTATCCCTGCACTGAGAGACACAAGGAGGATTTAAACTCTATCCCATCGCTGAGAGACACAAGGAGGGATTTAAACTCTATCCATGCACTGAGAGAGACTAGGAGGGATTTAAACTCTATCCCGGCATTGAGAGACACAATGAGGATTTAAACTCTATCCCCGCACTGAGAGACACAAGGAGGGATTTAAACTCTATCCCAGCACTGAGAGACACAAGGAGGGATTTAAACTCTATCCCAGCACTGAGAGACACAAGGAGGGATTTAAACTCTATCCCAGCACTGAGAAACACAAGGAGGGATTTAAAATCTATCCCAGAACTGAGAGACACAAGGAGGGATATAAACTCTATCCCAGCATGAGAGATACAAGGAGGGATTTAAACTCTATCCCGGCACTGAGAGACACAATGAGGTTTTAAACTCTATCCCAGCACTGAGAGAGACAAGGAGGGATTTAAAATCTTTCCCAGCACTGAGAGACACAAGGAGGGATTTAAACTCTATCCCAGCACTGAGGGACACAAGGAGGGATTTAAACTCTATCCCAGCACTGAGGGACACAAGGAGGATTTAAACTCTATCCCAGCATTGAGAAACACAAGGAGGGATTTAAACTCTATCCCGGCACTGAGAGACACAAGGAGGATTTAAACTCTATCCCAGCACTGAGAGAGACAAGGAGGATTTAAACTCTATCCCAGCACTGAGAGACACAAGGAGGATTTAAACTGTAATCCAGCACTGAGAGACACAAGGAGGGATTTAAACTCTATCCCAGCACTGAGAGACACAAGGAGGGATTTAAACTCTATCCCAGCACTGAGAGACACAAGGACGGATTTAAACTCTATCCCTGCACTGAGAGACACAAGGAGGATTTAAACTCTATCCCATCACTGAGAGACACAAGGAGGGATTTAAACTCTATCCCAGCACTGAGAGACACAAGGAGGATTTAAACTCTATCCCAGCACTGAGAGACACAAGGAGGCATTTAAACTCTATCCCGGCACTCAGAGACACAAGGAGGATTTAAACTCTATCCCATCACTGAGAGACACAAGGAGGGATTTAAACTCTATCCCAGCACTGAGAGACACAAGGACGGATTTAAACTCTATCCCTGCACTGAGAGACACAAGGAGGATTTAAACTCTATCCCATCACTGAGAGACACAAGGAGGGATTTAAACTCTATCCATGCACTGAGAGAGACTAGGAGTAATTTAAACTCTATCCCGGCATTGAGAGACACAATGAGGATTTAAACTCTATCCCCGCACTGAGAGACACAAGGAGGGATTTAAACTCTATCCCAGCACTGAGAGACACAAGGAGGGATTTAAACTCTATCCCGGCACTGAGAGACACAAGGAGGGATTTAAACTCTATCCCAGCACTGAGAAACACAAGGAGGGATTTAAAATCTATCCCAGAACTGAGAGACACAAGGAGGGATATAAACTCTATCCCAGCATGAGAGATACAAGGAGGGATTTAAACTCTATCCCGGCACTGAGAGACACAATGAGGTTTTAAACTCTATCCCAGCACTGAGAGAGACAAGGAGGGATTTAAAATCTTTCCCAGCACTGAGAGACACAAGGAGGGATTTAAACTCTATCCCAGCACTGAGGGACACAAGGAGGGATTTAAACTCTATCCCAGCACTGAGGGACACAAGGAGGATTTAAACTCTATCCCAGCACTGAGAAACACAAGGAGGGATTTAAACTCTATCCCGGCACTGAGAGACACAAGGAGGATTTAAACTCTATCCCAGCACTGAGAGAGACAAGGAGGATTTAAACTCTATCGCAGCACTGAGAGACACAAGGAGGATTTAAACTGTATCCCAGCACTGAGAGACACAAGGAGGGATTTAAACTCTATCCCAGCACTGAGAGACACAAGGAGGGATTTAAACTCTATCCCAGCACTGAGAGACACAAGGACGGATTTAAACTCTATCCCTGCACTGAGAGACACAAGGAGGATTTAAACTCTATCCCATCACTGAGAGACACAAGGAGGGATTTAAAATCTATCCCAGCACTGAGAGACACAAGGAGGATTTAAACTCTATCCCAGCACTGAGAGACACAAGGAGGCATTTAAACTCTATCCCGGCACTCAGAGACACAAGGAGGGATTTAAAGTCTATCCCAGCACTGAGAGACACAAGGAGGGATTTAAACTCTATCCCAGCACTGAGAGACACAAGGAGGGATTTAAACTCTATCCCGGCACTGTGAGACACAAGGAGGGATTTAATCTCTATCCCAGCACTCAGAGACACAAGGAGGATTTAAACTCTATCCCAGCACTGAGAGTGACAAGGCGGATTTAAACTCTATCCCAGCACTGAGAGACACAAGGAGGATTTAAACTCGATCCCAGCACTGAGAGACACAAGGAGGGATTTAGACTCTATCCGAGCACTGAGAGACACAAGGAGGGATTTAAACTCTATCCCAGCACTGAGAGACACAAGGAGGGATTTAAACTCTATCCCGGCACTGAGAGACACAAGGAGGGATTTAATCTCTATCCCAGCACTCAGAGACACAAGGAGGATTTAAACTCTATCCCAGCACTGAGAGACACAAGGAGGGATTTAAACTCTATCCCAGCACTGAGAGACACAAGGAGGATTTAAACTCTATCCCAGCACTGAGAGAGACAAGGAGGATGTAAACTCTATCGCAGCACTGAGAGACACAAGGAGGATTTAAACTGTATCCCAGCACTGAGAGACCCAAGGAGGGATTCAAACTCTATCCGAGCACTGAGAGACACAAGGAGGGATTTAAACTCTATGCCAGCACTGAGAGACACAAGGGCGGATTTAAACTCTATCCCTGCACTGAGAGACACAAGGAGGATTTAAACTCTATCCCATCACTGAGAGACACAAGGAGGGATTTAAACTCTATCCAAGCACTGAGAGAGACGAGGAGGGATTTAATCTCTATCCCGGCACTGAAAGACACAATGAGGATTTAAACTCTATCCCAGCACTGAGAGACACAAGGAGGGATTTGAACTCTATCCCGGCACTGAGAGACACAATGCGGATTTAAACTCTATTCCAGCACTGAGAGACAGAAGGAGGGATTTAAACTCTATCCCGGCACTGAGAGACACAATGCGGATTTAAACTCTATCCCAGCACTAAGAGACACAAGGAGGGATTTAAACTCTATCCCAGCACAAAGAGACACAATGAGTATTGAAAATCTATCCCGGCACTGAAAGACACAAGGAGGGATTTAAACTCTATCCCAGCACTGAGAGACACAAGGAGGGATTTAAACTCTATCCCAGTACTGAGAGACACAAGGAGGGATACGAAGGGTCATGAAGACTCGAAACGTCAACTCTTTTCTTCTCCGCCGATGCTGCCAGACCTGCTGAGTTTTTCCAGGTAATTCTGTTTTTGTTTTAAACTCTATCCCGGCACTGAGAGAGACACAAGGAGGGATTTAAACTCTATCCCGGCACTGAGAGACAAAAGGAGGGATTTAAACTCTATCCCAGCACTGAGAGACACAAGGAGGGATTTAAACTCTATCCCAGCACTGAGAGACACAAGGAGGATTTAAACTCTATCCCAGCACTGATAGACACAAGGAGGATTTAAACTCTATCCCATCACTGAGAGACACAATGAGGATTTAAACTCTATCCCAGCGCTGAGAGACACAGGGAGGATTTAAACTCTATCCCAGCACTGAGAGACACAAGGAAAGATTTAAACTCTATCCCTGCACCGAGAGACACAAGGAGGGATTTAAACTCTATCCCAGCACTGAGAGAGACAAGGAGGATTTAAACTCTATCCCGGCACTGAGAGACAAAAGGATGGAGTTAACCTCTATCTCGGCACTGAGAGGCACAAGGAGGAATTTAAACTCAATCCCAGCACTGAGAGACACAAGGAGGGATTTAAACTCTATCCCAGCACTGAGAGACACAAGGAGGATTTAAACTCTATCCCAGATCTGAGAGACACAAGGAGGCATTTAAACTCTATCCCGGCACTCAGAGACACAAGGAGGGATTTAAACTCTATCCCAGCACTGAGAGACACAAGGAGGGATTTAAACTCTATCCCAGCACTGAGAGACACAAGGAGGGATTTAAACTCTATCCCGGCACTGAAAGACACAAGGAGGGATTTAATCTCTATCCCAGCACTCAGAGACACAAGGAGGATTTAAACTCTATCCCAGCACTGAGAGACACAAGGAGGGATTTAAACTCTATCCCGGCACTGAGAGACACAAGGAGGATTTAAACTCTATCCCAGCACTGAGAGAGACAAGGAGGATTTAAACTATATCGCAGCACTGAGAGACACAAGGAGGATTTAAACTGTATCCCAGCACTGAGAGACACAAGGAGGGATTTAAACTCTATCCTAGCACTCAGAGACACAAGGAGGGATTTAAACTCTATCCCAGCACTGAGAGACACAAGGACGGATTTAAACTCTATCCCTGCACTGAGAGACACAAGGAGGATTTAAACTCTATCCCATCACTGAGAGACACAAGGAGGGATTTAAACTCTATCCATGCACTGAGAGAGACTAGGAGGGATTTAAACTCTATCCCGGCACTGAAAGACACAATGAGGATTTAAACTCTATCCCAGCACTCAGAGACACAAGGAGGATTTAAACTCTATCCCAGCACTGAGAGACACAAGGAGGGATTTAAACTCTATCCCGGCACTGAGAGACACAAGGAGGATTTAAACTCTATCCCAGCACTGAGAGAGACAAGGAGGATTTAAACTCTATCGCAGCACTGAGAGACACAAGGAGGGATTTAAAGTATATCCCAGCACTGAGAGACACAAGGAGGGATTTAAACTCTATCCCAGCACTAAGAGACACAAAGAGGATTTAAACTCTATCCCAGCACAAAGAGACAGAATGAGTATTTAAACTCTATCCCGGCACTGACAGACAGAAGGAGGGATTTAAACTCTATCCCAGCACTGAGAGACACAAGGAGGGATTTAAACTCTATCCCAGTACTGAGAGACACAAGGAGGGATTTAAACTCTATCCCGGCACTGAGAGAGACACAAGGAGGGATTTAAACTCTATCCGGCACTGAGAGACACAAGGAGGGATTTAAACTCTATCCCAGCACTGAGAGACACAAGGAGGGATTTAAACTCTATCCCAGCACTGAGAGACACAAGGAGGATTTAAACTCTATTACAGCACTGAGAGACACAAGGAGGATTTAAACTCTATCCCAGCACTGAGAGACACAATGAGGATTTAAATTCTATCCCAGCGCTGAGAAACACAGGGAGGATTTAAACTCTATCCCAGCACTGAGAGACACAAGGAGAGATTTAAACTCTATCCCTGCACCGAGAGACACAAGGAGGGATTTAAAATCTGTGCCAGCACTGAGAGAGACAAGGAGGATTTAAACTCTATCCCGGCACTGAGAGACAAAAGGAGGGAGTTAACCTCTATCTCGGCACTGAGAGACACAAGGAGTAATTTAAACTCAATCCCAGCACTGAGAGACACAAGGAGGGATTTAAACTCTATCCCAGCACTGAGAGACACAAGGAGGATTTAAACTCTATCCCAGCACTGAGAGACACAAGGAGGCATTTAAACTCTATCCCGGCACTCAGAGACACAAGGAGGGATTTAAACTCTATCCCAGCACTGAGAGACACAAGGAGGGATTTAAACTCTATCCCAGCACTGAGAGACACAAGAAGGGATTTAAACTCTATCCAGGCACTGAGAGACACAAGGAGGGATTTAATCTCTATCCCAGCACTCAGAGACACAAGGAGGATTTAAACACTATCCCAGCACTGAGAGACACAAGGAGGGATTGAAACTCTATCCCAGCACTGAGAGACACAAGGAGGATTTAAACTCTATCCCAGCACTGAGAGAGACAAGGCGGATTTAAACTCTATCCCAGCACTGAGAGACACAAGGAGGATTTAAACTCGATCCCAGCACTGAGAGACACAAGGAGGGATTTAAACTCTATCCGAGCACTGAGAGACACAAGGAGGGATTTAAACTCTATCCCAGCACTGAGAGACACAAGGAGGGATTTAAACTCTATCCCAGCACTGAGAGACACAAGGAGGGATTTAATCTCTATCCCAGCACTCAGAGACACAAGGAGGATTTAAAATCTATCCCAGCACTGAGAGACACAAGGAGGGATTTAAAGTCTATCCCAGCACTGAGAGACACAAGGAGGATTTAAACTCTATCCCAGCACTGAGAGAGACAAGGAGGATGTAAACTCTATCGCAGCACCGAGAGACACAAGGAGGATTTAAACTGTATCCCAGCACTGAGAGACCCAAGGAGGGATTCAAACTCTATCCCAGCACTGAGAGACACAAGGAGGGATTTAAACTCTATCCCAGCACTGAGAGACACAAGGAGGATTTAAACTCTATCCCATCACTGAGAGACACAAGGAGGGATTTAAACTCTATCCAAGCACTGAGAGAGACGAGGAGGGATTTAAACTCTATCCCATCACTGAAAGACACAATGAGGATTTAAACTCTATCCCAGCACTGAGAGACACAAGGAGGGATTTGAACTCTATCCCGGCACAGAGAGACACAATGCGGATTTAAACTCTATTCCAGCACTTAGAGACAGAAGGAGGGATTTAAACTCTATCCCGGCACTGAGAGACACAATGCGGATTTAAACTCTATCCCAGCACTAAGAGACACAAGGAGGGATTTAAACTCTATCCCAGCACAAAGAGACACAATGAGTATTGAAACTCTATCCCGGCACTGACAGACACAAGTAGGGATTTAAACTCTATCCCAGCACTGAGAGACACAAGGAGGGATTTAAACTCTATCCCAGTACTGAGAGACACAAGGAGGGATACGAAGGGTCATGAAGACTCGAAACGTCAACTCTTTTCTTATCCGCCGATGCTGCCAGACCTGCTGAGTTTTTCCAGGTAATTCTGTTTTTGTTTTAAACTCTATCCCGGCACTGAGAGAGACACAAGGAGGGATTTAAACTCTATCCCGGCACTGAGAGACACAAGGAGGGATTTAAACTCTATCCCAGCACTGAGAGACACAAGGAGGGATTTAAACTCCATCCCAGCACTGAGAGACACAAGGAGGATTTAAACTCTATCCCAGCACTGAGAGACACAAGGAGGATTTAAACTCTATCCCATCACTGAGAGACACAATGAGGATTTAAACTCTATCCCAGCGCTGAGAGACACAGGGAGGATTTAAACTCTATCCCATCACTGAGAGACACA
Organism: Isurus oxyrinchus; assembly: GCA_026770705.1. Lineage (NCBI taxonomy): Eukaryota > Metazoa > Chordata > Chondrichthyes > Lamniformes > Lamnidae > Isurus > Isurus oxyrinchus. The sequence goes on along the minus strand of JANJGN010000293.1, from coordinate 474,099 downwards.
AGGAGGGATTTAAACTCTATCCAAGCACTGAGAGAGACGAGGAGGGATTTAAACTCTATCCAGGCACTGAAAGACACAATGAGGATTTAAACTCTATCCCAGCACTGAGAGACACAAGGAGGGATTTGAACTCTATCCTGGCACTGAGAGACACAATGCGGATTTAAACTCTATTCCAGCACTGAGAGACAGAAGGAGGGATTTAAACTCTATCCCGGCACTGAGAGACACAATGCGGATTTAAACTCTATCCCAGCACTAAGAGACACAAGGAGGGATTTAAACTCTATCCCAGCACAAAGAGACACAATGAGTATTGAAACTCTATCCCAGCACTGACAGACACAAGGAGGGATTTAAACTCTATCCCAGCACTGAGAGACACAAGGAGGGATTTAAACTCTATCCCAGTACTGAGAGACACAAGGAGGGATACGAAGGGTCATGAAGACTCGAAACGTCAACTCTTTTCTTCTCCGCCAATGCTGCCAGACCTGCTGAGTTTTTCCAGGTAATTCTGTTTTTGTTTTAAAATCTATCCCGGCACTGAGAGAGACACAAGGAGGGATTTAAACTCTATCCCGGCACTGAGAGACACAAGGAGGGATTTAAACTCTATCCCAGCACTGAGAGACACAAGGAGGGATTTAAACTCTATCCCAGCACTGAGAGACACAAGGAGGGATTTAAACTCTATCCCAGCACTGAGAGACACAAGGACGGATTTAAACTCTATCCCTGCACTGAGAGACACAAGGAGGATTTAAACTCTATCCCATCACTGAGAGACACAAGGAGGGATTTAAAATCTATCCCAGCACTGAGAGACACAAGGAGGATTTAAACTCTATCCCAGCACTGAGAGACACAAGGAGGCATTTAAACTCTATCCCGGCACTCAGAGACACAAGGAGGGATTTAAAGTCTATCCCAGCACTGAGAGACACAAGGAGGGATTTAAACTCTATCCCAGCACTGAGAGACACAAGGAGGGATTTAAACTCTATCCCGGCACTGTGAGACACAAGGAGGGATTTAATCTCTATCCCAGCACTCAGAGACACAAGGAGGATTTAAACTCTATCCCAGCACTGAGAGTGACAAGGCGGATTTAAACTCTATCCCAGCACTGAGAGACACAAGGAGGATTTAAACTCGATCCCAGCACTGAGAGACACAAGGAGGGATTTAGACTCTATCCGAGCACTGAGAGACACAAGGAGGGATTTAAACTCTATCCCAGCACTGAGAGACACAAGGAGGGATTTAAACTCTATCCCGGCACTGAGAGACACAAGGAGGGATTTAATCTCTATCCCAGCACTCAGAGACACAAGGAGGATTTAAACTCTATCCCAGCACTGAGAGACACAAGGAGGGATTTAAACTCTATCCCAGCACTGAGAGACACAAGGAGGATTTAAACTCTATCCCAGCACTGAGAGAGACAAGGAGGATGTAAACTCTATCGCAGCACTGAGAGACACAAGGAGGATTTAAACTGTATCCCAGCACTGAGAGACCCAAGGAGGGATTCAAACTCTATCCGAGCACTGAGAGACACAAGGAGGGATTTAAACTCTATGCCAGCACTGAGAGACACAAGGGCGGATTTAAACTCTATCCCTGCACTGAGAGACACAAGGAGGATTTAAACTCTATCCCATCACTGAGAGACACAAGGAGGGATTTAAACTCTATCCAAGCACTGAGAGAGACGAGGAGGGATTTAATCTCTATCCCGGCACTGAAAGACACAATGAGGATTTAAACTCTATCCCAGCACTGAGAGACACAAGGAGGGATTTGAACTCTATCCCGGCACTGAGAGACACAATGCGGATTTAAACTCTATTCCAGCACTGAGAGACAGAAGGAGGGATTTAAACTCTATCCCGGCACTGAGAGACACAATGCGGATTTAAACTCTATCCCAGCACTAAGAGACACAAGGAGGGATTTAAACTCTATCCCAGCACAAAGAGACACAATGAGTATTGAAAATCTATCCCGGCACTGAAAGACACAAGGAGGGATTTAAACTCTATCCCAGCACTGAGAGACACAAGGAGGGATTTAAACTCTATCCCAGTACTGAGAGACACAAGGAGGGATACGAAGGGTCATGAAGACTCGAAACGTCAACTCTTTTCTTCTCCGCCGATGCTGCCAGACCTGCTGAGTTTTTCCAGGTAATTCTGTTTTTGTTTTAAACTCTATCCCGGCACTGAGAGAGACACAAGGAGGGATTTAAACTCTATCCCGGCACTGAGAGACAAAAGGAGGGATTTAAACTCTATCCCAGCACTGAGAGACACAAGGAGGGATTTAAACTCTATCCCAGCACTGAGAGACACAAGGAGGATTTAAACTCTATCCCAGCACTGATAGACACAAGGAGGATTTAAACTCTATCCCATCACTGAGAGACACAATGAGGATTTAAACTCTATCCCAGCGCTGAGAGACACAGGGAGGATTTAAACTCTATCCCAGCACTGAGAGACACAAGGAAAGATTTAAACTCTATCCCTGCACCGAGAGACACAAGGAGGGATTTAAACTCTATCCCAGCACTGAGAGAGACAAGGAGGATTTAAACTCTATCCCGGCACTGAGAGACAAAAGGATGGAGTTAACCTCTATCTCGGCACTGAGAGGCACAAGGAGGAATTTAAACTCAATCCCAGCACTGAGAGACACAAGGAGGGATTTAAACTCTATCCCAGCACTGAGAGACACAAGGAGGATTTAAACTCTATCCCAGATCTGAGAGACACAAGGAGGCATTTAAACTCTATCCCGGCACTCAGAGACACAAGGAGGGATTTAAACTCTATCCCAGCACTGAGAGACACAAGGAGGGATTTAAACTCTATCCCAGCACTGAGAGACACAAGGAGGGATTTAAACTCTATCCCGGCACTGAAAGACACAAGGAGGGATTTAATCTCTATCCCAGCACTCAGAGACACAAGGAGGATTTAAACTCTATCCCAGCACTGAGAGACACAAGGAGGGATTTAAACTCTATCCCGGCACTGAGAGACACAAGGAGGATTTAAACTCTATCCCAGCACTGAGAGAGACAAGGAGGATTTAAACTATATCGCAGCACTGAGAGACACAAGGAGGATTTAAACTGTATCCCAGCACTGAGAGACACAAGGAGGGATTTAAACTCTATCCTAGCACTCAGAGACACAAGGAGGGATTTAAACTCTATCCCAGCACTGAGAGACACAAGGACGGATTTAAACTCTATCCCTGCACTGAGAGACACAAGGAGGATTTAAACTCTATCCCATCACTGAGAGACACAAGGAGGGATTTAAACTCTATCCATGCACTGAGAGAGACTAGGAGGGATTTAAACTCTATCCCGGCACTGAAAGACACAATGAGGATTTAAACTCTATCCCAGCACTCAGAGACACAAGGAGGATTTAAACTCTATCCCAGCACTGAGAGACACAAGGAGGGATTTAAACTCTATCCCGGCACTGAGAGACACAAGGAGGATTTAAACTCTATCCCAGCACTGAGAGAGACAAGGAGGATTTAAACTCTATCGCAGCACTGAGAGACACAAGGAGGGATTTAAAGTATATCCCAGCACTGAGAGACACAAGGAGGGATTTAAACTCTATCCCAGCACTAAGAGACACAAAGAGGATTTAAACTCTATCCCAGCACAAAGAGACAGAATGAGTATTTAAACTCTATCCCGGCACTGACAGACAGAAGGAGGGATTTAAACTCTATCCCAGCACTGAGAGACACAAGGAGGGATTTAAACTCTATCCCAGTACTGAGAGACACAAGGAGGGATTTAAACTCTATCCCGGCACTGAGAGAGACACAAGGAGGGATTTAAACTCTATCCGGCACTGAGAGACACAAGGAGGGATTTAAACTCTATCCCAGCACTGAGAGACACAAGGAGGGATTTAAACTCTATCCCAGCACTGAGAGACACAAGGAGGATTTAAACTCTATTACAGCACTGAGAGACACAAGGAGGATTTAAACTCTATCCCAGCACTGAGAGACACAATGAGGATTTAAATTCTATCCCAGCGCTGAGAAACACAGGGAGGATTTAAACTCTATCCCAGCACTGAGAGACACAAGGAGAGATTTAAACTCTATCCCTGCACCGAGAGACACAAGGAGGGATTTAAAATCTGTGCCAGCACTGAGAGAGACAAGGAGGATTTAAACTCTATCCCGGCACTGAGAGACAAAAGGAGGGAGTTAACCTCTATCTCGGCACTGAGAGACACAAGGAGTAATTTAAACTCAATCCCAGCACTGAGAGACACAAGGAGGGATTTAAACTCTATCCCAGCACTGAGAGACACAAGGAGGATTTAAACTCTATCCCAGCACTGAGAGACACAAGGAGGCATTTAAACTCTATCCCGGCACTCAGAGACACAAGGAGGGATTTAAACTCTATCCCAGCACTGAGAGACACAAGGAGGGATTTAAACTCTATCCCAGCACTGAGAGACACAAGAAGGGATTTAAACTCTATCCAGGCACTGAGAGACACAAGGAGGGATTTAATCTCTATCCCAGCACTCAGAGACACAAGGAGGATTTAAACACTATCCCAGCACTGAGAGACACAAGGAGGGATTGAAACTCTATCCCAGCACTGAGAGACACAAGGAGGATTTAAACTCTATCCCAGCACTGAGAGAGACAAGGCGGATTTAAACTCTATCCCAGCACTGAGAGACACAAGGAGGATTTAAACTCGATCCCAGCACTGAGAGACACAAGGAGGGATTTAAACTCTATCCGAGCACTGAGAGACACAAGGAGGGATTTAAACTCTATCCCAGCACTGAGAGACACAAGGAGGGATTTAAACTCTATCCCAGCACTGAGAGACACAAGGAGGGATTTAATCTCTATCCCAGCACTCAGAGACACAAGGAGGATTTAAAATCTATCCCAGCACTGAGAGACACAAGGAGGGATTTAAAGTCTATCCCAGCACTGAGAGACACAAGGAGGATTTAAACTCTATCCCAGCACTGAGAGAGACAAGGAGGATGTAAACTCTATCGCAGCACTGAGAGACACAAGGAGGATTTAAACTGTATCCCAGCACTGAGAGACCCAAGGAGGGATTCAAACTCTATCCCAGCACTGAGAGACACAAGGAGGGATTTAAACTCTATCCCAGCACTGAGAGACACAAGGAGGATTTAAACTCTATCCCATCACTGAGAGACACAAGGAGGGATTTAAACTCTATCCAAGCACTGAGAGAGACGAGGAGGGATTTAAACTCTATCCCATCACTGAAAGACACAATGAGGATTTAAACTCTATCCCAGCACTGAGAGACACAAGGAGGGATTTGAACTCTATCCCGGCACAGAGAGACACAATGCGGATTTAAACTCTATTCCAGCACTTAGAGACAGAAGGAGGGATTTAAACTCTATCCCGGCACTGAGAGACACAATGCGGATTTAAACTCTATCCCAGCACTAAGAGACACAAGGAGGGATTTAAACTCTATCCCAGCACAAAGAGACACAATGAGTATTGAAACTCTATCCCGGCACTGACAGACACAAGTAGGGATTTAAACTCTATCCCAGCACTGAGAGACACAAGGAGGGATTTAAACTCTATCCCAGTACTGAGAGACACAAGGAGGGATACGAAGGGTCATGAAGACTCGAAACGTCAACTCTTTTCTTATCCGCCGATGCTGCCAGACCTGCTGAGTTTTTCCAGGTAATTCTGTTTTTGTTTTAAACTCTATCCCGGCACTGAGAGAGACACAAGGAGGGATTTAAACTCTATCCCGGCACTGAGAGACACAAGGAGGGATTTAAACTCTATCCCAGCACTGAGAGACACAAGGAGGGATTTAAACTCCATCCCAGCACTGAGAGACACAAGGAGGATTTAAACTCTATCCCAGCACTGAGAGACACAAGGAGGATTTAAACTCTATCCCATCACTGAGAGACACAATGAGGATTTAAACTCTATCCCAGCGCTGAGAGACACAGGGAGGATTTAAACTCTATCCCATCACTGAGAGACACAAGGAGGGATTTAAACTCTATCCAAGCACTGAGAGAGACGAGGAGGGATTTAAACTCTATCCAGGCACTGAAAGACACAATGAGGATTTAAACTCTATCCCAGCACTGAGAGACACAAGGAGGGATTTGAACTCTATCCTGGCACTGAGAGACACAATGCGGATTTAAACTCTATTCCAGCACTGAGAGACAGAAGGAGGGATTTAAACTCTATCCCGGCACTGAGAGACACAATGCGGATTTAAACTCTATCCCAGCACTAAGAGACACAAGGAGGGATTTAAACTCTATCCCAGCACAAAGAGACACAATGAGTATTGAAACTCTATCCCAGCACTGACAGACACAAGGAGGGATTTAAACTCTATCCCAGCACTGAGAGACACAAGGAGGGATTTAAACTCTATCCCAGTACTGAGAGACACAAGGAGGGATACGAAGGGTCATGAAGACTCGAAACGTCAACTCTTTTCTTCTCCGCCAATGCTGCCAGACCTGCTGAGTTTTTCCAGGTAATTCTGTTTTTGTTTTAAAATCTATCCCGGCACTGAGAGAGACACAAGGAGGGATTTAAACTCTATCCCGGCACTGAGAGACACAAGGAGGGATTTAAACTCTATCCCAGCACTGAGAGACACAAGGAGGGATTTAAACTCTATCCCAGCACTGAGAGACACAAGGAGGATTTAAACTCTATCCCAGCACTGAGAGACACAAGGAGGATTTAAACTCTATCCCATCACTGAGAGACACAATGAGGATTTAAACTCTATCCCAGCGCTGAGAGACACAGGGAGGATTTAAACTCTATCCCAGCACTGAGAGACACAAGGAAAGATTTAAACTCTATCCCTGCACCGAGAGACACAAGGAGGGATTTAAACTCTATCCCAGCACAGAGAGAGACAAGGAGGATTTAAACTCTATCGCAGCACTGAGAGACACAAGGAGGATTTATACTGTATCCCAGCACTTAGAGACACAAGGAGGGATTTAAACTCTATCCCAGCACTGAGAGACACAAGGAGGGATTTAAACTCTATCCCAGCACTGAGAGAGACAAGGACGGATTTAAACTCTATCCCTGCACTGAGAGACACAAGTAGGATTTATACTCTATCCCAGCACTGAGAGACACAAGGAGGGATTTAAACTCTATCCCAGCACTGAGAGACACAAGGAGGATTTAAACTCTATCACAGCACTGAGAGAGACAAGGAGGATTTAAACTCTATCGCAGCACTGAGAGACACAAGGAGGATTTAAACTGTATCCCAGCACTGAGAGACACAAGGAGGGATTTAAACTCTATCCTAGCACTGAGAGACACAAGGAGGGATTTAAACTCTATCCCAGCACTGAGAGACACAAGGACGGATTTAAACTCTATCCCTGCACTGAGAGACACAAGGAGGATTTAAACTCTATCGCATCACTGAGAGACACAAGGAGGGATTTAAACTCTATCCATGCACTGAGAGAGACTAGGAGGGATTTAAACTCTATCCCGGCACTGAAAGACACAATGAGGATTTAAACTCTATCCCAGCACTCAGAGACACAAGGAGGATTTAAACTCTATCCCAGCACTGAGAGACACAAGGAGGGATTTAAACTCTATCCCGGCACTGAGCGACACAAGGAGGATTTAAACTCTATCCCAGCACTGAGAGAGACAAGGAGGATTTAAACTCAATCGCAGCACTGAGAGACACAAGGAGGATTTAAACTGTATCCCAGCACTGAGAGACACAAGGAGGGATTTAAACTCTATCCCAGCACTGAGAGACACAAGGAGGGATTTAAACTCTATCCCAGCACTGAGAGACACAAGGACGGATTTAAACTCTATCCCTGCACTGAGAGACACAAGGAGGATTTAAACTCTATCCCATCACTGAGAGACACAAGGAGGGATTTAAACTCTATCCATGCACTGAGAGAGACTAGGAGGGATTTAAACTCTATCCCGGCACTGAGAGACACAATGAGGATTTAAACTCTATCCCCGCACTGAGAGACACAAGGAGGGATTTAAACTCTATCCCAGCACTGAGAGACACAAGGAGGGATTTAAACTCTATCCCAGCACTGAGAGACACAAGGAGGGATTTAAACTCTATCCCAGCACTGAGAAACACAAGGAGGGATTTAAACTCTATCCCAGAACTGAGAGACACAAGGAGGGATATAAACTCTATCCCAGCATGAGAGATACAAGGAGGGATTTAAACTCTATCCCGTCACTGAGAGACACAATGAGGATTTAAACTCTATCCCAGCACAGAGAGACACAAGGACGGATTTAAAATCTTTCCCAGCACTGAGAGACACAAGGAGGGATTTAAACTCTATCCCAGCACTGAGGGACACAAGGAGGGATTTAAACTCTATCCCAGCACTGAGGGACACAAGGAGGATTTAAACTCTATCCCAGCACTGAGAAACACAAGGAGGGATTTAAACTCTATCCCGGCACTGAGAGACACAATGCGGATTTAAAGTCTATCCCAGCACTGAGAGACACAAGGCGGGATTTAAACTCTATCCCGGCACTGAGAGACACAATGCGGATTTAAACTCTATCCCAGCACAAAGAGACATAAGGAGGGATTTAAACTCTATCCCAGCACTGAGAGACAAAAGGAGGATTTTAACTCTATCCCGGCACTGAGAGACACAAGGAGGGATTTAAACTCTATCCCAGCACTGAGAGACACAAGGAGGATTTAAACTCTATCCCAGCACTGAGAGACACAGGGAGGATTTAAACTCTATCCCATCACTGAGAGACACAATGAGGATTTAAAATCAATCCCAGCGCTGAGAGACACAGGGAGGATTTAAACTCTATCCCAACACTGAGAGACACAAGGAGAGATTTAAACTGTATCCCTGCACCGAGAGACACAAGGAGGGATTTAAACTCTATCCCAGCACTGAGAGAGACAAGGAGGATTTAAACTCTATCCCGGCACTGAGAGACAAAATGAGGGATTTAACCTCCATCTCAGCACTGAGAGACACAAGGAGGGATTTAAAGTATATCCCAGCACTGAGAGACACAAGGAGGGATTTAAAGTATATCCCAGCACTGAGAGACACAAGGAGGGATTTAAACTCTATCCCAGCACTAAGAGACACAAAGAGGATTTAAACTCTATCCCAGCACAAAGAGACAGAATGAGTATTTAAACTCTATCCCGGCACTGACAGACACAAGGAGGGATTTAAACTCTATCCCAGCACTGAGAGACACAAGGAGGGATTTAAACTCTATCCCAGAACTGAGAGACACAAGGAGGGATTTAAACTCTATCCCGGCACTGAGAGAGACACAAGGAGGGATTTAAACTCTATCCGGCACTGAGAGACACAAGGAGCGATTTAAACTCTATCCCAGCACTGAGAGACACAAGGAGGGATTTAAACTCTATCCCAGCACTGAGAGACACAAGGAGAGATTTAAACTCTATCCCTGCACCGAGAGACACAAGGAGGGATTTAAACTCTATCCCAGCACTGAAAGAGACAAGGAGGATTTAAACTCTATCCCGGCACTGAGACACAAAAGGAGGGAGTTAACCTCTATCTCGGCACTGAGAGACACAAGGAGGAATTTAAACTGTATCCCAGCACTGAGAGACACAAGGAGGGATTTAATCTCTATCCCAGCACTCAGAGACAAAAGGAGGATTTAAACTCTATCCCAGCACTGAGAGACACAAGGAGGGATTTAAACTCTATCCCGGCACTGAGAGACACAAGGAGGGATTTAATCTCTATCACAGCACTCAGAGACACAAGGAGGATTTAAACTCTATCCCAGCACTGAGAGACACAAGGAGGGATTTAAACTCTATCCCAGCACTGAGAGACACAAGGAGGGATTTAAACTCTATCCCAGCACTGAGAGACACAAGGATGGTTTTAAACTCTATCCCGGCACTGAGAGACACAAGGAGGGATTTAAACTCTATCCCAGCACTCAGAGACACAAGGAGGATTTAAACTCTTTCCCAGCACTGAGAGATACAAGGAGGGATTTAAACTCTATCCCAGCACTGAGAGACACAAGGAGGATTTAAACTCTATCCCAGCACTGAGAGACACAAGGAGGGATTTAAACTCTATCCCAGCAGTGAGAGAGACAAGGACGGATTTAAACTCTATCCCTGCACTGAGAGACACAAGGAGGATTTAAACTCTATCCCATCACTGAGAGACACAAGGAGGATTTAAAATCTATCCCAGCACTGAGAGACACAAGGAGGATTTAAACTCTATCCCAGCACTGAGAGAAACAAGGAGAGATTTAAACTCTATCCCTGCACCGAGAGACACAAGGAGGGATTTAAAATCTGTGCCAGCACTGAGAGAGACAAGGAGGATTTAAACTCTATCCCGGCACTGAGAGACAAAAGGAGGGAGTTAACCTCTATCTCGGCACTGAGAGAGACAAGGAGTAATTTAAACTCAATCCCAGCACTGAGAGACACAAGGAGGGATTTAAACTCTATCCCAGCACTGAGAGACACAAGGAGGATTTAAACTCTATCCCAGCACTGAGAGACACAAGGAGGCATTTAAACTCTATCCCGGCACTCAGAGACACAAGGAGGGATTTAAACTCTATCCCAGCACTGAGAGACACAAGGAGGGATTTAAACTCTATCCCAGCACTGAGAGACACAAGAAGGGATTTAAACTCTATCCAGGCACTGAGAGACACAAGGAGGGATTTAATCTCTATCCCAGAACTCAGAGACACAAGGAGGATTTAAACACTATCCCAGCACTGAGAGACACAAGGAGGGATTGAAACTCTATCCCAGCACTGAGAGACACAAGGAGGATTTAAACTCTACCCCAGCACTGAGAGAGACAATGCGGATTTAAACTCTATCCGAGCACTGAGAGACACAAGGAGGGATTTAAACTCTATCCCAGCACTGAGAGACACAAGGAGGGATTTAAACACTATCCCAGCACTGAGAGACACAAGAAGGGATTTAATCTCTATCCCAGCACTCAGAGACACAAGGAGGATTTAAAATCTATCCCAGCACTGAGAGACACAAGGAGGGATTTAAACTCTATCCCAGCACTGAGAGACACAAGGAGGATTTAAACTCTATCCCAGCACTGAGAGAGACAGGGAGGATGTAAACTCTATCGCAGCACTGAGAGACACAAGGAGGATTTAAACTGTATCCCAGCACTGAGAGACCCAAGGAGGGATTCAAACTCTATCCCAGCACTGAGAGACACAAGGAGGGATTTAAACTCTATCCCAGCACTGAGAGACACAAGGAGGATTTAAACTCTATCCCATCACTGAGAGACACAAGGAGGGATTTAAACTCTATCCAAGCACTGAGAGAGACGAGGAGGGATTTAAACTCTATCCCGGCACTGAAAGACACAATGAGGATTTAAACTCTATCCCAGCACTGAGAGACACAAGGAGGGATTTGAACTCTATCCCGGCACTGAGAGACACAATGCGGATTTAAACTCTATTCCAGCACTGAGAGACAGAAGGAGGGATTTAAACTCTATCCCGGCACTGAGAGATACAATGCGGATTTAAACTCTATCCCAGCACTAAGAGACACAAGGAGGGATTTAAACTCTATCCCAGCACAAAGAGACACAATGAGTATTGAAACTCTATCCCGGCACTGACAGACACAAGGAGGGATTTAAACACTATCCCAGCACTGAGAGACACAAGGAGGGATTTAAACTCTATCCCAGTACTGAGAGACACAAGGAGGGATTTAAACTCTATCCCAGCACTGAGAGACACAAGGAGGATTTAAACTCTATCCCAGCACTGAGAGACACAAGGAGGGATTTAAACTCTATCCCAGCACTGAGAGACACAAGGAGGTATTTAAACTCTATCCCAGCACTGAGAGACACAAGGATGGTTTTAAACTCTTTCCCGGCACTGAGAGACACAAGGAGGGATTTAAACTCTATCCCAGCACTCAGAGACACAAGGAGGATTTAAACTCTTTCCCAGCACTGAGAGACACAAGGAGGGATTTAAACTCTATCCCAGCACTGAGAGACACAAGGAGGATTTAAACTCTATCCCAGCACTGAGAGACACAAGGAGGGATTTAAACTCTATCCCAGCACTGAGAGAGACAAGGACGGATTTAAACTCTATCCCTGCACTGAGAGACACAAGGAGGATTTAAACTCTATCCCATCACTGAGAGACACAAGGAGGATTTAAAATCTATCCCAGCACTGAGAGACACAAGGAGGATTTAAACTCTATCCCAGCACTGAGAGAAACAAGGAGAGATTTAAACTCTATCCCTGCACCGAGAGACACAAGGAGGGATTTAAAATCTGTGCCAGCACTGAGAGAGACAAGGAGGATTTAAACTCTATCCCGGCACTGAGAGACAAAAGGAGGGAGTTAACCTCTATCTCGGCACTGAGAGACACAAGGAGTAATTTAAACTCAATCCCAGCACTGAGAGACACAAGGAGGGATTTAAACTCTATCCCAGCACTGAGAGACACAAGGAGGATTTAAACTCTATCCCAGCACTGAGAGACACAAGGAGGCATTTAAACTCTATCCCGGCACTCAGAGACACAAGGAGGGATTTAAACTCTATCCCAGCACTGAGAGACACAAGGAGGGATTTAAACTCTATCCCAGCACTGAGAGACACAAGAAGGGATTTAAACTCTATCCAGGCACTGAGAGACACAAGGAGGGATTTAATCTCTATCCCAGAACTCAGAGACACAAGGAGGATTTAAACACTATCCCAGCACTGAGAGACACAAGGAGGGATTGAAACTCTATCCCAGCACTGAGAGACACAAGGAGGATTTAAACTCTATCCCAGCACTGAGAGAGACAATGCGGATTTAAACTCTATCCCAGCACTGAGAGACACAAGGAGGATTTAAACTCGATCCCAGCACTGAGAGACACAAGGAGGGATTTAAACTCTATCCGAGCACTGAGAGACACAAGGAGGGATTTAAACTCTATCCCAGCACTGAGAGACACAAGGAGGGATTTAAACACTATCCCAGCACTGAGAGACACAAGGAGGGATTTAATCTCTATCCCAGCACTCAGAGACACAAGGAGGATTTAAAATCTATCCCAGCACTGAGAGACACAAGGAGGGATATAACCTCTATCCCAGCACTGAGAGACACAAGGAGGATTTAAACTCTATCCCAGCACTGAGAGAGACAGGGAGGATGTAAACTCTATCGCAGCACTGAGAGACACAAGGAGGATTTAAACTGTATCCCAGCACTGAGAGACCCAAGGAGGGATTCAAACTCTATCCCAGCACTGAGAGACACAAGGAGGGATTTAAACTCTATCCCAGCACTGAGAGACACAAGGAGGATTTAAACTCTATCCCATCACTGAGAGACACAAGGAGGGATTTAAACTCTATCCAAGCACTGAGAGAGACGAGGAGGGATTTAAACTCTATCCCGGCACTGAAAGACACAATGAGGATTTAAACTCTATCCCAGCACTGAGAGACACAAGGAGGGATTTGAACTCTATCCCGGCACTGAGAGACACAATGCGGATTTAAACTCTATTCCAGCACTGAGAGACAGAAGGAGGGATTTAAACTCCATCCCGGCACTGAGAGATACAATGCGGATTTAAACTCTATCCCAGCACTAAGAGACACAAGGAGGGATTTAAACTCTATCCCAGCACAAAGAGACACAATGAGTATTGAAACTCTATCCCGGCACTGACAGACACAAGGAGGGATTTAAACACTATCCCAGCACTGAGAGACACAAGGAGGGATTTAAACTCTATCCCAGTACTGAGAGACACAAGGAGGGATTTAAACTCTATCCCAGCACTGAGAGACACAAGGAGGGATTTAAACTCTATCCCAGCACTGAGAGACACAAGGAGGGATTTAAACTCTATCCCAGCACTGAGAGACACAAGGATGGTTTTAAACTCTATCCCGGCACTGAGAGACACAAGGAGGGATTTAAACTCTATCCCAGCACTCAGAGACACAAGGAGGATTTAAACTCTTTCCCAGCACTGAGAGACACAAGGAGGGATTTAAACTCTATCCCAGCACTGAGAGACACAAGGAGGATTTAAACTCTATCCCAGCACTGAGAGACACAAGGAGGGATTTAAACTCTATCCCAGCACTGAGAGAGACAAGGACGGATTTAAACTCTATCCCTGCACTGAGAGACACAAGGAGGATTTAAACTCTATCCCATCACTGAGAGACACAAGGAGGATTTAAAATCTATCCCAGCACTGAGAGACACAAGGAGGATTTAAACTCTATCCCAGCACTGAGAGAAACAAGGAGAGATTTAAACTCTATCCCTGCACCGAGAGACACAAGGAGGGATTTAAAATCTGTGCCAGCACTGAGAGAGACAAGGAGGATTTAAACTCTATCCCGGCACTGAGAGACAAAAGGAGGGAGTTAACCTCTATCTCGGCACTGAGAGACACAAGGAGTAATTTAAACTCAATCCCAGCACTGAGAGACACAAGGAGGGATTTAAACTCTATCGCAGCACTGAGAGACACAAGGAGGATTTAAACTCTATCCCAGCACTGAGAGACACAAGGAGGCATTTAAACTCTATCCCGGCACTCAGAGACACAAGGAGGGATTTAAACTCTATCCCAGCACTGAGAGACACAAGGAGGGATTTAAACTCTATCCCAGCACTGAGAGACACAAGAAGGGATTTAAACTCTATCCAGGCACTGAGAGACACAAGGAGGGATTTAATCTCTATCCCAGAACTCAGAGACACAAGGAGGATTTAAACACTATCCCAGCACTGAGAGACACAAGGAGGGATTGAAACTCTATCCCAGCACTGAGATACACAAGGAGGATTTAAACTCTATCCCAGCACTGAGAGAGACAATGCGGATTTAAAGTCTATCCCAGCACTGAGAGACACAAGGAGGATTTAAACTCGATCCCAGCACTGAGAGACACAAGGAGGGATTTAAACTCTATCCGAGCACTGAGAGACACAAGGAGGGATTTAAACTCTATCCCAGCACTGAGAGACACAAGGAGGGATTTAAACACTATCCCAGCACTGAGAGACACAAGGAGGGATTTAATCTCTATCCCAGCACTCAGAGACACAAGGAGGATTTAAAATCTATCCCAGCACTGAGAGACACAAGGAGGGATTTAAACTCTATCCCAGCACTGAGAGACACAAGGAGGATTTAAACTCTATCCCAGCACTGAGAGAGACAAGGAGGATGTAAACTCTATCGCAGCACTGAGAGACACAAGGAGGATTTAAACTGTATCCCAGCACTGAGAGACCCAAGGAGGGATTCAAACTCTATCCCAGCACTGAGAGACACAAGGAGGGATTTAAACTCTATCCCAGCACTGAGAGACACAAGGAGGATTTAAACTCTATCCCATCACTGAGAGACACAAGGAGGGATTTAAACTCTATCCAAGCACTGAGAGAGACGAGGAGGGATTTAAACTCTATCCCGTCACTGAAAGACACAATGAGGATTTAAACTCTATCCCAGCACTGAGAGACACAAGGAGGGATTTGAACTCTATCCCGGCACTGAGAGACACAATGCGGATTTAAACTCTATTCCAGCACTGAGAGACAGAAGGAGGGATTTAAACTCTATCCCGGCACTGAGAGACACAATGCGGATTTAAACTCTATCCCAGCACTAAGAGACACAAGGAGGGATTTAAACTCTATCCCAGCACAAAGAGACACAATGAGTATTGAAACTCTATCCCGGCACTGACAGACACAAGGAGGGATTTAAACTCTATCCCAGCACTGAGAGACACAAGGAGGGATTTAAACTCTATCCCAGTACTGAGAGACACAAGGAGGGATATGAAGGGTCATGAAGACTCGAAACGTCAACTCTTTTCTTCTCCGCCGATGCTGCCAGACCTGCTGAGTTTTTCCATGTAATTCTGTTTTTGTTTTAAACTCTATCCCGGCACTGAGAGAGACACAAGGAGGGATTTAAACTCTATCCAGGCACTGAGAGACACAAGGAGGGATTTAAACTCTATCCCAGCACTGAGAGACACAAGGAGGGATTTAAACTCCATCCCAGCACTGAGAGACACAAGGAGGATTTAAACTCTATCCCAGCACTGAGAGACACAAGGAGGATTTAAACTCTATCCCATCACTGAGAGACACAATGAGGATTTAAACTCTATCCCAGCGCTGAGAGACACAGGGAGGATTTAAACTCTATCCCATCACTGAGAGACACAAGGAGGGATTTAAACTCTATCCAAGCACTGAGAGAGACGAGGAGGGATTTAAACTCTATCCCGGCACTGAAAGACACAATGAGGATTTAAACTCTATGCCAGCACTGAGAGACACAAGGAGGGATTTGAACTCTATCCCGGCACTGAGAGACACAATGCGGATTTAAACTCTATTCCAGCACTGAGAGACAGAAGGAGGGATTTAAACTCTATCCCGGCACTGAGAGACACAATGCGGATTTAAACTCTATCCCAGCACTAAGAGACACAAGGAGGGATTTAAACTCTATCCCAGCACAAAGAGACACAATGAGTATTGAAACTCTATCCCGGCACTGACAGACACAAGGAGGGATTTAAACTCTATCCCAGCACTGAGAGACACAAGGAGGGATTTAAACTCTATCCCAGTACTGAGAGACACAAGGAGGGATACGAAGGGTCATGAAGACTCGAAACGTCAACTCTTTTCTTCTCCGCCGATGCTGCCAGACCTGCTGAGTTTTTCCAGGTAATTCTGTTTTTGTTTTAAACTCTATCCCGGCACTGAGAGAGACACAAGGAGGGATTTAAACTCTATCCCGGCACTGAGAGACACAAGGAGGGATTTAAACTCTATCCCAGCACTGAGAGACACAAGGAGGGATTTAAACTCTATCCCAGCACTGAGAGACACAAGGAGGATTTAAACTCTATCCCAGCACTGAGAGACACAAGGAGGATTTAAACTCTATCCCATCACTGAGAGACACAATGAGGATTTAAACTCTATCCCAGCGCTGAGAGACACAGGGAGGATTTAAACTCTATCCCAGCACTGAGAGACACAAGGAAAGATTTAAACTCTATCCCTGCACCGAGAGACACAAGGAGGGATTTAAACTCTATCCCAGCACTGAGAGAGACAAGGAGGATTTAAACTCTATCGCAGCACTGAGAGACACAAGGAGGATTTAAACTGTATCCCAGCACTGAGAGACACAAGGAGGGATTTAAACTCTATCCCAGCACTGAGAGACACAAGGAGGGATTTAAACTCTATCCCAGCACTGAGAGAGACAAGGACGGATTTAAACTCTATCCCTGCACTGAGAGACACAAGGAGGATTTATACTCTATCCCAGCACTGAGAGACACAAGGAGGGATTTAAACTCTATCCCAGCACTGAGAGACACAAGGAGGATTTAAACTCTATCCCAGCACTGAGAGAGACAAGGAGGATTTAAACTCTATCGCAGCACTGAGAGACACAAGGAGGATTTAAACTGTATCCCAGCACTGAGAGACACAAGGAGGGATTTAAACTCTATCCTAGCACTGAGAGACACAAGGAGGGATTTAAACTCTATCCCAGCACTGAGAGACACAAGGACGGATTTAAACTCTATCCCTGCACTGAGAGACACAAGGAGGATTTAAACTCTATCCCATCACTGAGAGACACAAGGAGGGATTTAAACTCTATCCATGCACTGAGAGAGACTAGGAGGGATTTAAACTCTATCCCGGCACTGAAAGACACAATGAGGATTTAAACTCTATCCCAGCACTCAGAGACACAAGGAGGATTTAAACTCTATCCCAGCACTGAGAGACACAAGGAGGGATTTAAACTCTATCCCGGCACTGAGCGACACAAGGAGGATTTAAGCTCTATCCCAGCACTGAGAGAGACAAGGAGGATTTAAACTCAATCGCAGCACTGAGAGACACAAGGAGAATTTAAACTGTATCCCAGCACTGAGAGACACAAGGAGGGATTTAAACTCTATCCCAGCACTGAGAGACACAAGGAGGGATTTAAACTCTATCCCAGCACTGAGAGACACAAGGACGGATTTAAACTCTATCCCTGCACTGAGAGACACAAGGAGGATTTAAACTCTATCCCATCACTGAGAGACACAAGGAGGGATTTAAACTCTATCCATGCACTGAGAGAGACTAGGAGGGATTTAAACTCTATCCCGGCACTGAGAGACACAATGAGGATTTAAACTCTATCCCCGCACTGAGAGACACAAGGAGGGATTTAAACTCTATCCCAGCACTGAGAGACACAAGGAGGGATTTAAACTCTATCCCAGCACTGAGAGACACAAGGAGGGATTTAAACTCTATCCCAGCACTGAGAAACACAAGGAGGGATTTAAACTCTATCCCAGAACTGAGAGACACAAGGAGGGATATAAACTCTATCCCAGCATGAGAGATACAAGGAGGGATTTAAACTCTATCCCGGCACTGAGAGACACAATGAGGATTTAAACTCTATCCCAGCACAGAGAGACACAAGGACGGATTTAAAATCTTTCCCAGCACTGAGAGACACAAGGAGGGATTTATACTCTATCCCAGCACTGAGGGACACAAGGAGGGATTTAAACTCTATCCCAGCACTGAGGGACACAAGGAGGATTTAAAATCTATCCCAGCACTGAGAAACACAAGGAGGGATTTAAACTCTATCCCGGCACTGAGAGACACAATGCGGATTTAAACTCTATCCCAGCACTGAGAGACACAAGGAGGGATTTAAACTCTATCCCGGCACTGAGAGACACAATGCGGATTTAAACTCTATCCCAGCACAAAGAGACATAAGGAGGGATTTAAACTCTATCCCAGCACTGAGAGACAAAAGGAGGATTTTAACTCTATCCCGGCACTGAGAGACACAAGGAGGGATTTAAACTCTATCCCAGCACTGAGAGACACAAGGAGGATTTAAACTCTATCCCAGCACTGAGAGACACAGGGAGGATTTAAACTCTATCCCATCACTGAGAGACACAATGAGGATTTAAAATCAATCCCAGCGCTGAGAGACACAGGGAGGATTTAAACTCTATCCCAACACTGAGAGACACAAGGAGAGATTTAAACTGTATCCCTGCACCGAGAGACACAAGGAGGGATTTAAACTCTATCCCAGCACTGAGAGAGACAAGGAGGATTTAAACTCTATCCCGGCACTGAGAGACAAAATGAGGGATTTAACCTCCATCTCAGCACTGAGAGACACAAGGAGGGATTTAAAGTATATCCCAGCACTGAGAGACACAAGGAGGGATTTAAAGTATATCCCAGCACTGAGAGACACAAGGAGGGATTTAAACTCTATCCCAGCACTAAGAGACACAAAGAGGATTTAAACTCTATCCCAGCACAAAGAGACAGAATGAGTATTTAAACTCTATCCCGGCACTGACAGACACAAGGAGGGATTTAAACTCTATCCCAGCACTGAGAGACACAAGGAGGGATTTAAACTCTATCCAAGTACTGAGAGACACAAGGAGGGATTTAAACTCTATCCCGGCACTGAGAGAGACACAAGGAGGGATTTAAACTCTATCCGGCACTGAGAGACACAAGGAGGGATTTAAACTCTATCCCAGCACTGAGAGACACAAGGAGGGATTTAAACTCTATCCCAGCACTGAGAGACACAAGGAGAGATTTAAACTCTATCCCTGCACCGAGAGACACAAGGAGGGATTTAAACTCTATCCCAGCACTGAAAGAGACAAGGAGGATTTAAACTCTATCCCAGCACTGAGACACAAAAGGAGGGAGTTAACCTCTATCTCGGCACTGAGAGACACAAGGAGGAATTTAAACTCAATCCCAGCACTGAGAGACACAAGGAGGGATTTAAACTCTATCCCAGCACTGAGAGACACAAGGAGGATTTAAACTCTATCCCAGCACTGAGAGACACAAGGAGGGATTTAAAATCTATCCCAGCACTGAGAGACACAAGGAGGGATTTAAACTCTATCCCGGCACTGAGAGACACAAGGAGGGATTTAATCTCTATCACAGCACTCAGAGACACAAGGAGGATTTAAACTCTATCCCAGCACTGAGAGACACAAGGAGGGATTTAAACTCTATCCCAGCACTGAGAGACACAAGGAGGGATTTAAACTCTATCCCAGCACTGAGAGACACAAGGATGGTTTTAAACTCTATCCCGGCACTGAGAGACACAAGGAGGGATTTAAACTCTATCCCAGCACTCAGAGACACAAGGAGGATTTAAACTCTTTCCCAGCACTGAGAGACACAAGGAGGGATTTAAACTCTATCCCAGCACTGAGAGACACAAGGAGGATTTAAACTCTATCCCAGCACTGAGAGACACAAGGAGGGATTTAAACTCTATCCCAGCACTGAGAGAGACAAGGACGGATTTAAACTCTATCCCTGCACTGAGAGACACAAGGAGGATTTAAACTCTATCCCATCACTGAGAGACACAAGGAGGATTTAAAATCTATCCCAGCACTGAGAGACACAAGGAGGATTTAAACTCTATCCCAGCACTGAGAGAAACAAGGAGAGATTTAAACTCTATCCCTGCACCGAGAGACACAAGGAGGGATTTAAAATCTGTGCCAGCACTGAGAGAGACAAGGAGGATTTAAACTCTATCCCGGCACTGAGAGACAAAAGGAGGGAGTTAACCTCTATCTCGGCACTGAGAGACACAAGGAGTAATTTAAACTCAATCCCAGCACTGAGAGACACAAGGAGGGATTTAAACTCTATCCCAGCACTGAGAGACACAAGGAGGATTTAAACTCTATCCCAGCACTGAGAGACACAAGGAGGCATTTAAACTCTATCCCGGCACTCAGGTACACAAGGAGGGATTTAAACTCTATCCCAGCACTGAGAGACACAAGGAGGGATTTAAACTCTATCCCAGCACTGAGAGACACAAGAAGGGATTTAAACTCTATCCAGGCACTGAGAGACACAAGGAGGGATTTAATCTCTATCCCAGAACTCAGAGACACAAGGTGGATTTAAACACTATCCCAGCACTGAGAGACACAAGGAGGGATTGAAAATCTATCCCAGCACTGAGAGACACAAGGAGGATTTAAACTCTATCCCAGCACTGAGAGAGACAATGCGGATTTAAACTCTATCCCAGCACTGAGAGACACAAGGAGGATTTAAACTCGATCCCAGCACTGAGAGACACAAGGAGGGATTTAAACTCTATCCGAGCACTGAGAGACACAAGGAGGGATTTAAACTCTATCCCAGCACTGAGAGACACAAGGAGGGATTTAAACACTATCCCAGCACTGAGAGACACAAGGAGGGATTTAATCTCTATCCCAGCACTCAGAGACACAAGGAGGATTTAAAATCTATCCCAGCACTGAGAGACACAAGGAGGGAATTAAACTCTATCCCAGCACTGAGAGACACAAGGAGGATTTAAACTCTATCCCAGCACTGAGAGAGACAAGGAGGATGTAAACTCTATCGCAGCACTGAGAGACACAAGGAGGATTTAAACTGTATCCCAGCACTGAGAGACCCAAGGAGGGATTCAAACTCTATCCCAGCACTGAGAGACACAAGGAAGGATTTAAACTCTATCCCAGCACTGAGAGACACAAGGAGGATTTAAACTCTATCCCATCACTGAGAGACACAAGGAGGGATTTAAACTCTATCCAAGCACTGAGAGAGACGAGGAGGGATTTAAACTCTATTCCAGCACTGAGAGACAGAAGGAGGGATTTAAACTCTATCCCGGCACTGAGAGATACAATGCGGATTTAAACTCTATCCCAGCACTAAGAGACACAAGGAGGGATTTAAACTCTATCCCAGCACAAAGAGACACAATGAGTATTGAAACTCTATCCCGGCACTGACAGACACAAGGAGGGATTTAAACACTATCCCAGCACTGAGAGACACAAGGAGGGATTTAAACTCTATCCCAGTACTGAGAGACACAAGGAGGGATTTAAACTCTATCCCAGCACTGAGAGACACAAAGAGGATTTAAACTCTATCCCAGCACTGAGAGACACAAGGAGGGATTTAAACTCTATCCCAGCACTGAGAGACACAAGGAGGGATTTAAACTCTATCCCAGCACTGAGAGACACAAGGATGGTTTTAAACTCTATCCCGGCACTGAGAGACACAAGGAGGGATTTAATCTCTATCCCAGCACTCAGAGACACAAGGAGGATTTAAACTCTATCCCAGCACTGAGAGACACAAGGAGGGATTTAAACTGTATCCCGGCACTGAGAGACACAAGGAGGATTTAAACTCTATCCCAGCACTGAGAGAGACAAGGAGGATTTAAACTCTATCGCAGCACTGAGAGACACAAGGAGGATTTAAACTGTATCCCAGCACTGAGAGACACAAGGAGGGATTTAAACTCTATCCTAGCACTGAGAGACACAAGGAGGGATTTAAACTCTATCCCAGCACTGAGAGACACAAGGACGGATTTAAACTCTATCCCTGCACTGAGAGACACAAGGAGGATTTAAACTCTATCCCATCACTGAGAGACACAAGGAGGGATTTAAACTCTATCCATGCACTGAGAGAGACTAGGAGGGATATAAACTCTATCCCGGCACTGAAAGACACAATGAGGATTTAAACTCTATCCCAGCACTCAGAGACACAAGGAGGATTTAAACTCTATCCCAGCACTGAGAGACACAAGGAGGGATTTAAACTCTATCCCGGCACTGAGAGACACAAGGAGGATTTAAACTCTATCCCAGCACTGAGAGAGACAAGGAGGATTTAAACTCAATCGCAGCACTGAGAGACACAAGGAGGATTTAAACTGTATACCAGCACTGAGAGACACAATGAGGGATTTAAACTCTATCCCAGCACTGAGAGACACAAAGAGGGATTTAAACTCTATCCCAGCACTGAGAGACACAAGGACGGATTTAAACTCTATCCCTGCACTGAGAGACACAAGGAGGATTTAAACTCTATCCCTGCACTGAGAGACACAAGGAGGGATTTAAACTCTATCCCAGCACAGAGAGACACAAGGAGGGATTTAAACTCGAGCCCAGCACTGAGAGACACAAGGAGGATTTGAACTCTGTCCCAGCATTAAATGACACAAGGAGGATTTAAACTCTATCCCGGTACTGAGAGACACAAGGTGGGATTTAAACTCTATCCCAGCACTGAGAGAGACAAGGAGGGATTTAAACTCTATCCCAGCACTGAGAGACACAAGGAGGATTTAATCTCTATCCCAGCACTGAGAGATACAAGGAGGGATTTAAACTCTATCCCGGCACTCAGAGACACAAGGAGGGATTTAAACTCTCCCACAGCACTGAGAGACACAAGGAGGGATTTAAAATCTATCCCAGCACTGAGAGACACAAGGAGGGATTTAAACTCTATCCGGCACTGAGAGACACAAGGAGGGATTTAAACTCTATCCCAGCACTGAGAGACAAAATGAGGGATTTAACCTCCATCTCAGCACTGAGAGACACAAGGAGGGATTTAAAGTATATCCCAGCACTGAGAGACACAAGGAGGGATTTAAAGTATATCCCAGCACTGAGAGACACAAGGAGGGATTTAAACTCTATCCCAGCACTAAGAGACACAAAGAGGATTTAAACTCTATCCCAGCACAAAGAGACAGAATGAGTATTTAAACTCTATCCCCGCACTGACAGACACAAGGAGGGATTTAAACTCTATCCCAGCACTGAGAGACACAAGGAGGGATTTAAACTCTATCCCAGTACTGAGAGACACAAGGAGGGATTTAAACTCTATCCCGGCACTGAGAGAGACACAAGGAGGGATTTAAACTCTATCCGGCACTGAGAGACACAAGGAGGGATTTAAACTCTATCCCAGCACTGAGAGACACAAGGAGGGATTTAAACTCTATCCCAGCACTGAGAGACACAAGGAGAGATTTAAACTCTATCCCTGCACCGAGAGACACAAGGAGGGATTTAAACTCTATCCCAGCACTGAAAGAGACAAGGAGGATTTAAACTCTATCCCGGCACTGAGACACAAAAGGAGGGAGTTAACCTCTATCTCGGCACTGAGAGACACAAGGAGGAATTTAAACTCAATCCCAGCACTGAGAGACACAAGGAGGGATTTAAACTCTATCCCAGCACTGAGAGACACAAGGAGGATTTAAACTCTATCCCAGCACTGAGAGACACAAGGAGGGATTTAAACTCTATCCCAGCACTGAGAGACACAAGGAGGGATTTAAACTCTATCCCGGCACTGAGAGACACAAGGAGGGATTTAATCTCTATCACAGCACTCAGAGACACAAGGAGGATTTAAACTCTATCCCAGCACTGAGAGACACAAGGAGGGATTTAAACTCTATCCCAGCACTGAGAGACACAAGGAGGGATTTAAACTCTATCCCAGCACTGAGAGACACAAGGATGGTTTTAAACTCTATCCCGGCACTGAGAGACACAAGGAGGGATTTAAACTCTATCCCAGCACTCAGAGACACATGGAGGATTTAAACTCTTTCCCAGCACTGAGAGACACAAGGAGGGATTTAAACTCTATCCCAGCACTGAGAGACACAAGGAGGATTTAAACTCTATCCCAGCACTGAGAGACACAAGGAGGGATTTAAACTCTATCCCAGCACTGAGAGAGACAAGGACGGATTTAAACTCTATCCCTGCACTGAGAGACACAAGGAGGATTTAAACTCTATCCCATCACTGAGAGACACAAGGAGGATTTAAAATCTATCCCAGCACTGAGAGACACAAGGAGGATTTAAACTCTATCCCAGCACTGAGAGAAACAAGGAGAGATTTAAACTCTATCCCTGCACCGAGAGACACAAGGAGGGATTTAAAATCTGTGCCAGCACTGAGAGAGACAAGGAGGATTTAAACTCTATCCCGGCACTGAGAGACAAAAGGAGGGAGTTAACCTCTATCTCGGCACTGAGAGACACAAGGAGTAATTTAAACTCAATCCCAGCACTGAGAGACACAAGGAGGGATTTAAACTCTATCCCAGCACTGAGAGACACAAGGAGGATTTAAACTCTATCCCAGCACTGAGAGACACAAGGAGGCATTTAAACTCTATCCCGGCACTCAGAGACACAAGGAGGGATTTAAACTCTATCCCAGCACTGAGAGACACAAGGAGGGATTTAAACTCTATCCCAGCACTGAGAGACACAAGAAGGGATTTAAACTCTATCCAGGCACTGAGAGACACAAGGAGGGATTTAATCTCTATCCCAGAACTCAGAGACACAAGGAGGATTTAAACACTATCCCAGCACTGAGAGACACAAGGAGGGATTGAAACTCTATCCCAGCACTGAGAGACACAAGGAGGATTTAAACTCTATCCCAGCACTGAGAGAGACAATGCGGATTTAAACTCTATCCCAGCACTGAGAGACACAAGGAGGATTTAAACTCGATCCCAGCACTGAGAGACACAAGGAGGGATTTAAACTCTATCCGAGCACTGAGAGACACAAGGAGGGATTTAAACTCTATCCCAGCACTGAGAGACACAAGGAGGGATTTAAACACTATCCCAGCACTGAGAGACACAAGGAGGGATTTAATCTCTATCCCAGCACTCAGAAACACAAGGAGGATTTAAAATCTATCCCAGCACTGAGAGACACAAGGAGGGATTTAAACTCTATCCCAGCACTGAGAGACACAAGGAGGATTTAAACTCTATCCCAGCACTGAGAGAGACAAGGAGGATGTAAACTCTATCGCAGCACTGAGAGACACAAGGAGGATTTAAACTGTATCCCAGCACTGAGAGACCCAAGGAGGGATTCAAACTCTATCCCAGCACTGAGAGACACAAGGAGGGATTTAAACTCTATCCCAGCACTGAGAGACACAAGGAGGATTTAAACTCTATCCCATCACTGAGAGACACAAGGAGGGATTTAAACTCTATCCAAGCACTGAGAGAGACGAGGAGGGATTTAAACTCTATCCCGGCACTGAAAGACACAATGAGGATTTAAACTCTATCCCAGCACTGAGAGACACAAGGAGGGATTTGAACTCTATCCCGGCACTGAGAGACACAATGCGGATTTAAACTCTATTCCAGCACTGAGAGACAGAAGGAGGGATTTAAACTCTATCCCGGCACTGAGAGATACAATGCGGATTTAAACTCTATCCCAGCACTAAGAGACACAAGGAGGGATTTAAACTCTATCCCAGCACAAAGAGACACAATGAGTATTGAAACTCTATCCCGGCACTGACAGACACAAGGAGGGATTTAAACACTATCCCAGCACTGAGAGACACAAGGAGGGATTTAAACTCTATCCCAGTACTGAGAGACACAAGGAGGGATTTAAACTCTATCCCAGCACTGAGAGACACAAGGAGGATTTAAACTCTATCCCAGCACTGAGAGACACAAGGAGGGATTTAAACTCTATCCCAGCACTGAGAGACACAAGGAGGGATTTAAACTCTATCCCAGCACTGAGAGACACAAGGATGGTTTTAAACTCTATCCCGGCACTGAGAGACACAAGGAGGGATTTAAACTCTATCCCAGCACTCAGAGACACAAGGAGGATTTAAACTCTTTCCCAGCACTGAGAGACACAAGGAGGGATTTAAACTCTATCCCAGCACTGAGAGACACAAGGAGGATTTAAACTCTATCCCAGCACTGAGAGACACAAGGAGGGATTTAAACTCTATCCCAGCACTGAGAGAGACAAGGACGGATTTAAACTCTATCCCTGCACTGAGAGACACAAGGAGGATTTAAACTCTATCCCATCACTGAGAGACACAAGGAGGATTTAAAATCTATCCCAGCACTGAGAGACACAAGGAGGATTTAAACTCTATCCCAGCACTGAGAGAAACAAGGAGAGATTTAAACTCTATCCCTGCACCGAGAGACACAAGGAGGGATTTAAAATCTGTGCCAGCACTGAGAGAGACAAGGAGGATTTAAACTCTATCCCGGCACTGAGAGACAAAAGGAGGGAGTTAACCTCTATCTCGGCACTGAGAGACACAAGGAGGAATTTAAACTCAATCCCAGCACTGAGAGACACAAGGAGGGATTTAAACTCTATCCCAGCACTGAGAGACACAAGGAGGATTTAAACTCTATCCCAGCACTGAGAGACACAAGGAGGCATTTAAACTCTATCCCGGCACTCAGAGACACAAGGAGGGATTTAAACTCTATCCCAGCACTGAGAGACACAAGGAGGGATTTAAACTCTATCCCAGCACTGAGAGACACAAGAAGGGATTTAAACTATATCCAGGCACTGAGAGACACAAGGAGGGATTTCATCTCTATCCCAGAACTCAGAGACACAAGGAGGATTTAAACACTATCCCAGCACTGAGAGACACAAGGAGGGATTGAAACTCTATCCCAGCACTGAGAGAAACAAGGAGGATTTAAACTCTATCCCAGCACTGAGAGAGACAATGCGGATTTAAACTCTATCCCAGCACTGAGAGACACAAGGAGGATTTAAACTCGATCCCAGCACTGAGAGACACAAGGAGGGATTTAAACTCCATCCGAGCACTGAGAGACACAAGGATGGATTTAAACTCTATCCCAGCACT
This sequence comes from Isurus oxyrinchus, assembly GCA_026770705.1. Taxonomy (NCBI): domain Eukaryota; kingdom Metazoa; phylum Chordata; class Chondrichthyes; order Lamniformes; family Lamnidae; genus Isurus; species Isurus oxyrinchus. Next base: position 446,264 of record JANJGN010000293.1, on the reverse strand, counting down.
GAGAGACACAAGGAGGGATTTAAACACTATCCCAGCACTGAGAGACACAAGGAGGGATTTAATCTCTATCCCAGCACTCAGAGACACAAGGAGGATTGAAAATCTATCCCAGCACTGAGAGACACAAGGAGGGATTTAAACTCTATCCCAGCACTGAGAGACACAAGGAGGATTTAAACTCTATCCCAGCACTGAGAGAGACAAGGAGGATGTAAACTCTATCGCAGCACTGAGAGACACAAGGAGGATTTAAACTGTATCCCAGCACTGAGAGACCCAAGGAGGGATTCAAACTCTATCCCAGCACTGAGAGACACAAGGAGGGATTTAAACTCTATCCCAGCACTGAGAGACACAAGGAGGATTTAAACTCTATCCCATCACTGAGAGACACAAGGAGGAATTTAAACTCTATCCAAGCACTGAGAGAGACGAGGAGGAATTTAAACTCTATCCCGGCACTGAAAGACACAATGAGGATTTAAACTCTATCCCAGCACTGAGAGACACAAGGAGGGATTTGAACTCTATCCCGGCACTGAGAGACACAATGCGGATTTAAACTCTATTCCAGCACTGAGAGACAGAAGGAGGGATTTAAACTCTATCCCGGCACTGAGAGACACAATGCGGATTTAAACTCTATCCCAGCACTAAGAGACACAAGGAGGGATTTAAACTCTATCCCAGCACAAAGAGACACAATGAGTATTGAAACTCTATCCCGGCACTGACAGACACAAGGAGGGATTTAAACTCTATCCCAGCACTGAGAGACACAAGGAGGGATTTAAACTCTATCCCAGTACTGAGAGACACAAGGAGGGATTTAAACTCTATCCCAGCACTGAGAGACACAAGGAGGATTTAAACTCTATCCCAGCACTGAGAGACACAAGGAGGGATTTAAACTCTATCCCAGCACTGAGAGAGACAAGGATGGATTTAAACTCTATCCCTGCACTGAGAGACACAAGGAGGATTTAAACTCTATCCCATCACTGAGAGACACAAGGAGGATTTAAAATCTATCCCAGCACTGAGAGACACAAGGAGGATTTAAACTCTATCCCAGCACTGAGAGAAACAAGGAGAGATTTAAACTCTATCCCTGCACCGAGAGACACAAGGAGGGATTTAAAATCTGTGCCAGCACTGAGAGAGACAAGGAGGATTTAAACTCTATCCCGGCACTGAGAGACAAAAGGAGGGAGTTAACCTCTATCTCGGCACTGAGAGACACAAGGAGTAATTTAAACTCAATCCCAGCACTGAGAGACACAAGGAGGGATTTAAACTCTATCCCAGCACTGAGAGACACAAGGAGGATTTAAAATCTATCCCAGCACTGAGAGACACAAGGAGGCATTTAAACTCTATCCCGGCACTCAGAGACACAAGGAGTGATTTAAACTCTATCCCAGCACTGAGAGACACAAGGAGGGATTTAAACTCTATCCCAGCACTGAGAGACACAAGAAGGGATTTAAACTCTATCCAGGCACTGAGAGACACAAGGAGGGATTTAATCTCTATCCCAGAACTCAGAGACACAAGGAGGATTTAAACACTATCCCAGCACTGAGAGACACAAGGAGGGATTGAAACTCTATCCCAGCACTGAGAGACACAAGGAGGATTTAAACTCTATCCCAGCACTGAGAGAGACAATGCGGATTTAAACTCTATCCCAGCACTGAGAGACACAAGGAGGATTTAAACTCGATCCCAGCACTGAGAGACACAAGGAGGGATTTAAACTCTATCCGAGCACTGAGAGACACAAGGAGGGATTTAAACTCTATCCCAGCACTGAGAGACACAAGGAGGGATTTAAACACTATCCCAGCACTGAGAGACACAAGGAGGGATTTAATCTCTATCCCAGCACTCAGAGACACAAGGAGGATTTAAAATCTATCCCAGCACTGAGAGACACAAGGAGGGATTTAAACTCTATCCCAGCACTGAGAGACACAAGGAGGATTTAAACTCTATCCCAGCACTGAGAGAGACAAGGAGGATGTAAACTCTATCGCAGCACTGAGAGACACAAGGAGGATTTAAACTGTATCCCAGCACTGAGAGACCCAAGGAGGGATTCAAACTCTATCCCAGCACTGAGAGACACAAGGAGGGATTTAAACTCTATCCCAGCACTGAGAGACACAAGGAGGATTTAAACTCTATCCCATCACTGAGAGACACAAGGAGGGATTTAAACTCTATCCAAGCACTGAGAGAGACGAGGAGGGATTTAAACTCTATCCCGGCACTGAAAGACACAATGAGGATTTAAACTCTATCCCAGCACTGAGAGACACAAGGAGGGATTTGAACTCTATCCCGGCACTGAGAGACACAATGCGGATTTAAACTCTATTCCAGCACTGAGAGACAGAAGGAGGGATTTAAACTCTATCCCGGCACTGAGAGACACAATGCGGATTTAATCTCTATCCCAGCACTAAGAGACACAAGGAGGGATTTAAACTCTATCCCAGCACAAAGAGACACAATGAGTATTGAAACTCTATCCCGGCACTGACAGACACAAGGAGGGATTTAAACTCTATCCCAGCACTGAGAGACACAAGGAGGGATTTAAACTCTATCCCAGTACTGAGAGACACAAGGAGGGATACGAAGGGTCATGAAGACTCGAAACGTCAACTCTTTTCTTCTCCGCCGATGCTGCCAGACCTGCTGAGTTTTTCCATGTAATTCTGTTTTTGTTTTAAACTCTATCCCGGCACTGAGAGAGACACAAGGAGGGATTTAAACTCTATCCCGGCACTGAGAGACACAAGGAGGGATTTAAACTCTATCCCAGCACTGAGAGACACAAGGAGGGATTTAAACTCTATCCCAGCACTGAGAGACACAAGGAGGATTTAAACTCTATCACAGCACTGAGAGACACAAGGAGGATTTAAACTCTATCCCATCACTGAGAGACACAATGAGGATTTAAACTCTATCCCAGCGCTGAGAGACACAGGGAGGATTTAAACTCTATCCCATCACTGAGAGACACAAGGAGGGATTTAAACTCTATCCAAGCACTGAGAGAGACGAGGAGGGATTTAAACTCTATCCCGGCACTGAAAGACACAATGAGGATTTAAACTCTATCCCAGCACTGAGAGACACAAGGAGGGATTTGAACTCTATCCCGGCACTGAGAGACACAATGCGGATTTAAACTCTATTCCAGCACTGAGAGACAGAAGGAGGGATTTAAACTCTATCCCGGCACTGAGAGACACAATGCGGATTTAAACTCTATCCCAGCACTAAGAGACACAAGGAGGGATTTAAACTCTATCCCAGCACTGAGAGACACAAGGAGGGATTTAAACTCTATCCCGGCACTGAGAGACACAAGGAGGATTTAAACTCTATCCCAGCACTGAGAGAGACAAGGAGGATTTAAACTCAATCGCAGCACTGAGAGACACAAGGAGGATTTAAACTGTATCCCAGCACTGAGAGACACAAGGAGGGATTTAAACTCTATCCCAGCACTGAGAGACACAAGGAGGATTTAAACTCTATCCCAGCACTGAGAGACACAAGGAGGCATTTAAACTCTATCCCGGCACTCAGAGACACAAGGAGGGATTTAAACTCTATCCCAGCACTGAGAGACACAAGGAGGGATTTAAACTCTATCCCAGCACTGAGAGACACAAGGAGGGATTTAAACTCTATCCCGGCACTGAGAGACACAAGGAGGGATTTAATCTCTATCCCAGCGCTCAGAGACACAAGGAGGATTTAAACTCTATCCCAGCACTGAGAGACACAAGGAGGGATTGAAACTCTATCCCAGCACTGAGAGACACAAGGAGGATTTAAACTCTATCCCAGCACTGAGAGAGACAAGGCGGATTTAAACTCTATCCCAGCACTGAGATACACAAGGAGGATTTAAACTCGATCCCAGCACTGAGACACACAAGGAGGGATTTAAACTCTATCCGAGCACTGAGAGACACAAGGAGGGATTTAAACTCTATCCCAGCACTGAGCGACACAAGGAGGGATTTAAACTCTATCCCGGCACTGAGAGACACAAGGAGGGATTTAATCTCTATCCCAGCACTCAGAGACACAAGGAGGATTTAAACTCTATCCCAGCACTGAGAGACACAAGGAGGGATTTAAACTCTATCCCAGCACTGAGAGACACAAGGAGGATGTAAACTCTATCGCAGCACTGAGAGACACAAGGAGAATTTAAACTGTATCCCAGCACTGAGAGACCCAAGGAGGGATTCAAACTCTATCCCAGCACTGAGAGACACAAGGAGGGATTTAAACTCTATCCCAGCACTGAGAGACACAAGGACGGATTTAAACTCTATCCCTGCACTGAGAGACACAAGGAGGATTTAAATTCTATCCCATCACTGAGAGACACAAGGAGGGATTTAAACTCTATCCAAGCACTGAGAGAGAAAAGAGGAGGGATTTAAACTCTATCCCGGCACTGAAAGACACAATGAGGATTTAAACTCTATCCCAGCACTGAGAGACACAAGGAGGGATTTGAACTCTATCCCGGCACTGAGAGACACAATGCGGATTTAAACTCAATTCCAGCACTGAGAGACAGAAGGAGGGATTTAAACTCTATCCCGGCACTGAGAGACACAATGCGGATTTAAACTCTATCCCAGCACTAAGAGACACAAGGAGGGATTTAAACTCTATCCCAGCACAAAGAGACACAATGAGTATTGAAACTCTATCCCGGCACTGACAGACAGAAGGAGGGATTTAAACTCTATCCCAGCACTGAGAGACACAAGGTGGGATTTAAACTCTATCCCAGTACTGAGAGACACAAGGAGGGATACGAAGGGTCATGAAGACTCGAAACGTCAACTCTTTTCTTCTCCGCCGATGCTGCCAGACCTGCTGAGTTTTTCCAGGTAATTCTGTTTTTGTTTTAAACTCTATCCCGGAACTGAGAGAGACACAAGGAGGGATTTAAACTCTATCCCGGCACTGAGAGACACAAGGAGGGATTTAAACTCTATCCCAGCACTGAGAGACACAAGGAGGGATTTAAACTCTATCCCAGCACTGAGAGACACAAGGAGGATTTAAACTCTATCCCAGCACTGAGAGACACAAGGAGGATTTAAACTCTATCCCATCACTGAGAGACACAATGAGGATTTAAACTCTATCCCATTGCTGAGAGACACAGGGAGGATTTAAACTCTATCCCAGCACTGAGAGACACAAGGAAAGATTTAAACTCTATCCCTGCACCGAGAGACACAAGGAGGGATTTAAACTCTATCCCAGCACTGAGAGAGACAAGGAGGATTTAAACTCTATCCCGGCACTGAGAGACAAAAGGAGGGAGTTAACCTTTATCTCGGCACTGAGAGACACAAGGAGGAATTTAAACTCAATCCCAGCACTGAGAGACACAAGGAGGGATTTAAACTCTATCCCAGCACTGAGAGACACAAGGAGGATTTAAACTCTATCCCAGATCTGAGAGACACAAGGAGGCATTTAAACTCTATCCCAGAACTGAGAGACACAAGGAGGGATTTAAACTCTATCCCGGCACTGAGAGACACAAGGAGGGATTTAATCTCTATCCCAGCACTCAGAGACACAAGGAGGATTTAAACTCTATCCCAGCACTGAGAGACACAAGGAGGGATTTAAACTGCATCCCGGCACTGAGAGACACAAGGAGGATTTAAACTCTATCCCAGCACTGAGAGAGACAAGGAGGATTTAAACTCTATCGCAGCACTGAGAGACACAAGGAGGATTTAAACTGTATCCCAGCACTGAGAGACACAAGGAGGGATTTAAACTCTATCCTAGCACTGAGAGACACAAGGAGGGATTTAAACTCTATCCCAGCACTGAGAGACACAAGGACGGATTTAAACTCTATCCCTGCACTGAGAGACACAAGGAGGATTTAAACTCTATCCCATCACTGAGAGACACAAGGAGGGATTTAAACTCTATCCATGCACTGAGAGAGACTAGGAGGGATATAAACTCTATCCCGGCACTGAAAGACACAATGAGGATTTAAAATCTATCCCAGCACTCAGAGACACAAGGAGGATTTAAACTCTATCCCAGCACTGAGAGACACAAGGAGGGATTTAAAATCTATCCCGGCACTGAGAGACACAAGGAGGATTTAAACTCTATCCCAGCACTGAGAGAGACAAGGAGGATTTAAACTCAATCGCAGCACTGAGAGACACAAGGAGGATTTAAACTGTATACCAGCACTCAGAGACACAAGGAGGATTTAAACTCTTTCCCAGCACTGAGAGACACAAGGAGGGATTTAAACTCTATCCCAGCACTGAGAGACACAAGGAGGATTTAAACTCTATCCCAGCACTGAGAGACACAAGGAGGGATTTAAACTCTATCCCAGCACTGAGAGAGACAAGGACGGATTTAAACTCTATCCCTGCACTGAGAGACACAAGGAGGATTTAAACTCTATCCCATCACTGAGAGACACAAGGAGGATTTAAAATCTATCCCAGCACTGAGGGACACAAGGAGGATTTAAACTCTATCCCAGCACTGAGAGAAACAAGGAGAGATTTAAACTCTATCCCTGCACCGAGAGACACAAGGAGGGATTTAAAATCTGTGCCAGCACTGAGAGAGACAAGGAGGATTTAAACTCTATCCCGGCACTGAGAGACAAAAGGAGGGAGTTAACCTCTATCTCGGCACTGAGAGACACAAGGAGTAATTTAAACTCAATCCCAGCACTGAGAGACACAAGGAGGGATTTAAACTCTATCCCAGCACTGAGAGACACAAGGAGGATTTAAACTCTATCCCAGCACTGAGAGACACAAGGAGGCATTTAAACTCTATCCCGGCACTCAGAGACACAAGGAGGGATTTAAACTCTATCCCAGCACTGAGAGACACAAGGAGGGATTTAAACTCTATCCCAGCACTGAGAGACACAAGAAGGGATTTAAACTCTATCCAGGCACTGAGAGACACAAGGAGGGATTTAATCTCTATCCCAGAACTCAGAGACACAAGGAGGATTTAAACACTATCCCAGCACTGAGAGACACAAGGAGGGATTGAAACTCTATCCCAGCACTGAGAGACACAAGGAGGATTTAAACTCTATCCCAGCACTGAGAGAGACAATGCGGATTTAAACTCTATCCCAGCACTGAGAGACACAAGGAGGATTTAAACTCGATCCCAGCACTGAGAGACACAAGGAGGGATTTAAACTCTATCCGAGCACTGAGAGACACAAGGAGGGATTTAAACTCTATCCCAGCACTGAGAGACACAAGGAGGGATTTAAACACTATCCCAGCACTGAGAGACACAAGGAGGGATTTAATCTCTATCCCAGCACTCAGAAACACAAGGAGGATTTAAAATCTATCCCAGCACTGAGAGACACAAGGAGGGATTTAAACTCTATCCCAGCACTGAGAGACACAAGGAGGATTTAAACTCTATCCCAGCACTGAGAGAGACAAGGAGGATGTAAACTCTATCGCAGCACTGAGAGACACAAGGAGGATTTAAACTGTATCCCAGCACTGAGAGACCCAAGGAGGGATTCAAACTCTATCCCAGCACTGAGAGACACAAGGAGGGATTTAAACTCTATCCCAGCACTGAGAGACACAAGGAGGATTTAAACTCTATCCCATCACTGAGAGACACAAGGAGGGATTTAAACTCTATCCAAGCACTGAGAGAGACGAGGAGGGATTTAAACTCTATCCCGGCACTGAAAGACACAATGAGGATTTAAACTCTATCCCAGCACTGAGAGACACAAGGAGGGATTTGAACTCTATCCCGGCACTGAGAGACACAATGCGGATTTAAACTCTATTCCAGCACTGAGAGACAGAAGGAGGGATTTAAACTCTATCCCGGCACTGAGAGATACAATGCGGATTTAAACTCTATCCCAGCACTAAGAGACACAAGGAGGGATTTAAACTCTATCCCAGCACAAAGAGACACAATGAGTATTGAAACTCTATCCCGGCACTGACAGACACAAGGAGGGATTTAAACACTATCCCAGCACTGAGAGACACAAGGAGGGATTTAAACTCTATCCCAGTACTGAGAGACACAAGGAGGGATTTAAACTCTATCCCAGCACTGAGAGACACAAGGAGGATTTAAACTCTATCCCAGCACTGAGAGACACAAGGAGGGATTTAAACTCTATCCCAGCACTGAGAGACACAAGGAGGGATTTAAACTCTATCCCAGCACTGAGAGACACAAGGATGGTTTTAAACTCTATCCCGGCACTGAGAGACACAAGGAGGGATTTAAACTCTATCCCAGCACTCAGAGACACAAGGAGGATTTAAACTCTTTCCCAGCACTGAGAGACACAAGGAGGGATTTAAACTCTATCCCAGCACTGAGAGACACAAGGAGGATTTAAACTCTATCCCAGCACTGAGAGACACAAGGAGGGATTTAAACTCTATCCCAGCACTGAGAGAGACAAGGACGGATTTAAACTCTATCCCTGCACTGAGAGACACAAGGAGGATTTAAACTCTATCCCATCACTGAGAGACACAAGGAGGATTTAAAATCTATCCCAGCACTGAGAGACACAAGGAGGATTTAAACTCTATCCCAGCACTGAGAGAAACAAGGAGAGATTTAAACTCTATCCCTGCACCGAGAGACACAAGGAGGGATTTAAAATCTGTGCCAGCACTGAGAGAGACAAGGAGGATTTAAACTCTATCCCGGCACTGAGAGACAAAAGGAGGGAGTTAACCTCTATCTCGGCACTGAGAGACACAAGGAGGAATTTAAACTCAATCCCAGCACTGAGAGACACAAGGAGGGATTTAAACTCTATCCCAGCACTGAGAGACACAAGGAGGATTTAAACTCTATCCCAGCACTGAGAGACACAAGGAGGCATTTAAACTCTATCCCGGCACTCAGAGACACAAGGAGGGATTTAAACTCTATCCCAGCACTGAGAGACACAAGGAGGGATTTAAACTCTATCCCAGCACTGAGAGACACAAGAAGGGATTTAAACTATATCCAGGCACTGAGAGACACAAGGAGGGATTTAATCTCTATCCCAGAACTCAGAGACACAAGGAGGATTTAAACACTATCCCAGCACTGAGAGACACAAGGAGGGATTGAAACTCTATCCCAGCACTGAGAGACACAAGGAGGATTTAAACTCTATCCCAGCACTGAGAGAGACAATGCGGATTTAAACTCTATCCCAGCACTGAGAGACACAAGGAGGATTTAAACTCGATCCCAGCACTGAGAGACACAAGGAGGGATTTAAACTCCATCCGAGCACTGAGAGACACAAGGATGGATTTAAACTCTATCCCAGCACTGAGAGACACAAGGAGGGATTTAAACACTATCCCAGCACTGAGAGACACAAGGAGGGATTTAATCTCTATCCCAGCACTCAGAGACACAAGGAGGATTTAAAATCTATCCCAGCACTGAGAGACACAAGGAGGGATTTAAACTCTATCCCAGCACTGAGAGACACAAGGAGGATTTAAACTCTATCCCAGCACTGAGAGAGACAAGGAGGATGTAAACTCTATCGCAGCACTGAGAGACACAAGGAGGATTTAAACTGTATCCCAGCACTGAGAGACCCAAGGAGGGATTCAAACTCTATCCCAGCACTGAGAGACACAAGGAGGGATTTAAGCTCTATCCCAGCACTGAGAGACACAAGGAGGATTTAAACTCTATCCCATCACTGAGAGACACAAGGAGGGATTTAAACTCTATCCAAGCACTGAGAGAGACGAGGAGGGATTTAAACTCTATCCCGGCACTGAAAGACACAATGAGGATTTAAACTCTATCCCAGCACTGAGAGACACAAGGAGGGATTTGAACTCTATCCCGGCACTGAGAGACACAATGCGGATTTAAACTCTATTCCAGCACTGAGAGACAGAAGGAGGGATTTAAACTCTATCCCGGCACTGAGAGACACAATGCGGATTTAAACTCTATCCCAGCACTAAGAGACACAAGGAGGGATTTAAACTCTATCCCAGCACAAAGAGACACAATGAGTATTGAAACTCTATCCCGGCACTGACAGACACAAGGAGGGATTTAAACTCTATCCCAGCACTGAGAGACACAAGGAGGGATTTAAACTCTATCCCAGTACTGAGAGACACAAGGAGGGATTTAAACTCTATCCCAGCACTGAGAGACACAAGGAGGATTTAAACTCTATCCCAGCACTGAGAGACACAAGGAGGGATTTAAACTCTATCCCAGCACTGAGAGAGACAAGGACGGATTTAAACTCTATCCCTGCACTGAGAGACACAAGGAGGATTTAAACTCTATCCCATCACTGAGAGACACAAGGAGGATTTAAAATCTATCCCAGCACTGAGAGACACAAGGAGGATTTAAACTCTATCCCAGCACTGAGAGAAACAAGGAGAGATTTAAACTCTATCCCTGCACCGAGAGACACAAGGAGGGATTTAAAATCTGTGCCAGCACTGAGAGAGACAAGGAGGATTTAAACTCTATCCCGGCACTGAGAGACAAAAGGAGGGAGTTAACCTCTATCTCGGCACTGAGAGACACAAGGAGTAATTTAAACTCAATCCCAGCACTGAGAGACACAAGGAGGGATTTAAACTCTATCCCAGCACTGAGAGACACAAGGAGGATTTAAAATCTATCCCAGCACTGAGAGACACAAGGAGGCATTTAAACTCTATCCCGGCACTCAGAGACACAAGGAGGGATTTAAACTCTATCCCAGCACTGAGAGACACAAGGAGGGATTTAAACTCTATCCCAGCACTGAGAGACACAAGAAGGGATTTAAACTCTATCCAGGCACTGAGAGACAAAGGAGGGATTTAATCTCTATCCCAGAACTCAGAGACACAAGGAGGATTTAAACACTATCCCAGCACTGAGAGACACAAGGAGGGATTGAAACTCTATCCCAGCACTGAGAGACACAAGGAGGATTTAAACTCTATCCCAGCACTGAGAGAGACAATGCGGATTTAAACTCTATCCCAGCACTGAGAGACACAAGGAGGATTTAAACTCGATCCCAGCACTGAGAGACACAAGGAGGGATTTAAACTCTATCCGAGCACTGAGAGACACAAGGAGGGATTTAAACTCTATCCCAGCACTGAGAGACACAAGGAGGGATTTAAACACTATCCCAGCACTGAGAGACACAAGGAGGGATTTAATCTCTATCCCAGCACTCAGAGACACAAGGAGGATTTAAAATCTATCCCAGCACTGAGAGACACAAGGAGGGATTTAAACTCTATCCCAGCACTGAGAGACACAAGGAGGATTTAAACTCTATCGCAGCACTGAGAGACACAAGGAGGATTTAAACTGTATCCCAGCACTGAGAGACCCAAGGAGGGATTCAAAATCTATCCCAGCACTGAGAGACACAAGGAGGGATTTAAACTCTATCCCAGCACTGAGAGACACAAGGAGGATTTAAACTCTATCCCATCACTGAGAGACACAAGGAGGGATTTAAACTCTATCCAAGCACTGAGAGAGACGAGGAGGGATTTAAACTCTATCCCGGCACTGAAAGACACAATGAGGATTTAAACTCTATCCCAGCACTGAGAGACACAAGGAGGGATTTGAACTCTATCCCGGCACTGAGAGACACAATGCGGATTTAAACTCTATTCCAGCACTGAGAGACAGAAGGAGGGATTTAAACTCTATCCCGGCACTGAGAGACACAATGCGGATTTAAACTCTATCCCAGCACTAAGAGACACAAGGAGGGATTTAAACTCTATCCCAGCACAAAGAGACACAATGAGTATTGAAACTCTATCCCGGCACTGACAGACACAAGGAGGGATTTAAACTCTATCCCAGCACTGAGAGACACAAGGAGGGATTTAAACTCTATCCCAGTACTGAGAGACACAAGGAGGGATACGAAGGGTCATGAAGACTCAAAACGTCAACTCTTTTCTTCTCCGCCGATGCTGCCAGACCTGCTGAGTTTTTCCATGTAATTCTGTTTTTGTTTTAAACTCTATCCCGGCACTGAGAGAGACAGAAGGAGGGATTTAAAATCTATCCCGGCACTGAGAGACACAAGGAGGGATTTAAACTCTATCCCAGCACTGAGAGACACAAGGAGGGATTTAAACTCTATCCCAGCACTGAGAGACACAAGGAGGGATTTAAACTCTATCCCAGCACTGAGAGACACAAGGACGGATTTAAACTCTATCCCTGCACTGAGAGACACAAGGAGGATTTAAATTCTATCCCATCACTGAGAGACACAAGGAGGGATTTAAACTCTATCCAAGCACTGAGAGAGAAAAGAGGAGGGATTTAAACTCTATCCCGGCACTGAAAGACACAATGATGATTTAAACTCTATCCCAGCACTGAGAGACACAAGGAGGGATTTGAACTCTATCCCGGCACTGAGAGACACAATGCGGATTTAAACTCAATTCCAGCACTGAGAGACAGAAGGAGGGATTTAAACTCTATCCCGGCACTGAGAGACACAATGCGGATTTAAACTCTATCCCAGCACTAAGAGACACAAGGAGGGATTTAAACTCTATCCCAGCACAAAGAGACACAATGAGTATTGAAACTCTATCCCGGCACTGACAGACAGAAGGAGGGATTTAAACTCTATCCCAGCACTGAGAGACACAAGGTGGGATTTAAACTCTATCCCAGTACTGAGAGACACAAGGAGGGATACGAAGGGTCATGAAGACTCGAAACGTCAACTCTTTTCTTCTCCGCCGATGCTGCCAGACCTGCTGAGTTTTTCCAGGTAATTCTGTTTTTGTTTTAAACTCTATCCCGGAACTGAGAGAGACACAAGGAGGGATTTAAACTCTATCCCGGCACTGAGAGACACAAGGAGGGATTTAAACTCTATCCCAGCACTGAGAGACACAAGGAGGGATTTAAACTCTATCCCAGCACTGAGAGACACAAGGAGGATTTAAACTCTATCCCAGCACTGAGAGACACAAGGAGGATTTAAACTCTATCCCATCACTGAGAGACACAATGAGGATTTAAACTCTATCCCATTGCTGAGAGACACAGGGAGGATTTAAACTCTATCCCAGCACTGAGAGACACAAGGAAAGATTTAAACTCTATCCCTGCACCGAGAGACACAAGGAGGGATTTAAACTCTATCCCAGCACTGAGAGAGACAAGGAGGATTTAAACTCTATCCCGGCACTGAGAGACAAAAGGAGGGAGTTAACCTTTATCTCGGCACTGAGAGACACAAGGAGGAATTTAAACTCAATCCCAGCACTGAGAGACACAAGGAGGGATTTAAACTCTATCCCAGCACTGAGAGACACAAGGAGGATTTAAACTCTATCCCAGATCTGAGAGACACAAGGAGGCATTTAAACTCTATCCCAGAACTGAGAGACACAAGGAGGGATTTAAACTCTATCCCGGCACTGAGAGACACAAGGAGGGATTTAATCTCTATCCCAGCACTCAGAGACACAAGGAGGATTTAAACTCTATCCCAGCACTGAGAGACACAAGGAGGGATTTAAACTGCATCCCGGCACTGAGAGACACAAGGAGGATTTAAACTCTATCCCAGCACTGAGAGAGACAAGGAGGATTTAAACTCTATCGCAGCACTGAGAGACACAAGGAGGATTTAAACTGTATCCCAGCACTGAGAGACACAAGGAGGGATTTAAACTCTATCCTAGCACTGAGAGACACAAGGAGGGATTTAAACTCTATCCCAGCACTGAGAGACACAAGGACGGATTTAAACTCTATCCCTGCACTGAGAGACACAAGGAGGATTTAAACTCTATCCCATCACTGAGAGACACAAGGAGGGATTTAAACTCTATCCATGCACTGAGAGAGACTAGGAGGGATATAAACTCTATCCCGGCACTGAAAGACACAATGAGGATTTAAAATCTATCCCAGCACTCAGAGACACAAGGAGGATTTAAACTCTATCCCAGCACTGAGAGACACAAGGAGGGATTTAAAATCTATCCCGGCACTGAGAGACACAAGGAGGATTTAAACTCTATCCCAGCACTGAGAGAGACAAGGAGGATTTAAACTCAATCGCAGCACTGAGAGACACAAGGAGGATTTAAACTGTATACCAGCACTCAGAGACACAAGGAGGATTTAAACTCTTTCCCAGCACTGAGAGACACAAGGAGGGATTTAAACTCTATCCCAGCACTGAGAGACACAAGGAGGATTTAAACTCTATCCCAGCACTGAGAGACACAAGGAGGGATTTAAACTCTATCCCAGCACTGAGAGAGACAAGGACGGATTTAAACTCTATCCCTGCACTGAGAGACACAAGGAGGATTTAAACTCTATCCCATCACTGAGAGACACAAGGAGGATTTAAAATCTATCCCAGCACTGAGAGACACAAGGAGGATTTAAACTCTATCCCAGCACTGAGAGAAACAAGGAGAGATTTAAACTCTATCCCTGCACCGAGAGACACAAGGAGGGATTTAAAATCTGTGCCAGCACTGAGAGAGACAAGGAGGATTTAAACTCTATCCCGGCACTGAGAGACAAAAGGGGGGAGTTAACCTCTATCTCGGCACTGAGAGACACAAGGAGTAATTTAAACTCAATCCCAGCACTGAGAGACACAAGGAGGGATTTAAACTCTATCCCAGCACTGAGAGACACAAGGAGGATTTAAACTCTATCCCAGCACTGAGAGACACAAGGAGGCATTTAAACTCTATCCCGGCACTCAGAGACACAAGGAGGGATTTAAACTCTATCCCAGCACTGAGAGACACAAGGAGGGATTTAAACTCTATCCCAGCACTGAGAGACACAAGGAGGGATTTAAACACTATCCCAGCACTGAGAGACACAAGGAGGGATTTAATCTCTATCCCAGCACTCAGAAACACAAGGAGGATTTAAAATCTATCCCAGCACTGAGAGACACAAGGAGGGATTTAAACTCTATCCCAGCACTGAGAGACACAAGGAGGATTTAAACTCTATCCCAGCACTGAGAGAGACAAGGAGGATGTAAACTCTATCGCAGCACTGAGAGACACAAGGAGGATTTAAACTGTATCCCAGCACTGAGAGACCCAAGGAGGGATTCAAACTCTATCCCAGCACTGAGAGACACAAGGAGGGATTTAAACTCTATCCCAGCACTGAGAGACACAAGGAGGATTTAAACTCTATCCCATCACTGAGAGACACAAGGAGGGATTTAAACTCTATCCAAGCACTGAGAGAGACGAGGAGGGATTTAAACTCTATCCCGGCACTGAAAGACACAATGAGGATTTAAACTCTATCCTAGCACTGAGAGACACAAGGAGGGATTTGAACTCTATCCCGGCACTGAGAGACACAATGCGGATTTAAACTCTATTCCAGCACTGAGAGACAGAAGGAGGGATTTAAACTCTATCCCGGCACTGAGAGATACAATGCGGATTTAAACTCTATCCCAGCACTAAGAGACACAAGGAGGGATTTAAACTCTATCCCAGCACAAAGAGACACAATGAGTATTGAAACTCTATCCCGGCACTGACAGACACAAGGAGGGATTTAAACACTATCCCAGCACTGAGAGACACAAGGAGGGATTTAAACTCTATCCCAGTACTGAGAGACACAAGGAGGGATTTAAACTCTATCCCAGCACTGAGAGACACAAGGAGGATTTAAACTCTATCCCAGCACTGAGAGACACAAGGAGGGATTTAAACTCTATCCCAGCACTGAGAGACACAAGGAGGGATTTAAACTCTATCCCAGCACTGAGAGACACAAGGATGGTTTTAAACTCTATCCCGGCACTGAGAGACACAAGGAGGGATTTAAACTCTATCCCAGCACTCAGAGACACAAGGAGGATTTAAACTCTTTCCCAGCACTGAGAGACACAAGGAGGGATTTAAACTCTATCCCAGCACTGAGAGACACAAGGAGGATTTAAACTCTATCCCAGCACTGAGAGACACAAGGAGGGATTTAAACTCTATCCCAGCACTGAGAGAGACAAGGACGGATTTAAACTCTATCCCTGCACTGAGAGACACAAGGAGGATTTAAACTCTATCCCATCACTGAGAGACACAAGGAGGATTTAAAATCTATCCCAGCACTGAGAGACACAAGGAGGATTTAAACTCTATCCCAGCACTGAGAGAAACAAGGAGAGATTTAAACTCTATCCCTGCACCGAGAGACACAAGGAGGGATTTAAAATCTGTGCCAGCACTGAGAGAGACAAGGAGGATTTAAACTCTATCCCGGCACTGAGAGACAAAAGGAGGGAGTTAACCTCTATCTCGGCACTGAGAGACACAAGGAGGAATTTAAACTCAATCCCAGCACTGAGAGACACAAGGAGGGATTTAAACTCTATCCCAGCACTGAGAGACACAAGGAGGATTTAAACTCTATCCCAGCACTGAGAGACACAAGGAGGCATTTAAACTCTATCCCGGCACTCAGAGACACAAGGAGGGATTTAAACTCTATCCCAGCACTGAGAGACACAAGGAGGGATTTAAACTCTATCCCAGCACTGAGAGACACAAGAAGGGATTTAAACTATATCCAGGCACTGAGAGACACAAGGAGGGATTTAATCTCTATCCCAGAACTCAGAGACACAAGGAGGATTTAAACACTATCCCAGCACTGAGAGACACAAGGAGGGATTGAAACTCTATCCCAGCACTGAGAGACACAAGGAGGATTTAAACTCTATCCCAGCACTGAGAGAGACAATGCGGATTTAAACTCTATCCCAGCACTGAGAGACACAAGGAGGATTTAAACTCGATCCCAGCACTGAGAGACACAAGGAGGGATTTAAACTCCATCCGAGCACTGAGAGACACAAGGATGGATTTAAACTCTATCCCAGCACTGAGAGACACAAGGAGGGATTTAAACACTATCCCAGCACTGAGAGACACAAGGAGGGATTTAATCTCTATCCCAGCACTCAGAGACACAAGGAGGATTTAAAATCTATCCCAGCACTGAGAGACACAAGGAGGGATTTAAACTCTATCCCAGCACTGAGAGACACAAGGAGGATTTAAACTCTATCCCAGCACTGAGAGAGACAAGGAGGATGTAAACTCTATCGCAGCACTGAGAGACACAAGGAGGATTTAAACTGTATCCCAGCACTGAGAGACCCAAGGAGGGATTCAAACTCTATCCCAGCACTGAGAGACACAAGGAGGGATTTAAGCTCTATCCCAGCACTGAGAGACACAAGGAGGATTTAAACTCTATCCCATCACTGAGAGACACAAGGAGGGATTAAAACTCTATCCAAGCACTGAGAAAGACGAGGAGGGATTTAAACTCTATCCCGGCACTGAAAGACACAATGAGGATTTAAACTCTATCCCAGCACTGAGAGACACAAGGAGGGAGTTGAACTCTATCCCGGCACTGAGAGACACAATGCGGATTTAAACTCTATTCCAGCACTGAGAGACAGAAGGAGGGATTTAAACTCTATCCCGGCACTGAGAGACACAATGCGGATTTAAACTCTATCCCAGCACTAAGAGACACAAGGAGGGATTTAAACTCTATCCCAGCACAAAGAGACACAATGAGTATTGAAACTCTATCCCGGCACTGACAGACACAAGGAGGGATTTAAACTCTATCCCAGCACTGAGAGACACAAGGAGGGATTTAAACTCTATCCCAGTACTGAGAGACACAAGGAGGGATTTAAACTCTATCCCAGCACTGAGAGACACAAGGAGGATTTAAACTCTATCCCAGCACTGAGAGACACAAGGAGGGATTTAAACTCTATCCCAGCACTGAGAGAGACAAGGACGGATTTAAACTCTATCCCTGCACTGAGAGACACAAGGAGGATTTAAACTCTATCCCATCACTGAGAGACACAAGGAGGATTTAAAATCTATCCCAGCACTGAGAGACACAAGGAGGATTTAAACTCTATCCCAGCACTGAGAGAAACAAGGAGAGATTTAAACTCTATCCCTGCACCGAGAGACACAAGGAGGGATTTAAAATCTGTGCCAGCACTGAGAGAGACAAGGAGGATTTAAACTCTATCCCGGCACTGAGAGACAAAAGGAGGGAGTTAACCTCTATCTCGGCACTGAGAGACACAAGGAGTAATTTAAACTCAATCCCAGCACTGAGAGACACAAGGAGGGATTTAAACTCTATCCCAGCACTGAGAGACACAAGGAGGATTTAAAATCTATCCCAGCACTGAGAGACACAAGGAGGCATTTAAACTCTATCCCGGCACTCAGAGACACAAGGAGGGATTTAAACTCTATCCCAGCACTGAGAGACACAAGGAGGGATTTAAACTCTATCCCAGCACTGAGAGACACAAGAAGGGATTTAAACTCTATCCAGGCACTGAGAGACACAAGGAGGGATTTAATCTCTATCCCAGAACTCAGAGACACAAGGAGGATTTAAACACTATCCCAGCACTGAGAGACACAAGGAGGGATTGAAACTCTATCCCAGCACTGAGAGACACAAGGAGGATTTAAACTCTATCCCAGCACTGAGAGAGACAATGCGGATTTAAACTCTATCCCAGCACTGAGAGACACAAGGAGGATTTAAACTCGATCCCAGCACTGAGAGACACAAGGAGGGATTTAAACTCTATCCGAGCACTGAGAGACACAAGGAGGGATTTAAACTCTATCCCAGCACTGAGAGACACAAGGAGGGATTTAAACACTATCCCAGCACTGAGAGACACAAGGAGGGATTTAATCTCTATCCCAGCACTCAGAGACACAAGGAGGATTTAAAATCTATCCCAGCACTGAGAGACACAAGGAGGGATTTAAACTCTATCCCAGCACTGAGAGACACAAGGAGGATTTAAACTCTATCCCAGCACTGAGAGAGACAAGGAGGATGTAAACTCTATCGCAGCACTGAGAGACACAAGGAGGATTTAAACTGTATCCCAGCACTGAGAGACCCAAGGAGGGATTCAAAATCTATCCCAGCACTGAGAGACACAAGGAGGGATTTAAACTCTATCCCAGCACTGAGAGACACAAGGAGGATTTAAACTCTATCCCATCACTGAGAGACACAAGGAGGGATTTAAACTCTATCCAAGCACTGAGAGAGACGAGGAGGGATTTAAACTCTATCCCGGCACTGAAAGACACAATGAGGATTTAAACTCTATCCCAGCACTGAGAGACACAAGGAGGGATTTGAACTCTATCCCGGCACTGAGAGACACAATGCGGATTTAAACTCTATTCCAGCACTGAGAGACAGAAGGAGGGATTTAAACTCTATCCCGGCACTGAGAGACACAATGCGGATTTAAACTCTATCCCAGCACTAAGAGACACAAGGAGGGATTTAAACTCTATCCCAGCACAAAGAGACACAATGAGTATTGAAACTCTATCCCGGCACTGACAGACACAAGGAGGGATTTAAACTCTATCCCAGCACTGAGAGACACAAGGAGGGATTTAAACTCTATCCCAGTACTGAGAGACACAAGGAGGGATACGAAGGGTCATGAAGACTCGAAACGTCAACTCTTTTCTTCTCCGCCGATGCTGCCAGACCTGCTGAGTTTTTCCATGTAATTCTGTTTTTGTTTTAAACTCTATCCCGGCACTGAGAGAGACAGAAGGAGGGATTTAAACTCTATCCCGGCACTGAGAGACACAAGGAGGGATTTAAACTCTATCCCAGCACTGAGAGACACAAGGAGGGATTTAAACTCTATCCCAGCACTGAGAGACACAAGGAGGATTTAAACTCTATCACAGCACTGAGAGACACAAGGAGGATTTAAACTCTATCCCATCACTGAGAGACACAATGAGGATTTAAACTCTATCCCAGCGCTGAGAGACACAGGGAGGATTTAAACTCTATCCCATCACTGAGAGACACAAGGAGGGATTTAAACTCTATCCAAGCACTGAGAGAGACGAGGAGGGATTTAAACTCTATCCCGGCACTGAAAGACACAATGAGGATTTAAACTCTATCCCAGCACTGAGAGACACAAGGAGGGATTTGAACTCTATCCCGGCACTGAGAGACACAATGCGGATTTAAACTCTATTCCAGCACTGAGAGACAGAAGGAGGGATTTAAACTCTATCCCGGCACTGAGAGACACAATGCGGATTTAAACTCTATCCCAGCACTAAGAGACACAAGGAGGGATTTAAACTCTATCCCAGCACTGAGAGACACAAGGAGGGATTTAAACTCTATCCCGGCACTGAGAGACACAAGGAGGATTTAAACTCTATCCCAGCACTGAGAGAGACAAGGAGGATTTAAACTCAATCGCAGCACTGAGAGACACAAGGAGGATTTAAACTGTATCCCAGCACTGAGAGACACAAGGAGGGATTTAAACTCTATCCCAGCACTGAGAGACACAAGGAGGATTTAAACTCTATCCCAGCACTGAGAGACACAAGGAGGCATTTAAACTCTATCCCGGCACTCAGAGACACAAGGAGGGATTTAAACTCTATCCCAGCACTGAGAGACACAAGGAGGGATTTAAACTCTATCCCAGCACTGAGAGACACAAGGAGGGATTTAAACTCTATCCCGGCACTGAGAGACACAAGGAGGGATTTAATCTCTATCCCAGCACTCAGAGACACAAGGAGGATTTAAACTCTATCCCAGCACTGAGAGACACAAGGAGGGATTGAAACTCTATCCCAGCACTGAGAGACACAAGGAGGATTTAAACTCTATCCCAGCACTGAGAGAGACAAGGCGGATTTAAACTCTATCCCAGCACTGAGATACACAAGGAGGATTTAAACTCGATCCCAGCACTGAGACACACAAGGAGGGATTTAAACTCTATCCGAGCACTGAGAGACACAAGGAGGGATTTAAACTCTATCCCAGCACTGAGCGACACAAGGAGGGATTTAAACTCTATCCCGGCACTGAGAGACACAAGGAGGGATTTAATCTCTATCCCAGCACTCAGAGACACAAGGAGGATTTAAACTCTATCCCAGCACTGAGAGACACAAGGAGGGATTTAAACTCTATCCCAGCACTGAGAGACACAAGGAGGATGTAAACTCTATCGCAGCACTGAGAGACACAAGGAGGATTTAAACTGTATCCCAGCACTGAGAGACCCAAGGAGGGATTCAAACTCTATCCCAGCACTGAGAGACACAAGGAGGGATTTAAACTCTATCCCAGCACTGAGAGACACAAGGACGGATTTAAACTCTATCCCTGCACTGAGAGACACAAGGAGGATTTAAACTCTATCCCATCACTGAGAGACACAAGGAGGGATTTAAACTCTATCCAAGCACTGAGAGAGAAAAGAGGAGGGATTTAAACTCTATCCCGGCACTGAAAGACACAATGAGGATTTAAACTCTATCCCAGCACTGAGAGACACAAGGAGGGATTTGAACTCTATCCCGGCACTGAGAGACACAATGCGGATTTAAACTCAATTCCAGCACTGAGAGACAGAAGGAGGGATTTAAACTCTATCCCGGCACTGAGAGACACAATGCGGATTTAAACTCTATCCCAGCACTAAGAGACACAAGGAGGGATTTAAACTCTATCCCAGCACAAAGAGACACAATGAGTATTGAAACTCTATCCCGGCACTGACAGACAGAAGGAGGGATTTAAACTCTATCCCAGCACTGAGAGACACAAGGTGGGATTTAAACTCTATCCCAGTACTGAGAGACACAAGGAGGGATACGAAGGGTCATGAAGACTCGAAACGTCAACTCTTTTCTTCTCCGCCGATGCTGCCAGACCTGCTGAGTTTTTCCAGGTAATTCTGTTTTTGTTTTAAACTCTATCCCGGAACTGAGAGAGACACAAGGAGGGATTTAAACTCTATCCCGGCACTGAGAGACACAAGGAGGGATTTAAACTCTATCCCAGCACTGAGAGACACAAGGAGGGATTTAAACTCTATCCCAGCACTGAGAGACACAAGGAGGATTTAAACTCTATCCCAGCACTGAGAGACACAAGGAGGATTTAAACTCTATCCCATCACTGAGAGACACAATGAGGATTTAAACTCTATCCCATTGCTGAGAGACACAGGGAGGATTTAAACTCTATCCCAGCACTGAGAGACACAAGGAAAGATTTAAACTCTATCCCTGCACCGAGAGACACAAGGAGGGATTTAAACTCTATCCCAGCACTGAGAGAGACAAGGAGGATTTAAACTCTATCCCGGCACTGAGAGAAAAAAGGAGGGAGTTAACCTTTATCTCGGCACTGAGAGACACAAGGAGGAATTTAAACTCAATCCCAGCACTGAGAGACACAAGGAGGGATTTAAACTCTATCCCAGCACTGAGAGACACAAGGAGGATTTAAACTCTATCCCAGATCTGAGAGACACAAGGAGGCATTTAAACTCTATCCCAGAACTGAGAGACACAAGGAGGGATTTAAACTCTATCCCGGCACTGAGAGACACAAGGAGGGAATTAATCTCGATCCCAGCACTCAGAGACACAAGGAGGATTTAAACTCTATCCCAGCACTGAGAGACACAAGGAGGGATTTAAACTGCATCCCGGCACTGAGAGACACAAGGAGGATTTAAACTCTATCCCAGCACTGAGAGAGACAAGGAGGATTTAAACTCTATCGCAGCACTGAGAGACACAAGGAGGATTTAAACTGTATCCCAGCACTGAGAGACACAAGGAGGGATTTAAACTCTATCCTAGCACTGAGAGACACAAGGAGGGATTTAAACTCTATCCCAGCACTGAGAGACACAAGGACGGATTTAAACTCTATCCCTGCACTGAGAGACACAAGGAGGATTTAAACTCTATCCCATCACTGAGAGACACAAGGAGGGATTTAAACTCTATCCATGCACTGAGAGAGACTAGGAGGGATATAAACTCTATCCCGGCACTGAAAGACACAATGAGGATTTAAACTCTATCCCAGCACTCAGAGACACAAGGAGGATTTAAACTCTATCCCAGCACTGAGAGACACAAGGAGGGATTTAAACTCTATCCCGGCACTGAGAGACACAAGGAGGATTTAAACTCTATCCCAGCACTGAGAGAGACAAGGAGGATTTAAACTCAATCGCAGCACTGAGAGACACAAGGAGGATTTAAACTGTATACCAGCACTGAGAGAGACAAGGAGGATTTAAACTGTATACCAGCACTGAGAGACACAAGGAGGGATTTAAACTCTATCCCAGCACTGAGAGACACAAGGACGGATTTAAACTCTATCTCAGCACTGAGAGACAGAAGGAGGATTTAAACTCTATCCCTGCACTGAGAGACACAAGGAGGGATTTAAACTCTATCCCAGCACAGAGAGACACAAGGAGGGATTTAAACTCTATCCCAGCACTGAGAGACACAAGGAGGATTTAAACTCTATCCCTGCACTGAGAGACACAAGGAGGGATTTAAACTCTATCCCAGCACAGAGAGACACAAGGAGGGATTTAAACTCTAGCCCAGCACTGAGAGACACAAGGAGGATTTGAACTCTGTCCCAGCATTAAATGACACAAGGAGGGATTTAAACTCTATCCCGGTACTGAGAGACACAAGGTGGGATATAAACTCTATCCCAGCACTGAGAGAGACAAGGAGGGATTTAAACTCTATCCCAGCACTGAGAGACACAAGGAGGATTTAATCTCTATCCCAGCACTGAGAGATACAAGGAGGGATTTAAACTCTATCCCGGCACTCAGAGACACAAGGAGGGATTTAAACTCTATCCCAGCACTGAGAGACACAAGGAGGGATTTAAAATCTATCCCAGCACTGAGAGACACAAGGAGGGATTTAAACTCTATCCCAGCACTGAGAGACACAAGGAGGGATTTAAACTCAATGCCAGCACTAAGAGTCACAAAGAGGATTTAAACTCTATCCCAGCACAAAGAGACACAATGAGTATTTAAACTCTATCCCGGCACTGACAGACACAAGGAGGGATTTAAACTCTATCCCAGCACTGAGAGACACAAGGAGGGATTTAAACTCTATCCCAGTACTGAGAGACACAAGGAGGGATTTAAACTCTATCCCGGCACTGAGAGAGACACAAGGAGGGATTTAAACTCTATCCCGGCACTGATAGACACAAGGAGGGATTTAAATTCTATCCCAGCACTGAGAGACAGAAGGAGGAATTCAAACACTATCCCAGCACTGAGAGACACAAGGAGGATTTAAACTCTATCCCAGCACTGAGAGACACAAGGAGGATTTAAACTCTATCCCATTACTGAGAGACACAATGAGGATTTAAACTCTATCCCAGCGCTGAGAGACACAGGGAGGATTTAAACTCTATCCCAGCACTGAGAGACACAAGGAGAGATTTAAACTCTCTCCCTGCACCGAGAGACACAAGGAGGGATTTAAACTCTATCCCAGCACTGAGAGAGACAAGGAGGATTTAAACTCTATCCCGGCACTGAGAGACAAAAGGAGGGAGTTAACCTCTATCTCGGCACTGAGAGACACAGGGAGGAATTTAAACTCAATCCCAGCACTGAGAGACACAAGGAGGCATTTAAACTCTGTCCCGGCACTCAGAGACACAAGGAGGGATTTAAACTCTACCCCAGCACTGAGAGACACAAGGAGGGATTTAAACTCTATCCCAGCACTGAGAGACACAAGGAGGGATTTAATCTCTATCCCGGCACTGAGAGACACAAGGAGGGATTTAATATCTATCCCAGCACTCTGAGACACAAGGAGAGATTTAAACTCTATCCCAGCACTGAGAGACACAAGGAGTGATTTAAACTCTATCCCGGTACTGAGAGACACAAGGAGGGATTTAAACTCTATCCCAGCACTGAGAGACACAAGGAGGATTTAAACTCTATCCCAGCACTGAGAGACACAAGGAGGGATTTAAACTCTATCCCGGCATTCAGAGACACAAGGAGGGATTTAAACTCTCCCCCAGCACTGAGAGACACAAGGAGGGATTTAAAATCTATCCCAGCACTGAGAGACACAAGGAGGGATTTAAACTCTATCCCAGCACTGAGAGACACAAGGAGGGATTTAAACTCTTTCCCAGCACTAAGAGACACAAAGAGGATTTAAACTCTATCCCAGCACAAAGAGACACAATGAGTATTGAAACTCTATCCCGGCACTGACAGACACAAGGAGGGATTTAAACTCTATCCCAGCACTGAGAGACACAAGGAGGATTTAAACTCTATCCCAGCACTGAGAGAGACAACGAGGATTTAAACTCTATCCCAGCACTGAGTGACACAAGGAGGATTTAAACCTCATTCCCAGCACTGAGAGTCACAAGGAGGGATTTAAACTCTATCCCAGCACTGAGAGACACAAGGAGGGATTTAAACTCTATCCCAGCACTGAGAGACACAAGGAGGGATTTAAACTCTATCCCGGCACTGAGAGACACAAGGAGGGATTTAATCTCTATCCCAGCACTCAGAGACACAAGGAGGATTTAAACTCTATCCCAGCACTGAGAGACACAAGGAGGGATTTAAACTCTATCCCAGCACTGAGAGACACAAGGAGGATTTAAACTGTATCCCAGCACTGTGTGAGAAAAGGAGGATTTAAACTCTATCGCAGCACTGAGAGACACAAGGAGGATTTAAAATGTATCCCTGCACTGAGAGACACAAGGAGGGATTTAAACTCTATCCCAGCACTGAGAGACACAAGGAAGGATTTAAACTCTATCCCAGCACTGAGAGACATAAGGACGGATTTAAACTCTATCCCTGCACTGAGAGACACAAGGAGGATTTAAACTCTATCCAATCACTGAGAGACACAAGGAGGGATTTAAACTCTATCCAAGCACTGAGAGACGAGGAGGGATTTAAACTCTATCCCGGCACTGAAAGACACAATGAGGATTTAAACTCTGTCCCAGCACTGAGAGACACAAGGAGGGATTTAAACTCTATCCCAGCACTGAGAGACACAAGGAGGGATTTAAACTCTATCCCAGCACTGAGAGACACAAGGAGGATTTGAAATCTGTCCCAGCATTAAATGACACAAGGAGGGATTTAAACTCTATCCCAGAACGGAGAGACTCAAGGAGGGATATAAACTCTATCCCAGCATGAGAGATACACGAGGGATTTAAACTCTATCCCGGCACTGAGAGACACAATGCGGATTTAAACTCTATCCCAGCACTGAGAGACACAAGGAGGGATTTAAACTCTATCCCGGCACTGAGAGACACAATGCGGATTTAAATTCTATCCCAGCATTGAGAGACACAAGGAGGGATTTAAACTCCATCCCAGCACTGAGAGACACAAGGAGGGATTTAAACTGTATCCCAGCACTGAGAGACACAAGGAGGGATTAAAACTCTATCCCTGCACTGAGAGACACAAGGAGGATTTAAACACTATCCCATCACTGAGAGACACAAGGAGGGATTTAAAATCTATCCCAGCACTGAGAGAGACTAGGAGGGATTTAAACTCTATCCCGGCACTGAAAGACACAATGAGGATTTAAACTCTATCCCAGGACTGAGAGACACAAAAAGGGATTTAAAATCTTTCCCAGCACTGAGAGACACAAGGAGGGATTTAAACTCTATCCCAGCACTGAGAGACACAAGGAGGGATTTAAACTCCATCCCAGCACTGAGGGACACAAGGAGGATTTAAACTCTATCCCAGCACTGAGAAACACAAGGAGGGATTTAAACTCTATCCCAGCGCTGAGAGACACAAGGAGGGATTTAAACTCTATCCCGGCACTGAGAGACACAATGCGGATTTAAACTCTATCCCAGCACTGAGAGACAGAAGGAGGGATTTAAACTCTATCCCGGCACTAAGAGACTCAATGCGGATTTAAACTCTATCCCAGCACTAAGAGACACAAGGAGGGATTTAAACTCTAACCCAGCACAAAGAGACACAATGAGTATTGAAACTCGATCCCGGCACTGACAGACACAAGGAGGGATTTAAACTCTATCCCAGTACTGAGAGACACAAGGAGGGATTTAAACTCTATCCCAGTACTGAGAGACAAAAGGAGGGATTTAAACTCTATCCCAGCACTGAGGGACACAAGGAGGATTTCAACCCTATCCCAGCACTGAGAAACACAAGGAGGGATTTAAACACTATCCCAGCGCCGAGAGACACAAGGTGGGATTTAAACGCTATCCCGGCACAGAGAGACACAATGCGGATTTAAACTCTATCCCAGCACTGAGAGACACAAGGAGGGATTTAAACTCTATCCCGGCACTGAGAGACACAATGCGGATTTAAACTCTATCCCAGAACTAAGAGACACAAGGAGGATTTAAACTCTATCCCAGCACTGAGAGACAAAAGGAGGATTTAAACTCTATCCCGGCACTGAGAGACACAAGGAGGGATTTAAACTCTATCCCAGCACTGAGAGACACAAGGAGGATTTAAACTCTATCCCAGCACTGAGAGACACAGGGAGGATTTAAACTCAATCCCATCACTGAGTGACACAATGAGGATTTAAAATCAATCCCAGTGCTGAGAGACACAGGGAGGATTTAAACTCTATCCCAACACTGAGAGACACAAGGAGTGATTTAAACTGTATCCCTGCACCGAGAGACACAAGGAGGGATTTAAACTCTATCCCAGCACTGAGAGAGACAAGGAGGATTTAAACTCTATGCCGGCACTGAGAGACAAAAGGAGGGATTTAACCTCCATCTCAGCACTGAGAGACACAAGGAGGGATTTAAACTCTATCCCAGCACTGAGAGACACAAGGAGGGATTTAAAGTATATCCCAGCACTGAGAGACACAAGGAGGGATTTAAACTCTATCCCAGCTCTAAGAGACACAAAGAGGATTTAAACTCTATCCCAGCACAAAGAGACAGAATGAGTATTTAAACTCTATCCCGGCACTGACAGACACAAGGAGGGATTTAAACTCAATCCCACACTGAGAGACACAAGGAGGGATTTAAACTCTATCCCAGTACTGAGAGACACAAGGAGGGATTTAAACTCTATCGCGGCACTGAGAGAGACACAAGGAGGGATTTAAACTCTATCCCAGCACTGAGAGAGACAAGGAGGATTTAAACTCTATCCCGGCACTGAGAGACAAAAGGAGGGATTTAAACTCTATCCCGGCACTGAGAGAGACACAAGGAGGGATTTAAACTCTATCCCAGCACTGAGAGAGACAAGGAGGATTTAAACTCTATCTCGGCACTGAGAGACACAGGGAGGAATTTAAACTCAATCCGAGCACTGAGAGACACAAGGAGGGAATTAAACTCTATCCCAGCACTAAGAGACACAAGGAGGATTTAAACTCTATCCCAGCACTGAGAGACACAAGGAGGCATTTAAACTCTGTCCCGGCACTCAGAGACACAAGGAGGGATTTAAACTCTATCCCGGCACTGAGAGACACAAGGAGGGATTTAAACTCTATCCCAGCACTGAGAGACACAAGGAGGGATTTAAACTCTATCCCGGCACTGAGAGACCCAAGGAGGGATTTAAACTCTATCCCAGCACTGAGAGACACAAGGAGGATTTAAACTCTATCCCAGCACTGAGAGACACAAGGAGGGATTTAAACTCTATCCCGGCACTCAGAGACACAAGGAGGGATTTAAACTCTCCCCCAGCACTGAGAGACACAAGGAGGGATTTAAAATCTATCCCAGCACTGAGAGACACAAGGAGGGATTTAAACTCTATCCCAGCACTGAGACACAAGGAGGGATTTAAACTCTATCCCAGCACTAAGAGACACAAAGAGGATTTAAACTCTATCCCAGCACAAAGAGACACAATGAGTATTGAAACTCTATCCCGGCACTGACAGACACAAGGAGGGATTTAAACTCTATCCCAGCACTGAGAGACACAAGGAGGGATTTAAACTCTATCCCAGCACTGAGAGACACAAGGAGGATTTAAACTCTATCCCAGCACTGAGAGAGACAAAGAGGATTTAAACTCTATCCCAGCACTGAGAGACACAAGGAGGATTTAAACCTCATTCCCAGCACTGAGAGACACAAGGAGGGATTTAAACTCTATCCCAGCACTGAGAGACACAAGGAGGGATTTAAACTCTATCCCAGCACTGAGAGACACAAGGAGGGATTTAAACTCTATCCCGGCACTGAGAGACACAAGGAGGGATTTAATCTCTATCCCAGCACTCAGAGACACAAGGAGGATTTAAACTCTATCCCAGCACTGAGAGACACAAGGAGGGATTTAAACTCTATCCCAGCACTGAGAGACACAAGGAGGATTTAAACTCTATCCCAGCACTGAGAGAGACAAGGAGGATTTAAACTCTATCGCAGCACTGAGAGACACAAGGAGGGATTTAAACTCTATCCCAGCACTGAGAGACACAAGGAAGGATTTAAACTCTATCCCAGCATGAAAGACACAAGGACGGATTTAAACTCTATCCCTGCACTGAGAGACACAAGGAGGATTTAAACTCTATCCCATCACTGAGAGACACAAGGAGGGATTTAAAGTCTATCCAAGCACTGAGAGACGAGGAGGGATTTAAACTCTATCCCGGCACTGAAAGACAAAATGAGGATTTAAACTCTGTCCCAGCACTGAGTGACACAAGGAGGGATTTAAACACTATCCCAGCACTGAGAGACACAAGGAGGGATTTAAACTCTATCCCAGCACTGAGAGACACAAGGAGGAATTTAAACTCAATCCCAGCACTGAGAAACACAAGGAGGGATTTAAACTCTATCCCAGCACTGAGAGACACAAGGAGGATTTAAACTCTATCCCAGCACTGAGAGACACAATGAGGATTTAAACTCTATCCCGGCACTGAGAGACACAATGCGGATTTAAACTCTATCCCAGCACTGAGAGACACACGGAGGGATTTAAACTCTATCCGGGCACTGAGAGACACAATGCGGATTTAAACTCTATCCCAGCACTGACAGAGACAAGGAGGATTTAAACTCTATCGCAGCACTGAGAGACACAAGGAGGATTTAAACTGTATCCCAGCACTGAGAGACACAAGGAGGGATTTAAACTCTATCCCAGCACTGAGAGACACAAGGAGGGATTTAAACTCTATCCCAGCTCTAAGAGACACAAAGAGGATTTAAACTCTATCCCAGCACAAAGAGACAGAATGAGTATTTAAACTCTATCCCGGCACTGACAGACACAAGGAGGGATTTAAACTCAATCCCACACTGAGAGACACAAGGAGGGATTTAAACTCTATCCCAGTACTGAGAGACACAAGGAGGGATTTAAACTCTATCGCGGCACTGAGAGAGACACAAGGAGGGATTTAAACTCTATCCCAGCACTGAGAGAGACAAGGAGGATTTAAACTCTATCCCGGCACTGAGAGACAAAAGGAGGGATTTAAACTCTATCCCGGCACTGAGAGAGACACAAGGAGGGATTTAAACTCTATCCCAGCACTGAGAGAGACAAGGAGGATTTAAACTCTATCTCGGCACTGAGAGACACAGGGAGGAATTTAAACTCAATCCGAGCACTGAGAGACACAAGGAGGGAATTAAACTCTATCCCAGCACTAAGAGACACAAGGAGGATTTAAACTCTATCCCAGCACTGAGAGACACAAGGAGGCATTTAAACTCTGTCCCGGCACTCAGAGACACAAGGAGGGATTTAAACTCTATCCCGGCACTGAGAGACACAAGGAGGGATTTAAACTCTATCCCAGCACTGAGAGACACAAGGAGGGATTTAAACTCTATCCCGGCACTGAGAGACCCAAGGAGGGATTTAAACTCTATCCCAGCACTGAGAGACACAAGGAGGATTTAAACTCTATCCCAGCACTGAGAGACACAAGGAGGGATTTAAACTCTATCCCGGCACTCAGAGACACAAGGAGGGATTTAAACTCTCCCCCAGCACTGAGAGACACAAGGAGGGATTTAAAATCTATCCCAGCACTGAGAGACACAAGGAGGGATTTAAACTCTATCCCAGCACTGAGACACAAGGAGGGATTTAAACTCTATCCCAGCACTAAGAGACACAAAGAGGATTTAAACTCTATCCCAGCACAAAGAGACACAATGAGTATTGAAACTCTATCCCGGCACTGACAGACACAAGGAGGGATTTAAACTCTATCCCAGCACTGAGAGACACAAGGAGGGATTTAAACTCTATCCCAGCACTGAGAGACACAAGGAGGATTTAAACTCTATCCCAGCACTGAGAGAGACAAAGAGGATTTAAACTCTATCCCAGCACTGAGAGACACAAGGAGGATTTAAACCTCATTCCCAGCACTGAGAGACACAAGGAGGGATTTAAACTCTATCCCAGCACTGAGAGACACAAGGAGGGATTTAAACTCTATCCCAGCACTGAGAGACACAAGGAGGGATTTAAACTCTATCCCGGCACTGAGAGACACAAGGAGGGATTTAATCTCTATCCCAGCACTCAGAGACACAAGGAGGATTTAAACTCTATCCCAGCACTGAGAGACACAAGGAGGGATTTAAACTCTATCCCAGCACTGAGAGACACAAGGAGGATTTAAACTCTATCCCAGCACTGAGAGAGACAAGGAGGATTTAAACTCTATCGCAGCACTGAGAGACACAAGGAGGGATTTAAACTCTATCCCAGCACTGAGAGACACAAGGAAGGATTTAAACTCTATCCCAGCATGAAAGACACAAGGACGGATTTAAACTCTATCCCTGCACTGAGAGACACAAGGAGGATTTAAACTCTATCCCATCACTGAGAGACACAAGGAGGGATTTAAAGTCTATCCAAGCACTGAGAGACGAGGAGGGATTTAAACTCTATCCCGGCACTGAAAGACAAAATGAGGATTTAAACTCTGTCCCAGCACTGAGTGACACAAGGAGGGATTTAAACACTATCCCAGCACTGAGAGACACAAGGAGGGATTTAAACTCTATCCCAGCACTGAGAGACACAAGGAGGAATTTAAACTCAATCCCAGCACTGAGAAACACAAGGAGGGATTTAAACTCTATCCCAGCACTGAGAGACACAAGGAGGATTTAAACTCTATCCCAGCACTGAGAGACACAATGAGGATTTAAACTCTATCCCGGCACTGAGAGACACAATGCGGATTTAAACTCTATCCCAGCACTGAGAGACACACGGAGGGATTTAAACTCTATCCGGGCACTGAGAGACACAATGCGGATTTAAACTCTATCCCAGCACTGACAGAGACAAGGAGGATTTAAACTCTATCGCAGCACTGAGAGACACAAGGAGGATTTAAACTGTATCCCAGCACTGAGAGACACAAGGAGGGATTTAAACTCTATCCCAGCATTGAGAGACACAAGGATGGATTTAAACTCTATCCCTGCACTGAGAGACACAAGGAGGATTTAAACTCTATCCCATCACTGAGAGACACAAGGAGGGATTTAAACTGTATCCAAGCACTGAGAGAGACTAGGAGGGATTTAAACTCTATCCCAGCACTGAGAGACACAAGGAGGGATTTAAACTCTATCCCAGCACTGAGAAACACAAGGAGGGATTTAAACTCTATCCCAGAACTGAGAGACACAAGGAGGGATATAAACTCTATCCCAGCATGAGAGATACAAGGAGGGATTTAAACTCTATCCCGGCACTGAGAGACACAAAGCGGATTTATCTCTATCCCAGCACTGAGAGACACACGGAGGGATTTAAACTCTATCCCGGCACTGAGAGACACAACGCGGATTTAAACTCTATCCCAGCATTGAGAGACACAAGGAGGGATTTAAACTCCATCCCAGCACTGAGAGACACAAGGAGGGATTTAAACTGTATCCCAGCACTGAGAGACACAAGGAGGATTTAAACTCTATCCCAGCACTGAGAGAGACAAGGAGGATTTAAACTCTATCGCGGCACTGAGAGACACAAGGAGGATTTAAACTGTATCCCAGCACTGAGAGACACAAGGACGGATTTAAACTCTATCCCAGCACTGAGAGACACAAGGAGGGATTTAAAATATATC
Organism: Isurus oxyrinchus; assembly: GCA_026770705.1. Lineage (NCBI taxonomy): Eukaryota > Metazoa > Chordata > Chondrichthyes > Lamniformes > Lamnidae > Isurus > Isurus oxyrinchus. Next base: position 413,037 of record JANJGN010000293.1, on the reverse strand, counting down.
CCAGCACTGAGAGACACAAGGAGGGATTTAAACTCTATCCCAGCACTGAGAGACACAAGGAGGGATTTAAACTCTATCCCAGCACTGAGAAACACAAGGAGGGATTTAAACTCTCTCCCAGAACTGAGAGACACAAGGAGGGATATAAACTCTATCCCAGCATGAGAGATACAAGGAGGGATTTAAACTCTATCCCGGCACAGAGAGACACAAAGCGGATTTAAACTCTATCCCAGCACTGAGAGACACAAGGAGGGATTTAAACTCTATCCCGGCACTGAGAGACACAATGCGGATTTAAACTCTATCCCAGCATTGACAGACACAAGGAGGGATTTAAACTCCATCCCAGCACTGAGAGACACAAGGAGGGATTTAAACTGTATCCCAGCACTGAGAGACACAAAGAGGGATTAAAACTCTATCCCTGCACTGAGAGACACAAGGAGGGTTTAAACTCTATCCCATCACTGAGAGACACAAGGAGGGATTTAAACTCTATCCCAGCACTGAGAGAGACTAGGAGGGATTTAAACTCTATCCCGGCACTGAAAGACACAATGAGGATTTAAACTCTATCCCAGCACTGAGAGACACAAGGACGGACTTAAACTCTATCCCTGCACTGAGAGACACAAGGAGGATTGAAACTCTATCCCAGCACTGAGAGACACAAGGATGGATTTAAACTCTATCCATGCACTGAGAGAGACTAGGAGGGATTTAAACTCTATCCCGGCACTGAAAGACACAATGAGGATTTAAACTCTATCCCAGCACTGAGAGACACAAGGAGGGATTTAAACTCTATCCCAGCACTGAGAGACACAAGGAGGGATTTAAACTCTATCCCAGCACTGAGAGACACAAGGAGGGATTTAAACTCTATCCCAGCACTGAGAAACACAAGGAGGGATTTAAACTCTATCCCAGAACTGAGAGACACAAGGAGGGATATAAACTCTATCCCAGCATGAGAGATACAAGGAGGGATTTAAACTCTATCCCGGCACTGAGAGACACAATGCGGATTTAAACTCTATCCCAGCACTGAGAGACAAACGGAGGGATTTAAACTCTATCCCGGCACTGAGAGACACAATGCGGATTTAAACTCTATCCCAGCATTGAGAGACACAAGGAGGGATTTAAACTCCATCCCAGCACTGAGAGACACAAGGAGGGATTTAAACTCTATCCCAGCACTGAGAGACACAGGGAGGGATTTAAACTCTATCCCAGCACTGAGAGACACAAGGAGGCATTTAAACTCTATCCCGGCACTGAGAGACACAAGGAGGGATTTGCTCTCTATCCCAGCACTCAGAGACACAAGGAGGATTTAAACTCTATCCCAGCACTGAGAGACACAAGGAGGGATTTAAACTCTATCCCAGCACTGAGAGACACAAGGAGGATTTAAACTCTATCCCAGCACTGAGAGACACAAGGAGGGATTTAAACTCTATCCCAGCACTGAGAAACACAAGGAGGGATTTAAACTCTATCCCGGCACTGAGAGAGACACAAGGAGGGATTTAAACTCTATCCCAGCACTGAGAGAGACAAGGAGGATTTAAACTCTATCTCGGCACTGAGAGACACAGGGAGGAATTTAAACTCAATCCCAGCACTGAGAGACACAAGGAGGGAATTAAACTCTATCCCAGCACTAAGAGACACAAGGAGGATTTAAACTCTATCCCAGCACTGAGAGACACAAGGAGGCATTTAAACTCTGTCCCGGCACTCAGAGACACAAGGAGGGATTTAAACTCTATCCCGGCACTGAGAGACACAAGCAGGGATTTAAACTCTATCCCAGCACTGAGAGACACAAGGAGGGATTTAAACTCTATCCCGGCAATGAGAGACACAAGGAGGGATTTAAACTCTATCCCAGCACTGAGAGACACAAGGAGGGTTTAAACTCTATCCCAGCACTGAGAGACACAAGGAGGGATTTAAACTCTATCCCGGCACTCAGAGACACAAGGAGGGATTTAAACTCTCCCCCAGCACTGAGAGACACAAGGAGGGATTTAAAATCTATCCCAGCACTGAGAGACACAAGGAGGGATTTAAACTCTATCCCAGCACTGAGACACAAGGAGGGATTTAAACTCTATCCCAGCACTAAGAGACACAAAGAGGATTTAAACTCAATCCCAGCACAAAGAGACACAATGAGTATTGAAACTCTATCCCGGCACTGACAGACACAAGGAGGGATTTAAACTCTATCCCAGCACTGAGAGACACAAGGAGGGATTTAAACTCTATCCCAGCACTGAGAGACACAAGGAGGATTTAAACTCTATCCCAGCACTGAGAGAGACAACGAGGATTTAAACTCTATCCCAGCACTGAGAGACACAAGGAGGATTTAAACCTCATTCCCAGCACTGAGAGACACAAGGAGGGATTTAAACTCTATCCCAGCACTGAGAGACACAAGGAGGGATTTAAACTCTATCCCAGCACTGAGAGACACAAGGAGGGATTTAAACTCTATCCCGGCACTGAGAGACACAAGGAGGGATTTAATCTCTATCCCAGCACTCAGAGACACAAGGAGGATTTAAACTCTATCCCAGCACTGAGAGACACAAGGAGGGATTTAAACTCTATCCCAGCACTGAGAGACACAAGGAGGATTTAAACTCTATCCCAGCACTGAGAGAGACAAGGAGGATTTAAACTCTATCGCAGCACTGAGAGACACAAGGAGGGATTTAAACTCTATCCCAGCACTGAGAGACACAAGGAAGGATTTAAACTCTATCCCAGCATGAAAGACACAAGGACGGATTTAAACTCTATCCCTGCACTGAGAGACACAAGGAGGATTTAAACTCTATCCCATCACTGAGAGACACAAGGAGGGATTTAAACTCTATCCAAGCACTGAGAGACGAGGAGGGATTTAAACTCTATCCCGGCACTGAAAGACAAAATGAGGATTTAAACTCTGTCCCAGCACTGAGTGACACAAGGAGGGATTTAAACACTATCCCAGCACTGAGAGACACAAGGAGGGATTTAAACTCTATCCCAGCACTGAGAGACACAAGGAGGGATTTAAACTCTATCCCAGCACTGAGAAACACAAGGAGGGATTTAAACTCTATCCCAGAACGGAGAGACACAAGGAGGGATATAAACTCTATCCCAGCATGAGAGATACACGAGGGATTTAAACTCTATCCCGGCACTGAGAGAGACAAGGAGGGATTTAAACTCTATCCCGGCACCGAGTGACACAATGCGGATTTAAACTCTATCCCAGCACTGAGTGACACAAGGAGGTATTTAAACTCTATCCCAGCACTGAGAGACAAAAGGAGGGAGTTAACCTCTATCTCGGCACTGAGAGACACAAGGAGGAATTTAAACTCAATCCCAGCACTGAGAAACACAAGGAGGGATTTAAACTCTATCCCAGCACTGAGAGACACAAGGAGGATTTAAACTCTATCCCAGCACTGAGAGACACAATGAGGATTTAAACTCTATCCCGGCACTGAGAGACACAATGCGGATTTAAACTCTATCCCAGCACTGAGAGACACACGGAGGGATTTAAACTCTATCCGGGCACTGAGAGACACAATGCGGATTTAAACTCTATCCCAGCACTGAGAGAGACAAGGAGGATTTAAACTCTATCGCAGCACTGAGAGACACAAGGAGGATTTAAACTGTATCCCAGCACTGAGAGACACAAGGAGGGATTTAAACTCTATCCCAGCATTGAGAGACACAAGGATGGATTTAAACTCTATCCCTGCACTGAGAGACACAAGGAGGATTTAAACTCTATCCCATCACTGAGAGACACAAGGAGGGATTTAAACTCTATCCAAGCACTGAGAGAGACTAGGAGGGATTTAAACTCTATCCCAGCACTGAGAGACACAAGGAGGGATTTAAACTCTATCCCAGCACTGAGAAACACAAGGAGGGATTTAAACTCTATCCCAGAACTGAGAGACACAAGGAGGGATATAAACTCTATCCCAGCATGAGAGATACAAGGAGGGATTTAAACTCTATCCCGGCACTGAGAGACACAAAGCGGATTTATCTCTATCCCAGCACTGAGAGACACACGGAGGGATTTAAACTCTATCCCGGCACTGAGAGACACAACGCGGATTTAAACTCTATCCCAGCATTGAGAGACACAAGGAGGGATTTAAACTCCATCCCAGCACTGAGAGACACAAGGAGGGATTTAAACTGTATCCCAGCACTGAGAGACACAAGGAGGATTTAAACTCTATCCCAGCACTGAGAGAGACAAGGAGGATTTAAACTCTATCGCGGCACTGAGAGACACAAGGAGGATTTAAACTGTATCCCAGCACTGAGAGACACAAGGACGGATTTAAACTCTATCCCAGCACTGAGAGACACAAGGAGGGATTTAAAATATATCCCAGCACTGAGAGACACAAGGAGGGATTTAAACTCTATCCCAGCACTGAGAGACACAAGGAGGGATTTAAACTCTATCCCAGCACTGAGAAACACAAGGAGGGATTTAAACTCTCTCCCAGAACTGAGAGACACAAGGAGGGATATAAACTCTATCCCAGCATGAGAGATACAAGGAGGGATTTAAACTCTATCCCGGCACAGAGAGACACAAAGCGGATTTAAACTCTATCCCAGCACTGAGAGACACAAGGAGGGATTTAAACTCTATCCCGGCACTGAGAGACACAATGCGGATTTAAACTCTATCCCAGCATTGACAGACACAAGGAGGGATTTAAACTCCATCCCAGCACTGAGAGACACAAGGAGGGATTTAAACTGTATCCCAGCACTGAGAGACACAAAGAGGGATTAAAACTCTATCCCTGCACTGAGAGACACAAGCAGGATTTAAACTCTATCCCATCACTGAGAGACACAAGGAGGGATTTAAACTCTATCCCAGCACTGAGAGAGACTAGGAGGGATTTAAACTCTATCCCGGCACTGAAAGACACAATGAGGATTTAAACTCTATCCCAGCACTGAGAGACACAAGGACGGACTTAAACTCTATCCCTGCACTGAGAGACACAAGGAGGATTGAAACTCTATCCCAGCACTGAGAGACACAAGGATGGATTTAAACTCTATCCATGCACTGAGAGAGACTAGGAGGGATTTAAACTCTATCCCGGCACTGAAAGACACAATGAGGATTTAAACTCTATCCCAGCACTGAGAGACACAAGGAGGGATTTAAACTCTATCCCAGCACTGAGAGACACAAGGAGGGATTTAAACTCTATCCCAGCACTGAGAGACACAAGGAGGGATTTAAACTCTATCCCAGCACTGAGAAACACAAGGAGGGATTTAAACTCTATCCCAGAACTGAGAGACACAAGGAGGGATATAAACTCTATCCCAGCATGAGAGATACAAGGAGGGATTTAAACTCTATCCCGGCACTGAGAGACACAATGCGGATTTAAACTCTATCCCAGCACTGAGAGACACACGGAGGGATTTAAACTCTATCCCGGCACTGAGAGACACAATGCGGATTTAAACTCTATCCCAGCATTGAGAGACACAAGGAGGGATTTAAACTCCATCCCAGCACTGAGAGACACAAGGAGGGATTTAAACTCTATCCCAGCACTGAGAGACACAGGGAGGGATTTAAACTCTATCCCAGCACTGAGAGACACAAGGAGGCATTTAAACTCTATCCCGGCACTGAGAGACACAAGGAGGGATTTGCTCTCTATCCCAGCACTCAGAGACACAAGGAGGATTTAAACTCTATCCCAGCACTGAGAGACACAAGGAGGGATTTAAACTCTATCCCAGCACTGAGAGACACAAGGAGGATTTAAACTCTATCCCAGCACTGAGAGACACAAGGAGGGATTTAAACTCTATCCCAGCACTGAGAAACACAAGGAGGGATTTAAACTCTATCCCGGCACTGAGAGAGACACAAGGAGGGATTTAAACTCTATCCCAGCACTGAGAGAGACAAGGAGGATTTAAACTCTATCTCGGCACTGAGAGACACAGGAAGGAATTTAAACTCAATCCCAGCACTGAGAGACACAAGGAGGGAATTAAACTCTATCCCAGCACTAAGAGACACAAGGAGGATTTAAACTCTATCCCAGCACTGAGAGACACAAGGAGGCATTTAAACTCTGTCCCGGCACTCAGAGACACAAGGAGGGATTTAAACTCTATCCCGGCACTGAGAGACACAAGGAGGGATTTAAACTCTATCCCAGCACTGAGAGACACAAGGAGGGATTTAAACTCTATCCCGGCACTGAGAGACACAAGGAGGGATTTAAACTCTATCCCAGCACTGAGAGACACAAGGAGGGATTTAAACTCTATGCCAGCACTGAGAGACACAAGGGCGGATTTAAACTCTATCCCTGCACTGAGAGACACAAGGAGGATTTAAACTCTATCCCATCACTGAGAGACACAAGGAGGGATTTAAACTCTATCCAAGCACTGAGAGAGACGAGGAGGGATTTAATCTCTATCCCGGCACTGAAAGACACAATGAGGATTTAAACTCTATCCCAGCACTGAGAGACACAAGGAGGGATTTAAACTCTATCCCAGCACTGAGAGACACAAGGAGGGATTTAAACTCTATCCCGGCACTGAGAGACACAAGGAGGGATTTAATCTCTATCCCAGCACTCAGAGACACAAGGAGGATTTAAACTCTATCCCAGCACTGAGAGACACAAGGAGGGATTTAAACTCTATCCCAGCACTGAGAGACACAAGGAGGATTTAAACTGTATCCCAGCACTGAGAGAGACAAGGAGGATTTAAACTCTATCGCAGCACTGAGAGACACAAGGAGGGATTTAAACTCTATCCCAGCACTGAGAGACACAAGGAAGAATTTAAACTCTATCCCAGCATGAAAGACACAAGGACGGATTTAAACTCTATCCCTGCACTGAGAGACACAAGGAGGATTTAAACTCTATCCCATCACTGAGAGACACAAGGAGGGATTTAAACTCTATCCAAGCACTGAGAGACGAGGAGGGATTTAAACTCTATCCCGGCACTGAAAGACAAAATGAGGATTTAAACTCTGTCCCAGCACTGAGTGACACAAGGAGGGATTTAAACACTATCCCAGCACTGAGAGACACAAGGAGGGATTTAAACTCTATCCCAGCACTGAGAGACACAAGGAGGGATTTAAACTCTATCCCAGCACTGAGAAACACAAGGAGGGATTTAAACTCTATCCCAGAACGGAGAGACACAAGGAGGGATATAAACTCTATCCCAGCATGAGAGATACACGAGGGATTTAAACTCTATCCCGGCACTGAGAGAGACAAGGAGGGATTTAAACTCTATCCCGGCACCGAGTGACACAATGCGGATTTAAACTCTATCCCAGCACTGAGTGACACAAGGAGGGATTTAAACTCTATCCCAGCACTGAGAGACAAAAGGAGGGAGTTAACCTCTATCTCGGCACTGAGAGACACAAGGAGGAATTTAAACTCAATCCCAGCACTGAGAAACACAAGGAGGGATTTAAACTCTATCCCAGCACTGAGAGACACAAGGAGGATTTAAACTCTATCCCAGCACTGAGAGACACAATGAGGATTTAAACTCTATCCCGGCACTGAGAGACACAATGCGGATTTAAACTCTATCCCAGCACTGAGAGACACACGGAGGGATTTAAACTCTATCCGGGCACTGAGAGACACAATGCGGATTTAAACTCTATCCCAGCACTGAGAGAGACAAGGAGGATTTAAACTCTATCGCAGCACTGAGAGACACAAGGAGGATTTAAACTGTATCCCAGCACTGAGAGACACAAGGAGGGATTTAAACTCTATCCCAGCATTGAGAGACACAAGGATGGATTTAAACTCTATCCCTGCACTGAGAGACACAAGGAGGATTTAAACTCTATCCCATCACTGAGAGACACAAGGAGGGATTTAAACTCTATCCAAGCACTGAGAGAGACTAGGAGGGATTTAAACTCTATCCCAGCACTGAGAGACACAAGGAGGGATTTAAACTCTATCCCAGCACTGAGAAACACAAGGAGGGATTTAAACTCTATCCCAGAACTGAGAGACACAAGGAGGGATATAAACTCTATCCCAGCATGAGAGATACAAGGAGGGATTTAAACTCTATCCCGGCACTGAGAGACACAAAGCGGATTTATCTCTATCCCAGCACTGAGAGACACACAGAGGGATTTAAACTCTATCCCGGCACTGAGAGACACAACGCGGATTTAAACTCTATCCCAGCATTGAGAGACACAAGGAGGGATTTAAACTACATCCCAGCACTGAGAGACACAAGGAGGGATTTAAACTGTATCCCAGCACTGAGAGACACAAGGAGGATTTAAACTCTATCCCAGCACTGAGAGAGACAAGGAGGATTTAAACTCTATCGCGGCACTGAGAGACACAAGGAGGATTTAAACAGTATCCCAGCACTGAGAGACACAAGGACGGATTTAAACTCTATCCCAGCACTGAGAGACACAAGGAGGGATTTAAAATATATCCCAGCACTGAGAGACACAAGGAGGGATTTAAACTCTATCCCAGCACTGAGAGACACAAGGAGGGATTTAAACTCTATCCCAGCACTGAGAAACACAAGGAGGGATTTAAACTCTATCCCAGAACTGAGAGACACAAGGAGGGATATAAACTCTATCCCAGCATGAGAGATACAAGGAGGGATTTAAACTCTATCCCGGCACAGAGAGACACAAAGCGGATTTAAACTCTATCCCAGCACTGAGAGACACAAGGAGGGATTTAAACTCTATCCCGGCACTGAGAGACACAATGCGGATTTAAACTCTATCCCAGCATTGACAGACACAAGGAGGGATTTAAACTCCATCCCAGCACTGAGAGACACAAGGAGGGATTTAAACTGTATCCCAGCACTGAGAGACACAAAGAGGGATTAAAACTCTATCCCTGCACTGAGAGACACAAGCAGGATTTAAACTCTATCCCATCACTGAGAGACACAAGGAGGGATTTAAACTCTATCCCAGCACTGAGAGAGACTAGGAGGGATTTAAACTCTATCCCGGCACTGAAAGACACAATGAGGATTTAAACTCTATCCCAGCACTGAGAGACACAAGGACGGACTTAAACTCTATCGCAGCACTGAGAGACACAAGGAGGATTTAAACTGTATCCCAGCACTGAGAGACACAAGGAGGGATTTAAACTCTATCCCAGCATTGAGAGACACAAGGATGGATTTAAACTCTATCCCTGCACTGAGAGACACAAGGAGGATTTAAACTCTATCCCATCACTGAGAGACACAAGGAGGGATTTAAACTCTATCCAAGCACTGAGAGAGACTAGGAGGGATTTAAACTCTATCCCAGCACTGAGAGACACAAGGAGGGATTTAAACTCTATCCCAGCACTGAGAAACACAAGGAGGGATTTAAACTCTATCCCAGAACTGAGAGACACAAGGAGGGATATAAACTCTATCCCAGCATGAGAGATACAAGGAGGGATTTAAACTCTATCCCGGCACTGAGAGACACAAAGCGGATTTATCTCTATCCCAGCACTGAGAGACAGACGGAGGGATTTAAACTCTATCCCGGCACTGAGAGACACAACGCGGATTTAAACTCTATCCCAGCATTGAGAGACACAAGGAGGGATTTAAACTACATCCCAGCACTGAGAGACACAAGGAGGGATTTAAACTGTATCCCAGCACTGAGAGACACAAGGAGGATTTAAACTCTATCCCAGCACTGAGAGAGACAAGGAGGATTTAAACTCTATCGCGGCACTGAGAGACACAAGGAGGATTTAAACTGTATCCCAGCACTGAGAGACACAAGGACGGATTTAAACTCTATCCCAGCACTGAGAGACACAAGGAGGGATTTAAAATATATCCCAGCACTGAGAGACACAAGGAGGGATTTAAACTCTATCCCAGCACTGAGAGACACAAGGAGGGATTTAAACTCTATCCCAGCACTGAGAAACACAAGGAGGGATTTAAACTCTATCCCAGAACTGAGAGACACAAGGAGGGATATAAACTCTATCCCAGCATGAGAGATACAAGGAGGGATTTAAACTCTATCCCGGCACAGAGAGACACAAAGCGGATTTAAACTCTATCCCAGCACTGAGAGACACAAGGAGGGATTTAAACTCTATCCCGGCACTGAGAGACACAATGCGGATTTAAACTCTATCCCAGCATTGACAGACACAAGGAGGGATTTAAACTCCATCCCAGCACTGAGAGACACAAGGAGGGATTTAAACTGTATCCCAGCACTGAGAGACACAAAGAGGGATTAAAACTCTATCCCTGCACTGAGAGACACAAGGAGGATTTAAACTCTATCCCATCACTGAGAGACACAAGGAGGGATTTAAACTCTATCCCAGCACTGAGAGAGACTAGGAGGGATTTAAACTCTATCCCGGCACTGAAAGACACAATGAGGATTTAAACTCTATCCCAGCACTGAGAGACACAAGGACGGACTTAAACTCTATCCCTGCACTGAGAGACACAAGGAGGATTGAAACTCTATCCCAGCACTGAGAGACACAAGGATGGATTTAAACTCTATCCATGCACTGAGAGAGACTAGGAGGGATTTAAACTCTATCCCGGCACTGAAAGACACAATGAGGATTTAAACTCTATCCCAGCACTGAGAGACACAAGGAGGGATTTAAACTCTATCCCAGCACTGAGAGACACAAGGAGGGATTTAAACTCTATCCCAGCACTGAGAGACACAAGGAGGGATTTAAACTCTATCCCAGCACTGAGATACACAAGGAGGGATTTAAACTCTATCCCAGAACTGAGAGACACAAGGAGGGATATAAACTCTATCCCAGCATGAGAGATACAAGGAGGGATTTAAACTCTATCCCGGCACTGAGAGACACAATGCGGATTTAAACTCTATCCCAGCACTGAGAGACACACGGAGGGATTTAAACTCTATCCCGGCACTGAGAGACACAATGCGGATTTAAACTCTATCCCAGCATTGAGAGACACAAGGAGGGATTTAAACTCCATCCCAGCACTGAGAGACACAAGGAGGGATTTAAACTCTATCCCAGCACTGAGAGACACAGGGAGGGATTTAAACTCTATCCCAGCACTGAGAGACACAAGGAGGCATTTAAACTCTATCCCGGCACTGAGAGACACAAGGAGGGATTTAAACTCTATCCCAGCACTGAGAGACACAAGGAGGATTTAAACTCTATCCCAGCACTGAGAGACACAAGGAGGGATTTAAACTCTATCCCAGCACTGAGAAACACAAGGAGGGATTTAAACTCTATCCCAGAACTGAGAGACACAAGGAGGGATATAAACTCTATCCCAGCATGAGAGATACAAGGAGGGATTTAAACTCTATCCCGGCACTGAGAGACACAATGCGGATTTAAACTCTATCCCAGCACTGAGAGACACACGGAGGGATTTAAACTCTATCCCGGCACTGAGAGACACAATGCGGATTGAAACTCTATCCCAGCATTGAGAGACACAAGGAGGGATTTAAACTCCATCCCAGCACTGAGAGACACAAGGAGGGATTTAAACTCTATCCCAGCACTGAGAGGCACAGGGAGGGATTTAAACTCTATCCCAGCACTGAGAGACACAAGGAGGGATTTAAACTCTATCCCAGCACTGAGAGACACAAGGAGGGATTTAATCTCTATCCCAGCACTCAGAGACACAAGGAGGATTTAAACTCTATCCCAGCACTGAGAGACACAAGGAGGGATTTAAACTCTATCCCAGCACTGAGAGACACAAGGAGGATTTAAACTCTATCCCAGCACTGAGAGAGACAAGGAGGATTTAAACTCTATCGCAGCACTGAGAGACACAAGGAGGATTTAAACTGTATCCCAGCACTGAGAGACACAAGGAGGGATTTAAACTCTATCCCAGCACTGAGAGACACAAGGAGGGATTTAAACTCTATCCCAGCACTGAGAGACACAAGGACGGATTTAAACTCTATCCCTGCACTGAGAGACACAAGGAGGATTTAAACTCTATCCCATCACTGAGAGACACAAGGAGGGATTTAAACTCTATCCAAGCAATGAGAGAGACTAGGAGGGATTTAAACTCTATCCCGGCACTGAAAGACACAATGAGGATTTAAACTCTATCCCAGCACTGAGAGACACAAGGAGGGATTTAAAATCTATCCCAGCACTGAGAGACACAAGGAGGGATTTAAACTCTATCCCAGCACTGAGAGACACAAGGAGGTATTTAACTCTATCCCAGCACTGAGAAACACAAGGAGGGATTTAAACTCTATCCCAGAACTGAGAGACACAAGGAGGGATATAAACTCTATCCCAGCATGAGAGATACAAGGAGGGATTTAAACTCTATCCCGGCACTGAGAGACACAATGCGGATTTAAACTCTATCCCAGCACAGAGAGACACACGGAGGGATTTAAACTCTATCCCGGCACTGAGAGACACAATGCGGATTTAAACTCTATCCCAGCATTGAGAGACACAAGGAGGGATTTAAACTCCATCCCAGCATTGAGAGACACAAGGAGGGATTTAAACTGTATCCCAGCACTGTGAGACACAAGGAGGGATTAAAACTCTATCCCTGAACTGAGAGACACAAGGAGGATTTAAACTCTATCCCATCACTGAGAGACGCAAGGAGGGATTTAAACTCTATCCCAGCACTGAGAGAGACTAGGAGGGATTTAAACTCTATCCCGGCACTGAAAGACACAATGAGGATTTAAACTCTATCCCAGCACTGAGAGACACAAGGAGGGATTTAAAATCTTTCCCAGCACTGAGAGACACAAGGAGGGATTTAAACTCTATCCCAGCACTGAGAGACACAAGGAGGGATTTAAACTCTATCCCAGCACTAAGGGACACAAGGAGGGATTTAAACTCTATCCCAGCACTGAGAAACACAAGGAGGGATTTAAACTCTATCCCAGCGCTGAGAGACACAAGGAGGGATTTAACTCTATCCCGGCACTGAGAGACACAATGCGGATTTAAACTCTATCCCAGCACTGAGAGACACAAGGAGGGATTTAAACTCTATCCCGGCACTGAGAGACACAATGCGGATTTAAACTCTATACCAGCACTAAGAGACACAAGGAGGGATTTAAACTCTATCCCAGCACTGAGAGACAAAAGGAGGATTTAAACTCTATCCCGGCACTGAGAGACACAAGGAGGGATTTAAACTATATCCCAGCACTGAGAGACACAAGGAGGATTTAAACTCTATCCCAGCACTGAGAGACACAAGGAGGGATTTAAACTCTATCCCGGCATTCAGAGACACAAGGAGGGATTTAAACTCTCCCCCAGCACTGAGAGACACAAGGAGGGATTTAAAATCTATCCCAGCACTGAGAGACACAAGGAGGGATTTAAACTCTATCCCAGCACTGAGAGACACAAGGAGGGATTTAAACTCTTTCCCAGCACTAAGAGACACAAAGAGGATTTAAACTCTATCCCAGCACAAAGAGACACAATGAGTATTGAAACTCTATCCCGGCACTGACAGACACAAGGAGGGATTTAAACTCTATCCCAGCACTGAGAGACAGAAGGAGGATTTAAACTCTATCCCAGCACTGAGAGAGACAACGAGGATTTAAACTCTATCCCAGCACTGAGTGACACAAGGAGGATTTAAACCTCATTCCCAGCACTGAGAGACACAAGGAGGGATTTAAACTCTATCCCAGCACTGAGAGACACAAGGAGGGATTTAAACTCTATCCCAGCACTGAGAGACACAAGGAGGGATTTAAACTCTATCCCGGCACTGAGAGACACAAGGAGGGATTTAATCTCTATCCCAGCACTCAGAGACACAAGGAGGATTTAAACTCTATCCCAGCACTGAGAGACACAAGGAGGGATTTAAACTCTATCCCAGCACTGAGAGATACAAGGAGGATTTAAACTGTATCCCAGCACTGTGTGAGAAAAGGAGGATTTAAACTCTATCGCAGCACTGAGAGACACAAGGAGGATTTAAAATGTATCCCAGCACTGAGAGACACAAGGAGGGATTTAAACTCTATCCCAGAACTGAGAGACACAAGGAGGGATATAAACTCTATCCCAGCATGAGAGATACAAGGAGGGATTTAAACTCTATCCCGGCACTGAGAGACACAATGCGGATTTAAACTCTATCCCAGCACTGAGAGACACACGGAGGGATTTAAACTCTATCCCGGCACTGAGAGACACAATGCGGATTTAAACTCTATCCCAGCATTGAGAGACACAAGGAGGGATTTAAACTCCATCCCAGCACTGAGAGACACACGGAGGGATTTAAACTCTATCCCAGAACTGAGAGACACAAGGAGGGATATAAACTCTATCCCAGCATGAGAGATACAAGGAGGGATTTAAACTCTATCCCGGCACTGAGAGACACAAAGCGGATTTATCTCTATCCCAGCACTGAGAGACAGACGGAGGGATTTAAACTCTATCCCGGCACTGAGAGACACAACGCGGATTTAAACTCTATCCCAGCATTGAGAGACACAAGGAGGGATTTAAACTACATCCCAGCACTGAGAGACACAAGGAGGGATTTAAACTGTATCCCAGCACTGAGAGACACAAGGAGGATTTAAACTCTATCCCAGCACTGAGAGAGACAAGGAGGATTTAAACTCTATCGCGGCACTGAGAGACACAAGGAGGATTTAAACAGTATCCCAGCACTGAGAGACACAAGGACGGATTTAAACTCTATCCCAGCACTGAGAGACACAAGGAGGGATTTAAAATATATCCCAGCACTGAGAGACACAAGGAGGGATTTAAACTCTATCCCAGCACTGAGAGACACAAGGAGGGATTTAAACTCTATCCCAGCACTGAGAAACACAAGGAGGGATTTAAACTCTATCCCAGAACTGAGAGACACAAGGAGGGATATAAACTCTATCCCAGCATGAGAGATACAAGGAGGGATTTAAACTCTATCCCGGCACAGAGAGACACAAAGCGGATTTAAACTCTATCCCAGCACTGAGAGACACAAGGAGGGATTTAAACTCTATCCCGGCACTGAGAGACACAATGCGGATTTAAACTCTATCCCAGCATTGACAGACACAAGGAGGGATTTAAACTCCATCCCAGCACTGAGAGACACAAGGAGGGATTTAAACTGTATCCCAGCACTGAGAGACACAAAGAGGGATTAAAACTCTATCCCTGCACTGAGAGACACAAGCAGGATTTAAACTCTATCCCATCACTGAGAGACACAAGGAGGGATTTAAACTCTATCCCAGCACTGAGAGAGACTAGGAGGGATTTAAACTCTATCCCGGCACTGAAAGACACAATGAGGATTTAAACTCTATCCCAGCACTGAGAGACACAAGGACGGACTTAAACTCTATCGCAGCACTGAGAGACACAAGGAGGATTTAAACTGTATCCCAGCACTGAGAGACACAAGGAGGGATTTAAACTCTATCCCAGCATTGAGAGACACAAGGATGGATTTAAACTCTATCCCTGCACTGAGAGACACAAGGAGGATTTAAACTCTATCCCATCACTGAGAGACACAAGGAGGGATTTAAACTCTATCCAAGCACTGAGAGAGACTAGGAGGGATTTAAACTCTATCCCAGCACTGAGAGACACAAGGAGGGATTTAAACTCTATCCCAGCACTGAGAAACACAAGGAGGGATTTAAACTCTATCCCAGAACTGAGAGACACAAGGAGGGATATAAACTCTATCCCAGCATGAGAGATACAAGGAGGGATTTAAACTCTATCCCGGCACTGAGAGACACAAAGCGGATTTATCTCTATCCCAGCACTGAGAGACAGACGGAGGGATTTAAACTCTATCCCGGCACTGAGAGACACAACGCGGATTTAAACTCTATCCCAGCATTGAGAGACACAAGGAGGGATTTAAACTACATCCCAGCACTGAGAGACACAAGGAGGGATTTAAACTGTATCCCAGCACTGAGAGACACAAGGAGGATTTAAACTCTATCCCAGCACTGAGAGAGACAAGGAGGATTTAAACTCTATCGCGGCACTGAGAGACACAAGGAGGATTTAAACTGTATCCCAGCACTGAGAGACACAAGGACGGATTTAAACTCTATCCCAGCACTGAGAGACACAAGGAGGGATTTAAAATATATCCCAGCACTGAGAGACACAAGGAGGGATTTAAACTCTATCCCAGCACTGAGAGACACAAGGAGGGATTTAAACTCTATCCCAGCACTGAGAAACACAAGGAGGGATTTAAACTCTATCCCAGAACTGAGAGACACAAGGAGGGATATAAACTCTATCCCAGCATGAGAGATACAAGGAGGGATTTAAACTCTATCCCGGCACAGAGAGACACAAAGCGGATTTAAACTCTATCCCAGCACTGAGAGACACAAGGAGGGATTTAAACTCTATCCCGGCACTGAGAGACACAATGCGGATTTAAACTCTATCCCAGCATTGACAGACACAAGGAGGGATTTAAACTCCATCCCAGCACTGAGAGACACAAGGAGGGATTTAAACTGTATCCCAGCACTGAGAGACACAAAGAGGGATTAAAACTCTATCCCTGCACTGAGAGACACAAGGAGGATTTAAACTCTATCCCATCACTGAGAGACACAAGGAGGGATTTAAACTCTATCCCAGCACTGAGAGAGACTAGGAGGGATTTAAACTCTATCCCGGCACTGAAAGACACAATGAGGATTTAAACTCTATCCCAGCACTGAGAGACACAAGGACGGACTTAAACTCTATCCCTGCACTGAGAGACACAAGGAGGATTGAAACTCTATCCCAGCACTGAGAGACACAAGGATGGATTTAAACTCTATCCATGCACTGAGAGAGACTAGGAGGGATTTAAACTCTATCCCGGCACTGAAAGACACAATGAGGATTTAAACTCTATCCCAGCACTGAGAGACACAAGGAGGGATTTAAACTCTATCCCAGCACTGAGAGACACAAGGAGGGATTTAAACTCTATCCCAGCACTGAGAGACACAAGGAGGGATTTAAACTCTATCCCAGCACTGAGATACACAAGGAGGGATTTAAACTCTATCCCAGAACTGAGAGACACAAGGAGGGATATAAACTCTATCCCAGCATGAGAGATACAAGGAGGGATTTAAACTCTATCCCGGCACTGAGAGACACAATGCGGATTTAAACTCTATCCCAGCACTGAGAGACACACGGAGGGATTTAAACTCTATCCCGGCACTGAGAGACACAATGCGGATTTAAACTCTATCCCAGCATTGAGAGACACAAGGAGGGATTTAAACTCCATCCCAGCACTGAGAGACACAAGGAGGGATTTAAACTCTATCCCAGCACTGAGAGACACAGGGAGGGATTTAAACTCTATCCCAGCACTGAGAGACACAAGGAGGCATTTAAACTCTATCCCGGCACTGAGAGACACAAGGAGGGATTTGCTCTCTATCCCAGCACTCAGAGACACAAGGAGGATTTAAACTCTATCCCAGCACTGAGAGACACAAGGAGGGATTTAAACTCTATCCCAGCACTGAGAGACACAAGGAGGATTTAAACTCTATCCCAGCACTGAGAGACACAAGGAGGGATTTAAACTCTATCCCAGCACTGAGAAACACAAGGAGGGATTTAAACTCTATCCCAGAACTGAGAGACACAAGGAGGGATATAAACTCTATCCCAGCATGAGAGATACAAGGAGGGATTTAAACTCTATCCCGGCACTGAGAGACACAATGCGGATTTAAACTCTATCCCAGCACTGAGAGACACACGGAGGGATTTAAACTCTATCCCGGCACTGAGAGACACAATGCGGATTGAAACTCTATCCCAGCATTGAGAGACACAAGGAGGGATTTAAACTCCATCCCAGCACTGAGAGACACAAGGAGGGATTTAAACTCTATCCCAGCACTGAGAGGCACAGGGAGGGATTTAAACTCTATCCCAGCACTGAGAGACACAAGGAGGGATTTAAACTCTATCCCAGCACTGAGAGACACAAGGAGGGATTTAATCTCTATCCCAGCACTCAGAGACACAAGGAGGATTTAAACTCTATCCCAGCACTGAGAGACACAAGGAGGGATTTAAACTCTATCCCAGCACTGAGAGACACAAGGAGGATTTAAACTCTATCCCAGCACTGAGAGAGACAAGGAGGATTTAAACTCTATCGCAGCACTGAGAGACACAAGGAGGATTTAAACTGTATCCCAGCACTGAGAGACACAAGGAGGGATTTAAACTCTATCCCAGCACTGAGAGACACAAGGAGGGATTTAAACTCTATCCCAGCACTGAGAGACACAAGGACGGATTTAAACTCTATCCCTGCACTGAGAGACACAAGGAGGATTTAAACTCTATCCCATCACTGAGAGACACAAGGAGGGATTTAAACTCTATCCAAGCAATGAGAGAGACTAGGAGGGATTTAAACTCTATCCCGGCACTGAAAGACACAATGAGGATTTAAACTCTATCCCAGCACTGAGAGACACAAGGAGGGATTTAAAATCTATCCCAGCACTGAGAGACACAAGGAGGGATTTAAACTCTATCCCAGCACTGAGAGACACAAGGAGGTATTTAACTCTATCCCAGCACTGAGAAACACAAGGAGGGATTTAAACTCTATCCCAGAACTGAGAGACACAAGGAGGGATATAAACTCTATCCCAGCATGAGAGATACAAGGAGGGATTTAAACTCTATCCCGGCACTGAGAGACACAATGCGGATTTAAACTCTATCCCAGCACAGAGAGACACACGGAGGGATTTAAACTCTATCCCGGCACTGAGAGACACAATGCGGATTTAAACTCTATCCCAGCATTGAGAGACACAAGGAGGGATTTAAACTCCATCCCAGCATTGAGAGACACAAGGAGGGATTTAAACTGTATCCCAGCACTGTGAGACACAAGGAGGGATTAAAACTCTATCCCTGAACTGAGAGACACAAGGAGGATTTAAACTCTATCCCATCACTGAGAGACGCAAGGAGGGATTTAAACTCTATCCCAGCACTGAGAGAGACTAGGAGGGATTTAAACTCTATCCCGGCACTGAAAGACACAATGAGGATTTAAACTCTATCCCAGCACTGAGAGACACAAGGAGGGATTTAAAATCTTTCCCAGCACTGAGAGACACAAGGAGGGATTTAAACTCTATCCCAGCACTGAGAGACACAAGGAGGGATTTAAACTCTATCCCAGCACTAAGGGACACAAGGAGGGATTTAAACTCTATCCCAGCACTGAGAAACACAAGGAGGGATTTAAACTCTATCCCAGCGCTGAGAGACACAAGGAGGGATTTAACTCTATCCCGGCACTGAGAGACACAATGCGGATTTAAACTCTATCCCAGCACTGAGAGACACAAGGAGGGATTTAAACTCTATCCCGGCACTGAGAGACACAATGCGGATTTAAACTCTATACCAGCACTAAGAGACACAAGGAGGGATTTAAACTCTATCCCAGCACTGAGAGACAAAAGGAGGATTTAAACTCTATCCCGGCACTGAGAGACACAAGGAGGGATTTAAACTATATCCCAGCACTGAGAGACACAAGGAGGATTTAAACTCTATCCCAGCACTGAGAGACACAAGGAGGGATTTAAACTCTATCCCGGCATTCAGAGACACAAGGAGGGATTTAAACTCTCCCCCAGCACTGAGAGACACAAGGAGGGATTTAAAATCTATCCCAGCACTGAGAGACACAAGGAGGGATTTAAACTCTATCCCAGCACTGAGAGACACAAGGAGGGATTTAAACTCTTTCCCAGCACTAAGAGACACAAAGAGGATTTAAACTCTATCCCAGCACAAAGAGACACAATGAGTATTGAAACTCTATCCCGGCACTGACAGACACAAGGAGGGATTTAAACTCTATCCCAGCACTGAGAGACAGAAGGAGGATTTAAACTCTATCCCAGCACTGAGAGAGACAACGAGGATTTAAACTCTATCCCAGCACTGAGTGACACAAGGAGGATTTAAACCTCATTCCCAGCACTGAGAGACACAAGGAGGGATTTAAACTCTATCCCAGCACTGAGAGACACAAGGAGGGATTTAAACTCTATCCCAGCACTGAGAGACACAAGGAGGGATTTAAACTCTATCCCGGCACTGAGAGACACAAGGAGGGATTTAATCTCTATCCCAGCACTCAGAGACACAAGGAGGATTTAAACTCTATCCCAGCACTGAGAGACACAAGGAGGGATTTAAACTCTATCCCAGCACTGAGAGATACAAGGAGGATTTAAACTGTATCCCAGCACTGTGTGAGAAAAGGAGGATTTAAACTCTATCGCAGCACTGAGAGACACAAGGAGGATTTAAAATGTATCCCAGCACTGAGAGACACAAGGAGGGATTTAAACTCTATCCCAGAACTGAGAGACACAAGGAGGGATATAAACTCTATCCCAGCATGAGAGATACAAGGAGGGATTTAAACTCTATCCCGGCACTGAGAGACACAATGCGGATTTAAACTCTATCCCAGCACTGAGAGACACACGGAGGGATTTAAACTCTATCCCGGCACTGAGAGACACAATGCGGATTTAAACTCTATCCCAGCATTGAGAGACACAAGGAGGGATTTAAACTCCATCCCAGCACTGAGAGACACAAGGAGGGATTTAAACTCTATCCCAGAACTGAGAGACACAAGGAGGGATATAAACTCTATCCCAGCATGAGAGATACAAGGAGGGATTTAAACTCTATCCCGGCACTGAGAGACACAAAGCGGATTTATCTCTATCCCAGCACTGAGAGACAGACGGAGGGATTTAAACTCTATCCCGGCACTGAGAGACACAACGCGGATTTAAACTCTATCCCAGCATTGAGAGACACAAGGAGGGATTTAAACTACATCCCAGCACTGAGAGACACAAGGAGGGATTTAAACTGTATCCCAGCACTGAGAGACACAAGGAGGATTTAAACTCTATCCCAGCACTGAGAGAGACAAGGAGGATTTAAACTCTATCGCGGCACTGAGAGACACAAGGAGGATTTAAACTGTATCCCAGCACTGAGAGACACAAGGACGGATTTAAACTCTATCCCAGCACTGAGAGACACAAGGAGGGATTTAAAATATATCCCAGCACTGAGAGACACAAGGAGGGATTTAAACTCTATCCCAGCACTGAGAGACACAAGGAGGGATTTAAACTCTATCCCAGCACTGAGAAACACAAGGAGGGATTTAAACTCTATCCCAGAACTGAGAGACACAAGGAGGGATATAAACTCTATCCCAGCATGAGAGATACAAGGAGGGATTTAAACTCTATCCCGGCACAGAGAGACACAAAGCGGATTTAAACTCTATCCCAGCACTGAGAGACACAAGGAGGGATTTAAACTCTATCCCGGCACTGAGAGACACAATGCGGATTTAAACTCTATCCCAGCATTGACAGACACAAGGAGGGATTTAAACTCCATCCCAGCACTGAGAGACACAAGGAGGGATTTAAACTGTATCCCAGCACTGAGAGACACAAAGAGGGATTAAAACTCTATCCCTGCACTGAGAGACACAAGGAGGATTTAAACTCTATCCCATCACTGAGAGACACAAGGAGGGATTTAAACTCTATCCCAGCACTGAGAGAGACTAGGAGGGATTTAAACTCTATCCCGGCACTGAAAGACACAATGAGGATTTAAACTCTATCCCAGCACTGAGAGACACAAGGACGGACTTAAACTCTATCCCTGCACTGAGAGACACAAGGAGGATTGAAACTCTATCCCAGCACTGAGAGACACAAGGATGGATTTAAACTCTATCCATGCACTGAGAGAGACTAGGAGGGATTTAAACTCTATCCCGGCACTGAAAGACACAATGAGGATTTAAACTCTATCCCAGCACTGAGAGACACAAGGAGGGATTTAAACTCTATCCCAGCACTGAGAGACACAAGGAGGGATTTAAACTCTATCCCAGCACTGAGAGACACAAGGAGGGATTTAAACTCTATCCCAGCACTGAGATACACAAGGAGGGATTTAAACTCTATCCCAGAACTGAGAGACACAAGGAGGGATATAAACTCTATCCCAGCATGAGAGATACAAGGAGGGATTTAAACTCTATCCCGGCACTGAGAGACACAATGCGGATTTAAACTCTATCCCAGCACTGAGAGACACACGGAGGGATTTAAACTCTATCCCGGCACTGAGAGACACAATGCGGATTTAAACTCTATCCCAGCATTGAGAGACACAAGGAGGGATTTAAACTCCATCCCAGCACTGAGAGACACAAGGAGGGATTTAAACTCTATCCCAGCACTGAGAGACACAGGGAGGGATTTAAACTCTATCCCAGCACTGAGAGACACAAGGAGGCATTTAAACTCTATCCCGGCACTGAGAGACACAAGGAGGGATTTGCTCTCTATCCCAGCACTCAGAGACACAAGGAGGATTTAAACTCTATCCCAGCACTGAGAGACACAAGGAGGGATTTAAACTCTATCCCAGCACTGAGAGACACAAGGAGGATTTAAACTCTATCCCAGCACTGAGAGACACAAGGAGGGATTTAAACTCTATCCCAGCACTGAGAAACACAAGGAGGGATTTAAACTCTATCCCAGAACTGAGAGACAGAAGGAGGGATATAAACTCTATCCCAGCATGAGAGATACAAGGAGGGATTTAAACTCTATCCCGGCACTGAGAGACACAATGCGGATTTAAACTCTATCCCAGCACTGAGAGACACACGGAGGGATTTAAACTCTATCCCGGCACTGAGAGACACAATGCGGATTGAAACTCTATCCCAGCATTGAGAGACACAAGGAGGGATTTAAACTCCATCCCAGCA
Source organism: Isurus oxyrinchus (assembly GCA_026770705.1). NCBI lineage: Eukaryota > Metazoa > Chordata > Chondrichthyes > Lamniformes > Lamnidae > Isurus > Isurus oxyrinchus. The sequence continues at coordinate 389,973 of JANJGN010000293.1, read as the reverse complement.
CTGAGAGACACAAGGAGGGATTTAAACTCTATCCCAGCACTGAGAGGCACAGGGAGGGATTTAAACTCTATCCCAGCACTGAGAGACACAAGGAGGGATTTAAACTCTATCCCAGCACTGAGAGACACAAGGAGGGATTTAATCTCTATCCCAGCACTCAGAGACACAAGGAGGATTTAAACTCTATCCCAGCACTGAGAGACACAAGGAGGGATTTAAACTCTATCCCAGCACTGAGAGACACAAGGAGGATTTAAACTCTATCCCAGCACTGAGAGAGACAAGGAGGATTTAAACTCTATCGCAGCACTGAGAGACACAAGGAGGATTTAAACTGTATCCCAGCACTGAGAGACACAAGGAGGGATTTAAACTCTATCCCAGCACTGAGAGACACAAGGAGGGATTTAAACTCTATCCCAGCACTGAGAGACACAAGGACGGATTTAAACTCTATCCCTGCACTGAGAGACACAAGGAGGATTTAAACTCTATCCCATCACTGAGAGACATAAGGAGGGATTTAAACTCTATCCAAGCAATGAGAGAGACTAGGAGGGATTTAAACTCTATCCCGGCACTGAAAGACACAATGAGGATTTAAACTCTATCCCAGCACTGAGAGACACAAGGAGGGATTTAAAATCTATCCCAGCACTGAGAGACACAAGGAGGGATTTAAACTCTATCCCAGCACTGAGAGACACAAGGAGGTATTTAACTCTATCCCAGCACTGAGAAACACAAGGAGGGATTTAAACTCTATCCCAGAACTGAGAGACACAAGGAGGGATATAAACTCTATCCCAGCATGAGAGATACAAGGAGGGATTTAAACTCTATCCCGGCACTGAGAGACACAATGCGGATTTAAACTCTATCCCAGCACAGAGAGACACACGGAGGGATTTAAACTCTATCCCGGCACTGAGAGACACAATGCGGATTTAAACTCTATCCCAGCATTGAGAGACACAAGGAGGGATTTAAACTCCATCCCAGCATTGAGAGACACAAGGAGGGATTTAAACTGTATCCCAGCACTGTGAGACACAAGGAGGGATTAAAACTCTATCCCTGAACTGAGTGACACAAGGAGGATTTAAACTCTATCCCATCACTGAGAGACGCAAGGAGGGATTTAAACTCTATCCCAGCACTGAGAGAGACTAGGAGGGATTTAAACTCTATCCCGGCACTGAAAGACACAATGAGGATTTAAACTCTATCCCAGCACTGAGAGACACAAGGAGGGATTTAAAATCTTTCCCAGCACTGAGAGACACAAGGAGGGATTTAAACTCTATCCCAGCACTGAGAGACACAAGGAGGGATTTAAACTCTATCCCAGCACTAAGGGACACAAGGAGGGATTTAAACTCTATCCCAGCACTGAGAAACACAAGGAGGGATTTAAACTCTATCCCAGCGCTGAGAGACACAAGGAGGGATTTAACTCTATCCCGGCACTGAGAGACACAATGCGGATTTAAACTCTATCCCAGCACTGAGAGACACAAGGAGGGATTTAAACTCTATCCCGGCACTGAGAGACACAATGCGGATTTAAACTCTATACCAGCACTAAGAGACACAAGGAGGGATTTAAACTCTATCCCAGCACTGAGAGACAAAAGGAGGATTTAAACTCTATCCCGGCACTGAGAGACACAAGGAGGGATTTAAACTCTATCCCAGCACTGAGAGACACAAGGAGGATTTAAACTCTATCCCAGCACTGAGAGACACAAGGAGGGATTTAAACTCTATCCCGGCATTCAGAGACACAAGGAGGGATTTAAACTCTCCCCCAGCACTGAGAGACACAAGGAGGGATTTAAAATCTATCCCAGCACTGAGAGACACAAGGAGGGATTTAAACTCTATCCCAGCACTGAGAGACACAAGGAGGGATTTAAACTCTTTCCCAGCACTAAGAGACACAAAGAGGATTTAAACTCTATCCCAGCACAAAGAGACACAATGAGTATTGAAACTCTATCCCGGCACTGACAGACACAAGGAGGGATTTAAACTCTATCCCAGCACTGAGAGACAGAAGGAGGATTTAAACTCTATCCCAGCACTGAGAGAGACAACGAGGATTTAAACTCTATCCCAGCACTGAGTGACACAAGGAGGATTTAAACCTCATTCCCAGCACTGAGAGACACAAGGAGGGATTTAAACTCTATCCCAGCACTGAGAGACACAAGGAGGGATTTAAACTCTATCCCAGCACTGAGAGACACAAGGAGGGATTTAAACTCTATCCCGGCACTGAGAGACACAAGGAGGGATTTAATCTCTATCCCAGCACTCAGAGACACAAGGAGGATTTAAACTCTATCCCAGCACTGAGAGACACAAGGAGGGATTTAAACTCTATCCCAGCACTGAGAGATACAAGGAGGATTTAAACTGTATCCCAGCACTGTGTGAGAAAAGGAGGATTTAAACTCTATCGCAGCACTGAGAGACACAAGGAGGATTTAAAATGTATCCCAGCACTGAGAGACACAAGGAGGGATTTAAACTCTATCCCAGAACTGAGAGACACAAGGAGGGATATAAACTCTATCCCAGCATGAGAGATACAAGGAGGGATTTAAACTCTATCCCGGCACTGAGAGACACAATGCGGATTTAAACTCTATCCCAGCACTGAGAGACACACGGAGGGATTTAAACTCTATCCCGGCACTGAGAGACACAATGCGGATTTAAACTCTATCCCAGCATTGAGAGACACAAGGAGGGATTTAAACTCCATCCCAGCACTGAGAGACACAAGGAGGGATTTAAACTCTATCCCAGCACTGAGAGACACAGGGAGGGATTTAAACTCTATCCCAGCACTGAGAGACACAAGGAGGCATTTAAACTCTATCCCGGCACTGAGAGACACAAGGAGGGATTTGCTCTCTATCCCAGCACTCAGAGACACAAGGAGGATTTAAACTCTATCCCAGCACTGAGAGACACAAGGAGGGATTTAAACTCTATCCCAGCACTGAGAGACACAAGGAGGATTTAAACTCTATCCCAGCACTGAGAGACACAAGGAGGGATTTAAACTCTATCCCAGCACTGAGAAACACAAGGAGGGATTTAAACTCTATCCCAGAGCTGAGAGACACAAGGAGGGATATAAACTCTATCCCAGCATGAGAGATACAAGGAGGGATTTAAACTCTATCCCGGCACTGAGAGACACAATGCGGATTTAAACTCTATCCCAGCACTGAGAGACACACGGAGGGATTTAAACTCTATCCCGGCACTGAGAGACACAATGCGGATTGAAACTCTATCCCAGCATTGAGAGACACAAGGAGGGATTTAAACTCCATCCCAGCACTGAGAGACACAAGGAGGGATTTAAACTCTATCCCAGCACTGAGAGGCACAGGGAGGGATTTAAACTCTATCCCAGCACTGAGAGACACAAGGAGGGATTTAAACTCTATCCCAGCACTGAGAGACACAAGGAGGGATTTAATCTCTATCCCAGCACTCAGAGACACAAGGAGGATTTAAACTCTATCCCAGCACTGAGAGACACAAGGAGGGATTTAAACTCTATTCCCGCACTGAGAGACACAAGGAGGATTTAAACTCTATCCCAGCACTGAGAGAGACAAGGAGGATTTAAACTCTATCGCAGCACTGAGAGACACAAGGAGGATTTAAACTGTATCCCAGCACTGAGAGACACAAGGAGGGATTTAAACTCTATCCCAGCACTGAGAGACACAAGGAGGGATTTAAACTCTATCCCAGCACTGAGAGACACAAGGACGGATTTAAACTCTATCCCTGCACTGAGAGACACAAGGAGGATTTAAACTCTATCCCATCACTGAGAGACACAAGGAGGGATTTAAACTCTATCCAAGCAATGAGAGAGACTAGGAGGGATTTAAACTCTATCCCGGCACTGAAAGACACAATGAGGATTTAAACTCTATCCCAGCACTGAGAGACACAAGGAGGGATTTAAAATCTATCCCAGCACTGAGAGACACAAGGAGGGATTTAAACTCTATCCCAGCACTGAGAGACACAAGGAGGTATTTAACTCTATCCCAGCACTGAGAAACACAAGGAGGGATTTAAACTCTATCCCAGAACTGAGAGACACAAGGAGGGATATAAACTCTATCCCAGCATGAGAGATACAAGGAGGGATTTAAACTCTATCCCGGCACTGAGAGACACAATGCGGATTTAAACTCTATCCCAGCACAGAGAGACACACGGAGGGATTTAAACTCTATCCCGGCACTGAGAGACACAATGCGGATTTAAACTCTATCCCAGCATTGAGAGACACAAGGAGGGATTTAAACTCCATCCCAGCATTGAGAGACACAAGGAGGGATTTAAACTGTATCCCAGCACTGTGAGACACAAGGAGGGATTAAAACTCTATCCCTGAACTGAGAGACACAAGGAGGATTTAAACTCTATCCCATCACTGAGAGACGCAAGGAGGGATTTAAACTCTATCCCAGCACTGAGAGAGACTAGGAGGGATTTAAACTCTATCCCGGCACTGAAAGACACAATGAGGATTTAAACTCTATCCCAGCACTGAGAGACACAAGGAGGGATTTAAAATCTTTCCCAGCACTGAGAGACACAAGGAGGGATTTAAACTCTATCCCAGCACTGAGAGACACAAGGAGGGATTTAAACTCTATCCCAGCACTGAGGGACACAAGGAGGGATTTAAACACTATCCCAGCACTGAGAAACACAAGGAGGGATTTAAACTCTATCCCAGCGCTGAGAGACACAAGGAGGGATTTAACTCTATCCCGGCACTGAGAGACACAATGCGGATTTAAACTCTATCCCAGCACTGAGAGACACAAGGAGGGATTTAAACTCTATCCCGGCACTGAGAGACACAATGCGGATTTAAACTCTATACCAGCACTAAGAGACACAAGGAGGGATTTAAACTCTATCCCAGCACTGAGAGACAAAAGGAGGATTTAAACTCTATCCCGGCACTGAGAGACACAAGGAGGGATTTAAACTCTATCCCAGCACTGAGAGACACAAGGAGGATTTAAACTCTATCCCAGCACTGAGAGACACAAGGAGGGATTTAAACTCTATCCCGGCATTCAGAGACAGAAGGAGGGATTTAAACTCTCCCCCAGCACTGAGAGACACAAGGAGGGATTTAAAATCTATCCCAGCACTGAGAGACACAAGGAGGGATTTAAACTCTATCCCAGCACTGAGAGACACAAGGAGGGATTTAAACTCTTTCCCAGCACTAAGAGACACAAAGAGGATTTAAACTCTATCCCAGCACAAAGAGACACAATGAGTATTGAAAATCTATCCCGGCACTGACAGACACAAGGAGGGATTTAAACTCTATCCCAGCACTGAGAGACACAAGGAGGATTTAAACTCTATCCCAGCACTGAGAGAGACAACGAGGATTTAAACTCTATCCCAGCACTGAGTGACACAAGGAGGATTTAAACCTCATTCCCAGCACTGAGAGACACAAGGAGGGATTTAAACTCTATCCCAGCACTGAGAGACACAAGGAGGGATTTAAACTCTATCCCAGCACTGAGAGACACAAGGAGGGATTTAAACTCTATCCCGGCACTGAGAGACACAAGGAGGGATTTAATCTCTATCCCAGCACTCAGAGACACAAGGAGGATTTAAACTCTATCCCAGCACTGAGAGACACAAGGAGGGATTTAAACTCTATCCCAGCACTGAGAGATACAAGGAGGATTTAAACTGTATCCCAGCACTGTGTGAGAAAAGGAGGATTTAAACTCTATCGCAGCACTGAGAGACACAAGGAGGATTTAAAATGTATCCCAGCACTGAGAGACACAAGGAGGGATTTAAACTCTATCCCAGCACTGAGAGACACAAGGAAGGATTTAAACTCTATCCCAGCACTGAGAGACATAAGGACGGATTTAAACTCTATCCCTGCACTGAGAGACACAAGGAGGATTTAAACTCTATCCAATCACTGAGAGACACAAGGAGGGATTTAAACTCTATCCAAGCACTGAGAGACGAGGAGGGATTTAAACTCTATCCCGGCACTGAAAGACACAATGAGGATTTAAACTCTGTCCCAGCACTGAGAGACACAAGGAGGGATTTAAACTCTATCCCAGCACTGAGAGACACAAGGAGGGATTTAAACTCTATCCCAGCACTGAGAGACACAAGGAGGATTTGAAATCTGTCCCAGCATTAAATGACACAAGGAGGGATTTAAACTCTATCCCAGAACGGAGAGACACAAGGAGGGATATAAACTCTATCCCAGCATGAGAGATACACGAGGGATTTAAACTCTATCCCGGCACTGAGAGACACAATGCGGATTTAAACTCTATCCCAGCACTGAGAGACACAAGGAGGGATTTAAACTCTATCCCGGCACTGAGAGACACAATGCGGATTTAAACTCTATCCCAGCATTGAGAGACACAAGGAGGGATTTAAACTCCATCCCAGCACTGAGAGACACAAGGAGGGATTTAAACTGTATCCCAGCACTGAGAGACACAAGGAGGGATTAAAACTCTATCCCTGCACTGAGAGACACAAGGAGGATTTAAACACTATCCCATCACTGAGAGACACAAGGAGGGATTTAAAATCTATCCCAGCACTGAGAGAGACTAGGAGGGATTTAAACTCTATCCCGGCACTGAAAGACACAATGAGGATTTAACCTCTATCCCAGGACTGAGAGACACAAGGAGGGATTTAAAATCTTTCCCAGCACTGAGAGACACAAGGAGGGATTTAAACTCTATCCCAGCACTGAGAGACACAAGGAGGGATTTAAACTCCATCCCAGCACTGAGGGACACAAGGAGGATTTAAACTCTATCCCAGCACTGAGAAACACAAGGAGGGATTTAAACTCTATCCCAGCGCTGAGAGACACAAGGAGGGATTTAAACTCTATCCCGGCACTGAGAGACACAATGCGGATTTAAACTCTATCCCAGCACTGAGAGACAGAAGGAGGGATTTAAACTCTATCCCGGCACTAAGAGACTCAATGCGGATTTAAACTCTATCCCGGCACTGAGAGACACAAGGAGGGATTTAAACTCTATCCCAGCACTGAGAGACACAAGGAGGATTTAAACTCTATCCCAGCACTGAGAGAGACAAGGAGGATTTAAACTCTATGCCGGCACTGAGAGACAAAAGGAGGGATTTAACCTCCATCTCAGCACTGAGAGACACAAGGAGGGATTTAAACTCTATCCCAGCACTGAGAGACACAAGGAGGGATTTAAAGTATATCCCAGCACTGAGAGACACAAGGAGGGATTTAAACTCTATCCCAGCTCTAAGAGACACAAAGAGGATTTAAACTCTATCCCAGCACAAAGAGACAGAATGAGTATTTAAACTCTATCCCGGCACTGACAGACACAAGGAGGGATTTAAACTCAATCCCACACTGAGAGACACAAGGAGGGATTTAAACTCTATCCCAGTACTGAGAGACACAAGGAGGGATTTAAACTCTATCGCGGCACTGAGAGAGACACAAAGAGGGATTTAAACTCTATCCCAGCACTGAGAGAGACAAGGAGGATTTAAACTCTATCCCGGCACTGAGAGACAAAAGGAGGGATTTAAACTCTATCCCGGCACTGAGAGAGACACAAGGAGGGATTTAAACTCTATCCCAGCACTGAGAGAGACAAGGAGGATTTAAACTCTATCTCGGCACTGAGAGACACAGGGAGGAATTTAAACTCAATCCCAGCACTGAGAGACACAAGGAGGGAATTAAACTCTATCCCAGCACTAGGAGACACAAGGAGGATTTAAACTCTATCCCAGCACTGAGAGACACAAGGAGGCATTTAAACTCTGTCCCGGCACTCAGAGACACAAGGAGGGATTTAAACTCTATCCCGGCACTGAGAGACACAAGGAGGGATTTAAACTCTATCCCAGCACTGAGAGACACAAGGAGGGATTTAAACTCTATCCCGGCACTGAGAGACACAAGGAGGGATTTAAACTCTATCCCAGCACTGAGAGACACAAGGAGGATTTAAACTCTATCCCAGCACTGAGAGACACAAGGAGGGATTTAAACTCTATCCCGGCACTCAGAGACACAAGGAGGGATTTAAACTCTCCCCCAGCACTGAGAGACACAAGGAGGGATTTAAAATCTATCCCAGCACTGAGAGACACAAGGAGGGATTTAAACTCTATCCCAGCACTGAGACACAAGGAGGGATTTAAACTCTATCCCAGCACTAAGAGACACAAAGAGGATTTAAACTCTATCCCAGCACAAAGAGACACAATGAGTATTGAAACTCTATCCCGGCACTGACAGACACAAGGAGGGATTTAAACTCTATCCCAGCACTGAGAGACACAAGGAGGGATTTAAACTCTATCCCAGCACTGAGAGACACAAGGAGGATTTAAACTCTATCCCAGCACTGAGAGAGACAACGAGGATTTAAACTCTATCCCAGCACTGAGAGACACAAGGAGGATTTAAACCTCATTCCCAGCACTGAGAGACACAAGGAGGGATTTAAACTCTATCCCAGCACTGAGAGACACAAGGAGGGATTTAAACTCTATCCCAGCACTGAGAGACACAAGGAGGGATTTAAACTCTATCCCGGCACTGAGAGACACAAGGAGGGATTTAATCTCTATCCCAGCACTCAGAGACACAAGGAGGATTTAAACTATATCCCAGCACTGAGAGACACAAGGAGGGATTTAAACTCTATCCCAGCACTGAGAGACACAAGGAGGATTTAAACTGTATCCCAGCACTGAGAGAGACAAGGAGGATTTAAACTCTATCGCAGCACTGAGAGACACAAGGAGGGATTTAAACTCTATCCCAGCACTGAGAGACACAAGGAAGGATTTAAACTCTATCCCAGCATGAAAGACACAAGGACGGATTTAAACTCTATCCCTGCACTGAGAGACACAAGGAGGATTTAAACTCTATCCCATCACTGAGAGACACAAGGAGGGATTTAAACTCTATCCAAGCACTGAGAGACGAGGAGGGATTTAAACTCTATCCCGGCACTGAAAGACAAAATGAGGATTTAAACTCTGTCCCAGCACTGAGTGACACAAGGAGGGATTTAAACACTGTCCCAGCACTGAGAGACACAAGGAGGGATTTAAACTCTATCCCAGCACTGAGAGACACAAGGAGGGATTTAAACTCTATCCCAGCACTGAGAAACACAAGGAGGGATTTAAACTCTATCCCAGAACGGAGAGACACAAGGAGGGATATAAACTCTATCCCAGCATGAGAGATACACGAGGGATTTAAACTCTATCCCGGCACTGAGAGAGACAAGGAGGGATTTACACTCTATCCCGGCACCGAGTGACACAATGCGGATTTAAACTCAATCCCAGCACTGAGTGACACAAGGAGGGATTTAAACTCTATCCCAGCACTGAGAGACAAAAGGAGGGAGTTAACCTCTATCTCGGCACTGAGAGACACAAGGAGGAATTTAAACTCAATCCCAGCACTGAGAAACACAAGGAGGGATTTAAACTCTATCCCAGCACTGAGAGACACAAGGAGGATTTAAACTCTATCCCAGCACTGAGAGACACAATGAGGATTTAAACTCTATCCCGGCACTGAGAGACACAATGCGGATTTAAACTCTATCCCAGCACTGAGAGACACACGGAGGGATTTAAACTCTATCCGGGCACTGAGAGACACAATGCGGATTTAAACTCTATCCCAGCACTGAGAGAGACAAGGAGGATTTAAACTCTATCGCAGCACTGAGAGACACAAGGAGGATTTAAACTGTATCCCAGCACTGAGAGACACAAGGAGGGATTTAAACTCTATCCCAGCATTGAGAGACACAAGGATGGATTTAAACTCTATCCCTGCACTGAGAGACACAAGGAGGATTTAAACTCTATCCCATCACTGAGAGACACAAGGAGGGATTTAAACTCTATCCAAGCACTGAGAGAGACTAGGAGGGATTTAAACTCTATCCCAGCACTGAGAGACACAAGGAGGGATTTAAACTCTATCCCAGCACTGAGAAACACAAGGAGGGATTTAAACTCTATCCCAGAACTGAGAGACACAAGGAGGGATATAAACTCTATCCCAGCATGAGAGATACAAGGAGGGATTTAAACTCTATCCCGGCACTGAGAGACACAAAGCGGATTTATCTCTATCCCAGCACTGAGAGACACACGGAGGGATTTAAACTCTATCCCGGCACTGAGAGACACAACGCGGATTTAAACTCTATCCCAGCATTGAGAGACACAAGGAGGGATTTAAACTCCATCCCAGCACTGAGAGACACAAGGAGGGATTTAAACTGTATCCCAGCACTGAGAGACACAAGGAGGATTTAAACTCTATCCCAGCACTGAGAGAGACAAGGAGGATTTAAACTCTATCGCGGCACTGAGAGACACAAGGAGGATTTAAACTGTATCCCAGCACTGAGAAACACAAGGACGGATTTAAACTCTATCCCAGCACTGAGAGACACAAGGAGGGATTTAAAATATATCCCAGCACTGAGAGACACAAGGAGGGATTTAAACTCTATCCCAGCACTGAGAGACACAAGGAGGGATTTAAACTCTATCCCAGCACTGAGAAACACAAGGAGGGATTTAAACTCTATCCCAGAACTGAGAGACACAAGGAGGGATATAAACTCTATCCCAGCATGAGAGATACAAGGAGGGATTTAAACTCTATCCCGGCACAGAGAGACACAAAGCGGATTTAAACTCTATCCCAGCACTGAGAGACACAAGGAGGGATTTAAACTCTATCCCGGCACTGAGAGACACAATGCGGATTTAAACTCTATCCCAGCATTGACAGACACAAGGACGGACTTAAACTCTATCCCTGCACTGAGAGACACAAGGAGGATTGAAACTCTATCCCAGCACTGAGAGACACAAGGATGGATTTAAACTCTATCCATGCACTGAGAGAGACTAGGAGGGATTTAAACTCTATCCCGGCACTGAAAGACACAATGAGGATTTAAACTCTATCCCAGCACTGAGAGACACAAGGAGGGATTTAAACTCTATCCCAGCACTGAGAGACACAAGGAGGGATTTAAACTCTATCCCAGCACTGAGAGACACAAGGAGGGATTTAAACTCTATCCCAGCACTGAGAAACACAAGGAGGGATTTAAACTCTATCCCAGAACTGAGAGACACAAGGAGGGATATAAACTCTATCCCAGCATGAGAGATACAAGGAGGGATTTAAACTCTATCCCGGCACTGAGAGACACAATGCGGATTTAAACTCTATCCCAGCACTGAGAGACACACGGAGGGATTTAAACTCTATCCCGGCACTGAGAGACACAATGCGGATTTAAACTCTATCCCAGCATTGAGAGACACAAGGAGGGATTTAAACTCCATCCCAGCACTGAGAGACACAAGGAGGGATTTAAACTCTATCCCAGCACTGAGAGACACAGGGAGGGATTTAAACTCTATCCCAGCACTGAGAGACACAAGGAGGCATTTAAACTCTATCCCGGCACTGAGAGACACAAGGAGGGATTTGCTCTCTATCCCAGCACTCAGAGACACAAGGAGGATTTAAACTCTATCCCAGCACTGAGAGACACAAGGAGGGATTTAAACTCTATCCCAGCACTGAGAGACACAAGGAGGATTTAAACTCTATCCCAGCACTGAGAGACACAAGGAGGGATTTAAACTATATCCCAGCACTGAGAAACACAAGGAGGGATTTAAACTCTATCCCAGAACTGAGAGACACAAGGAGGGATATAAACTCTATCCCAGCATGAGAGATACAAGGAGGGATTTAAACTCTATCCCGGCACTGAGAGACACAATGCGGATTTAAACTCTATCCCAGCACTGAGAGACACACGGAGGGATTTAAACTCTATCCCGGCACTGAGAGACACAATGCGGATTGAAACTCTATCCCAGCATTGAGAGACACAAGGAGGGATTTAAACTCCATCCCAGCACTGAGAGACACAAGGAGGGATTTAAACTCTATCCCAGCACTGAGAGGCACAGGGAGGGATTTAAACTCTATCCCAGCACTGAGAGACACAAGGAGGGATTTAAACTCTATCCCGGCACTGAGAGACACAAGGAGGGATTTAATCTCTATCCCAGCACTCAGAGACACAAGGAGGATTTAAACTCTATCCCAGCACTGAGAGACACAAGGAGGGATTTAAACTCTATCCCAGCACTGAGAGACACAAGGAGGATTTAAACTCTATCCCAGCACTGAGAGAGACAAGGAGGATTTAAACTCTATCGCAGCACTGAGAGACACAAGGAGGATTTAAACTGTATCCCAGCACTGAGAGACACAAGGAGGGATTTAAACTCTATCCCAGCACTGAGAGACACAAGGACGGATTTAAACTCTATCCCTGCACTGAGAGACACAAGGAGGATTTAAACTCTATCCCATCACTGAGAGACACAAGGAGGGATTTAAACTCTATCCAAGCAATGAGAGAGACTAGGAGGGATTTAAACTCTATCCCGGCACTGAAAGACACAATGAGGATTTAAACTCTATCCCAGCACTGAGAGACACAAGGAGGGATTTAAAATCTATCCCAGCACTGAGAGACACAAGGAGGGATTTAAACTGTATCCCAGCACTGTGAGACACAAGGAGGGATTAAAACTCTATCCCGGCACTGAGAGACACAATGCGGATTTAAACTCTATCCCAGCATTGAGAGACACAAGGAGGGATTTAAACTCCATCCCAGCATTGAGAGACACAAGGAGGGATTTAAACTGTATCCCAGCACTGTGAGACACAAGGAGGGATTAAAACTCTATCCCTGAACTGAGAGACACAAGGAGGATTTAAACTCTATCCCATCACTGAGAGACGCAAGGAGGGATTTAAACTCTATCCCAGCACTGAGAGAGACTAGGAGGGATTTAAACTCTATCCCGGCACTGAAAGACACAATGAGGATTTAAACTCTATCCCAGCACTGAGAGACACAAGGAGGGATTTAAAATCTTTCCCAGCACTGAGAGACACAAGGAGGGATTTAAACTCTATCCCAGCACTGAGAGACACAAGGAGGGATTTAAACTCTATCCCAGCACTGAGGGACACAAGGAGGGATTTAAACTCTATCCCAGCACTGAGAAACACAAGGAGGGATTTAAACTCTATCCCAGCGCTGAGAGACACAAGGAGGGATTTAACTCTATCCCGGCACTGAGAGACACAATGCGGATTTAAACTCTATCCCAGCACTGAGAGACACAAGGAGGGATTTAAACTCTATCCCGGCACTGAGAGACACAATGCGGATTTAAACTCTATACCAGCACTAAGAGACACAAGGAGGGATTTAAACTCTATCCCAGCACTGAGAGACAAAAGGAGGATTTAAACTCTATCCCGGCACTGAGAGATACAAGGAGGGATTTAAACTCTATCCCGGCACTGAGAGACACAAAGCGGATTTATCTCTATCCCAGCACTGAGAGACACACGGAGGGATTTAAACTCTATCCCGGCACTGAGAGACACAACGCGGATTTAAACTCTATCCCAGCATTGAGAGACACAAGGAGGGATTTAAACTCCATCCCAGCACTGAGAGACACAAGGAGGGATTTAAACTGTATCCCAGCACTGAGAGACACAAGGAGGATTTAAACTCTATCCCAGCACTGAGAGAGACAAGGAGGATTTAAACTCTATCGCGGCACTGAGAGACACAAGGAGGATTTAAACTGTATCCCAGCACTGAGAAACACAAGGACGGATTTAAACTCTATCCCAGCACTGAGAGACACAAGGAGGGATTTAAAATATATCCCAGCACTGAGAGACACAAGGAGGGATTTAAACTCTATCCCAGCACTGAGAGACACAAGGAGGGATTTAAACTCTATCCCAGCACTGAGAAACACAAGGAGGGATTTAAACTCTATCCCAGAACTGAGAGACACAAGGAGGGATATAAACTCTATCCCAGCATGAGAGATACAAGGAGGGATTTAAACTCTATCCCGGCACAGAGAGACACAAAGCGGATTTAAACTCTATCCCAGCACTGAGAGACACAAGGAGGGATTTAAACTCTATCCCGGCACTGAGAGACACAATGCGGATTTAAACTCTATCCCAGCATTGACAGACACAAGGACGGACTTAAACTCTATCCCTGCACTGAGAGACACAAGGAGGATTGAAACTCTATCCCAGCACTGAGAGACACAAGGATGGATTTAAACTCTATCCATGCACTGAGAGAGACTAGGAGGGATTTAAACTCTATCCCGGCACTGAAAGACACAATGAGGATTTAAACTCTATCCCAGCACTGAGAGACACAAGGAGGGATTTAAACTCTATCCCAGCACTGAGAGACACAAGGAGGGATTTAAACTCTATCCCAGCACTGAGAGACACAAGGAGGGATTTAAACTCTATCCCAGCACTGAGAAACACAAGGAGGGATTTAAACTCTATCCCAGAACTGAGAGACACAAGGAGGGATATAAACTCTATCCCAGCATGAGAGATACAAGGAGGGATTTAAACTCTATCCCGGCACTGAGAGACACAATGCGGATTTAAACTCTATCCCAGCACTGAGAGACACACGGAGGGATTTAAACTCTATCCCGGCACTGAGAGACACAATGCGGATTTAAACTCTATCCCAGCATTGAGAGACACAAGGAGGGATTTAAACTCCATCCCAGCACTGAGAGACACAAGGAGGGATTTAAACTCTATCCAAGCACTGAGAGACACAGGGAGGGATTTAAACTCTATCCCAGCACTGAGAGACACAAGGAGGCATTTAAACTCTATCCCGGCACTGAGAGACACAAGGAGGGATTTGCTCTCTATCCCAGCACTCAGAGACACAAGGAGGATTTAAACTCTATCCCAGCACTGAGAGACACAAGGAGGGATTTAAACTCTATCCCAGCACTGAGAGACACAAGGAGGATTTAAACTCTATCCCAGCACTGAGAGACACAAGGAGGGATTTAAACTATATCCCAGCACTGAGAAACACAAGGAGGGATTTAAACTCTATCCCAGAACTGAGAGACACAAGGAGGGATATAAACTCTATCCCAGCATGAGAGATACAAGGAGGGATTTAAACTCTATCCCGGCACTGAGAGACACAATGCGGATTTAAACTCTATCCCAGCACTGAGAGACACACGGAGGGATTTAAACTCTATCCCGGCACTGAGAGACACAATGCGGATTGAAACTCTATCCCAGCATTGAGAGACACAAGGAGGGATTTAAACTCCATCCCAGCACTGAGAGACACAAGGAGGGATTTAAACTCTATCCCAGCACTGAGAGGCACAGGGAGGGATTTAAACTCTATCCCAGCACTGAGAGACACAAGGAGGGATTTAAACTCTATCCCGGCACTGAGAGACACAAGGAGGGATTTAATCTCTATCCCAGCACTCAGAGACACAAGGAGGATTTAAACTCTATCCCAGCACTGAGAGACACAAGGAGGGATTTAAACTCTATCCCAGCACTGAGAGACACAAGGAGGATTTAAACTCTATCCCAGCACTGAGAGAGACAAGGAGGATTTAAACTCTATCGCAGCACTGAGAGACACAAGGAGGATTTAAACTGTATCCCAGCACTGAGAGACACAAGGAGGGATTTAAACTCTATCCCAGCACTGAGAGACACAAGGACGGATTTAAACTCTATCCCTGCACTGAGAGACACAAGGAGGATTTAAACTCTATCCCATCACTGAGAGACACAAGGAGGGATTTAAACTCTATCCCTGCACTGAGAGACTCAAGGAGGATTTAAACTCTATCCCATCACTGAGAGACACAAGGAGGGATTTAAACTCTATCCCAGCACTGAGAGACACAAGGACGGATTTAAACTCTATCGCAGCACTGAGAGACACAAGGCGGGATTTAAACTCTATCCCAGCACTGAGAGACACAAGGACGGATTTAAACTCTATCCCTGCACTGAGAGACTCAAGGAGGATTTAAACTCTATCCCATCACTGAGAGACACAAGGAGGGATTTAAACTCTATCCAAGCACTGAGAGAGACTAGGAGGGATTTAAACTCTATCCAGGCACTGAAAGACACAATGAGGATTTAAACTCTATCCCAGCACTGAGAGACACAAGGAGGGATTTAAAATCTATCCCAGCACTGAGAGACACAAGGAGGGATTTAAACTCTATCCCAGCACTGAGAGACACAAGGAGGGATTTAACCTCTATCCCAGCACTGAGAAACACAAGGAGGGATTTAAACTCTATCCCAGAACTGAGAGACACAAGGAGGGATATAAACTCTATCCCAGCATGAGAGATACAAGGAGGGATTTAAACTCTATCCCGGCACTGAGAGACACAATGCGGATTTAAACTCTATCCCAGCACTGAGAGACACACGGAGGGATTTAAACTCTATCCCGGCACTGAGAGACACAATGCGGATTTAAACTCTATCCCAGCATTGAGAGACACAAGGAGGGATTTAAACTCCATCCCAGCACTGAGAGACACAAGGAGGGATTTAAACTGTATCCCAGCACTGAGAGAGACAAGGAGGGATTTAAACTCTATCCCAGCACTGAGAGACACAAGGAGGGATTTAAACTCTATCCCAGCACTGAGAGACAAAAGGAGGGATTAAAACTCTATCCCTGCACTGAGAGACACAAGGAGGACTTAAACTCTATCCCATCACTGAGAGACGCAAGGACGGATTTAAACTCTATCCCAGCACTGAGAGAGACTAGAAGGGATTTAAACTCTATCCCAGCACTGAAAGACACAATGAGGATTTAAACTCTATCCGAGCACTGAGAGACACAAGGAGGGATTTAAACTCTATCCCAGCACTGAGAAACACAAGGAGGGATTTAAACTCTATCCCAGAACTGAGAGACACAAGGAGGGATATAAACTCTATGCCAGCATGAGAGATACAAGGAGGGATTTAAACTCTATCCCGGCACTGAGAGTCACAATGCGGATTTAAACTCTATCCCAGCACTGAGAGACACAAGGAGGGATTTAAATTCTATCCCGGCACTGAGAGACACAATGCGGATTTAAACTCTATCCCAGCATTGACAGACACAAGGAGGGATTTAAACTCCATCCCAGCACTGAGAGACAAAAGGAGGGATTTAAACTGTATCGCAGCACTGAGAGACACAAGGAGGGATTAAAACTCTATCCCTGCACTGAGAGACACAAGGAGGATTTAAACTCTATCCCATCACTGAGAGACACAAGGAGGGATTTAAACTCTATCCCAGCACTGAGAGAGACTAGGAGGGATTTAAACTCTATCCCGGCACTGAAAGACACAATGAGGATTTAAACTCTATCCCAGCACTGAGAGACACAAGAAGGGATTTAAACTCTATCCCAGCACTGAGAGACACAAGGAGGGATTTAAACTCTATCCCAGCACTGAGAGACACAAGGAGGGATTTAAACTCTATCCCAGCACTGAGAGAGACAAGGAGGATTTAAACTCTATCCCGGCACTGAGAGACAAAAGGAGGGATATAAACTCTATCCCAGCATGAGAGATACAAGGAGGGATTTAAACCCTATCCCGGCACTGAGAGACAAATGCGGATTTAAACTCTATCCCAGCACTGAGAGACACACGGAGGGATTTAAACTCTATCCCGGCACTGAGAGACACAGGGAGGGTTTGAAACTCTATCCCAGCACTGAGAGACACAAGGAGGGATTTAAACTCTATCCCGGCACTGAGAGACACAAGGAGGGATTTAATCTCTATCCCTGCACTCAGAGACACAAGGAGGATTTAAACTCTATCCCAGCACTGAGAGACACAAGGAGGGATTTAAACTCTATCCCAGCACTGAGAGACACAAGGAGGATTTAAACTCTATCCCAGCACTGAGAGACACAAGGAGGGATTTAAACTCTATCCCAGAACTGAGAGACACAAGGAGGGATATAAACTCTATCCCAGCATGTGAGATACAAGGAGGGATTTAAACTCTATCCCGGCACTGAGAGACACAATGCGGATTTAAACTCTATCCCAGCACTGAGAGACACACGGAGGGATTTAAACTCTATCCCGGCACTGAGAGACACAATGCGGATTTAAACTCTATCCCAGCATTGAGAGACACAAGGAGGGATTTAAACTCCATCCCAGCACTGAGAGACACAAGGAGGGATTTAAACTCTATCCCAGCACTGAGAGACACAGGGAGGGATTTAAACTCTATCCCAGCACTGAGAGACACAAGGAGGGATTTAAACTCTATCCCGGCACTGAGAGACACAAGGAGGGATTTAATCTCTATCCCAGCACTCAGAGACACAAGGAGGATTTAAACTCTATCCCAGCACTGAGAGACACAAGGAGGGATTTAAACTCTATCCCAGCACTGAGAGACACAAGGAGGATTTAAACTCTATCCCAGCACTGAGAGAGACAAGGAGGATTTAAACTCTATCGCAGCACTGAGAGACACAAGGAGGATTTAAAATGTATCCCAGCACTGAGAGACACAAGGAGGGATTTAAACTCTATCGCAGCACTGAGAGACACAAGGAGGGATTTAAACTCTATCCCAGCACTGAGAGACACAAGGACGGATTTAAACTCTATCCCTGCACTGAGAGACTCAAGGAGGATTTAAACTCTATCCCATCACTGAGAGACACAAGGAGGGATTTAAACTCTATCCAAGCACTGAGAGAGACTAGGAGGGATTTAAACTCTATCCAGGCACTGAAAGACACAATGAGGATTTAAACTCTATCCCAGCACTGAGAGACACAAGGAGGGATTTAAAATCTATCCCAGCACTGAGAGACACAAGGAGGGATTTAAACTCTATCCCAGCACTGAGAGACACAAGGAGGGATTTAACCTCTATCCCAGCACTGAGAAACACAAGGAGGGATTTAAACTCTATCCCAGAACTGAGAGACACAAGGAGGGATATAAACTCTATCCCAGCATGAGAGATACAAGGAGGGATTTAAACTCTATCCCGGCACTGAGAGACACAATGCGGATTTAAACTCTATCCCAGCACTGAGAGACACACGGAGGGATTTAAACTCTATCCCGGCACTGAGAGACACAATGCGGATTTAAACTCTATCCCAGCATTGAGAGACACAAGGAGGGATTTAAACTCCATCCCAGCACTGAGAGACACAAGGAGGGATTTAAACTGTATCCCAGCACTGAGAGAGACAAGGAGGGATTTAAACTCTATCCCAGCACTGAGAGACACAAGGAGGGATTTAAACTCTATCCCAGCACTGAGAGACAAAAGGAGGGATTAAAACTCTATCCCTGCACTGAGAGACACAAGGAGGACTTAAACTCTATCCCATCACTGAGAGACGCAAGGACGGATTTAAACTCTATCCCAGCACTGAGAGAGACTAGAAGGGATTTAAACTCTATCCCAGCACTGAAAGACACAATGAGGATTTAAACTCTATCCGAGCACTGAGAGACACAAGGAGGGATTTAAAATCTTTCCCAGCACTGAGAGACACAAGGAGGGATTTAAACTCTATCCCAGCACTGAGAGACACAAGGAGGGATTCAAACTCTATCCCAGCACTGAGGGACACAAGGAGGGATTTAAACTCTATCCCAGCACTGAGAAACACAAGGAGGGATTTAAACTCTATCCCAGCGCTGAGAGACACACGGAGGGATTTAAACTCTATCCCGGCACTGAGAGACACAATGCGGATTTAAACTCTTTACCAGCACTAAGAGACACAAGGAGGGATTTAAACTCTATCCCAGCACTGAGAGACAAAAGGAGGATTTAAACTCTATCCCGGCACTGAGAGACACAAGGAGGGATTTAAACTCTATCCCAGCACTGAGAAACACAAGGAGGGATTTAAACTCTATCCCAGCGCTGAGAGACACAAGGAGGGATTTAAACTCTATCCCGGCACTGAGAGACACAATGCGGATTTAAACTCTATCCCAGCACTGAGAGACACAAGGAGGGATTTAAACTCTATCCCGGCACTGAGAGACACAATGCGGATTTAAACTCTATACCAGCACTAAGAGACACAAGGAGGGATTTAAACTCTATCCCAGCACTGAGAGACAAAAGGAGGATTTAAACTCTATCCCAGCACTGAGAGACACAAGGAGGGATTTAAACTCTATCCCAGCACTGAGAGACACAAGGAGGATTTAAACTCTATCCAAGCACTGAGAGAGACTAGGAGGGATTTAAACTCTATCCCGGCACTGAAAGACACAATGAGGATTTAAAATCTATCCCAGCACTGAGAGACACAAGGAGGGATTTAAACTCTATCCCAGAACTGAGAGACACAAGGAGGGATATAAACTCTATGCCAGCATGAGAGATACAAGGAGGGATTTAAGCTCTATCCCGGCACTGAGAGTCACAATGCGGATTTAAACTCTATCCCAGCACTCTGAGAGACACAAGGAGGGATTTAAACTCTTATCCCGGCACTGAGAGACACAAGGAGGGATTTAAACTGTATCGCAGCACTGAGAGACACAAGGAGGGATTAAAACTCTATCCCTGCACTGAGAGACACAAGGAGGATTTAAACTCTATCCCATCACTGAGAGACACAAGGAGGGATTTAAACTCTATCCCAGCACTGAGAGACACAAGAGGGATTTTAAACTCTATCCCAGCACTGAGAAACACAAGGAGGGATTTAACTCTATCCCAGAACTGAGAGACACAAGGAGGGATATAACTCTATCCCAGCATGAGAGATACAAGGAGGGATTTAAACTCTATCCCGGCACTGAGAGACACAATGCGGATTTAAACTCTATCCCAGCACTGAGAGACCCACGGAGGGATTTAAACTCTATCCCGGCACTGAGAGGACACAATGCGGATTTTAAACTCTATCCCAGCAGAGAGACACAAGGAGGGATTTAAACTCCATCCCAGCACTGAGAGACACAAGGAGGGATTTAAACTCTATCCAAGCACTGAGAGACACAGGGAGGGATTTAAACTCTATCCCAGCACTGAGAGACACAAGGAGGCATTTAAACTCTATCCCGGCACTGAGAGACACAAGGAGGGATTTGCTCTCTATCCCAGCACTCAGAGACACAAGGAGGATTTAAACTCTATCCCAGCACTGAGAGACACAAGGAGGGATTTAAACTCTATCCCAGCACTGAGAGACACAAGGAGGATTTAAACTCTATCCCAGCACTGAGAGACACAAGGAGGGATTTAAACTATATCCCAGCACTGAGAAACACAAGGAGGGATTTAAACTCTATCCCAGAACTGAGAGACACAAGGAGGGATATAAACTCTATCCCAGCATGAGAGATACAAGGAGGGATTTAAACTCTATCCCGGCACTGAGAGACACAATGCGGATTTAAACTCTATCCCAGCACTGAGAGACACACGGAGGGATTTAAACTCTATCCCGGCACTGAGAGACACAATGCGGATTGAAACTCTATCCCAGCATTGAGAGACACAAGGAGGGATTTAAACTCCATCCCAGCACTGAGAGACACAAGGAGGGATTTAAACTCTATCCCAGCACTGAGAGGCACAGGGAGGGATTTAAACTCTATCCCAGCACTGAGAGACACAAGGAGGGATTTAAACTCTATCCGGCACTGAGAGACACAAGGAGGGATTTAATCTCTATCCCAGCACTCAGAGACACAAGGAGGATTTAAACTCTATCCCAGCACTGAGAGACACAAGGATGGATTTAAACTCTATCCCAGCACTGAGAGACACAAGGAGGATTTAAACTCTATCCCAGCACTGAGAGAGACAAGGAGGATTTAAACTCTATCGCAGCACTGAGAGACACAAGGAGGATTTAAACTGTATCCCAGCACTGAGAGACACAAGGAGGGATTTAAACTCTATCCCAGCACTGAGAGACACAAGGACGGATTTAAACTCTATCCCTGCACTGAGAGACACAAGGAGGATTTAAACTCTATCCCATCACTGAGAGACACAAGGAGGGATTTAAACTCTATCCAAGCAATGAGAGACTAGGAGGGATTTAAACTCTATCCCGGCACTGAAAGACACAATGAGGATTTAAACTCTATCCCAGCACTGAGAGACACAAGGAGGGATTTAAAATCTATCCCAGCACTGAGAGACACAAGGAGGGATTTAAACTGTATCCCAGCACTGTGAGACACAAGGAGGGATTAAAACTCTATCCCGGCACTGAGAGACACAATGCGGATTTAAACTCTATCCCAGCATTGAGAGACACAAGGAGGGATTTAAACTCCATCCCAGCATTGAGAGACACAAGGAGGGATTTAAACTGTATCCCAGCACTGTGAGACACAAGGAGGGATTAAAACTCTATCCCTGAACTGAGAGACACAAGGAGGATTTAAACTCTATCCCATCACTGAGAGACGCAAGGAGGGATTTAAACTCTATCCCAGCACTGAGAGAGACTAGGAGGGATTTAAACTCTATTCCGGCACTGAAAGACACAATGAGGATTTAAACTCTATCCCAGCACTGAGAGACACAAGGAGGGATTTAAAATCTTTCCCAGCACTGAGAGACACAAGGAGGGATTTAAACTCTATCCCAGCACTGAGAGACACAAGGAGGGATTTAAACTCTATCCCAGCACTGAGGGACACAAGGAGGGATTTAAACTCTATCCCAGCACTGAGAAACACAAGGAGGGATTTAAACTCTATCCCAGCGCTGAGAGACACAAGGAGGGATTTAACTCTATCCCGGCACTGAGAGACACAATGCGGATTTAAACTCTATCCCAGCACTGAGAGACACAAGGAGGGATTTAAACTCTATCCCGGCACTGAGAGACACAATGCGGATTTAAACTCTATACCAGCACTAAGAGACACAAGGAGGGATTTAAACTCTATCCCAGCACTGAGAGACAAAAGGAGGATTTAAACTCTATCCCGGCACTGAGAGACACAAGGAGGGATTTAAACTCTATCCCAGCACTGAGAGACACAAGGAGGATTTAAACTCTATCCAAGCACTGAGAGAGACTAGGAGGGATTTAAACTCTATCCCGGCACTGAAAGACACAATGAGGATTTAAACTCTATCCCAGCACTGAGAGACACAAGGAGGGATTTAAAATCTATCCCAGCACTGAGAGACACAAGGAGGGATTTAAACTCTATCCCAGCACTGAGAGACACAAGGAGGGATTTAAACTCTATCCCAGCACTGAGAAACACAAGGAGGGATTTAAACTCTATCCCAGAACTGAGAGACACAAGGAGGGATATAAACTCTATGCCAGCATGAGAGATACAAGGAGGGATTTAAACTCTATCCCGGCACTGAGAGTCACAATGCGGATTTAAACTCTATCCCAGCACTGAGAGACACAAGGAGGGATTTAAATTCTATCCCGGCACTGAGAGACACAATGCGGATTTAAACTCTATCCCAGCATTGACAGACACAAGGAGGGATTTAAACTCCATCCCAGCACTGAGAGACAAAAGGAGGGATTTAAACTGTATCGCAGCACTGAGAGACACAAGGAGGGATTAAAACTCTATCCCTGCACTGAGAGACACAAGGAGGATTTAAACTCTATCCCATCACTGAGAGACACAAGGAGGGATTTAAACTCTATCCCAGCACTGAGAGAGACTAGGAGGGATTTAAACTCTATCCCGGCACTGAAAGACACAATGAGGATTTAAACTCTATCCCAGCACTGAGAGACACAAGAAGGGATTTAAACTCTATCCCAGCACTGAGAGACACAAGGAGGGATTTAAACTCTATCCCAGCACTGAGAGACACAAGGAGGGATTTAAACTCTATCCCAGCACTGAGAGAGACAAGGAGGATTTAAACTCTATCCCGGCACTGAGAGACAAAAGGAGGGATATAAACTCTATCCCAGCATGAGAGATACAAGGAGGGATTTAAACCCTATCCCGGCACTGAGAGACAAATGCGGATTTAAACTCTATCCCAGCACTGAGAGACACACGGAGGGATTTAAACTCTATCCCGGCACTGAGAGACACAGGGAGGGTTTGAAACTCTATCCCAGCACTGAGAGACACAAGGAGGGATTTAAACTCTATCCCGGCACTGAGAGACACAAGGAGGGATTTAATCTCTATCCCTGCACTCAGAGACACAAGGAGGATTTAAAACTCTATCCCAGCACTGAGAGACACAAGGAGGGATTTAAACTCTATCCCAGCACTGAGAGACACAAGGAGGATTTAAACTCTATCCCAGCACTGAGAGACACAAGGAGGGATTTAAACTCTATCCCAGAACTGAGAGACACAAGGAGGGATATAAACTCTATCCCAGCATGTGAGATACAAGGAGGGATTTAAACTCTATCCCGGCACTGAGAGACACAATGCGGATTTAAACTCTATCCCAGCACTGAGAGACACACGGAGGGATTTAAACTCTATCCCGGCACTGAGAGACACAATGCGGATTTAAACTCTATCCCAGCATTGAGAGACACAAGGAGGGATTTAAACTCCATCCCAGCACTGAGAGACACAAGGAGGGATTTAAACTCTATCCCAGCACTGAGAGACACAGGGAGGGATTTAAACTCTATCCCAGCACTGAGAGACACAAGGAGGGATTTAAACTCTATCCCGGCACTGAGAGACACAAGGAGGGATTTAATCTCTATCCCAGCACTCAGAGACACAAGGAGGATTTAAACTCTATCCCAGCACTGAGAGACACAAGGAGGGATTTAAACTCTATCCCAGCACTGAGAGACACAAGGAGGATTTAAACTCTATCCCAGCACTGAGAGAGACAAGGAGGATTTAAACTCTATCGCAGCACTGAGAGACACAAGGAGGATTTAAAATGTATCCCAGCACTGAGAGACACAAGGAGGGATTTAAACTCTATCGCAGCACTGAGAGACACAAGGAGGGATTTAAACTCTATCCCAGCACTGAGAGACACAAGGACGGATTTAAACTCTATCCCTGCACTGAGAGACTCAAGGAGGATTTAAACTCTATCCCATCACTGAGAGACACAAGGAGGGATTTAAACTCTATCCAAGCACTGAGAGAGACTAGGAGGGATTTAAACTCTATCCAGGCACTGAAAGACACAATGAGGATTTAAACTCTATCCCAGCACTGAGAGACACAAGGAGGGATTTAAAATCTATCCCAGCACTGAGAGACACAAGGAGGGATTTAAACTCTATCCCAGCACTGAGAGACACAAGGAGGGATTTAACCTCTATCCCAGCACTGAGAAACACAAGGAGGGATTTAAACTCTATCCCAGAACTGAGAGACACAAGGAGGGATATAAACTCTATCCCAGCATGAGAGATACAAGGAGGGATTTAAACTCTATCCCGGCACTGAGAGACACAATGCGGATTTAAACTCTATCCCAGCACTGAGAGACACACGGAGGGATTTAAACTCTATCCCGGCACTGAGAGACACAATGCGGATTTAAACTCTATCCCAGCATTGAGAGACACAAGGAGGGATTTAAACTCCATCCCAGCACTGAGAGACACAAGGAGGGATTTAAACTGTATCCCAGCACTGAGAGAGACAAGGAGGGATTTAAACTCTATCCCAGCACTGAGAGACACAAGGAGGGATTTAAACTCTATCCCAGCACTGAGAGACAAAAGGAGGGATTAAAACTCTATCCCTGCACTGAGAGACACAAGGAGGACTTAAACTCTATCCCATCACTGAGAGACGCAAGGACGGATTTAAACTCTATCCCAGCACTGAGAGAGACTAGAAGGGATTTAAACTCTATCCCAGCACTGAAAGACACAATGAGGATTTAAACTCTATCCGAGCACTGAGAGACACAAGGAGGGATTTAAAATCTTTCCCAGCACTGAGAGACACAAGGAGGGATTTAAACTCTATCCCAGCACTGAGAGACACAAGGAGGGATTCAAACTCTATCCCAGCACTGAGGGACACAAGGAGGGATTTAAACTCTATCCCAGCACTGAGAAACACAAGGAGGGATTTAAACTCTATCCCAGCGCTGAGAGACACACGGAGGGATTTAAACTCTATCCCGGCACTGAGAGACACAATGCGGATTTAAAACTCTTTACCAGCACTAAGAGACACAAGGAGGGATTTAAACTCTATCCCAGCACTGAGAGACAAAAGGAGGATTTAAACTCTATCCCGGCACTGAGAGACACAAGGAGGGATTTAAACTCTATCCCAGCACTGAGAAACACAAGGAGGGATTTAAACTCTATCCCAGCGCTGAGAGACACAAGGAGGGATTTAAACTCTATCCCGGCACTGAGAGACACAATGCGGATTTAAACTCTATCCCAGCACTGAGAGACACAAGGAGGGATTTAAACTCTATCCCGGCACTGAGAGACACAATGCGGATTTAAACTCTATACCAGCACTAAGAGACACAAGGAGGGATTTAAACTCTATCCCAGCACTGAGAGACAAAAGGAGGATTTAAACTCTATCCCAGCACTGAGAGACACAAGGAGGGATTTAAACTCTATCCCAGCACTGAGAGACACAAGGAGGATTTAAACTCTATCCAAGCACTGAGAGAGACTAGGAGGGATTTAAACTCTATCCCGGCACTGAAAGACACAATGAGGATTTAAAATCTATCCCAGCACTGAGAGACACAAGGAGGGATTTAAACTCTATCCCAGAACTGAGAGACACAAGGAGGGATATAAACTCTATGCCAGCATGAGAGATACAAGGAGGGATTTAAGCTCTATCCCGGCACTGAGAGTCACAATGCGGATTTAAACTCTATCCCAGCACTGAGAGACACAAGGAGGGATTTAAACTCTATCCCGGCACTGAGAGACACAAGGAGGGATTTAAACTGTATCGCAGCACTGAGAGACACAAGGAGGGATTAAAACTCTATCCCTGCACTGAGAGACACAAGGAGGATTTAAACTCTATCCCATCACTGAGAGACACAAGGAGGGATTTAAACTCTATCCCAGCACTGAGAGAGACTAGGAGGGATTTAAACTCTATCCCGGCAACGAAAGACACAATGAGGATTTAAACTCTATCCCAGCACTGAGAGACACAAGGAGGGATTTAAACTCTATCCCAGCACTAAGAGACACAAGGAGGGAATTAAACTCTATCCCAGCACTGAGAGACACAAGGAGGGATTTAAACTCTATCCCAGCACTGAGAGTGACAAGGAGGATTTAAACTCTATCCCGGCACTGAGAGACAAAAGGAGGGATATAAACTCTATCCCAGCATGAGAGATACAAGGAGGGATTTAAACTCTATCCCGGCACTGAGAGACACAATGCGGATTTAAACTCTATCCCAGCACTGAGAGACACACGGAGGGATTTAAACTCTATCCCGGCACTGAGAGACACAATGCGGATTTAAACACTATCCCAGCATTGAGAGACACAAGGAATAATTTAAACTCCATCCCAGCACTGAGAGACACAAGGAGGGATTTAAACTCTATCCCAGCACTGAGAGACACAGGGAGGGATTTAAACTCTATCCCAGCACTGAGAGACACAAGGAGGGATTTAAACTCTATCCCGGCACTGAGAGACACAAGGAGGGATTTAATCTCTATCCCTGCACTCAGAGACACAAGGAGGAATTAAACTCTATCCCAGCACTGAGAGACACAAGGAGGGATTTAAACTCTATCCCAGCACTGAGAGACACAAGGAGGATTTAACCTCTATCCCAGCACTGAGAGACACAAGGAGGCATTTAAACTCTATCCCAGAACTGAGAGACACAAGGAGGGATATAAACTCTATCCCAGCATGAGAGATACAAGGAGGGATTTAAACTCTATCCCGGCACTGAGAGGCACAATGCGGATTTAAACTCTATCCCAGCACTGAGAGACACACGGAGGGATTTAAACTCTATCCCGGCACTGAGAGACACAATGCGGATTTAAACTCTATCCCAGCATTGAGAGACACAAGGAGGGATTTAAACTCCATCCCAGCACTGAGAGACACAAGGAGGGATTTAAACTCTATCCCAGCACTGAGAGACACAGGGAGGGATTTAAACTCTATCCCAGCACTGAGAGACACAAGGAGGGATTTAAACTCTATCCCGGCACTGAGAGACACAAGGAGGGATTTAATCTCTATCCCAGCACTCAGAGACACAAGGAGGATTTAAACTCTATCCCAGCACTGAGAGACACAAGGAGGGATTTAAACTCTATCCCAGCACTGAGAGACACAAGGAGGATTTAAAATGTATCCCAGCACTGAGAGACACAAGGAGGGATTTAAACTCTATCCCAGCACTGAGAGACACTAGGAGGGATTTAAACTCTATCCCAGCACTGAGAGACACAAGGACGGATTTAAACTCTATCCCTGCACTGAGAGACACAGGGAGGGATTTAAACTCTATCCCAGCACTGAGAGACACAAGGAGGGATTTAAACTCTATCCCGGCACTGAGAGACACAAGGAGGGATTTAATCTCTATCCCAGCACTCAGAGACACAAGGAGGATTTAAACTCTATCCCAGCACTGAGAGAGACAAGGAGGATTTAAACTCTATCGCAGCACTGAGAGACACAAGGAGGATTTAAAATGTATCCCAGCACTGAGAGACACAAGGAGGGATTTAAACTCTATCCCAGCACTGAGAGACACAAGGAGGGATTTAAACTCTATCCCAGCACTGAGAGACACAAGGACGGATTTAAACTCTATCCCTGCACTGAGAGACACAAGGAGGATTTAAACTCTATCCCATCACTGAGAGACACAAGGAGGGATTTAAACTCTATCCAAGCACTGAGAGAGACTAGGAGGGATTTAAACTCTATCCAGGCACTGAAAGACACAATGAGGATTTAAACTCTATCCCAGCACTGAGAGACACAAGGAGGGATTTAAAATCTATCCCAGCACTGAGAGACACAAGGAGGGATTTAAACTCTATCCCAGCACTGAGAGACACAAGGAGGGATTTAACCTCTATCCCAGCACTGAGAAAAACAAGGAGGGATTTAAACTCTATCCCAGAACTGAGAGACACAAGGAGGGATATAAACTCTATCCCAGCATGAGAGATACAAGGAGGGATTTAAACTCTATCCCGGCACTGAGAGACACAATGCGGATTTAAACTCTATCCCAGCACTGAGAGACACACGGAGGGATTTAAACTCTATCCCGGCACGGAGAGACACAATGCGGATTTAAACTCTATCCCAGCATTGAGAGACACAAGGAGGGATTTAAACTCCATCCCAGCACTGAGAGACACAAGGAGGGATTTAAACTGTATCCCAGCACTGAGAGAGACAAGGAGGGATTTAAACTCTATCCCAGCACTGAGAGACACAAGGAGGGATTTAAACTCTATCCCAGCACTGAGAGACAAAAGGAGGGATTAAAACTCTATCCCTGCACTGAGAGACACAAGGAGGACTTAAACTCTATCCCATCACTGAGAGACGCAAGGACGGATTTAAACTCTATCCCAGCACTGAGAGAGACTAGGAGGGATTTAAACTCTATCCCGGCACTGAAAGACACAATGAGGATTTAAACTCTATCCGAGCACTGAGAGACACAAGGAGGGATTTAAAATCTTTCCCAGCACTGAGAGACACAAGGAGGGATTTAAACTCTATCCCAGCACTGAGAGACACAAGGAGGGATTCAAACTCTATCCCAGCACTGAGGGACACAAGGAGGGATTTAAACTCTATCCCAGCACTGAGAAACACAAGGAGGGATTTAAACTCTATCCCAGCGATGAGAGACACACGGAGGGATTTAAACTCTATCCCGGCACTGAGAGACACAATGCGGATTTAAACTCTTTACCAGCACTAAGAGACACAAGGAGGGATTTAAACTCTATCCCAGCACTGAGAGACAAAAGGAGGATTTAAAATCTATCCCGGCACTGAGAGACACAAGGAGGGATTTAAACTCTATCCCAGCGCTGAGAGACAAAAGGAGGATTTAAACTCTATCCCGGCACTGAGAGACACAAGGAGGGATTTAAACTCTATCCCAGCGCTGAGAGACACAAGGAGGATTTAAACTCTATCCCAGCACTGAGAGACACAGGGAGGATTTAAACTCTATCCCAGCACTGAAAGACACAATGAGGATTTAAACTCTATCCCAGCACTGAGAGACACAAGGAGGGATTTAAAATCTATCCCAGCACTGAGAGACACAAGGAGGGATTTAAACTCTGTCCCAGCACTGAGAGACACAAGGAGGGATTTAAACTCTATCCCAGCACTGAGAAACACAAGGAGGGATTTAAACTCTATCCCAGAACGGAGAGACACAAGGAGGGATATAAACTCTATCCCAGCATGAGAGATACAAGGAGGGATTTAAACTCTAACCCGGCACTGAGAGAGACAATGCGGATTTAAACTCTATCCCAGCACTGAGAGACACAAGGAGGGATTTAAACTCTATCCCGGCACTGAGAGACACAATGCGGATTTAAACTCTATCCCAGCATTGAGAGACACAATGAGGGATTTAAACTCCATCCCAGCACTGAGAGACACAAGGAGGGATTTAAACTGTATCCCAGCAAAGAGAGACACAAGGAGGGATTTAAACTCTATCCCTGCACTGAGAGACACAAGGAGGATTTAAACTCTATCCCATCAGTGAGAGACACAAGGAGGGATTTAAACTCTATCCCAGCACTGAGAGAGACTAGGAGGGATTGAAACTCTATCCCGGCACTGAAAGACACAATGAGGATTTAAACTCTATCCCAGCACTGAGAGATACAAGGAGGGATTTAAAATCTTTCCCAGCACTGAGAGACACAAGGAGGGATTTAAACTCTATCCCAGCACTGAGAGACACAAGGAGGGATTTAAACTCTATCCCAGCACTGAGGGACACAAGGAGGATTTAAACTCTATCCCAGCACTGAGAAACAGAAGGAGGGATTTAAACTCTATCCCAGCGCTGAGAGACACAAGGCGGGATTTAAACTCTATCCCGGCACTGAGAGACACAATGGGGATTTAAACTCTATCCCAGCACTGAGAGACAGAAGGAGGGATTTCAACTCTATCCCGGCACTGAGAGACACAATGCGGATTTAAACTCTATCCCAGCACTAAGAGACACAAGGAGGGATTTAAACTCTATCCCAGCACAAAGAGACACAAGGAGGGATTTACACTCAATCCCAGCACTGAGAGACACAAGGAGGGATTTCAACTCTATCCCAGCACTGAGAGACACAAGGAGGATTTAAACTCTATCCCAGCACTGAGAGACACAAGGAGGCATTGAAACTCTATCCCGGCACTCAGAGACACAAGGAGGGATTTAAACTCTATTCCAGCACTGAGAGACACAAGGAGGGATTTAAACTCTATCCCAGCACTGAGAGACACAAAGAGGGATTTAAACTCTATCCCGGCACTGAGAGACACAAGGAGGGATTTAATCTCTATCCCAGCACTCAGAGACACAAGGAGGATTTAAACTCTATCCCAGACTGAGAGACACAAGGAGGGATTTAAACTCTATCCCAGCACTGAGAGACACAAGGAGGATTTAAACTCTATCCCAGCACTGAGAGAGACAAGGAGGATTTAAAGTCTATCCCAGCACTGAGAGACACAAGGAGGATTTAAACTCTATCCCAGCACGGAGAGACACAAGGAGGGATTAAAACTCTATCCCAGCACTGAGAGACACAAGGAGGGATTTAAAATCTATCCCAGCACTGAGAGACACAAGGACGGATTTAAACTCTATCCCTGCACTGAGAGACACAAGGAGGATTTATACTCTATCCCATCACTGATAGACACAAGGAGGGATTTAAACTCTATCCATGCACTGAGAGAGACTAGGAGGGATTTAAACTCTATCCCGGCACTGAAAGACACAATGAGGATTTAAACTCTATCCCAGCA
The DNA here is from genome assembly GCA_026770705.1 of Isurus oxyrinchus. Lineage (NCBI taxonomy): Eukaryota > Metazoa > Chordata > Chondrichthyes > Lamniformes > Lamnidae > Isurus > Isurus oxyrinchus. The sequence goes on along the minus strand of JANJGN010000293.1, from coordinate 357,867 downwards.
CTTAGAGACACAAGGAGGGATTTAAACTCTATCCCAGCACTGAGAGACACAAGGAGGGATTTAAACTCTATCCCAGCACTGAGAGACACAAGGAGGGATTTAAACTCTATCCCAGCACTGAGAAACACAAGGAGGGATTTAAACTCTATCCCAGCACTGAGAGACACAAGGAGGGATATAAACTCTATCCCAGCATGAGAGATACAAGGAGGGATTTAAACTCTATCCCGGCACTGAGAGACACAAGGAGGGATTTAAACTCTATCCCAGCACTGAGAGACACAAGGAGGGATTTAAACTCTATCCCAGCACTGAGAGGCACAAGGAGGATTTAAACTCTATCTCAGCACTGAGAGACAGAAGGAGGATTTAAACTCTTTCCCAGCACTGAGAGACACAAGCAGGATTTAATCTCTATCCCAGCACTGAGAGACACAAGGAGGATTTAATCTCTATCCCAGCACTGAGAGACACAAGGAGGATTTAAACTCTATCCCAGTACTGAGAGACACAAGGAGGGATTTAAAATCGATCCCGGCACTGAGAGAGACACAAGGAGGGATTTAAATTCTATCCCAGCACTGAGAGACACAAGGAGGGATTTAAACTCTATCCCAGCACTGAGAGACACAAGGAGGGAATTAAACTCTATCCCAGCACTCAGAGACACAAGGAGGGATTTAAACAGTATCCCAGCACTGGGAGACAAAAGGAGGGATTTAAACTCTATCCCAGCACTGAGAGAGACAAGGAGGGATTTAAACTCTATCCCAGCACTGAGAGACACAATGAGGATTTAAACTCTATCCCAGCACTGAGAGACACAAGGAGGGATTTAAACTCTATCCCAGCACTGAGAGACACAAGGAGGATTTAAACTCTATCCCAGCACTGAGAGACACAAGGAGGATTTAGACTCTATCTCAGCACTGAGAGAACAAGGAGGATTTAATCTCTATCCCAGCACTGAGAGACACAAGGAGGTTTTAATCTCTATCCCAGCACTGAGAGACACAAGGAGGGATTTAAAATCGATCCCGGCACTGAGAGACACAAGGAGGGATTTAAACTCTCTCCCAGCACTGAGAGAGAGACAAGGAGGGATTTAAACACTATCCCAGCACTGAGAGACACAAGGAGGGATTTAAACTCTATCCCAGCACTGAGAGACACAAGGAGGGATTTAAACTCTATCCCAGCATTCAGATACACAAGGAGGGATTTAAACTCTATCCCAGCACTAAGAGACACAAGGAGGATTTAAACTCTATCCCAGCACTGAGTGAGACAAGGAGGGATTTAAACTCTATCCCTGCACTGAGAGATACAATGAGGATTTAATCTCTATCCCAGCACTGAGAGACACAAGGAGGGATTTAAACTCTATCCCAGCACTGAGAGACACAAGGAGGGATTTAAATTCTATCCCAGCACTGAGAGACACAAGGAGGAATTAAACTCTATCCCAGCACTGAGAGACCACAAGGAGGGATTTAAACTCTATCCCAGCACTGAGAGACACAATAAGGATTTAAACTCTATCCCAGCACTGAGAGACACAAGGAGGATTTAAACTCTATCCCGGCACTGAGAGACACAAGGAGGGATTTAAACTCTATCCCGGGACTCACAGACACAAGGAGGGATTTAAATTCTATCTCAGCACTGAGAGACACAAGGAGGATTTAATCTCTATCCCAGCACTGAGAGACACAAGGAGGGTTTTAATCTCTATCCCAGCACTGAGAGACACAAGGAGGTTTTAAACACTATCCCAGCACTGAGAGACACAAGGAGGGATTTAAAATCGATCCCGGCACTGAGAGAGACACAAGGAGGGATTTAAACTCTATCCCAGCACTGAGAGACACAAGGAGGTATTAAAACTCTATCCCAGCACTGAGAGACACAAGGAGGGATTTAAACTCTATCCCAGCACTGAGAGACACTAGGAGGGATTTAAACACTATCCCAGCACTGGGAGACACAAGGAGGATTTAAACTCTATCCCAGCACTGAGAGACACAAGGAGGATTGAATCTCTATCCCAGCACTGAGAGACACAAGGAGGGATTTAAAATCGATCCCAGCACTGAGAGACACGAGGAGGAATTTAAACTCTCTCCCAGCACTGAGAGAGAGACAAGGAGGGATTTAACTCTATCCCAGCACTGAGAGACACAGGGAGGGATTTAAACTCTATCCCAGCACTGAGAGACACAAGGAGGGATTTAAACTCTATCCCAGCATTAAGAGACACAAGGAGGGATTTAAACTCAATCCCAGCACTGAGAGACACAAGGAGGGATTTAAACTCTATCCCAGCACTGAGTGAGACAAGGAGGGATTTAAACTCTATCCCTGCACTGAGAGACACAATGAGGATGTAAACTCTATCCCAGCACTGAGAGACACAAGGAGGGATTTAAACTCTATCACAGCACTGAGAGACACAAGGTGGGATTTAAACTCTATCCCAGCACTCAGAGACACAAGGAGAATTTAAACTCTATCCCAGCACTGAGAGACACAAGGAGGGATTTAAACTCTATCCCAGCACTGAGAGTCACAAGGAGGATTTAAACTCCATCCCAGCACTGAGAGAGACAAGGAGGATTTAAACTCTATCCCAGCACTGAGAGACACAAGGAGGATTTAAACTCTATCCCCGCACTGAGAGACACAAGGAGGGATTTAAACTCTATCCCAGCACTGAGAGACACAAGGAGGGATTTAAACTCTGTCCCAGCACTGAGAGACACAAGGAGTGATTTAAACTCTATCCCTGCACTGAGAGACACAAGGTGGATTTAAACTCTATCCCATCACTGAGAGACACAAGGAGGAATTTAAACTCTATCTATGCACTGAGAGAGACTAGGAGGGATTTAAACTCTATCCCGGCACTGAAAGACACAATGAGGATTTAAACTCTATCCCAGAACTGAGAGACACAAGGAGGGATTTAAACTCTATCCCAGCACTGAGAGACACAAGGAGGGATTTAAACTCTATCCCAGCACTGAGAAACACAAGGAGGGATTTAAACTCTATCCCAGCACTGAGAGACACAAGGAGGGATATAAACTCTATCCCAGCATGAGAGATACAAGGAGGGATATAAACTCTATCCCGGCACTGAGAGACACAAGGAGGGATTTAAACTCTATCCCAGCACTGAGAGACACAATGCGGATATAAACTCTATCCCAGCACTGAGAGACACAAGGAGGGATTTAAACTCCATCCCAGCACTGAGAGACACAAGGAGGGATTTAAACTGTATCCCAGCACTGAGAGACACAAGGAGGGATTAAAACTCTATCCCTGCACTGAGAGACACAAGGAGGATTTAAACTCTATCCCATCACTGAGAGACTCAAGGAGGGATTTGAACTCTATCCCAGCACTGAGAGAGACGAGGAGGGATTAATACTCTATCCCGGCACTGAAAGACACAATGAGGATTTAAACTCTATCCCAGCACTGAGAGACACAAGGAGGGATTTAAAATCTATCCCAGCACTGAGAGACACAAGGAGGGATTTAAACTCTATCCCAGCACTGAGAGACACAAGGAGGGATTTAAACTCAATCCCAGCACTGAGGGACACAAGGAGGATTTAAACTCTATCCCAGCACTGAGAAACACAAGGAGGGATTTAAACTCTATCCCAGCGCTGAGAGACACAAGGAGGGATTTAAACTCTATCCCGGCACTGAGAGACACAATGCGGATTTAAACTCTATCCCAGCACTGAGAGACACAAGAAGGGATTTAAACGCTATCCCGGCACTGAGAGACAAAAGGAGGATTTAAACTCTATCCGGGCACTGAGAGACACAAGGAGGGATTTAAGCTCTATCCCGGCACTCACAGACACAAGGAGGGATTTAAACTCTATCCCTGCACTGAGAGACACAAGGAGGTATTTAAACTCTATCCCGGCACTGAGAGAGACAAGGAGGGATTTAAACTCTATCCCAGCACTGAGAGACACAAGGAGGATTGAATCTCTATCCCAGCACTGAGAGACACAAGGAGTGATTTTAAATCGATCCCGGCACTGAGAGACACGAGGAGGAATTTAAACTCTCTCCCAGCACTGAGAGAGAGACAAGGAGGGATTTAACTCTATCCCAGCACTGAGAGACACAGGGAGGGATTTAAACTCTATACCAGCACTGAGAGACACAAGGAGGGATTTAAACTCTATCCCAGCATTAAGAGACACAAGGAGGGATTTAAACTCTATCCCAGCATGAGAGACACAAGGAGGGATTTAAACTCTATCCCAGCACTGAGTGAGACAAGGAGGGATTTAAACTCTATCCCTGCACTGAGAGACACAATGAGGATGTAAACTCTATCCCAGCACTGAGAGACACAAGGAGGGATTTAAACTCTATCCCAGCACTGAGAGACACAAGGTGGGATTTAAACTCTATCCCAGCACTGAGAGACACAAGGAGGATTTAAACTCTATCCCAGCACTGAGAGACACAAGGAGGGATTTAAAATCGATCCCAGCACTGAGAGACACGAGGAGGAATTTAAACTCTCTCCCAGCACTGAGAGAGAGACAAGGAGGGATTTAACTCTATCCCAGCACTGAGAGACACAGGGAGGGATTTAAACTATATCCCAGCACTGAGAGACACAAGGAGGGATTTAAACTCTATCCCAGCATTAAGAGACACAAGGAGGGATTTAAACTCAATCCCAGCACTGAGAGACACAAGGAGGGATTTAAACTCTATCCCAGCACTGAGTGAGACAAGGAGGGATTAAAACTCTATCCCTGCACTGAGAGACACAATGAGGATGTAAACTCTATCCCAGCACTGAGAGACACAAGGAGGGATTTAAACTCTATCCCAGCACTGAGAGACACAAGGTGGGATTTAAACTCTATCCCAGCACTCAGAGACACAAGGAGGATTTAAACTGTATCCCAGCACTGAGAGACACAAGGAGGGATTTAATCTCTATCCAGCACTCAGAGACACAAGGAGGATTTAAACTCTATCCCAGCACTGAGAGTCACAAGGAGGATTTAAACTCCATCCCAGCACTGAGAGAGACAAGGAGGATTTAAACTCTATCCCAGCACTGTGAGACACAAGGAGGATTTAAACTCTATCCCCGCACTGAGAGACACAAGGAGGGATTTAAACTCTATCCCAGCACTGAGAGTCACAAGGAGGATTTAAACTCCATCCCAGCACTGAGAGAGACAAGGAGGATTTAAACTCTATCCCAGCACTGTGAGACACAAGGAGGATTTAAACTCTATCCCCGCACTGAGAGACACAAGGAGGGATTTAAACTCTATCCCAGCACTGAGAGACACAAGGAGGGATTTAAACTCTATCCCAGCACTGAGAGACACAAGGAGTGATTTAAACTCTATCCCTGCACTGAGAGACACAAGGTGGATTTAAACTCTATCCCATCACTGAGAGACACAAGGAGGAATTTAAACACTATCTATGCACTGAGAGAGACTAGGAGGGATTTAAACTCTATCCCGGCACTGAAAGACACAATGAGGATTTAAACTCTATCCCAGAACTGAGAGACACAAGGAGGGATTTAAACTCTATCCCAGCACTGAGAGACACAAGGAGGGATTTAAACTCTATCCCAGCACTGAGAAACACAAGGAGGGATTTAAACTCTATCCCAGCACTGAGAGACACAAGGAGGGATATAAACTCTATCCCAGCATGAGAGATACAAGGAGGGATATAAACTCTATCCCGGCACTGAGAGACACAAGGAGGGATTTAAACTCTATCCCAGCACTGAGAGACACAATGCGGATTTAAACTCTATCCCAGCACTGAGAGACACAAGGAGGGATTTAAACTCCATCCCAGCACTGAGAGACACAAGGAGGGATTTAAACTGTATCCCAGCACTGAGAGACACAAGGAGGGATTAAAATTCTATCCCTGCACTGAGAGACACAAGGAGGATATAAACTCTATCCCATCACTGAGAGACACAAGGAGGGATTTAAACTCTATCCCAGCACTGAGAGAGACGAGGAGGGATTAATACTCTATCCCGGCACTGAAAGACACAATGAGGATTTAAACTCTATCCCAGCACTGAGAGACACAAGGAGGGATTTAAAATCTATCCCAGCACTGAGAGACACAAGGAGGGATTTAAACTCTATCCCAGCACTGAGAGACACAAGGAGGGATTTAAACTCTATCCCAGCACTGAGGGACACAAGGAGGATTTAAACTCTATCCCAGCACTGAGAAACACAAGGAGGGATTTAAACTCTATCCCAGCGCTGAGAGACACAAGGAGGGATTTAAACTCTATCCCGGCACTGAGAGACACAATGCGGATTTAAACTCTATCCCAGCACTGAGAGACACAAGGAGGGATTTAAACTCTATCCCGGCACTGAGAGACACAAGGAGGGATTTAAACTCTATCCCGGCACTCACAGACACAAGGAGGGATTTAAACTCTATCCCAGCACTGAGAAACACAAGGAGGTATTTAAACTCTATCCCGGCACTGAGAGAGACAAGGAGGGATTTAAACTCTATCCCAGCACTGAGAGACACAAGGAGGATTGAATCTCTATCCCAGCACTGAGAGACACAAGGAGTGATTTTAAATCGATCCCGACACTGAGAGACACGAGGAGGAATTTAAACTCTCTCCCAGCACTGAGAGAGAGACAAGGAGGGATTTAACTCTATCCCAGCACTGAGAGACACAGGGAGGGATTTAAACTCTATCCCAGCACTGAGAGACACAAGGAGGGATTTAAACTCTATCCCAGCATTAAGAGACACAAGGAGGGATTTAAACTCTATCCCAGCATGAGAGACACAAGGAGGGATTTAAACTCTATCCCAGCACTGAGTGAGACAAGGAGGGATTTAAACTCTATCCCTGCACTGAGTGACACAATGAGGATGTAAACTCTATCCCAGCACTGAGAGACACAAGGAGGGATTTAAACTCTATCCCAGCACTGAGAGACACAAGGTGGGATTTAAACTCTATCCCAGCACTGAGAGACACAAGGAGGATTTAAACTCTATCCCGGCACTGAGAGACACAAGGAGGGATTTAAACTCTATCCCAGCACTGAGAGACACAATAAGGATTTAAACTCTATCCCAGCACTGAGAGACACAAGGAGGGATTTTAACTCCATCCCAGCACTGAGAGACACAAGGAGGGATTAAAACTCTATCCCTGCACTGAGAGACACAAGGAGGAATTAAACTCTATCCCATCACTGAGAGACACAAGGAGGGATTTAAACTCTATCCAGGCACTGAGAGAGACGAGGAGGGATTTATACTCTATCCCGGCACTGAAAGACACAATGAGGATTTAAACTCTATCCCAGCACTGAGAGACACAAGGAGGGATTTAAACTCTATCCCAGCACTGTGAGACACAAGGAGGGATTTAACGTCTATCCCTGCACTGAGAGAACAAGGAGGGATTTAAACTCTATCCCAGCACTGAGGGACACAAGGAGGATTTAAACTCTATCCCAGCACTGAGAAACACAAGGAGGGATTTAAACTCTATCCCAGCGCTGAGAGACACAAGGAGTGATTTAAACTCTATCCCGGCACTGAGAGACACAATGCGGATTGAAACTCTATCCCAGCATTGAGAGACACAAGGAGGGATTTAAACTCTATCCCAGCACTGAGAGACACAATGCGGATTTAAACTCTATCCCAGCAGTAAGAGACAAAATGAGGGATTTAAACTCTATCCCAGCACTGAGAGACAAAAGGAGGATTTAAACTCTATCCCGGCACTGAGAGACACATGGAGGGATTTAAACTCTATCCCGGCACTCACAGACACAAGGAGGGATTTAAACTCTCTCCCAGCACTGAGAGACACAAGGAGGGATTTAAACTCTATCCCGGCACTGAGAGAGACAAGGAGGGATTTAAACTCTATCCCAGCACTGAGAGACACAAGGAGGGATTTAAACTCTATCCCAGCACTGAGAGACACAAGGAGGGATTTAAACACTATCCCATCACTGAGAGACACAAGGAGGATTTAAACTCTATCCCATCACTGAGAGACACAATGAGGATTTAAACTCTATCCTAGCGCTGAGAGTCACAGGGAGGATTTAAACTCTATCCCAGCACTGAGAGACACAAGGAGAGATTTAAACTCTATCCCTGCACCGAGAGACACAAGGAGGGATTTAAACTCTATCCCAGCACTGAGAGAGACAAGGAGGATTTAAACTCTATCCCGGCACTGAGAGACAAAAGGAGGGATTTAAACTCTATCCCAGCAATGAGAGAAACAAGGAGGGATTTAAACTCTATCCCGGCACTCAGAGACACAAGGAGGGATTTAAACTCTATCCCAGCACTGAAAGACACAAGGAGAGATTTAAACTCTATCCCTGAACTGAGAGACACAAGGAGGGATTTAAACTGTATCCCAGCACTGATAGACACAAGGAGGATTTAAACTGTATCCCAGCACTGAGAGAGACAAGGAGGATTTAAACTCTATCCCAGCACTGAGAGACACAAGGAGGATTTAAACTCTATCCCAGCACTGAGATACACAAGGAGGGATTTAAACTCTATCCCAGCACTGAGAGACACAAGGAGGGATTTAAACTCTATCCCAGCACTGAGAGACACAAGGAAGGATTTAAACTCTATCCCTGCACTGAGAGACACAAACAGATTTAAAATCTATCCCATCACTGTGAGATACAAGGAGGGATTTAAACTCTATCCCCGCACTGAGAGCGACTCGGAGGGATTTAAACTCTATCCCGGCACTGAAAGACACAATGAGGATTTAAACTCTATCCCAGCACTGAGAGACACAAGGAGGGATTTAAACTCTATCCCAGCAGTGAGAAAGACAAGGAGGGATTCAAACTCTATCCCAGCACTGAGAAACACACGGAGTGATTTAAACTCTATCCCAGCACTGAGAGACACAAGGAGGGATTTAAACTCTATCCCAGCACTGAGAGACACAAGGAGGGATTTAAACTCTATCCCAGCACTGAGAGACACAAGGAGGATTTAAACTCTATCCCAGCACTGAGAGACACAAGGAGGGATTTAAACTCTATCCCAGCACTGAGAGACACAATAAGGATTTAAAATCTATCCCAGCACTGAGAGACACAAGGAGGATTTAAACTCTATCCCGGCACTGAGAGACACAAGGAGGGATTTAAACTCTATCCCGGGACTCACAGACACAAGGAGGGATTTAAATTCTATCTCAGCACTGAGAGACACAAGGAGGATTTAATCTCTATCCCAGCACTGAGAGACACAAGGAGGGATTTAATCTCTATCCCAGCACTGAGAGACACAAGCAGGTTTTAAACACTATCCCAGCACTGAGAGACACAAGGAGGGATTTAAAATCGATCCCGGCACTGAGAGAGACACAAGGAGGGATTTAAACTCTATCCCAGCACTGAGAGACACAAGGAGGTATTTAAACTCTATCCCAGCACTGAGAGACACAAGGAGGGATTTAAACTCTATCCCAGCACTGAGAGACACTAGGAGGGATTTAAACACTATCCCAGCACTGGGAGACACAAGGAGGGATTTAAACTCTTTCCCAGCACTGAGAGACACAAGGAGGGATTTAAACTCTATCCCAGCACTGAGTGAGACAAGGAGGGATTTAAACTCTATCCCTGCACTGAGAGACACAATGAGGATGTAAACTCTATCCCAGCACTGAGAGACACAAGGAGGGATTTAAACACTATCCCAGCACTGAGAGACACAAGGTGGGATTTAAACTCTATCCCAGCACTGAGAGACACAAGGAGGATTTAAACTCTATCCCAACACTGAGAGACACAAGGAGGGATTTAGACTCTATCCCAGCACTGAGAGACACAATAAGGATTTAAACTCTATCCCAGCACTGAGAGACACAAGGAGGGATTTTAACTCCATCCCAGCACTGAGAGACACAAGGAGGGATTAAAACTCTATCCCTGCACTGAGAGACACAAGGAGGAATTAAACTCTATCCCATCACTGAGAGACACAAGGAGGGATTTAAACTCTATCCCAGCACTGAGAGAGACGAGGAGGGATTTATACTCTATCCCGGCACTGAAAGACACAATGAGGATTTAAACTCTATCCCAGCACTGAGAGACACAAGGAGGGATTTAAACTCTATCCCAGCACTGAGAGACACAATGAGGATTTAAACTCTATCCCGGCACTGAAAGACACAATGAGGATTTAAACTCTATCCCAGCACTGAGAGACACAAGGAGGGATTTAAACTCTATCCCAGCAGTGAGAAAGACAAGGAGGGATTCAAACTCTATCCCAGCACTGAGAAACACACGGAGTGATTTAAACTCTATCCCAGCACTGAGAGACACAAGGAGGTATTTAAACTCTATCCCAGCACTGAGAGACACAAGGAGGGATTTAAACTCTATCCCAGCACTGAGAGACACAAGGAGGGATTTAAACTCTATCCCAGCGCTGAGAGACACGAGGAGTGATTTAAACTCTATCCCGGCACTGAGAGACACAATGCGGATTTAAACTCTATCCCAGCACTGAGAGACACAAGGAGGGATTTAAACTCTATCCCTGCACCGAGAGACACAAGGAGAGATTTAAACTCTATCCCAGCACTGAAAGACACAAGGAGGGATTTAAACGCTATCCCGGCACTGAGAGACACAAGGAGGGATTTAAACTCTATCCCAGCACTGAGAGACACAAGGAGAGATTTAAACTCTATCCCTGAACTGAGAGACACAAGGAGGGATTTAAACTCTATCCCAGCACTGATAGACACAAGGAGGATTTAAACTCTATCCCAGCACTGACAGAGACAAGGAGGATTTAAACTCTATCCCAGCACTGAGAGACACAAGGAGGATTTAAACTCTATCCCAGCACTGAGATACACAAGGAGGGATTTAAACTCTATCCCAGCACTGAGAGACACAAGGAGGGATTTAAACTCTATCCCAGCACTGAGAGACACAAGGAAGGATTTAAACTCTATCCCTGCACTGAGAGACACAAAGAAGATTTAAAATCTATCCCATCACTGAGAGATACAAGGAGGGATTTAAACTCTATCCCCGCACTGAGAGAGACTCGGAGGGATTTCAACTCTATCCCGGCACTGAAAGACACAATGAGGATTTAAACTCTATACCAGCACTGAGAGACACAAGGAGGGATTTAAACTCTATCCCAGCAGTGAGAAAGACAAGGAGGGATTCAAACTCTATCCCAGCACTGAGAAACACACGGAGTGATTTAAACTCTATCCCAGCACTGAGAGACACAAGGAGGTATTTAAACTCTATCCCAGCACTGAGAGACACAAGGAGGGATTTAAACTCTATCCCAGCACTGAGAGACACAAGGAGGATTTAAACTCTATCCCAGCACTGAGAGACACAAGGAGGGATTTAAACTCTATCCCAGCACTGAGAGACACAATAAGGATTTAAACTCTATCCCAACACTGAGAGACACAAGGAGGATTTAAACTCTATCACGGCACTGAGAGACACAAGGAGGGATTTAAACTCTATCCCGGGACTCACAGACACAAGGAGGGATTTAAATTCTATCTCAGCACTGAGAGACACAAGGAGGATTTAATCTCTATCCCAGCACTGAGAGACACAAGGAGGGATTTAATCTCTATCCCAGCACTGAGAGACACAAGCAGGTTTTAAACACTATCCCAGCACTGAGAGACACAAGGAGGGATTTAAAATCGATCCCGGCACTGAGAGAGACACAAGGAGGGATTTAAACTCTATCCCAGCACTGAGAGACACAAGGAGGTATTTAAACTCTATCCCAGCACTGAGAGACACAAGGAGGGATTTAAACTCTATCCCAGCACTGAGAGACACTAGGAGGGATTTAAACACTATCCCAGCACTGGGAGACACAAGGAGGGATTTAAACTCTATCCCAGCACTGAGAGACACAAGGAGGGATTTAAACTCTGTCCCAGCACTGAGTGAGACAAGGAGGGATTTAAACTCTATCCCTGCACTGAGAGACACAATGTGGATGTAAACTCTATCCCAGCACTGAGAGACACAAGGAGGGATTTAAACACTATCCCAGCACTGAGAGACACAAGGTGGGATTTAAACTCTATCCCAGCACTGAGAGACACAAGGAGGATTTAAACTCTATCCCAGCACTGAGAGACACAAGGAGGGATTTAAACTCTATCCCAGCACTGAGAGACACAATAAGGATTTAAACTCTATCCCAGCACTGAGAGACACAAGGAGGGATTTTAACTCCATCCCAGCACTGAGAGACACAAGGAGGGATTAAAACTCTATCCCTGCACTGAGAGACACAAGGAGGAATTAAACTCTATCCCATCACTGAGAGACACAAGGAGGGATTTAAACTCTATCCCAGCACTGAGAGAGACGAGGAGGGATTTATACTCTATCCCGGCACTGAAAGACACAATGAGGATTTAAACTCTATCCCAGCACTGAGATACACAAGGAGGGATTTAAACTCTATCCCAGCACTGAGAGACACAAGGAGGGATTTAACGTCTATCCCTGCACTGAGAGACACAAGGAGGGATTTAAACTCTATCCCAGCACTGAGGGACACAAGGAGGATTTAAACTCTATCCCAGCACTGAGAAACACAAGGAGGGATTTAAACTCTATCCCAGCGCTGAGAGACACAAGGAGTGATTAAAACTCTATCCCGGCACTGAGAGACACAATGCGGATTTAAACTCTATCCCAGCACTGAGAGACACAAGGAGGGATTTAAAATCTATCCCAGCACTGAGAGAACAATGCGGATTTATCTCTATCCCAGCAGTAAGAGACAAAATGAGGGATTTAAACTCTATCCCAGCACTGAGAGACAAAAGGAGGATTTAAACTCGATCCCGGCACTGAGAGACATTTGGAGGGATTTAAAATCTATCCCGGGACTCACAGACACAAGGAGGGAATTAAACTCTCTCCCAGCACTGGGAGACACAAGGAGGGATTTAAACTCTATCCCGGCACTGAGAGAGACAAGGAGGGATTTAAACTCTATCCCGGCACTGAGAGACACAAGGAGGGATATAAACTCTATCCCAGCACTGAGAGACACAAGGAGGGATTTAAACTCTATCCCAGCACTGAGAGACACAAGGAGGATTTAAACTCTATCCCAGCACTGAGAGACACAAGGAGGATTTAAACTCTATCCCATCACTGAGAGTCACAATGAGGATTTAAACTCTATCCTAGTGCTGAGAGACACAGGGAGGATTTAAACTCTATCCCAGCACTGAGAGACACAAGGAGAGATTTAAACTCTATCCCTGCACCGAGAGACACAAGGAGGGATTTAAACTCTATCCCAGCACTGAGAGAGACAAGGAGGATTTAAACTCTATCCCAGCACTGAGAGACACAAGGAGGGATTTAAACTCTATCCCAGCACTGAGAGACACAAGGAGGGATTTAAACTCTATCCCAGCACTGAGAGACACAAGGAGGATTTAAACTCTATCCCAGCACTGAGAGACACAAGGAGGGATTTAAACTCTATCCCGGCACTGAGAGAGACAAGGAGGGATTTAAACTCTATCCCGGCACTGAGAGACACAAGGAGGGATATAAACTCTATCCCAGCACTGAGAGACACAAGGAGGGATTTAAACTCTATCCCAGCACTGAGAGACACAAGGAGGATTTAAACTCTATCCCATCACTGAGAGACACAATGAGGATTTAAACTCTATCCTAGCGCTGAGAGTCACAGGGAGGATTTAAACTCTATCCCAGCACTGAGAGACACAAGGAGAGATTTAAACTCTATCCCTGCACCGAGAGACACAAGGAGGGATTTAACCTCTATCCCAGCAATGAGAGACACAAGGAGGGATTTAAACTCTATCCCAGCACTGAGAGACACAAGGAGGATTTAAACTCTATCCCAGCACTGAGAGACACAAGGAGGGATTTAAACTCTATCCCGGCACTCAGAGACACAAGGAGGGATTTAAACTCTATCCCAGCACTGAAAGACACAAGGAGAGATTTAAACTCTATCCCTGAACTGAGAGACACAAGGAGGGATTTAAACTGTATCCCAGCACTGATAGACACAAGGAGGATTTAAACTGTATCCCAGCACTGAGAGAGACAAGGAGGATTTAAACTCTATCCCAGCACTGAGAGACACAAGGAGGATTTAAACTCTATCCCAGCACTGAGATACACAAGGAGGGATTTAAACTCTATCCCAGCACTGAGAGACACAAGGAGGGATTTAAACTCTATCCCAGCACTGAGAGACACAAGGAAGGATTTAAACTCTATCCCTGCACTGAGAGACACAAACAGATTTAAAATCTATCCCATCACTGTGAGATACAAGGAGGGATTTAAACTCTATCCCCGCACTGAGAGCGACTCGGAGGGATTTAAACTCTATCCCGGCACTGAAAGACACAATGAGGATTTAAACTCTATCCCAGCACTGAGAGACACAAGGAGGGATTTAAACTCTATCCCAGCAGTGAGAAAGACAAGGAGGGATTCAAACTCTATCCCAGCACTGAGAAACACACGGAGTGATTTAAACTCTATCCCAGCACTGAGAGACACAAGGAGGGATTTAAACTCTATCCCAGCACTGAGAGACACAAGGAGGGATTTAAACTCTATCCCAGCACTGAGAGACACAAGGAGGATTTAAACTCTATCCCAGCACTGAGAGACACAAGGAGGGATTTAAACTCTATCCCAGCACTGAGAGACACAATAAGGATTTAAAATCTATCCCAGCACTGAGAGACACAAGGAGGATTTAAACTCTATCCCGGCACTGAGAGACACAAGGAGGGATTTAAACTCTATCCCGGGACTCACAGACACAAGGAGGGATTTAAATTCTATCTCAGCACTGAGAGACACAAGGAGGATTTAATCTCTATCCCAGCACTGAGAGACACAAGGAGGGATTTAATCTCTATCCCAGCACTGAGAGACACAAGCAGGTTTTAAACACTATCCCAGCACTGAGAGACACAAGGAGGGATTTAAAATCGATCCCGGCACTGAGAGAGACACAAGGAGGGATTTAAACTCTATCCCAGCACTGAGAGACACAAGGAGGTATTTAAACTCTATCCCAGCACTGAGAGACACAAGGAGGGATTTAAACTCTATCCCAGCACTGAGAGACACTAGGAGGGATTTAAACACTATCCCAGCACTGGGAGACACAAGGAGGGATTTAAACTCTTTCCCAGCACTGAGAGACACAAGGAGGGATTTAAACTCTATCCCAGCACTGAGTGAGACAAGGAGGGATTTAAACTCTATCCCTGCACTGAGAGACACAATGAGGATGTAAACTCTATCCCAGCACTGAGAGACACAAGGAGGGATTTAAACACTATCCCAGCACTGAGAGACACAAGGTGGGATTTAAACTCTATCCCAGCACTGAGAGACACAAGGAGGATTTAAACTCTATCCCAACACTGAGAGACACAAGGAGGGATTTAGACTCTATCCCAGCACTGAGAGACACAATAAGGATTTAAACTCTATCCCAGCACTGAGAGACACAAGGAGGGATTTTAACTCCATCCCAGCACTGAGAGACACAAGGAGGGATTAAAACTCTATCCCTGCACTGAGAGACACAAGGAGGAATTAAACTCTATCCCATCACTGAGAGACACAAGGAGGGATTTAAACTCTATCCCAGCACTGAGAGAGACGAGGAGGGATTTATACTCTATCCCGGCACTGAAAGACACAATGAGGATTTAAACTCTATCCCAGCACTGAGAGACACAAGGAGGGATTTAAACTCTATCCCAGCACTGAGAGACACAATGAGGATTTAAACTCTATCCCGGCACTGAAAGACACAATGAGGATTTAAACTCTATCCCAGCACTGAGAGACACAAGGAGGGATTTAAACTCTATCCCAGCAGTGAGAAAGACAAGGAGGGATTCAAACTCTATCCCAGCACTGAGAAACACACGGAGTGATTTAAACTCTATCCCAGCACTGAGAGACACAAGGAGGTATTTAAACTCTATCCCAGCACTGAGAGACACAAGGAGGGATTTAAACTCTATCCCAGCACTGAGAGACACAAGGAGGGATTTAAACTCTATCCCAGCGCTGAGAGACACGAGGAGTGATTTAAACTCTATCCCGGCACTGAGAGACACAATGCGGATTTAAACTCTATCCCAGCACTGAGAGACACAAGGAGGGATTTAAACTCTATCCCTGCACCGAGAGACACAAGGAGGGATTTAAACTCTATCCCAGCACTGAGAGAGACAAGGAGGATTTAAACTCTATCCCGGCACTGAGAGACACAAGGAGGGATTTAACCTCTATCTCAGCACTGAGAGACACAAGGAGGGATTTAAACTCTATCCCAGCACTGAGAGACACAAGGAGGATTTAAACTCTATCCCAGCACTGAGAGACACAAGGAGGGATTTAAACTCTATCCCGGCACTCAGAGACACAAGGAGAGATTTAAACTCTATCCCAGCACTGAAAGACACAAGGAGGGATTTAAACGCTATCCCGGCACTGAGAGACACAAGGAGGGATTTAAACTCTATCCCAGCACTGAGAGACACAAGGAGAGATTTAAACTCTATCCCTGAACTGAGAGACACAAGGAGGGATTTAAACTCTATCCCAGCACTGATAGACACAAGGAGGATTTAAACTCTATCCCAGCACTGACAGAGACAAGGAGGATTTAAACTCTATCCCAGCACTGAGAGACACAAGGAGGATTTAAACTCTATCCCAGCACTGAGATACACAAGGAGGGATTTAAACTCTATCCCAGCACTGAGAGACACAAGGAGGGATTTAAACTCTATCCCAGCACTGAGAGACACAAGGAAGGATTTAAACTCTATCCCTGCACTGAGAGACACAAAGAAGATTTAAAATCTATCCCATCACTGAGAGATACAAGGAGGGATTTAAACTCTATCCCCGCACTGAGAGAGACTCGGAGGGATTTCAACTCTATCCCGGCACTGAAAGACACAATGAGGATTTAAACTCTATACCAGCACTGAGAGACACAAGGAGGGATTTAAACTCTATCCCAGCAGTGAGAAAGACAAGGAGGGATTCAAACTCTATCCCAGCACTGAGAAACACACGGAGTGATTTAAACTCTATCCCAGCACTGAGAGACACAAGGAGGTATTTAAACTCTATCCCAGCACTGAGAGACACAAGGAGGGATTTAAACTCTATCCCAGCACTGAGAGACACAAGGAGGATTTAAACTCTATCCCAGCACTGAGAGACACAAGGAGGGATTTAAACTCTATCCCAGCACTGAGAGACACAATAAGGATTTAAACTCTATCCCAACACTGAGAGACACAAGGAGGATTTAAACTCTATCACGGCACTGAGAGACACAAGGAGGGATTTAAACTCTATCCCGGGACTCACAGACACAAGGAGGGATTTAAATTCTATCTCAGCACTGAGAGACACAAGGAGGATTTAATCTCTATCCCAGCACTGAGAGACACAAGGAGGGATTTAATCTCTATCCCAGCACTGAGAGACACAAGCAGGTTTTAAACACTATCCCAGCACTGAGAGACACAAGGAGGGATTTAAAATCGATCCCGGCACTGAGAGAGACACAAGGAGGGATTTAAACTCTATCCCAGCACTGAGAGACACAAGGAGGTATTTAAACTCTATCCCAGCACTGAGAGACACAAGGAGGGATTTAAACTCTATCCCAGCACTGAGAGACACTAGGAGGGATTTAAACACTATCCCAGCACTGGGAGACACAAGGAGGGATTTAAACTCTATCCCAGCACTGAGAGACACAAGGAGGGATTTAAACTCTGTCCCAGCACTGAGTGAGACAAGGAGGGATTTAAACTCTATCCCTGCACTGAGAGACACAATGTGGATGTAAACTCTATCCCAGCACTGAGAGACACAAGGAGGGATTTAAACACTATCCCAGCACTGAGAGACACAAGGTGGGATTTAAACTCTATCCCAGCACTGAGAGACACAAGGAGGATTTAAACTCTATCCCAGCACTGAGAGACACAAGGAGGGATTTAAACTCTATCCCAGCACTGAGAGACACAATAAGGATTTAAACTCTATCCCAGCACTGAGAGACACAAGGAGGGATTTTAACTCCATCCCAGCACTGAGAGACACAAGGAGGGATTAAAACTCTATCCCTGCACTGAGAGACACAAGGAGGAATTAAACTCTATCCCATCACTGAGAGACACAAGGAGGGATTTAAACTCTATCCCAGCACTGAGAGAGACGAGGAGGGATTTATACTCTATCCCGGCACTGAAAGACACAATGAGGATTTAAACTCTATCCCAGCACTGAGATACACAAGGAGGGATTTAAACTCTATCCCAGCACTGAGAGACACAAGGAGGGATTTAACGTCTATCCCTGCACTGAGAGACACAAGGAGGGATTTAAACTCTATCCCAGCACTGAGGGACACAAGGAGGATTTAAACTCTATCCCAGCACTGAGAAACACAAGGAGGGATTTAAACTCTATCCCAGCGCTGAGAGACACAAGGAGTGATTTAAACTCTATCCCGGCACTGAGAGACACAATGCGGATTTAAACTCTATCCCAGCACTGAGAGACACAAGGAGGGATTTAAAATCTATCCCAGCACTGAGAGAACAATGCGGATTTATCTCTATCCCAGCAGTAAGAGACAAAATGAGGGATTTAAACTCTATCCCAGCACTGAGAGACAAAAGGAGGATTTAAACTCGATCCCGGCACTGAGAGACACATGGAGGGATTTAAAATCTATCCCGGGACTCACAGACACAAGGAGGGAATTAAACTCTCTCCCAGCACTGGGAGACACAAGGAGGGATTTAAACTCTATCCCGGCACTGAGAGAGACAAGGAGGGATTTAAACTCTATCCCGGCACTGAGAGACACAAGGAGGGATATAAACTCTATCCCAGCACTGAGAGACACAAGGAGGGATTTAAACTCTATCCCAGCACTGAGAGACACAAGGAGGATTTAAACTCTATCCCAGCACTGAGAGACACAAGGAGGATTTAAACTCTATCCCATCACTGAGAGTCACAATGAGGATTTAAACTCTATCCTAGTGCTGAGAGACACAGGGAGGATTTAAACTCTATCCCAGCACTGAGAGACACAAGGAGAGATTTAAACTCTATCCCTGCACCGAGAGACACAAGGAGGGATTTAAACTCTATCCCAGCACTGAGAGAGACAAGGAGGATTTAAACTCTATCCCAGCACTGAGAGACACAAGGAGGGATTTAAACTCTATCCCAGCACTGAGAGACACAAGGAGGGATTTAAACTCTATCCCAGCACTGAGAGACACAAGGAGGATTTAAACTCTATCCCAGCACTGAGAGACACAAGGAGGGATTTAAACTCTATCCCGGCACTCAGAGACACAAGGAGGGATTTAAACTCTATCCCAGCACTGAAAGACACAAGGAGGGATTTAAACTCTATCCCGGCACTGAGAGACACAAGGAGGGATTTAATCTCTATCCCAGCACTGAGAGACACAAGGAGGTTTTAAACACTATCCCAGCACTGAGAGACACAAGGAGGGATTTAAAATCGATCCCGGCACTAAGAGAGACACAAGGAGGGATTTAAACTCTATCCCAGCACTGAGAGACCCAAGGAGGTATTTAAACACTATCCCAGCACTGAGAGACACAAGGAGGGATTTAAACTCTATCCGTGAACTGAGAGACACAAGGAGGGATTTAAACTGTATCCCAGCACTGATAGACACAAGGAGGATTTAAACTCTATCCCAGCACTGAGAGAGACAAGGAGGATTTAAACTCTATCCCAGCACTGAGAGACACAAGGAGGATTTAAACTCTATCCCAGCACTGAGATACACAAGGAGGGATTTAAACTCTATCCCAGCACTGAGAGACACAAGGAGGGATTTAAACTCTATCCCAGCACTGAGAGACACAAGGAAGGATTTAAACTCTATCCCTGCACTGAGAGACACAAAGAAGATTTAAAATCTATCCCATCACTGAGAGATACAAGGAGGGATTTAAACTCTATCCCCGCACTGAGAGAGACTCGGAGGGATTTAAACTCTATCCCGGCACTGAAAGACACAATGAGGATTTAAACTCTATCCCAGCACTGAGAGACACAAGGAGGGATTTAAACTCTATCCCAGCAGTGAGAAAGACAAGGAGGGATTCAAACTCTATCCCAGCACTGAGAAACACACGGAGTGATTTAAACTCTATCCCAGCACCTAGAGACACAAGGAGGTATTTAAACTCTATCCCAGCACTGAGAGAGACACAAGGAGGGATTTAAACTCTATCCCAGCACTGAGAGACACAAGGAGGTATTTAAACTCTATCCCAGCACTGAGAGACACAAGGAGGGATTTAAACTCTATCCCAGCACTGAGAGACACTAGGAGGGATTTAAACACTATCCCAGCACTGGGAGACACAAGGAGGGATTTAAACTCTTTCCCAGCACTGAGAGACACAAGGAGGGATTTAAACTCTATCCCAGCACTGAGTGAGACAAGGAGGGATTTAAACTCTATCCCTGCACTGAGAGACACAATGAGGATGTAAACTCTATCCCAGCACTGAGAGACACAAGGAGGGATTTAAACACTATCCCAGCACTGAGAGACACAAGGTGGGATTTAAACTCTATCCCAGCACTGAGAGACACAAGGAGGATTTAAACTCTATCCCAACACTGAGAGACACAAGGAGGGATTTAGACTCTATCCCAGCACTGAGAGACACAATAAGGATTTAAACTCTATCCCAGCACTGAGAGACACAAGGAGGGATTTTAATTCCATCCCAGCACTGAGAGACACAAGGAGGGATTAAAACTCTATCCCTGCACTGAGAGACACAAGGAGGAATTAAACTCTATCCCATCACTGAGAGACACAAGGAGGGATTTAAACTCTATCCCAGCACTGAGAGAGACGAGGAGGGATTTATACTCTATCCCGGCACTGAAAGACACAATGAGGATTTAAACTCTATCCCAGCACTGAGAGACACAAGGAGGGATTTAAACTCTATCCCAGCACTGAGAGACACAATGAGGATTTAAACTCTATCCCGGCACTGAAAGACACAATGAGGATTTAAACTCTATCCCAGCACTGAGAGACTCAAGGAGGGATTTAAACTCTATCCCAGCAGTGAGAAAGACAAGGAGGGATTCAAACTCTATCCCAGCACTGAGAAACACACGGAGTGATTTAAACTCTATCCCAGCACTGAGAGACACAAGGAGGTATTTAAACTCTATCCCAGCACTGAGAGACACAAGGAGGGATTTAAACTCTATCCCAGCACTGAGAGACACAAGGAGGGATTTAAACTCTATCCCAGCGCTGAGAGACACGAGGAGTGATTTAAACTCTATCCCGGCACTGAGAGACACAATGCGGAATTAAACTCTATCCCAGCACTGAGAGACACAAGGAGGGATTTAAACTCTATCCCTGCACCGAGAGACACAAGGAGGGATTTAAACTCTATCCCAGCACTGAGAGAGACAAGGAGGATTTAAACTCTATCCCGGCACTGAGAGACACAAGGAGGGATTTAACCTCTATCTCAGCACTGAGAGACACAAGGAGGGATTTAAACTCTATCCCAGCACTGAGAGACACAAGGAGGATTTAAACTCTATCCCAGCACTGAGAGACACAAGGAGGGATTTAAACTCTATCCCGGCACTCAGAGACACAAGGAGAGATTTAAACTCTATCCCAGCACTGAAAGACACAAGGAGGGATTTAAACGCTATCCCGGCACTGAGAGACACAAGGAGGGATTTAAACTCTATCCCAGCACTGAGAGACACAAGGAGAGATTTAAACTCTATCCCTGAACTGAGAGACACAAGGAGGGATTTAAACTCTATCCCAGCACTGATAGACACAAGGAGGATTTAAACTCTATCCCAGCACTGAGAGAGACAAGGAGGATTTAAACTCTATCCCAGCACTGAGAGACACAAGGAGGATTTAAACTCTATCCCAGCACTGAGATACACAAGGAGGGATTTAAACTCTATCCCAGCACTGAGAGACACAAGGAGGGATTTAAACTCTATCCCAGCACTGAGAGACACAAGGAAGGATTTAAACTCTATCCCTGCACTGAGAGACACAAAGAAGATTTAAAATCTATCCCATCACTGAGAGATACAAGGAGGGATTTAAACTCTATCCCCGCACTGAGAGAGACTCGGAGGGATTTCAACTCTATCCCGGCACTGAAAGACACAATGAGGATTTAAACTCTATCCCAGCACTGAGAGACACAAGGAGGGATTTAAACTCTATCCCAGCAGTGAGAAAGACAAGGAGGGATTCAAACTCTATCCCAGCACTGAGAAACACACGGAGTGATTTAAACTCTATCCCAGCACTGAGAGACACAAGGAGGTATTTAAACTCTATCCCAGCACTGAGAGACACAAGGAGGGATTTAAACTCTATCCCAGCACTGAGAGACACAAGGAGGATTTAAACTCTATCCCAGCACTGAGAGACACAAGGAGGGATTTAAACTCTATCCCAGCACTGAGAGACACAATAAGGATTTAAACTCTATCCCAACACTGAGAGACACAAGGAGGATTTAAACTCTATCACGGCACTGAGAGACACAAGGAGGGATTTAAACTCTATCCCGGGACTCACAGACACAAGGAGGGATTTAAATTCTATCTCAGCACTGAGAGACACAAGGAGGATTTAATCTCTATCCCAGCACTGAGAGACACAAGGAGGGATTTAATCTCTATCCCAGCACTGAGAGACACAAGCAGGTTTTAAACACTATCCCAGCACTGAGAGACACAAGGAGGGATTTAAAATCGATCCCGGCACTGAGAGAGACACAAGGAGGGATTTAAACTCTATCCCAGCACTGAGAGACACAAGGAGGTATTTAAACTCTATCCCAGCACTGAGAGACACAAGGAGGGATTTAAACTCTATCCCAGCACTGAGAGACACTTGGAGGGATTTAAACACTATCCCAGCACTGGGAGACACAAGGAGGGATTTAAACTCTATCCCAGCACTGAGAGACACAAGGAGGGATTTAAACTCTGTCCCAGCACTGAGTGAGACAAGGAGGGATTTAAACTCTATCCCTGCACTGAGAGACACAATGTGGATGTAAACTCTATCCCAGCACTGAGAGACACAAGGAGGGATTTAAACACTATCCCAGCACTGAGAGACACAAGGTGGGATTTAAACTCTATCCCAGCACTGAGAGACACAAGGAGGATTTAAACTCTATCCCAGCACTGAGAGACACAAGGAGGGATTTAAACTCTATCCCAGCACTGAGAGACACAATAAGGATTTAAACTCTATCCCAGCACTGAGAGACACAAGGAGGGATTTTAACTCCATCCCAGCACTGAGAGACACAAGGAGGGATTAAAACTCTATCCCTGCACTGAGAGACACAAGGAGGAATTAAACTCTATCCCATCACTGAGAGACACAAGGAGGGATTTAAACTCTATCCCAGCACTGAGAGAGACGAGGAGGGATTTATACTCTATC
Source organism: Isurus oxyrinchus (assembly GCA_026770705.1). NCBI lineage: Eukaryota > Metazoa > Chordata > Chondrichthyes > Lamniformes > Lamnidae > Isurus > Isurus oxyrinchus. The sequence continues at coordinate 334,142 of JANJGN010000293.1, read as the reverse complement.
CCGGCACTGAAAGACACAATGAGGATTTAAACTCTATCCCAGCACTGAGATACACAAGGAGGGATTTAAACTCTATCCCAGCACTGAGAGACACAAGGAGGGATTTAACGTCTATCCCTGCACTGAGAGACACAAGGAGGGATTTAAACTCTATCCCAGCACTGAGGGACACAAGGAGGATTTAAACTCTATCCCAGCACTGAGAAACACAAGGAGGGATTTAAACTCTATCCCAGCGCTGAGAGACACAAGGAGTAATTTAAACTCTATCCCGGCACTGAGAGACACAATGCGGATTTAAACTCTATCCCAGCACTGAGAGACACAAGGAGGGATTTAAACTCTATCCCAGCACTGAGAGAACAATGCGGATTTATCTCTATCCCAGCAGTAAGAGACAAAATGAGGGATTTAAACTCTATCCCAGCACTGAGAGACAAAAGGAGGATTTAAACTCGATCCCGGCACTGAGAGACACATGGAGGGATTTAAAATCTATCCCGGAACTCACAGACACAAGGAGGGAATTAAACTCTCTCCCAGCACTGGGAGACACAAGGAGGGATTTAAACTCTATCCCGGCACTGAGAGAGACAAGGAGGGATTTAAACTCTATCCCGGCACTGAGAGACACAAGGAGGGATATAAACTCTATCCCAGCACTGAGAGACACAAGGAGGGATTTAAACTCTATCCCAGCACTGAGAGACACAAGGAGGATTTAAACTCTATCCCAGCACTGAGAGACACAAGGAGGATTTAAACTCTATCCCATCACTGAGAGTCACAATGAGGATTTAAACTCTATCCTAGCGCTGAGAGACACAGGGAGGATTTAAACTCTATCCCAGCACTGAGAGACACAAGGAGAGATTTAAACTCTATCCCTGCACCGAGAGACACAAGAAGGGATTTAAACTCTATCCCAGCACTGAGAGAGACAAGGAGGATTTAAACTCTATCCCAGCACTGAGAGACACAAGGAGGGATTTAAACTCTATCCCAGCACTGAGAGACACAAGGAGGGATTTAAACTCTATCCCAGCACTGAGAGACACAAGGAGGATTTAAACTCTATCCCAGCACTGAGAGACACAAGGAGGGATTTAAACTCTATCCCGGCACTCAGAGACACAAGGAGGGATTTAAACTCTATCCCAGCACTGAAAGACACAAGGAGGGATTTAAACTCTATCCCGGCACTGAGAGACACAAGGAGGGATTTAATCTCTATCCCAGCACTGAGAGACACAAGGAGGTTTTAAACACTATCCCAGCACTGAGAGACACAAGGAGGGATTTAAAATCGATCCCGGCACTAAGAGAGACACAAGGAGGGATTTAAACTCTATCCCAGCACTGAGAGACCCAAGGAGGTATTTAAACACTATCCCAGCACTGAGAGACACAAGGAGGGATTTAAACTCTATCCGTGAACTGAGAGACACAAGGAGGGATTTAAACTGTATCCCAGCACTGATAGACACAAGGAGGATTTAAACTCTATCCCAGCACTGAGAGAGACAAGGAGGATTTAAACTCTATCCCAGCACTGAGAGACACAAGGAGGATTTAAACTCTATCCCAGCACTGAGATACACAAGGAGGGATTTAAACTCTATCCCAGCACTGAGAGACACAAGGAGGGATTTAAACTCTATCCCAGCACTGAGAGACACAAGGAAGGATTTAAACTCTATCCCTGCACTGAGAGACACAAAGAAGATTTAAAATCTATCCCATCACTGAGAGATACAAGGAGGGATTTAAACTCTATCCCCGCACTGAGAGAGACTCGGAGGGATTTAAACTCTATCCCGGCACTGAAAGACACAATGAGGATTTAAACTCTATCCCAGCACTGAGAGACACAAGGAGGGATTTAAACTCTATCCCAGCAGTGAGAAAGACAAGGAGGGATTCAAACTCTATCCCAGCACTGAGAAACACACGGAGTGATTTAAACTCTATCCCAGCACCTAGAGACACAAGGAGGTATTTAAACTCTATCCCAGCACTGAGAGAGACACAAGGAGGGATTTAAACTCTATCCCAGCACTGAGAGACACAAGGAGGTATTTAAACTCTATCCCAGCACTGAGAGACACAAGGAGGGATTTAAACTCTATCCCAGCACTGAGAGACACTAGGAGGGATTTAAACACTATCCCAGCACTGGGAGACAATAGGAGGGATTTAAACTCTTTCCCAGCACTGAGAGACACAAGGAGGGATTTAAACTCTATCCCAGCACTGAGTGAGACAAGGAGGGATTTAAACTCTATCCCTGCACTGAGAGACACAATGAGGATGTAAACTCTATCCCAGCACTGAGAGACACAAGGAGGGATTTAAACACTATCCCAGCACTGAGAGACACAAGGTGGGATTTAAACTCTATCCCAGCACTGAGAGACACAAGGAGGATTTAAACTCTATCCCAACACTGAGAGACACAAGGAGGGATTTAGACTCTATCCCAGCACTGAGAGACACAATAAGGATTTAAACTCTATCCCAGCACTGAGAGACACAAGGAGGGATTTTAACTCCATCCCAGCACTGAGAGACACAAGGAGGGATTAAAACTCTATCCCTGCACTGAGAGACACAAGGAGGAATTAAACTCTATCCCATCACTGAGAGACACAAGGAGGGATTTAAACTCTATCCCAGCACTGAGAGAGACGAGGAGGGATTTATACTCTATCCCGGCACTGAAAGACACAATGAGGATTTAAACTCTATCCCAGCACTGAGAGACACAAGGAGGGATTTAAACTCTATCCCAGCACTGAGAGACACAATGAGGATTTAAACTCTATCCCGGCACTGAGAGACACAATGAGGATTTAAACTCTATCCCAGCACTGAGAGACACAAGGAGGGATTTAAACTCTATCCCAGCAGTGAGAAAGACAAGGAGGGATTCAAACTCTATCCCAGCACTGAGAAACACACGGAGTGATTTAAACTCTATCCCAGCACTGAGAGACACAAGGAGGTATTTAAACTCTATCCCAGCACTGAGAGACACAAGGAGGGATTTAAACTCTATCCCAGCACTGAGAGACACAAGGAGGGATTTAAACTCTATCCCAGCGCTGAGAGACACGAGGAGTGATTTAAACTCTATCCCGGCACTGAGAGACACAATGCGGAATTAAACTCTATCCCAGCACTGAGAGACACAAGGAGGGATTTAAACTCTATCCCTGCACCGAGAGACACAAGGAGGGATTTAAACTCTATCCCAGCACTGAGAGAGACAAGGAGGATTTAAACTCTATCCCGGCACTGAGAGACACAAGGAGGGATTTAACCTCTATCTCAGCACTGAGAGACACAAGGAGGGATTTAAACTCTATCCCAGCACTGAGAGACACAAGGAGGATTTAAACTCTATCCCAGCACTGAGAGACACAAGGAGGGATTTAAACTCTATCCCGGCACTCAGAGACACAAGGAGAGATTTAAACTCTATCCCAGCACTGAAAGACACAAGGAGGGATTTAAACGCTATCCCGGCACTGAGAGACACAAGGAGGGATTTAAACTCTATCCCAGCACTGAGAGACACAAGGAGAGATTTAAACTCTATCCCTGAACTGAGAGACACAAGGAGGGATTTAAACACTATCCCAGCACTGATAGACACAAGGAGGATTTAAACTCTATCCCAGCACTGAGAGAGACAAGGAGGATTTAAACTCTATCCCAGCACTGAGAGACACAAGGAGGATTTAAACTCTATCCCAGCACTGAGATACACAAGGAGGGATTTAAACTCTATCCCAGCACTGAGAGACACAAGGAGGGATTTAAACTCTATCCCAGCACTGAGAGACACAAGGAAGGATTTAAACTCTATCCCTGCACTGAGAGACACAAAGAAGATTTAAAATCTATCCCATCACTGAGAGATACAAGGAGGGATTTAAACTCTATCCCCGCACTGAGAGAGACTCGGAGGGATTTCAACTCTATCCCGGCACTGAAAGACACAATGAGGATTTAAACTCTATCCCAGCACTGAGAGACACAAGGAGGGATTTAAACTCTATCCCAGCAGTGAGAAAGACAAGGAGGGATTCAAACTCTATCCCAGCACTGAGAAACACACGGAGTGATTTAAACTCTATCCCAGCACTGAGAGACACAAGGAGGTATTTAAACTCTATCCCAGCACTGAGAGACACAAGGAGGGATTTAAACTCTATCCCAGCACTGAGAGACACAAGGAGGATTTAAACTCTATCCCAGCACTGAGAGACACAAGGAGGGATTTAAACTCTATCCCAGCACTGAGAGACACAATAAGGATTTAAACTCTATCCCAACACTGAGAGACACAAGGAGGATTTAAACTCTATCACGGCACTGAGAGACACAAGGAGGGATTTAAACTCTATCCCGGGACTCACAGACACAAGGAGGGATTTAAATTCTATCTCAGCACTGAGAGACACAAGGAGGATTTAATCTCTATCCCAGCACTGAGAGACACAAGGAGGGATTTAATCTCTAGCCCAGCACTGAGAGACACAAGCAGGTTTTAAACACTATCCCAGCACTGAGAGACACAAGGAGGGATTTAAAATCGATCCCGGCACTGAGAGAGACACAAGGAGGGATTTAAACTCTATCCCAGCACTGAGAGACACAAGGAGGTATTTAAACTCTATCCCAGCACTGAGAGACACAAGGAGGGATTTAAACTCTATCCCAGCACTGAGAGACACTTGGAGGGATTTAAACACTATCCCAGCACTGGGAGACACAAGGAGGGATTTAAACTCTATCCCAGCACTGAGAGACACAAGGAGGGATTTAAACTCTGTCCCAGCACTGAGTGAGACAAGGAGGGATTTAAACTCTATCCCTGCACTGAGAGACACAATGTGGATGTAAACTCTATCCCAGCACTGAGAGACACAAGGAGGGATTTAAACACTATCCCAGCACTGAGAGACACAAGGTGGGATTTAAACTCTATCCCAGCACTGAGAGACACAAGGAGGATTTAAACTCTATCCCAGCACTGAGAGACACAAGGAGGGATTTAAACTCTATCCCAGCACTGAGAGACACAATAAGGATTTAAACTCTATCCCATCACTGAGAGACACAAGGAGGGATTTAAACTCTATCCCAGCACTGAGAGAGACGAGGAGGGATTTATACTCTATCCCGGCACTGAAAGACACAATGAGGATTTAAACTCTATCCCAGCACTGAGAGACACAAGGAGGGATTTAACGTCTATCCCTGCACTGAGAGACACAAGGAGGGATTTAAACTCTATCCCAGCACTGAGGGACACAAGGAGGATTTAAACTCTATCCCAGCACTGAGAAACACAAGGAGGGATTTAAACTCTATCCCAGCGCTGAGAGACACAAGGAGTGATTTAAACTCTATCCCGGCACTGAGAGACACAATGCGGATTTAAACTCTATCCCAGCACTGAGAGACACAAGGAGGGATTTAAACTCTATCCCAGCACTGAGAGAACAATGCGGATTTATCTCTATCCCAGCAGTAAGAGACAAAATGAGGGATTTAAACTCTATCCCAGCACTGAGAGACAAAAGGAGGATTTAAACTCGATCCCGGCACTGAGAGACACATGGAGGGATTTAAAATCTATCCCGGCACTCACAGACACAAGGAGGGAATTAAACTCTCTCCCAGCACTGGGAGACACAAGGAGGGATTTAAACTCTATCCCGGCACTGAGAGAGACAAGGAGGGATTTAAACTCTATCCCGGCACTGAGAGACACAAGGAGGGATATAAACTCTATCCCAGCACTGAGAGACACAAGGAGGGATTTAAACTCTATCCCAGCACTGAGAGACACAAGGAGGATTTAAACTCTATCCCAGCACTGAGAGACACAAGGAGGATTTAAACTCTATCCCATCACTGAGAGTCACAATGAGGATTTAAACTCTATCCTAGCGCTGAGAGACACAGGGAGGATTTAAACTCTATCCCAGCACTGAGAGACACAAGGAGAGATTTAAACTCTATCCCTGCACCGAGAGACACAAGGAGGGATTTAAACTCTATCCCAGCACTGAGAGAGACAAGGAGGATTTAAACTCTATCCCAGCACTGAGAGACACAAGGAGGGATTTAAACTCTATCCCAGCACTGAGAGACACAAGGAGGGATTTAAACTCTATCCCAGCACTGAGAGACACAAGGAGGATTTAAACTCTATCCCAGCACTGAGAGACACAAGGAGGGATTTAAACTCTATCCCGGCACTCAGAGACACAAGGAGGGATTTAAACTCTATCCCAGCACTGAAAGACACAAGGAGGGATTTAAACTCTATCCCAGCACTGAGAGACACAAGGAGGGATTTAAACTCTATCCCAGCAGTGAGAAAGACAAGGAGGGATTCAAACTCTATCCCAGCACTGAGAAACACACGGAGTGATTTAAACTCTATCCCAGCACTGAGAGACACAAGGAGGTATTTAAACTCTATCCCAGCACTGAGAGACACAAGGAGGGATTTAAACTCTATCCCAGCACTGAGAGACACAAGGAGGATTTAAACTCTATCCCAGCACTGAGAGACACAAGGAGGGATTTAAACTCTATCCCAGCACTGAGAGACACAATAAGGATTTAAACTCTATCCCAACACTGAGAGACACAAGGAGGATTTAAACTCTATCACGGCACTGAGAGACACAAGGAGGGATTTAAACTCTATCCCGGGACTCACAGACACAAGGAGGGATTTAAATTCTATCTCAGCACTGAGAGACACAAGGAGGATTTAATCTCTATCCCAGCACTGAGAGACACAAGGAGGGATTTAATCTCTATCCCAGCACTGAGAGACACAAGCAGGTTTTAAACACTATCCCAGCACTGAGAGACACAAGGAGGGATTTAAAATCGATCCCGGCACTGAGAGAGACACAAGGAGGGATTTAAACTCTATCCCAGCACTGAGAGACACAAGGAGGTATTTAAACTCTATCCCAGCACTGAGAGACACAAGGAGGGATTTAAACTCTATCCCAGCACTGAGAGACACTTGGAGGGATTTAAACACTATCCCAGCACTGGGAGACACAAGGAGGGATTTAAACTCTATCCCAGCACTGAGAGACACAAGGAGGGATTTAAACTCTGTCCCAGCACTGAGTGAGACAAGGAGGGATTTAAACTCTATCCCTGCACTGAGAGACACAATGTGGATGTAAACTCTATCCCAGCACTGAGAGACACAAGGAGGGATTTAAACACTATCCCAGCACTGAGAGACACAAGGTGGGATTTAAACTCTATCCCAGCACTGAGAGACACAAGGAGGATTTAAACTCTATCCCAGCACTGAGAGACACAAGGAGGGATTTAAACTCTATCCCAGCACTGAGAGACACAATAAGGATTTAAACTCTATCCCATCACTGAGAGACACAAGGAGGGATTTAAACTCTATCCCAGCACTGAGAGAGACGAAAAGGGATTTATACTCTATCCCGGCACTGAAAGACACAATGAGGATTTAAACTCTATCCCAGCACTGAGAGACACAAGGAGGGATTTAACGTCTATCCCTGCACTGAGAGACACAAGGAGGGATTTAAACTCTATCCCAGCACTGAGGGACACAAGGAGGATTTAAACTCTATCCCAGCACTGAGAAACACAAGGAGGGATTTAAACTCTATCCCAGCGCTGAGAGACACAAGGAGTGATTTAAACTCTATCCCGGCACTGAGAGACACAATGCGGATTTAAACTCTATCCCAGCACTGAGAGACACAAGGAGGGATTTAAACTCTATCCCAGCACTGAGAGAACAATGCGGATTTATCACTATCCCAGCAGTAAGAGACAAAATGAGGGATTTAAACTCTATCCCAGCACTGAGAGACAAAAGGAGGATTTAAACTCGATCCCGGCACTGAGAGACACATGGAGGGATTTAAAATCTATCCCGGCACTCACAGACACAAGGAGGGAATTAAACTCTCTCCCAGCACTGGGAGACACAAGGAGGGATTTAAACTCTATCCCGGCACTGAGAGAGACAAGGAGGGATTTAAACTCTATCCCGGCACTGAGAGACACAAGGAGGGATATAAACTCTATCCCAGCACTGAGAGACACAAGGAGGGATTTAAACTCTATCCCAGCACTGAGAGACACAAGGAGGATTTAAACTCTATCCCAGCACTGAGAGACACAAGGAGGATTTAAACTCTATCCCATCACTGAGAGTCACAATGAGGATTTAAACTCTATCCTAGCGCTGAGAGACACAGGGAGGATTTAAACTCTATCCCAGCACTGAGAGACACAAGGAGAGATTTAAACTCTATCCCTGCACCGAGAGACACAAGGAGGGATTTAAACTCTATCCCAGCACTGAGAGAGACAAGGAGGATTTAAACTCTATCCCAGCACTGAGAGACACAAGGAGGGATTTAAACTCTATCCCAGCACTGAGAGACACAAGGAGGGATTTAAACTCTATCCCAGCACTGAGAGACACAAGGAGGATTTAAACTCTATCCCAGCACTGAGAGACACAAGGAGGGATTTAAACTCTATCCCGGCACTCAGAGACACAAGGAGGGATTTAAACTCTATCCCAGCACTGAAAGACACAAGGAGGGATTTAAACTCTATCCCGGCACTGAGAGACACAAGGAGGGATTTAATCTCTATCCCAGCACTGAGAGACACAAGGAGGTTTTAAACACTATCCCAGCACTGAGAGACACAAGGAGGGATTTAAAATCGATCCCGGCACGAAGAGAGACACAAGGAGGGATTTAAACTCTATCCCAGCACTGAGAGACCCAAGGAGGTATTTAAACACTATCCCAGCACTGAGAGACACAAGGAGGGATTTAAACTCTATCCGTGAACTGAGAGACACAAGGAGGGATTTAAACTGTATCCCAGCACTGATAGACACAAGGAGGATTTAAACTCTATCCCAGCACTGAGAGAGACAAGGAGGATTTAAACTCTATCCCAGCACTGAGAGACACAAGGAGGATTTAAACTCTATCCCAGCACTGAGATACACAAGGAGGGATTTAAACTCTATCCCAGCACTGAGAGACACAAGGAGGGATTTAAACTCTATCCCAGCGCTGAGAGACACAAGGAAGGATTTAAACTCTATCCCTGCACTGAGAGACACAAAGAAGATTTAAAATCTATCCCATCACTGAGAGATACAAGGAGGGATTTAAACTCTATCCCCGCACTGAGAGAGACTCGGAGGGATTTAAACTCTATCCCGGCACTGAAAGACACAATGAGGATTTAAACTCTATCCCAGCACTGAGAGACACAAGGAGGGATTTAAACTCTATCCCAGCAGTGAGAAAGACAAGGAGGGATTCAAACTCTATCCCAGCACTGAGAAACACACGGAGTGATTTACACTCTATCCCAGCACCTAGAGACACAAGGAGGTATTTAAACTCTATCCCAGCACTGAGAGACACAAGGAGGGATTTAAACTCTATCCCAGCACTGAGAGACACAAGGAGGATTTAAACTCTATCCCAGCACTGAGAGACACAAGGAGGGATTTAAACTCTATCCCAGCACTGAGAGACACAATAAGGATTTAAACTCTATCCCAACACTGAGAGACACAAGGAGGATTTAAACTCTATCACGGCACTGAGAGACACAAGGAGGGATTTAAACTCTATCCCGGGACTCACAGACACAAGGAGGGATTTAAATTCTATCTCAGCAATGAGAGACACAAGGAGGATTTAATCTCTATCCCAGCACTGAGAGACACAATGAGGGATTTAATCTCTATCCCAGCACTGAGAGACACAAGCAGGTTTTAAACACTATCCCAGCACTGAGAGACACAAGGAGGGATTTAAAATCGATCCCGGCACTGAGAGAGACACAAGGAGGGATTTAAACTCTATCCCAGCACTGAGAGACACAAGGAGGTATTTAAACTCTATCCCAGCACTGAGAGACACAAGGAGGGATTTAAACTCTATCCCAGCACTGAGAGACACTAGGAGGGATTTAAACACTATCCCAGCACTGGGAGACACAAGGAGGGATTTAAACTCTATCCCAGCACTGAGAGACACAAGGAGGGATTTAAACTCTGTCCCAGCACTGAGTGAGACAAGGAGGCATTTAAACTCTATCCCTGCACTGAGAGACACAATGTGGATGTAAATTCTATCCCAGCACTGAGAGACACAAGGAGGGATTTAAACACTATCCCAGCACTGAGAGACACAAGGTGGGATTTAAACTCTATCCCAGCACTGAGAGACACAAGGAGGATTTAAACACTATCCCAGCACTGAGAGACACAAGGAGGGATTTAAACTCTATCCCAGCACTGAGAGACACAATAAGGATTTAAACTCTATCCCAGCACTGAGAGACACAAGGAGGGATTTTAACTCCATCCCAGCACTGAGATACACAAGGAGGGATTAAAACTCTGTCCCTGCACTGAGAGACACAAGGAGGAATTAAACTCTATCCCATCACTGAGAGACACAAGGAGGGATTTAAACTCTATCCCAGCACTGAGAGAGACGAGGAGGGATTTATACTCTATCCCGGCACTGAAAGACACAATGAGGATTTAAACTCTATCCCAGCACTGAGATACACAAGGAGGGATTAAAACTCTATCCCAGCACTGAGAGACACAAGGAGGGATTTAACGTCTATCCCTGCACTGAGAGACACAAGGAGGGATTTAAACTCTATCCCAACACTGAGGGACACAAGGAGGATTTAAACTCTATCCCAGCACTGAGAAACACAAGGAGGGATTTAAACTCTATCCCAGCGCTGAGAGACACAAGGAGTGATTTAAACTCTATCCCGGCACTGAGAGACACAATGCGGATTTAAACTCTATCCCAGCACTGAGAGACACAAGGAGGGATTTAAACTCTATCCCAGCACTGAGAGACACAATGCGGATTTATCTCTATCCCAGCAGTAAGAGACAAAATGAGGGATTTAAACTCTATCCCAGCACTGAGAGACAAAAGGAGGATTTAAACTCGATCCCGGCACTGAGAGACACATGGAGGGATTTAAACTCTATCCCGGCACTCACAGAAACAAGGAGGGATTTAAACTCTCTCCCAGCACTGGGAGACACAAGGAGGGATTTAAACTCTATCCCGGCACTGAGAGAGACAAGGAGGGATTTAAACTCTATCCCGGCACTGAGAGACACAAGGAGGGATATAAACTCTATCCCAGCACTGAGAGACACAAGGAGGGATTTAAACTCTATCCCAGCACTGAGAGACACAAGGAGGATTTAAACTCTATCCCAGCACTGAGAGACACAAGGAGGATTTAAACTCTATCCCATCACTGAGAGACACAATGAGGATTTAAACGCTATCCTAGCGCTGAGAGACACAGGGAGGATTTAAACTCTATCCCAGCACTGAGAGACACAAGGAGAGATTTAAACTCTATCCCTGCACCGAGAGACACAAGGAGGGATTTAAATTCTATCCCAGCACTGAGAGAGACAAGGAGGATTTATACTCTATCCCGGCACTGAGAGACAAAAGGAGGGATTTAAACTCTATCCCAGCACTGAGAGACACAAGGAGGGATTTAAACTCTATCCCAGCACTGAGAGACACAAGGAGGGATTTAAACTCTATCCCAGCACTGAGAGACGCAAGGAGGATTTAAACTCTATCCCAGCACTGAGAGACACAAGGAGGGATTTAAACTCTATCCCGGCACTCAGAGACACAAGGAGGGATTTAAACTCTATCCCAGCACTGAAAGACACAAGGAGGGATTTAAACTCTCTCCCGGCACTGAGAGACACAAGGAGGGATTTAATCTCTATCCCAGCACTGAGAGAAAAAAGGAGGTTTTAAACACTATCCCAGCACTGAGAGACACAAGGAGGGATTTAAAATCGATCCCGGCACTAAGAGAGACACAAGGAGGGATTTAAACTCTATCCCAGCACTGAGAGACACAAGGAGGTATTTAAACTCTATCCCAGCACTGAGAGACACAAGGAGGGATTTAAACTCTATGCCAGCACTGAGAGACACTAGGAGGGATTTAAACATATCCCAGCACTGGGAGACACAAGGAGGGATTTAAACTCTATCCCAGCACTGAGAGAGACAAGGAGGGATTTAAACTCTATCCCAGCACTGAGAGACACAATGAGGATTTACACTCTATCCCAGCACTGAGAGACACAAGGAGGGATTTAAACTCTATCCCAGCACTGAGAGACACAAGGAGGGATTTAAACTCTATCCCAGCACTGAGAGACACAAGGAGGATTTAAACTCTATCCCAGCACTGAGAGACACAAAGAGGATTTAGACTCTATCTCAGCACTGAGAGACACAAGGAGGATTTAATCTCTATCCCAGCACTGAGAGACACAAGGAGGATTGAATCTCTATCCCAGCACTGAGAGACACAAGGAGGGATTTAAAATCGATCCCGGCACTGAGAGACACGAGGAGGAATTTAAACTCTCTCCCAGCACTGAGAGAGAGACAAGGAGGGATTTAACTCTATCCCAGCACTGAGAGACACAGGGAGGGATTTAAACTCTATCCCAGCACTGAGAGACACAAGGAGGGATTTACATTCTATCCCAGCATTAAGAGACACAAGGAGGGATTTAAACTCTATCCCAGCACTGAGAGACACAAGGAGGGATTTAAACTCTATCCCAGCACTGAGTGAGACAAGGAGGGATTTAAACTCTATCCCTGCACGGAGAGACACAATGAGGATGTAAACTCTATCCCAGCACTGAGAGACACAAGGAGGGATTTAAACTCTATCCCAGCACTGAGAGACACAAGGTGGGATTTAAACTCTATCCCAGCACTGAGAGACACAAGGAGGATTTAAACTCTGTCCCAGCACTGAGAGACACAAGGAGGGATTTAAACTCTATCCTAGCACTGAGAGACACAATAAGGATTTAAACTCTATCCCAGCACTGAGAGACACAAGGAGGGATTTTAACTCCATCCCAGCACTGAGAGACACAAGGAGGGATTAAAACTCTATCCCTGCACTGAGAGACACAAGGAGGAATTAAACTCTATCCCATCACTGAGAGACACAAGGAGGGATTTAAACTCTATTCCAGCACTGAGAGAGACGAGGAGGGATTTATACTCTATCCCGGCACTGAAAGACACAATGAGGATTTAAACTCTATCCCAGCACTGAGAGACACAAGGAGGGATTTAAACTCTATCCCAGCACTGAGAGACACAAGGAGGGATTTAACCTCTATCCCTGCACTGAGAGACACAAGGAGGGATTTAAACGCTATCCCAGCACTGAGGGACACAAGGAGGATTTAAACTCTATCCCAGCACTGAGAAACACAAGGAGGGATTTAAACTCTATCCCTGCACTGAGAGTCACAAGGAGTGATTTAAACTCTATCCCGGCACTGAGAGACACAATGCGGATTTAACCTCTATCCCAGCACTCCGAGACACAAGGAGGGATTTAAACTCTATCCCAGCACTGAGAGACACAATGCAGATTTAAACTCTATCCCTGCAGTAAGAGACAAAATGAGGGATTTAAACTCTATCCCAGCACTGAGAGACAAAAGGAGGGATATAAACTCTATCCCAGCACTGAGAGACACAAGGAGGTATTTAAACTCTATCCCGGCACTGAGAGAGACAAGGAGGGATTTAAACTCTATCCCGGCACTGAGAGACACAAGGAGGGATATAAAATCTATCCCAGCACTGAGAGACACAAGGAGGGATTTAAACTCTATCCCAGCACTGAGAGACACAAGGAGGATTTAAACTCTATCCCAGCACTGAGAGACACAAGGAGGATTTAAACTCTATCCCATCACTGAGAGACACAATGAGGATTTAAACTCTATCCTAGCGCTGAGAGACACAGGGAGGATTTAAACTCTATCCCAGCACTGAGAGACACAAGGAGAGATTTAAACTCTATCCCTGCACCGAGAGACACAAGGAGGGATTTAAACTCTATCCCAGCACTGAGAGAGACAAGGAGGATTTAAACTCTATCCCGGCACTGAGAGACAAAAGGAGGGATTTAAACTCTATCCCAGCACTGAGAGACACAAGGAGGGATTTAAACTCTATCCCAGCACTGAGAGACACAAGGAGGGATTTAAACTCTATCCCAGCACTGAGAGACACAAGGAGGATTTAAACTCTATCCCAGCACTGAGAGACACAAGGAGGGATTTAAACTCTATCCCGGCACTCAGAGACACAAGGAGGGATTTAAACTCTATCCCAGCACTGAAAGACACAAGGAGGGATTTAAACTCTATCCCGGCACTGAGAGACACAAGGAGAGATTCAAACTCTATCCCAGCACTGAGAGACACAAGGAGTGATTTAAACTCTATCCCAGCACTGAGAGACACAAGGAGAGATTCAAACTCTATCCCAGCACTGAGAGACACAAGGAGGTATTTAAACTCTATCCCAGCACTGAGAGACACAAGGAGAGATTCAAACTCTATCCCTGAACTGAGAGACACAAGGAGGGATTTAAACTGTATCCCAGCACTGATAGACACAAGGAGGATTTAAACTCTATGCCAGCACGGAGAGAGACAAGGAGGATTTAAACTCTATCCCAGCACTGAGAGACACAAGGAGGATTTAAACTCTATCCCAGCACTGAGATACACAAGGAGGGATTTAAACTCTTTCCCAGCACTGAGAGACACAAGGAGGGATTTAAACTCTATCCCAGCACTGAGAGACACAAGGAAGGATTTAAACTCTATCCCTGCACTGAGAGACACAAGGAAGATTTAAAATCTATCCCATCACTGAGAGATACAAGGAGGGATTTAAACTCTATCCCCGCACTGAGAGAGACTCGGAGGGATTTAAACTCTATCCCGGCAATGAAAGACACAATGAGGATTTAAACTCTATCCCAGCACTGAGAGACACAAGGAGGGATTAAAACTCTATCCCAGCAGTGAGAAAGACAAGGAGGGATTCAAACTCTATCCCAGCACTGAGAAACACACGGAGTGATTTAAACTCTATCCCAGCACTGAGAGACACAAGGAGGTATTTAAACTCTATCCCAGCACTGAGAGACACAAGGAGGGATTTGAACTCTATCCCAGCACTGAGAGACACAAGGAGGGATTTAAACTCTATCCCAGCACTGAGAGACACAAGGACGGATTTAAACTCTATCCCAGCACTGAGAGACACAAGGAGGGATTTAAACTCTATCCCAGCACTGAGAGACACTAGGAGGGATTTAAACACTATCCCAGCTCTGGGAGACACAAGGAGGGAATTAAACTCTATCCCAGCACTGAGAGAGACAAGGAGGATTGAATCTCTATCCCAGCACTGAGAGACACAAGGAGGGATTTAAAATCGATCCCGGCACTGAGAGACACGAGGAGGAATTTAAACTCTCTCCCAGGACTGAGAGAGAGACAAGGAGGGATTTAAACTCTATCCCAGCACTGAGTGAGACAAGGAGGGATTTAAACTCTATCCCTGCACTGAGAGACACAATGAGGATGTAAACTCTATCCCAGCACTGAGAGACACAAGGAGGGATTTAAACTCTATCCCAGCATTAAGAGACACAAGGAGGGATTTAAACTCTATCCCAGCACTGAGAGACACAAGGAGGGATTTAAACTCTATCCCAGCACTGAGTGAGACAAGGAGGGATTTAAACTCTATCCCTGCACTGAGAGACACAATGAGGATGTAAACTCTATCCCAGCACTGAGAGACACAAGGAGGGATTTAAACTCTATCCCAGCACTGAGAGACACAAGGTGGGATTTAAACTCTATCCCAGCACTGAGAGACACAAGGAGGATTTAAACTCTATCCCAGCACTGAGAGACACAAGGAGGGATTTAAACTCTATCCCAGCACTGAGAGACACAATAAGGATTTAAACTCTATCCCAGCACTGAGAGGCACAAGGAGGGATTTTAACTCCATCCCAGCACTGAGAGACACAAGGAGGGATTTAAACTCTGTCCCAGCACTGAGTGAGACAAGGAGGGATTTAAACTCTATCCCTGCACTGAGAGACACAATGTGGATGTAAACTCTATCCCAGCACTGAGAGACACAAGGAGGGATTTAAACACTATCCCAGCACTGAGAGACACAAGGTGGGATTTAAACTCTATCCCAGCACTGAGAGACACAAGGAGGATTTAAACACTATCCCAGCACTGAGAGACACAAGGAGGGATTTAAACTCTATCCCAGCACTGAGTGAGACAAGGAGGGATTTAAACTCTATCCCTGCACTGAGAGACACAATGAGGATGTAAACTCTATCCCAGCACTGAGAGACACAAGGAGGGATTTAAACTCTATCCCAGCACTGAGAGACACAAGGTGGGATTTAAACTCTATCCCAGCACTGAGAGACACAAGGAGGATTTAAACTCTATCCCAGCACTGAGAGACACAAGGAGGGATTTAAACTCTATCCCAGCACTGAGAGACACAATAAGGATTTAAACTCTATCCCAGCACTGAGAGGCACAAGGAGGGATTTTAACTCCATCCCAGCACTGAGAGACACAAGGAGGGATTTAAACTCTGTCCCAGCACTGAGTGAGACAAGGAGGGATTTAAACTCTATCCCTGCACTGAGAGACACAATGTGGATGTAAACTCTATCCCAGCACTGAGAGACACAAGGAGGGATTTAAACACTATCCCAGCACTGAGAGACACAAGGTGGGATTTAAACTCTATCCCAGCACTGAGAGACACAAGGAGGATTTAAACACTATCCCAGCACTGAGAGACACAAGGAGGGATTTAAACTCTATCCCAGCACTGAGAGACACAATAAGGATTTAAACTCTATCCCAGCACTGAGAGACACAAGGAGGGATTTTAACTCCATCCCAGCACTGAGATACACAAGGAGGGATTAAAACTCTGTCCCTGCACTGAGAGACACAAGGAGGAATTAAACTCTATCCCATCACTGAGAGACACAAGGAGGGATTTAAACTCTATCCCAGCACTGAGAGAGACGAGGAGGGATTTATACTCTATCCCGGCACTGAAAGACACAATGAGGATTTAAACTCTTTCCCAGCACTGAGATACACAAGGAGGGATTAAAACTCTATCCCAGCACTGAGAGACACAAGGAGGGATTTAACGTCTATCCCTGCACTGAGAGACACAAGGAGGGATTTAAACTCTATCCCAGCACTGAGGGACACAAGGAGGATTTAAACTCTATCCCAGCACTGAGAAACACAAGGAGGGATTTAAACTCTATCCCAGCGCTGAGAGACACAAGGAGTGATTTAAACTCTATCCCGGCACTGAGAGACACAATGCGGATTTAAACTCTATCCCAGCACTGAGAGACACAAGGAGGGATTTAAACTCTATCCCAGCACTGAGAGACACAATGCGGATTTATCTCTATCCCAGCAGTAAGAGACAAAATGAGGGATTTAAACTCTATCCCAGCACTGAGAGACAAAAGGAGGATTTAAACTCGATCCCGGCACTGAGAGACACATGGAGGGATTTAAACTCTATCCCGGCACTCACAGACACAAGGAGGGATTTAAACTCTCTCCCAGCACTGGGAGACACAAGGAGGGATTTAAACTCTATCCCGGCACTGAGAGAGACAAGGAGGGATTTAAACTCTATCCCGGCACTGAGAGACACAAGGAGGGATATAAACTCTATCCCAGCACTGAGAGACACAAGGAGGGATTTAAACTCTATCCCAGCACTGAGAGACACAAGGAGGATTTAAACTCTATCCCAGCACTGAGAGACACAAGGAGGATTTAAACTCTATCCCATCACTGAGAGACACAATGAGGATTTAAACTCTATCCTAGCGCTGAGAGACACAGGGAGGATTTAAACTCTATCCCAGCGCTGAGAGACACAAGGAGAGATTTAAACTCTATCCCTGCACCGAGAGACACAAGGAGGGATTTAAACTCTATCCCAGCACTGAGAGAGACAAGGAGGATTTATACTCTATCCCGGCACTGAGAGACAAAAGGAGGGATTTAAACTCTATCCCAGCACTGAGAGACACAAGGAGGGATTTAAACTCTATCCCAGCACTGAGAGACACAAGGAGGGATTTAAACTCTATCCCAGCACTGAGAGACACAAGGAGGATTTAAACTCTATCCCAGCACTGAGAGACACAAGGAGGGATTAAAACTCTATCCCGGCACTCAGAGACACAAGGAGGGATTTAAACTCTATCCCAGCACTGAAAGACACAAGGAGGGATTTAAACTCTCTCCCGGCACTGAGAGACACAAGGAGGGATTTAATCTCTATCCCAGCACTGAGAGAAAAAAGGAGGTTTCAAACACTATCCCAGCACTGAGAGACACAAGGAGGGATTTAAAATCGATCCCGGCACTAAGAGAGACACAAGGAGGGATTTAAACTCTATCCCAGCACTGAGAGACACAAGGAGGTATTTAAACTCTATCCCAGCACTGAGAGACACAAGGAGGGCTTTAAACTCTATGCCAGCACTGAGAGACACTAGGAGGGATTTAAACATATCCCAGCACTGGGAGACACAAGGAGGGATTTAAACTCTATCCCAGCACTGAGAGAGACAAGGAGGGATTTAAACTCTATCCCAGCACTGAGAGACACAATGAGGATTTAAACTCTATCCCAGCACTGAGAGACACAAGGAGGGATTTAAACTCTATCCCAGCACTGAGAGACACAAGGAGGGATTTAAACTCTATCCCAGCACTGAGAGACACAAGGAGGATTTAAACTCTATCCCAGCACTGAGAGACACAAAGAGGATTTAGACTCTATCTCAGCACTGAGAGACACAAGGAGGATTTAATCTCTATCCCAGCACTGAGAGACACAAGGAGGATTGAATCTCTATCCCAGCACTGAGAGACACAAGGAGGGATTTAAAATCGATCCCGGCACTGAGAGACACGAGGAGGAATTTAAACTCTCTCCCAGCACTGAGAGAGAGACAAGGAGGGATTTAACTCTATCCCAGCACTGAGAGACACAGGGAGGGATTTAAACTCTATCCCAGCACTGAGAGACACAAGGAGGGATTTAAACTCTATCCCAGCATTAAGAGACACAAGGAGGGATTTAAACTCTATCCCAGCACTGAGAGACACAAGGAGGGATTTAAACTCTATCCCAGCACTGAGTGAGACAAGGAGGGATTTAAACTCTATCCCTGCACTGAGAGACACAATGAGGATGTAAACTCTATCCCAGCACTGAGAGACACAAGGAGGGATTTAAACTCTATCCCAGCACTGAGAGACACAAGGTGGGATTTAAACTCTATCCCAGCACTGAGAGACACAAGGAGGATTTAAACTCTTTCCCAGCACTGAGAGACACAAGGAGGGATTTAAACTCTATCCTAGCACTGAGAGACACAATAAGGATTTAAACTCTATCCCAGCACTGAGAGACACAAGGAGGGATTTTAACTCCATCCCAGCACTGAGAGACACAAGGAGGGATTAAAACTCTATCCCTGCACTGAGAGACACAAGGAGGAATTAAACTCTATCCCATCACTGAGAGACACAAGGAGGGATTTAAACTCTATTCCAGCACTGAGAGAGACGAGGAGGGATTTATACTCTATCCCGGCACTGAAAGACACAATGAGGATTTAAACTCTATCCCAGCACTGAGAGACACAAGGAGGGATTTAAACTCTATCCCAGCACTGAGAGACACAAGGAGGGATTTAACCTCTATCCCTGCACTGAGAGACACAAGGAGGGATTTAAACGCTATCCCAGCACTGAGGGACACAAGGAGGATTTAAACTCTATCCCAGCACTGAGAAACACAAGGAGGGATTTAAACTCTATCCCTGCACTGAGAGTCACAAGGAGTGATTTAAACTCTATCCCGGCACTGAGAGACACAATGCGGATTTAACCTCTATCCCAGCACTCCGAGACACAAGGAGGGATTTAAACTCTATCCCAGCACTGAGAGACACAATGCGGATTTAAACTCTATCCCTGCAGTAAGAGACAAAATGAGGGATTTAAACTCTATCCCAGCACTGAGAGACAAAAGGAGGGATATAAACTCTATCCCAGCACTGAGAGACACAAGGAGGTATTTAAACTCTATCCCGGCACTGAGAGAGACAAGGAGGGATTTAAACTCTATCCCGGCACTGAGAGACACAAGGAGGGATATAAAATCTATCCCAGCACTGAGAGACACAAGGAGGGATTTAAACTCTATCCCAGCACTGAGAGACACAAGGAGGATTTAAACTCTATCCCTGCACTGAGAGACACAAGGAGGATTTAAACTCTATCCCATCACTGAGAGACACAATGAGGATTTAAACTCTATCCTAGCGCTGAGAGACACAGGGAGGATTTAAACTCTATCCCAGCACTGAGAGACACAAGGAGAGATTTAAACTCTATCCCTGCACCGAGAGACACAAGGAGGGATTTAAACTCTATCCCAGCACTGAGAGAGACAAGGAGGATTTAAACTCTATCCCGGCACTGAGAGACAAAAGGAGGGATTTAAACTCTATCCCAGCACTGAGAGACACAAGGAGGGATTTAAACTCTATCCCAGCACTGAGAGACACAAGGAGGGATTTAAACTCTATCCCAGCACTGAGAGACACAAGGAGGATTTAAACTCTATCCCAGCACTGAGAGACACAAGGAGGGATTTAAACTCTATCCCGGCACTCAGAGACACAAGGAGGGATTTAAACTCTATCCCAGCACTGAAAGACACAAGGAGGGATTTAAACTCTATCCCGGCACTGAGAGACACAAGGAGAGATTCAAACTCTATCCCAGCACTGAGAGACACAAGGAGGGATTTAAACTCTATCCCAGCACTGAGAGACACAAGGAGTGATTCAAACTCTATCCCAGCACTGAGAGACACAAGGAGGTATTTAAACTCTATCCCAGCACTGTGAGACACAAGGAGAGATTCAAACTCTATCCCTGAACTGAGAGACACAAGGAGGGATTTAAACTGTATCCCAGCACTGATAGACACAAGGAGGATTTAAACTCTATCCCAGCACTGAGAGAGACAAGGAGGATTTAAACTCTATCCCAGCACTGAGAGACACAAGGAGGATTTAAACTCTATCCCAGCACTGAGATACACAAGGAGGGATTTAAACTCTATCCCAGCACTGAGAGACACAAGGAGGGATTTAAACTCTATCCCAGCACTGAGAGACACAAGGAAGGATTTAAACTCTATCCCTGCACTGAGAGACACAAGGAAGATTTAAAATCTATCCCATCACTGAGAGATACAAGGAGGGATTTAAACTCTATCCCCGCACTGAGAGAGACTCGGAGGGATTTAAACTCTATCCCGGCAATGAAAGACACAATGAGGATTTAAACTCTATCCCAGCACTGAGAGACACAAGGAGGGATTTAAACTCTATCCCAGCAGTGAGAAAGACAAGGAGGGATTCAAACTCTATCCCAGCACTGAGAAACACACGGAGTGATTTAAACTCTATCCCAGCACTGAGAGACACAAGGAGGTATTTAAACTCTATCCCAGCACTGAGAGACACAAGGAGGGATTTAAACTCTATCCCAGCACTGAGAGACACAAGGAGGGATTTAAACTCTATCCCAGCACTGAGAGACACAAGGACGGATTTAAACTCTATCCCAGCACTGAGAGACACAAGGAGGGATTTAAACTCTATCCCAGCACTGAGAGACACTAGGAGGGATTTAAACACTATCCCAGCTCTGGGAGACACAAGGAGGGATTTAAACTCTATCCCAGCACTGAGAGAGACAAGGAGGATTGAATCTCTATCCCAGCACTGAGAGACACAAGGAGGGATTTAAAATCGATCCCGGCACTGAGAGACACGAGGAGGAATTTAAACTCTCTCCCAGGACTGAGAGAGAGACAAGGAGGGATTTAAACTCTATCCCAGCACTGAGTGAGACAAGGAGGGATTTAAACTCTATCCCTGCACTGAGAGACACAATGAGGATGTAAACTCTATCCCAGCACTGAGAGACACAAGGAGGGATTTAAACTCTATCCCAGCATTAAGAGACACAAGGAGGGATTTAAACTCTATCCCAGCACTGAGAGACACAAGGAGGGATTTAAACTCTATCCCAGCACTGAGTGAGACAAGGAGGGATTTAAACTCTATCCCTGCACTGAGAGACACAATGAGGATGTAAACTCTATCCCAGCACTGAGAGACACAAGGAGGGATTTAAACTCTATCCCAGCACTGAGAGACACAAGGTGGGATTTAAACTCTATCCCAGCACTGAGAGACACAAGGAGGATTTAAACTCTATCCCAGCACTGAGAGACACAAGGAGGGATTTAAACTCTATCCCAGCACTGAGAGACACAATAAGGATTTAAACTCTATCCCAGCACTGAGAGGCACAAGGAGGGATTTTAACTCCATCCCAGCACTGAGAGACACAAGGAGGGATTAAAACTCTATCCCTGCACTGAGAGACACAAGGAGGAATTAAACTCTATCCCATAACTGAGAGAGACAAGGAGGGATTTAAACTCTATCCCAGCACTGAGAGAGACGAGGAGGGATTTATACTCTATCCCGGCACTGAAAGACACAATGAAGATTTAAACACTATCCCAGCACTGAGAGACACAAGGAGGGATTTAAACTCTATCCCAGCACTGAGAGACACAAGGAGGGATTTAAACTCTCTCCCAGCACTGAGAGACACAAGGAGGGTTTTAAACTCTATCCCAGCACTGAGGGACACAAGGAGGATTTAAACTCTATCCCAGCACTGAGAAACACAAGGAGGGATTTAAACTCTTTCCCAGTGCTGAGAGACACAAGGAGGGATTTAAACTCTATCCCGGCACTGAGAGACACAATGCGGATTTAAACTCTATCCCAGCACTGAGAGACACAGGGAGGATTTAAACTCTATCCCAGCACTGAGAGACACAAGGAGGGATTTAAACTCTATCCCAGCACTGAGAGACACAAGGAGGGATTTAATCTCTATCCCAGCACTGAGAGACACAAGGAGGGATTTAAACTCTATCCCAGCACTGAGAGACACAATGCGGATTTAAACTCTATCCCAGCAGTAAGAGACAAAATGAGGGATTTAAACTCTATCCCAGCACTGAGAGACAAAAGGAGGATTTAAACTCTATCCCGGCACTGAGAGACACATGGAGGGATTTAAACTCGATCCCGGCACTCACAGACACAAGAAGGGATTTAAACTCTCTCCCAGCACTGAGAGACACAAGGAGGTATTTAAACTCTATCCCGGTACTGAGAGAGACAAGGAGGGATTTAAACTCTATCCCGGCACTGAGAGACACAAGGAGGGATTTAAACTCTATCCCAGCACTGAGAGAGACAAGGATGATTTAAACTCTATCCCAGCACTGAGAGACACAAGGAGGATTTAAACTCTATCCCATCACTGAGAGACACAATGAGGATTTAAACTCTATCCTAGCGCTGAGAGACACAGGGGGGATTTAAACTCTATCCCAGCACTGAGAGACACAAGGAGAGATTTAAACTCTATCCCTGCACCGAGAGACACAAGGAGGGATTTAAACTCTATCCCAGCACTGAGAGAGACAAGCAGGATTTAAACTCTATCCCGGCACTGAGAGACACAAGGAGGGATTTAAACTCAATCCCAGCACTGAGAGACACAAGGAGGGATTTAAACTCTATCCCAGCACTGAGAGACACAAGGAGGGATTTAAACTCTATCCCAGCACTGAGAGACACAAGGAGGGATTTAAACTCTATCCCGGCACTCAGAGACACAAGGAGGGATTTAAACTCTATCCCAGCACTGAAAGACACAAGGAGGGATTTAAACTCTATCCCGGCACTGAGAGACACAAGGAGGGATTTAAACTCTATCCCAGCACTGAGAGACACAAGGAGAGATTTAAACTCTATCCCTGAACTGAGAGACACAAGGAGGGATTTAAACTGTATCCCAGCACTGATAGACACAAGGAGGATTTAAACTCTATCCCAGCACTGAGAGAGACAAGGAGGATTTAAACTCTATCCCAGCACTGAGAGACACAAGGAGGATTTAAACTCTATCCCAGCACTGAGATACACAAGGAGGGATTCATACTCTATCCCAGCACTGAGAGACACAAGGAGGGATTTAAACTCTATCCCAGCACTGAGAGACACAAGGAAGGATTTAAACTCTATCCCTGCACTGAGAGACACAAGGAAGATTTAAAATCTATCCCATCACTGAGAGATACAAGGAGGGATTTAAACTCTATCCCCGCACTGAGAGAGACTCGGAGGGATTTAAACTCTATCCCGGCACTGAGAGGCACAAGGAGGATTTAAACTCTATTTCAGCACTGAGAGACAGAAGGAGGATTTAAACTCTATCCCAGCACTGAGAGACACAAGGAGGGATTTCAACTCTATCCCAGCACTGAGAGACACAAGGAGGGAGTTAAATTCTATCTCAGCACTGAGAGACACAAGCAGGATTTATTCTCTATCCCAGCACTGAGAGACACAAGGAGGATTTAATCTCTATCCCAGTACTGAGAGACACAAGGAGGATTTAAACTCTATCCCAGTACTGAGAGACACAAGGAGGGATTTAAAATCGATCCCGGCACTGAGAGAGACACAATGAGGGATTTAAATTCTATCCCAGCACTGAGAGACACAAGGAGGGATTTAAACTCTATCCCAGCACTGAGAGACACAAGGAGGGATTTAAAGTCTATCCCAGCACTCAGAGACACAAGGAGGGATTTAAACACTATCCCAGCACTGGGAGACACAAGGAGGGATTTAAACTCTATCCCAGCTCTCAGAGAGACAAGGAGGGATTTAAACTCTATCCCAGCACTGAGAGACACAATGAGGATTTAAACTCTATCCCAGCACTGAGAGACACAAGGAGGGATTTAAACTCTATTCCAGCACTGAGAGACACAAGGATGCTTTAAACTCTATCCCAGCACTGAGAGACACAAGGAGGATTTAGACTCTATCTCAGCACTGAGAGACACAAGGAGGATTAATCTCTATCCCAGCACTGAGAGACACAAGGAGGTTTTAATCTCTATCCCAGCACTGAGAGACACAAGGAGGGATTTAAAATCGATCCCGGCACTGAGAGACACAAGGAGGGATTTAAACACTATCCCAGCACGGAGAGAGAGACAAGGAGGGATTTAAACACTATCCCAGCACTGAGAGACACAAGGAGGGATTTAAACTCTATCCCAGCACTGAGAGACACAAGGAGGGATTGAAACTCTATCCCAGCATTAAGAGACACAAGGAGGGATTTAAACTCTATCCCAGCACTGAGAGACACAAGGAGGGATTTAAACTCTATCCCAGCACTGAGTGAGACAAGGAGGGATTTAAACTCTATCCCTACACTGAGAGACACAATGAGGATTTAATCTCTATCCCAGCACTGAGAGACACAAGGAGGGATTTAAACTCTACCCCAGCACTGAGAGACACAAGGAGGGATTTGAACTCTATCCCAGCACTGAGAGACACAAGGAGGATTTAAACTCTATCCCAGCACTGAGAGACACAAGGAGGGATTTAAACTCTATCCCAGCACTGAGAGACACAATAAGGATTTAAACTCTATCCCAGCACTGAGAGACACAAGGAGGATTTAAACTCTATCCCGGCACTGAGAGACACAAGGAGGGATATAAACTCTATCCCGGTACTCACAGACACAAGGAGGGATTTAAATTCTATCTCAGCACTGAGAGACACAAGGAGGATTTAATCTCTATCCCAGTACTGAGAGACACAAGGAGGGATTTAAACTCTGTCCCGGGACTCACAGACACAAGGAGGGATTTAAACTGTATCCCAGCACTGAGAGACAAAAGGAGTGATTTAAACTCTATCCCAGCACTGAGAGACACAAGGAGGGATTTAAAATCTATCCCAGCACTGAGAGACACAAGGAGGGATTTAAACTCTATCCCAGCACTGAGAGACACAAGGAGGGATTTAAACACTATCCCAGCACTGAGAGACAGAAGGAGGATTTAAACTCTATCCCAGCACTGAGAGACACAAGGAGGGATTTCAACTCTATCCCAGCACTGAGAGACACAAGGAGGGATTTAAACTCTATCCCAGCACTGAGAGACACAAGGAGGATTTAATCTCTATCCCAGCACTGAGAGACACAAGGAGGGATTTAAACTCTATCCCAGCACTGAGAGACACAAGGAGGGATTTAAACTCTATCCCAGCACTGAGAGACACTAGGAGGGATTTAAACACTATCCCAGCACTGGGAGACACAAGGAGGGATTTAAACTCTATCCCAGCACTGAGATAGACAAGGAGGGATTTAAACTCTATCCCAGCACTGAGAGACACAATGAGGATTTAAACTCTATCCCAGCACTGAGAGACACAAGGAGGGATTTAAACTCTATCCCAGCACTGAGAGACACAAGGAGGGATTTAAACTCTATCCCAGCACTGAGAGACACAAGGAGGATTTAAACTCTATCCCAGCACTGAGAGACACAAGGAGGATTTAGACTCTATCTCAGCACTGAGAGACACAAGGAGGATTTGATCTCTATCCCAGCACTGAGAGACACAAGGAGGATTGAATCTCTATCCCAGCACTGAGAGACACAAGGAGGGATTTAAAATCGATCCCGGCACTGAGAGACACAAGGAGGAATTTAAACTCTCTCCTAGCACTGAGAGAGAGACAAGGCGGGATTTAACTCTATCCCAGCACTGAGAGACACAGGGAGGGATTTAAACTATATCCCAGCACTGAGAGACACAAGGAGGGATTTAAACTCTCTCCCAGCATTAAGAGACACAAGGAGGGATTTAAACTCTATCCCAGCACTGAGAGACACAAGGAGGGATTTAAACTCTATCCCAGCACTGAGTGAGACAAGGAGGGATTTAAACTCTATCCCTGCACTGATAGACACAATGAGGATGTAAACTCTATCCCAGCACTGAGAGACACAAGGAGGGATTTAAACTCTATCCCAGTACTGAGAGACACAAGGAGGATTTAATCTCTATCCCAGCACTGAGAGACCCAAGGAGGATTTAAACTCTATCCCAGCACTGAGAGACACAAGGAGGGATTTAAAATCGATCCCGGCACTGAGAGAGACACAAGGAGGGATTTAAATTCTATCCCAGCACTGAGAGACACAAGGAGGGATTTAAACTCTATCCCAGCACTGAGAGACACAAGGAGGGATTTAAATTCTATCCCAGCACTCTGAGACACAAGGAGGGATTTAAACACTATCCCAGCACTGGGAGACACAAGGAGGGATTTAAACTCTATCCCAGCACTGAGAGACACAAGGAGGGATTTAAACTCTATCCCAGCACTGAGAGACACAATGCGGATTTAAACTCTATCCCAGCAGTAAGAGACAAAATGAGGGATTTAAACTCTATCCCAGCACTGAGAGACAAAAGGAGGATTTTAACTCAATCCCGGCACTGAGAGACACATGGAGGGATTTAAACTCGATCCCGGCACTCACAGACACAAGAAGGGATTTAAACTCTCTCCCAGCACTGAGAGACACAAGGAGGTATTTAAACTCTATCCCGGTACTGAGAGAGACAAGGAGGGATTTAAACTCTATCCCGGCACTGAGAGACACAAGGAGGGATTTAAACTCTATCCCAGCACTGAGAGAGACAAGGATGATTTACACTCTATCCCAGCACTGAGAGACACAAGGAGGATTTAAACTCTATCCCATCACTGAGAGACACAATGAGGATTTAAACTCTTTCCTAGCGCTGAGAGACACAGGGGGGATTTAAACTCTATCCCAGCACTGAGAGACACAAGGAGAGATTTAAACTCTATCCCTGCACCGAGAGACACAAGGAGGGATTTAAACTCTATCCCAGCACTGAGAGAGACAAGCAGGATTTAAACTCTATCCCGGCACTGAGAGACACAAGGAGGGATTTAAACTCAATCCCAGCACTGAGAGACACAAGGAGGGATTTAAACTCTATCCCAGCACTGAGAGACACAAGGAGGGATTTAAACTCTATCCCAGCACTGAGAGACACAAGGAGGATTTAAACTCTATCCCAGCACTGAGAGACACAAGGAGGGATTTAAACTCTATCCCGGCACTCAGAGACACAAGGAGGGATTTAAACTCTATCCCAGCACTGAAAGACACAAGGAGGGATTTAAACTCTATCCCGGCACTGAGAGACACAAGGAGGGATTTAAACTCTATCCCAGCACTGAGAGACACAAGGAGAGATTTAAACTCTATCCCTGAACTGAGAGACACAAGGAGGGATTTAAACTGTATCCCAGCACTGATAGACACAAGGAGGATTTAAACTCTATCCCAGCACTGAGAGAGACAAGGAGGATTTAAACTCTATCCCAGCACTGAGAGACACAAGGAGGATTTAAACTCTATCCCAGCACTGAGATACACAAGGAGGGATTCAAACTCTATCCCAGCACTGAGAGACACAAGGAGGGATTTAAACTCTATCCCAGCACTGAGAGACACAAGGAAGGATTTAAACTCTATCCCTGCACTGAGAGACACAAGGAAGATTTAAAATCTATCCCATCACTGAGAGATACAAGGAGGGATTTAAACTCTATCCCCGCACTGAGAGAGACTCGGAGGGATTTAAACTCTATCCCGGCACTGAGAGGCAGAAGGAGGATTTAAACTCTATTTCAGCACTGAGAGACAGAAGGAGGATTTAAACTCTATCCCAGCACTGAGAGACACAAGGAGGGATTTCAACTCTATCCCAGCACTGAGAGACACAAGGAGGGAGTTAAATTCTATCTCAGCACTGAGAGACACAAGCAGGATTTATTCTCTATCCCAGCACTGAGAGACACAAGGAGGATTTAATCTCTATCCCAGTACTGAGAGACACAAGGAGGATTTAAACTCTATCCCAGTACTGAGAGACACAAGGAGGGATTTAAAATCGATCCCGGCACTGAGAGAGACACAATGAGGGATTTAAATTCTATCCCAGCACTGAGAGACACAAGGAGGGATTTAAACTCTATCCCAGCACTGAGAGACACAAGGAGGGATTTAAAGTCTATCCCAGCACTCAGAGACACAAGGAGGGATTTAAACACTATCCCAGCACTGGGAGACACAAGGAGGGATTTAAACTCTATCCCAGCTCTCAGAGAGACAAGGAGGGATTTAAACTCTATCCCAGCACTGAGAGACACAATGAGGATTTAAACTCTATCCCAGCACTGAGAGACACAAGGAGGGATTTAAACTCTATTCCAGCACTGAGAGACACAAGGATGCTTTAAACTCTATCCCAGCACTGAGAGACACAAGGAGGATTTAGACTCTATCTCAGCACTGAGAGACACAAGGAGGATTAATCTCTATCCCAGCACTGAGAGACACAAGGAGGTTTTAACCTCTATCCCAGCACTGAGAGACACAAGGAGGGATTTAAAATCGATCCCGGCACTGAGAGACACAAGGAGGGATTTAAACACTATCCCAGCACGGAGAGAGAGACAAGGAGGGATTTAAACACTATCCCAGCACTGAGAGACACAAGGAGGGATTTAAACTCTATCCCAGCACTGAGAGACACAAGGAGGGATTGAAACTCTATCCCAGCATTAAGAGACACAAGGAGGGATTTAAACTCTATCCCAGCACTGAGAGACACAAGGAGGGATTTAAACTCTATCCCAGCACTGAGTGAGACAAGGAGGGATTTAAACTCTATCCCTACACTGAGAGACACAATGAGGATTTAATCTCTATCCCAGCACTGAGAGACACAAGGAGGGATTTAAACTCTACCCCAGCACTGAGAGACACAAGGAGGGATTTAAACTCTATCCCAGCACTGAGAGACACAAGGAGGATTTAAACTCTATCCCAGCACTGAGAGACACAAGGAGGGATTTAAACTCTATCCCAGCACTGAGAGACACAATAAGGATTTAAACTCTATCCCAGCACTGAGAGACACAAGGAGGATTTAAACTCTATCCCGGCACTGAGAGACACAAGGAGGGATTTAAACTCTATCCCGGTACTCACAGACACAAGGAGGGATTTAAATTCTATCTCAGCACTGAGAGACACAAGGAGGATTTAATCTCTATCCCAGTACTGAGAGACACAAGGAGGGATTTAAACTCTGTCCCGGGACTCACAGACACAAGGAGGGATTTAAACTGTATCCCAGCACTGAGAGACAAAAGGAGTGATTTAAACTCTATCCCAGCACTGAGAGACACAAGGAGGGATTTAAAATCTATCCCAGCACTGAGAGACACAAGGAGGGATTTAAACTCTATCCCAGCACTGAGAGACACAAGGAGGGATTTAAACACTATCCCAGCACTGAGAGACAGAAGGAGGATTTAAACTCTATCCCAGCACTGAGAGACACAAGGAGGGATTTCAACTCTATCCCAGCACTGAGAGACACAAGGAGGGATTTAAACTCTATCCCAGCACTGAGAGACACAAGGAGGATTTAATCTCTATCCCAGCACTGAGAGACACAAGGAGGGATTTAAACTCTATCCCAGCACTGAGAGACACAAGGAGGGATTTAAACTCTATCCCAGCACTGAGAGACACTAGGAGGGATTTAAACACTATCCCAGCACTGGGAGACACAAGGAGGGATTTAAACTCTATCCCAGCACTGAGAGAGACAAGGAGGGATTTAAACTCTATCCCAGCACTGAGAGACACAATGAGGATTTAAACTCTATCCCAGCACTGAGAGACACAAGGAGGGATTTAAACTCTATCCCAGCACTGAGAGACACAAGGAGGGATTTAAACTCTATCCCAGCACTGAGAGACACAAGGAGGATTTAAACTCTATCCCAGCACTGAGAGACACAAGGAGGATTTAGACTCTATCTCAGCACTGAGAGACACAAGGAGGATTTGATCTCTATCCCAGCACTGAGAGACACAAGGAGGATTGAATCTCTATCCCAGCACTGAGAGACACAAGGAGGGATTTAAAATCGATCCCGGCACTGAGAGACACAAGGAGGAATTTAAACTCTCTCCCAGCACTGAGAGAGAGACAAGGCGGGATTTAACTCTATCCCAGCACTGAGAGACACAGGGAGGGATTTAAACTATATCCCAGCACTGAGAGACACAAGGAGGGATTTAAACTCTCACCCAGCATTAAGAGACACAAGGAGGGATTTAAACTCTATCCCAGCACTGAGAGACACAAGGAGGGATTTAAACTCTATCCCAGCACTGAGTGAGACAAGGAGGGATTTAAACTCTATCCCTGCACTGATAGACACAATGAGGATGTAAACTCTATCCCAGCACTGAGAGACACAAGGAGGGATTTAAACTCTATCCCAGTACTGAGAGACACAAGGAGGATTTAATCTCTATCCCAGCACTGAGAGACCCAAGGAGGATTTAAACTCTATCCCAGCACTGAGAGACACAAGGAGGGATTTAAAATCGATCCCGGCACTGAGAGAGACACAAGGAGGGATTTAAATTCTATCCCAGCACTGAGAGACACAAGGAGGGATTTAAACTCTATCCCAGCACTGAGAGACACAAGGAGGGATTTAAATTCTATCCCAGCACTCTGAGACACAAGGAGGGATTTAAACACTATCCCAGCACTGGGAGACACAAGGAGGGATTTAAACTCTATCCCAGCACTGAGAGACACAAGGAGGGATTTAAACTCTATCCCAGCACTGAGAGACACAATGCGGATTTAAACTCTATCCCAGCAGTAAGAGACAAAATGAGGGATTTAAACTCTATCCCAGCACTGAGAGACAAAAGGAGGATTTTAACTCTATCCCGGCACTGAGAGACACATGGAGGGATTTAAACTCGATCCCGGCACTCACAGACACAAGAAGGGATTTAAACTCTCTCCCAGCACTGAGAGACACAAGGAGGTATTTAAACTCTATCCCGGTACTGAGAGAGACAAGGAGGGATTTAAACTCTATCCCGGCACTGAGAGACACAAGGAGGGATTTAAACTCTATCCCAGCACTGAGAGAGACAAGGATGATTTAAACTCTATCCCAGCACTGAGAGACACAAGGAGGATTTAAACTCTATCCCATCACTGAGAGACACAATGAGGATTTAAACTCTATCCTAGCGCTGAGAGACACAGGGGGGATTTAAACTCTATCCCAGCACTGAGAGACACAAGGAGAGATTTAAACTCTATCCCTGCACCGAGAGACACAAGGAGGGATTTAAACTCTATCCCAGCACTGAGAGAGACAAGCAGGATTTAAACTCTATCCCGGCACTGAGAGACACAAGGAGGGATTTAAACTCTATCCCAGCACTGAGAGACACAAGGAGGGATTTAAACTCTATCCCAGCACTGAGAGACACAAGGAGGATTTAAACTCTATCCCAGCACTGAGAGACACAAGGAGGGATTTAAACTCTATCCCGGCACTCAGAGACACAAGGAGGGATTTAAACTCTATCCCAGCACTGAAAGACACAAGGAGGGATTTAAACTCTATCCCGGCACTGAGAGACACAAGGAGGGATTTAAACTCTATCCCAGCACTGATAGACACAAGGAGAGATTTAAACTCTATCCCTGAACTGAGAGACACAAGGAGGGATTTAAACTGTATCCCAGCACTGATAGACACAAGGAGGATTTAAACTCTATCCCAGCACTGAGAGAGACAAGGAGGATTTAAACTCTATCCCAGCACTGAGAGACACAAGGAGGATTTAAACTCTATCCCAGCACTGAGATACACAAGGAGGGATTCAAACTCTATCCCAGCACTGAGAGACACAAGGAGGGATTTAAACTCTATCCCAGCACTGAGAGACACAAGGAAGGATTTAAACTCTATCCCTGCACTGAGAGACACAAGGAAGATTTAAAATCTATCCCATCACTGAGAGATACAAGGAGGGATTTAAACTCTATCCCCGCACTGAGAGAGACTCGGAGGGATTTAAACTCTATCCCGGCACTGAGAGGCACAAGGAGGATTTAAACTCTATTTCAGCACTGAGAGACAGAAGGAGGATTTAAACTCTATCCCAGCACTGAGAGACACAAGGAGGGATTTCAACTCTATCCCAGCACTGAGAGACACAAGGAGGGAGTTAAATTCTATCTCAGCACTGAGAGACACAAGCAGGATTTATTCTCTATCCCAGCACTGAGAGACACAAGGAGGATTTAATCTCTATCCCAGTACTGAGAGACACAAGGAGGATTTAAACTCTATCCCAGTACTGAGAGACACAAGGAGGGATTTAAAATCGATCCCGGCACTGAGAGAGACACAAGGAGGGATTTAAATTCTATCCCAGCACTGAGAGACACAAGGAGGGATTTAAACTCTATCCCAGCACTGAGAGACACAAGGAGGGATTTAAAGTCTATCCCAGCACTCAGAGACACAAGGAGGGATTTAAACACTATCCCAGCACTGGGAGACACAAGGAGGGATTTAAACTCTATCCCAGCTCTCAGAGAGACAAGGAGGGATTTAAACTCTATCCCAGCACTGAGAGACACAATGAGGATTTAAACTCTATCCCAGCACTGAGAGACACAAGGAGGATTTAGACTCTATCTCAGCACTGAGAGACACAAGGAGGATTAATCTCTATCCCAGCACTGAGAGACACAAGGAGGTTTTAATCTCTATCCCAGCACTGAGAGACACAAGGAGGGATTTAAAATCGATCCCGGCACTGAGAGACACAAGGAGGGATTTAAACACTATCCCAGCACGGAGAGAGAGACAAGGAGGGATTTAAACACTATCCCAGCACTGAGAGACACAAGGAGGGATTTAAACTCTATCCCAGCAGTGAGAGACACAAGGAGGGATTGAAACTCTATCCCAGCATTAAGAGACACAAGGAGGGATTTAAACTCTATCCCAGCACTGAGAGACACAAGGAGGGATTTAAACTCTATCCCAGCACTGAGTGAGACAAGGAGGGATTTAAACTCTATCCCTACACTGAGAGACACAATGAGGATTTAATCTCTATCCCAGCACTGAGAGACACAAGGAGGGATTTAAACTCTACCCCAGCACTGAGAGACACAAGGAGGGATTTAAACTCTATCCCAGCACTGAGAGACACAAGGAGGATTTAAACTCTATCCCAGCACTGAGAGACACAATAAGGATTTAAACTCTATCCCAGCACTGAGAGACACAAGGAGGATTTAAACTCTATCCCGGCACTGAGAGACACAAGGAGGGATTTAAACTCTATCCCGGTACTCACAGACACAAGGAGGGATTTAAATTCTATCTCAGCACTGAGAGACACAAGGAGGATTTAATCTCTATCCCAGTACTGAGAGACACAAGGAGGGATTTAAACACTGTCCCGGGACTCACAGACACAAGGAGGGATTTAAACTGTATCCCAGCACTGAGAGACAAAAGGAGTGATTTAAACTCTATCCCAGCACTGAGAGACACAAGGAGGGATTTAAAATCTATCCCAGCACTGAGAGACACAAGGAGGGATTTAAACTCTATCGCAGCACTGAGAGACACAAGGAGGGATTTAAACACTATCCCAGCACTGAGAGACAGAAGGAGGATTTAAACTCTATCCCAGCACTGAGAGACACAAGGAGGGATTTCAACTCTATCCCAGCACTGAGAGACACAAGGAGGGATATAAACTCTATCCCAGCACTGAGAGACACAAGGAGGATTTAATCTCTATCCCAGCACTGAGAGACACAAGGAGGGATTTAAACTCTATCCCAGCACTGAGAGACACAAGGAGGGATTTAAACTCTATCCCAGCACTGAGAGACACTAGGAGGGATTTAAACACTATCCCAGCACTGGGAGACACAAGGAGGGATTTAAACTCTATCCCAGCACTGAGAGAGACAAGGAGGGATTTAAACTCTATCCCAGCACTGAGAGACACAATGAGGATTTAAACTCTATCCCAGCACTGAGAGACACAAGGAGGGATTTAAACTCTATCCCAGCACTGAGAGACACAAGGAGGGATTTAAACTCTATCCCAGCACTGAGAGACACAAGGAGGATTTAAACTCTATCCCAGCACTGAGAGACACAAGGAGGATTTAGACTCTATCTCAGCACTGAGAGACACAAGGAGGATTTGATCTCTATCCCAGCACTGAGAGACACAAGGAGGATTTAAACTCTATCCCAGCACTGAGAGACACAATGAGGATTTAAACTCTATCCCAGCACTGAGAGACACAAGGAGGGATTTAAACTCTATCCCAGCACTGAGAGACACAAGGAGGGATTTAAACTCTATCCCAGCACTGAGAGACACAAGGAGGATTTAAACTCTATCCCAGCACTGAGAGACACAAGGAGGATTTAGACTCTATCTCAGCACTGAGAGACACAAGGAGGATTTGATCTCTATCCCAGCACTGAGAGACACAAGGAGGATTGAATCTCTATCCCAGCACTGAGAGACACAAGGAGGGATTTAAAATCGATCCCGGCACTGAGAGACACAAGGAGGAATTTAAACTCTCTCCCAGCACTGAGAGAGAGACAAGGCGGGATTTAACTCTATCCCAGCACTGAGAGACACAGGGAGGGATTTAAACTATATCCCAGCACTGAGAGACACAAGGAGGGATTTAAACTCTCTGCCAGCATTAAGAGACACAAGGAGGGATTTAAACTCTATCCCAGCACTGAGAGACACAAGGAGGGATTTAAACTCTATCCCAGCACTGAGTGAGACAAGGAGGGATTTAAACTCTATCCCTGCACTGATAGACACAATGAGGATGTAAACTCTATCCCAGCACTGAGAGACACAAGGAGGGATTTAAACTCTATCCCAGTACTGAGAGACACAAGGAGGATTTAATCTCTATCCCAGCACTGAGAGACCCAAGGAGGATTTAAACTCTATCCCAGCACTGAGAGACACAAGGAGGGATTTAAAATCGATCCCGGCACTGAGAGAGACACAAGGAGGGATTTAAATTCTATCCCAGCACTGAGAGACACAAGGAGGGATTTAAACTCTATCCCAGCACTGAGAGACACAAGGAGGGATTTAAATTCTATCCCAGCACTCTGAGACACAAGGAGGGATTTAAACACTATCCCAGCACTGGGAGACACAAGGAGGGATTTAAACTCTATCCCAGCACTGAGAGAGACAAGGAGGGATTTAAACTCTATTACAGCACTGAGAGACACAATGAGGATTTAAACTCTATCCCAGCACTGAGAGACACAAGGAGGGATTTAAACTCTATCCCAGCACTGAGAGACAGAAGGAGGATTTAAAATCTATCCCAGCACTCAGAGACACAAGGAGGGATTTAAACTCTATCCCTGCACTGAGAGACACAATGAGGATTTAATCTCTATCCCAGCACTGATAGACACAAGGAGGGATTTAAACTCTACCCCAGCACTGAGAGACACAAGGAGGGATTTATACTCTATCCCAGCACTGAGAGACACAAGGAGGATTTAAACTCTATCCCAGCACTGAGAGACACAAGGAGGGATTTAAACTCTATCCCAGCACTGAGAGACACAATAAGGATTTAAACTCTATCCCAGCACTGAGAGACACAAGGAGGATTTAAACTCTATCCCGGCACTGAGAGACACAAGGAGGGATTAAAACTCTATCCCGGGACTCACAGACACAAGGAGGGATTTAAATTCTATCTCAGCACTGAGAGACACAAGGAGGATTTAATCTCTATCCCAGTACTGAGAGACACAAGGAGGGATTTAATCTCTATCCCAGCACTGAGAGACACAAGGAGGATTTAAACACTATCCCAGCACTGAGAGACACAAGGAGGGATTTAAAATCGATCCCGGCACTGAGAGAGACACAAGGAGGGATTTAAACTCTATCCCAGCACTGAGTGACACAAGGAGGGATTTAAACTCTATCCCAGCACTGAGAGACACAAGGAGGGATTTAAACTCTATCCCAGCACTGAGAGACACTAGGAGGGATTTAAACACTATCCCAGCACTGGGAGACAAAAGGAGGGATTTAAACTCTATCCCAGCACTGAGAGAGACAAGGAGGGATTTAAACTCTATCCCAGCACTGAGAGACACAATGAGG
Organism: Isurus oxyrinchus; assembly: GCA_026770705.1. NCBI lineage: Eukaryota > Metazoa > Chordata > Chondrichthyes > Lamniformes > Lamnidae > Isurus > Isurus oxyrinchus. The sequence continues at coordinate 296,871 of JANJGN010000293.1, read as the reverse complement.
ATTTAAACTCTATCCCAGCACTGAGAGACACAAGGAGGGATTTAAACTCTATCCCAGCACTGAGAGACACAAGGAGGGATTTAAACTCTATCCCAGCACTGAGAGACACAAGGAGGATTTAAACTCTATCCCAGCACTGAGAGACACAAGGAGGATTTAGACTCTATCTCAGCACTGAGAGACACAAGGAGGATTTGATCTCTATCCCAGCACTGAGAGACACAAGGAGGATTGAATCTCTATCCCAGCACTGAGAGACACAAGGAGGGATTTAAAATCGATCCCGGCACTGAGAGACACAAGGAGGAATTTAAACTCTCTCCCAGCACTGAGAGAGAGACAAGGCGGGATTTAACTCTATCCCAGCACTGAGAGACACAGGGAGGGATTTAAACTATATCCCAGCACTGAGAGACACAAGGAGGGATTTAAACTCTCTCCCAGCATTAAGAGACACAAGGAGGGATTTAAACTCTATCCCAGCACTGAGAGACACAAGGAGGGATTTAAACTCTATCCCAGCAGTGAGTGAGACAAGTAGGGATTTAAACTCTATCCCTGCACTGATAGACACAATGAGGATGTAAACTCTATCCCAGCACTGAGAGACACAAGGAGGGATTTAAACTCTATCCCAGCACTGAGAGACTCAAGGTGGGATTTAAACTCTATCCCAGCACTGAGAGACACAAGGAGGATTTAAACTCTATCCCAGCACTGAGAGACACAAGGAGGGATTTAAACTCTATCCCAGCACTCAGAGACACAATAAGGATTTAAACTCTATCCCGGCACTGAGAGACACAAGGAGGGATTAAAACTCTATCCCGGGACTCACAGACACAAGGAGGGATTTAAATTCTATCTCAACACTGAGAGACACAAGGAGGATTTAATCTCTATCCCAGTACTGAGAGACACAAGGAGGGATTTAATCTCTATCCCAGCACTGAGAGACACAAGGAGGATTTAAACACTATCCCAGCACTGAGAGACACAAGGAGGGATTTAAAATCGATCCCGGCACTGAGAGAGACACAAGGAGGGATTTAAACTCTATCCCAGCACTGAGAGACACAAGGAGGGATTTAAACTCTATCCCAGCACTGAGAGACACAAGGAGGGATTTAAACTCTATCCCAGCACTGAGAGACACTAGGAGGGATTTAAACACTGTCCCAGCACTGGGAGACACAAGGAGGGATTTAAACTCTATCCCAGCACTGAGAGAGACAAGGAGGGATTTAAACTCTATCCCAGCACTGAGAGACACAATGAGGATTTAAACTCTATCCCAGCACTGAGAGACACAAGGAGGGATTTAAACTCTATCCCAGCACTGAGAGACACAAGGAGGGATTTAAACTCTATCCCAGCACTGAGAGACACAAGGAGGATTTAAACTCTATCCCAGCACTGAGAGACACAAGGAGGATTTAGACTCTATCTCAGCACTGAGAGACACAAGGAGGATTTGATCTCTATCCCAGCACTGAGAGACACAAGGAGGATTGAATCTCTATCCCAGCACTGAGAGACACAAGGAGGGATTTAAAATCGATCCCGGCACTGAGAGACACAAGGAGGAATTTAAACTCTCTCCCAGCACTGAGAGAGAGACAAGGCGGGATTTAACTCTATCCCAGCACTGAGAGACACAGGGAGGGATTTAAACTATATCCCAGCACTGAGAGACACAAGGAGGGATTTAAACTCTATCCCAGCAGTGAGTGAGACAAGTAGGGATTTAAACTCTATCCCTGCACTGATAGACACAATGAGGATGTAAACTCTATCCCAGCACTGAGAGACACAAGGAGGGATTTAAACTCTATCCCAGCACTGAGAGACTCAAGGTGGTATTTAAACTCTATCCCAGCACTGAGAGACACAAGGAGGATTTAAACTCTATCCCAGCACTGAGAGACACAAGGAGGGATTTAAACTCTATCCCAGCACTCAGAGACACAATAAGGATTTAAACTCTATCCCAGCACTGAGAGACACAAGGAGGGATTTAAACTCTGTCCCGGGACTCACAGACACAAGGAGGGATTTAAACTGTATCCCAGCACTGAGAGACACAAGGAGGGATTTAAACTCTATCCCAGCACTGAGAGACACAAGGAGGGATTTAAAATCTCTTTCTGCACTGAGAGACACAAGGAGGGATTTAAACTCTATCCCGGCACTGAGAGAGACACACGGAGGGATTTAAACTCTATCCCAGCACTGAGAGACACAAGGAGGGATTTAAACTCTATCCCAGCACTGAGAGACACAAGGAGGGAGTTAAATTCTATCTCAGCACTGAGAGACACAAGCAGGATTTAATCTCTATCCCAGCACTGAGAGACACAAGGAGGATTTAATCTCTATCCCAGCACTGAGAGACACAAGGAGGATTTAAACTCTATCCCAGCACTGAGAGACACAAGGAGCGATTTAAAATCGATCCCGGCACTGCGAGAGACACAAGGAGGGATTTAAATTCTATCCCAGCACTGAGAGACACAAGGAGGGATTTAAACTCTATCCCAGCACTGAGAGACACAAGGAGGGATTTAACCTCTATCCCAGCACTGAGAGACACAAGGAGGGATTTAAACTCTATCCCAACACTCAGAGACACAAGGAGGGATTTAAACACTATCCCAGCACTGGGATACACAAGGAGGGATTTAAACTCTATCCCAGCACTGAGAGAGACAAGGAGGGATTTAAACTCTATCCCAGCACTGAGAGACACAATGAGGATTTAAACTCTATCCCAGCACTGAGAGACACAAGGAGGGATTTAAACTCTATCCCAGCACTGAGAGACAGAAGGAGGATTTAAACCCTATCCCAGCACTGAGAGACACAAGGAGGATTTAGACTCTATCTCAGCACTGAGAGACACAAGGAGGATTTAATCTCTATCCCAGCACTGAGAGACACAAGGAGGTTTTAATCTCTATCCCAGCACTGAGAGACACAAGGAGGGACTTAAAATCGATCCCGGCACTGGGAGAAACAAAGAGGGATTTAAACTCTCTCCCAGCACTGAGAGAGAGACAAGGAGGGATTTAAACACTATCCCAGCACTGAGAGACACAAGGAGGGATTTAAACTCTATCCCAGCACTGAGAGACACAAGGAGGGATTTAAACTCTATCCCAGCATTAAGAGACACAAGGAGGGATTTAAACTCTATCCCAGCACTGAGAGACACAAGGAGGGATTTAAACTCTATCCCAGCACTGAGTGAGACAAGGAGGGATTTAAACTCTATCCCTGCACTGAGAGACACAATGAGGATTTAATCTCTATTCCAGCACTGAGAGACACAAGGAGGGATTTAAACTCTATCCCAGCACTGAGAGACACAAGGAGGGATTTAAACTCTATCCCAGCACTGAGGGACACAAGGAGGATTTAAACTCTATCCCAGCACTGAGAGACACAAGGAGGGATTTAAACTCTATCCCAGCACTGAGAGACACATTAAGGATTTAAACTCTATCCCAGCACTGAGAGACACAAGGAGGATTTAAACTCTATCCCGGCACTGAGAGACACAAGGAGGGATTTAAACTCTATCCCGGGACTCACAGACACAAGGAGGGATTTAAATTCTATCTCAGCACTGAGAAACACAAGGAGGATTTAATCTCTATCCCAACACTGAGAGACACAAGGAGGGATTTAATCTCTATCCCAGCACTGAGAGACACAAGGAGGATTTAAACACTATCCCAGCACTGAGAGACACAAGGAGGGATTTAAAATCGATCCCGGCACTGAGAGAGACACAAGGAGGGATTTAAACTCTATCCCAGCACTGAGAGACACAAGGAGGGATTTAAACTCTATCCCAGCACTGAGAGACACAAGGAGGGATTTAAACTCTATTCCAGCACTGAGTGACACTAGGAGGGATGTAAACACTATCCCAGCACTGGGAGACACAAGGAGGGATTTAAACTCTATCCCAGCACTGAGAGAGACAAGGAGGGATTTAAACTCTATTCCAGCACTGAGAGACACAATGAGGATTTAAACTCTATCCCAGCACTGAGAGACACAAGGAGGATTTAGACTCTATCTCAGCACTGAGAGACACAAGAAGGATTTAATCTCTATCCCAGCACTGAGAGACACAAGGAGGTTTTAATCTCTATCCCAGCACTGAGAGACACAAGGAGGGATTTAAAATCGATCCCGGCACTGAGAGACAGAAGGAGGGATTTAAACTCTCTCCCAGCACGGAGAGAGAGACAAGGAGGGATTTAAACACTATTCCAGCACTGAGAGACACAAGGAGGGATTTAAACTCTATCCCAGCACTGAGAGATACAAGGAGGGATTTAAACTCTATACCAGCATTAAGAAACACCAGGAGGGATTTAAACTCTATCCCAGCACTGAGAGACACAAGGAGGGATTTAAAGTCTATCCCAGCACTGAGTGAGAGAAGGAGGGATTTAAACTCTATCCCTGCACTGAGAGACACAATGAGGATTTAATCTCTATCCCAGCACTGAGAGACACAAGGATGGATTTAAACTCTATCCCAGCACTGAGAGACACAAGGAGGGATTTAAACTCTATCCCAGCACTGAGAGACACAAGGAGGATTTAAACTCTATCCCAGCACTGAGAGACACAAGGAGGGATTTAAACTCTATCCCAGCACTGAGAGACACAATAAGGATTTAAACTCTATCCCAGCACTGAGAGACACAAGGAGGGATTTAAACTCTATCCCAGCACTGAGAGACACAAGGAGGGATTTAAACTCTATCTCAGCACTGAGAGACAGAAGGAGGGATTTAAACTCTATCCCAGCACTGAGAGACACAAGGAGGGATTTCAACTCTATCCCAGCACTGAGAGACACAAGGAGGGAGTTAAATTCTATCTCAGCACTGAGAGACACAAGCAGGATTTAATCTCTATCCCAGCACTGAGAGACACAAGGAGGATTTAAAAACTATCCCAGCACTGAGAGACACAAGGAGGGATTTAAACTCTATCCCAGCACTGAAAGACACAAGGAGGGATTTAAACTCTATCCCAACACTCAGAGACACAAGGAGGGATTTAAACTCTATCCCAGCACTGGGAGACACAAGGAGGGATTTAAACTCTATCCCAGCACTGAGAGAGACAAGGAGGGATTTAAACTCTATCCCAGCACTGAGAGACACAATGAGGATTTAAACACTATCCCAGCAAAGAGAGACACAAGGAGGGATTTAAACTCTATCCCAGCACTGAGAGACAGAAGAAGGATTTAAACTCTATCCCAGCACTGAGAGACACAAGGAGGATTTTGACTCTATCTCAGCACTGAGAGACACAAGGAGGATTTAATCTCTATCCCAGCACTGAGAGACACAAGGAGGTTTTAATCTCTATCCCAGCACTGAGAGACACAAGGAGGGATTTAAACTCTCTCCCAGCACTGAGAGAGAGACAAGGAGGGATTTAAAAACTATCCCAGCACTGAGAGAGACAAGGAGGGATTTAAACTCTATCCCAGCACTGAGAGACACAAGGAGGGATTTAAACTCTATCCCAGCATTAAGAGACACAAGGAGGGATTTAAACTCTATCCCAGCACTGAGAGACACAAGGAGGGATTTAAACTCTATCCCAGCACTGAGTGAGACAAGGAGGGATTTAAACTTAATCCCTGCACTGAGAGACACAATGAGGATTTAATCTCTATCCCAGCACTGAGAGACACAAGGAGGGATTTAAACTCTATCCCAGCACTGAGAGACACAAGGAGGATTTAAACACTATCCCAGCACTGAGAGACACAAGGAGGATTTAGACTCTATCTCAGCACTGAGAGACACAAGGAGGATTTAATCTCTATCCCAGCACTGAGAGACACAAGGAGGATTTAAACTCTATCCCAGCACTGAGAGACACAAGGAGGATTTAATCTCGATCCCAGCACTGAGAGACACAAGGAGGATTTAATCTCTATCCCAGCACTGAGAGACCCAAGGAGGATTTAAACTCTATCCCAGCACTGAGAGACACAAGGAGGGATTTAAAATCGATCCCGGCACTGAGAGAGACACAAGGAGGGATTTAAATTCTATCCCAGCACTGAGAGACACAAGGAGGGATTTAAACTCTATCCCAGCACTGAGAGACACAAGGAGGGATTTAAATTCTATCCCAGCACTCTGAGACACAAGGAGGGATTTAAACACTATCCCAGCACTGGGAGACACAAGGAGGGATTTAAAGTCTATCCCAGCACTGAGAGAGACAAGGAGGGATTTAAACTCTATTACAGCACTGAGAGACACAATGAGGATTTAAACTCTATCCCAGCACTGAGAGACACAAGGAGGGATTTAAACTCTATCCCAGCACTGAGAGACAGAAGGAGGATTTAAAATCTATCCCAGCACTCAGAGACACAAGGAGGGATTTAAACTCTATCCCTGCACTGAGAGACACAATGAGGATTTAATCTCTATCCCAGCACTGAGAGACACAAGGAGGGATTTAAACTCTACCCCAGCACTGAGAGACACAAGGAGGGATTTAAACTCTATCCCAGCACTGAGAGACACAAGGAGGATTTAAACTCTATCCCAGCACTGAGAGACACAAGGAGGGATTTAAACTCTATCCCAGCACTGAGAGACACAATAAGGATTGAAACTCTATCCCAGCACTGAGAGACACAAGGAGGATTTAAACTCTATCCCGGCACTGAGAGACACAAGGAGGGATTAAAACTCTATCCCGGGACTCACAGACAGAAGGAGGGATTTAAATTCTATCTCAGCACTGAGAGACACAAGGAGGATTTAATCTCTATCCCAGTAATGAGAGACACAAGGAGGGATTTAATCTCTATCCCAGCACTGAGAGACACAATGAGGATTTAAACACTATCCCAGCACTGAGAGACACAAGGAGGGATTTAAAATCGATCCCGGCACTGAGAGAGACACAAGGAGGGATTTAAACTCTATCCCAGCACTGAGAGACACAAGGAGGGATTTAAACTCTATCCCAGCAGTGAGAGACACAAGGAGGGATTTAAACTCTATCCCAGCACTGAGAGACACTAGGAGGGATTTAAACACTATCCCAGCACTGGGAGACACAAGGAGGGATTTAAAATCTATCCCAGCACTGAGAGAGACAAGGAGGGATTTAAACTCTATCCCAGCACTGAGAGACACAATGAGGATTTAAACTCTATCCCAGCACTTAGAGACACAAGGAGGGATTTAAACTCTATCCCAGCACTGAGAGACACAAGGAGGGATTTAAACTCTATCCCAGCACTGAGAGACACAAGGAGGATTTAAACTCTATCCCAGCACTGAGAGACACAAGGAGGATTTAGACTCCATCTCAGCACTGAGAGACACAAGGAGGATTTGATCTCTATCCCAGCACTGAGAGACACAAGGAGGATTGAATCTCTATCCCAGCACTGAGAGACACAAGGAGGGATTTAAAATCGATCCCAGGCACTGAGAGACACAAGGAGGAATTTAAACTCTCTCCCAGCACTGAGAGAGAGACAAAGCGGGATTTAACTCTATCCCAGCACTGAGAGACACAGGGAGGGATTTAAACTATATCCCAGCACTGAGAGACACAAGGAGGGATTTAAACTCTATCCCAGCACTGAGAGACACAAGGAGGATTTAATCTCTATCCCAGCACTGAGAGACCCAGGGAGGATTTAAACTCTATCCCAGCACTGAGAGACACAAGGAGGGATTTAAAATCGATCCCGGCACTGAGAGAGACACAAGGAGGGATTTAAATTCTATCCCAGCACTGAGAGACACAAGGAGGGATTTAAACTCTATCCCAGCACTGAGAGACACAAGGAGGGATTTAAATTCTATCCCAGCACTCTGAGACACAAGGAGGGATTGAAACACTATCCCAGCACTGGGAGACACAAGGAGGGATTTAAACTCTATCCCAGCACTGAGAGAGACAAGGAGGGATTTAAACTCTATTACAGCACTGAGAGACACAATGAGGATTTAAACTCTATCCCAGCACTGAGAGACACAAGGAGGGATTTAAACTCTATCCCAGCACTGAGAGACAGAAGGAGGATTTAAAATCTATCCCAGCACTCAGAGACACAAGGAGGGATTTATACTCTATCCCAGCACTGAGAGACACAAGGAGGATTTAAACTCTATCCCAGCACTGAGAGACACAAGGAGGGATTTAAACTCTATCCCAGCACTGAGAGACACAATAAGGATTTAAACTCTATCCCAGCACTGAGAGACAGAAGGAGGATTTAAACTCTATCCCGGCACTGAGAGACACAAGGAGGGATTAAAACTCTAACCCGGGACTCACAGACACAAGGAGGGATTTAAATTCTATCTCAGCACTGAGAGACACAAGGAGGATTTAATCTCTATCCCAGTACTGAGAGACACAAGGAGGGATTTAATCTCTATCCCAGCACTGAGAGACACAAGGAGGATTTAAACACTATCCCAGCACTGAGAGACACAAGGAGGGATTTAAAATCGATCCCGGCACTGAGAGAGACACAAGGAGGGATTTAAACTCTATCCCAGCACTGAGAGACACAAGGAGGGATTTAAACTCTATCCCAGCACTGAGAGACACAAGGAGGGATTTAAACTCTATCCCAGCACTGAGAGACACTAGGAGGGATTTAAACACTATCCCAGCACTGGGAGACACAAGGAGGGATTTAAACTCTATCCCAGCACTGAGAGAGACAAGGAGGGATTTAAACTCTATCCCAGCACTGAGAGACACAATGAGGATTTAAACTCTATCCCAGCACTGAGAGACACAAGGAGGGATTTAAACTCTATCCCAGCACTGAGAGACACAAGGAGGATTTAAACTCTATCCCAGCACTGAGAGACACAAGGAGGATTGAATCTCTATCCCAGCACTGAGAGAAACAAGGAGGGATTTAAACTCTATCCCAGCACTGAGAGACACAAGGAGGATTGAATCTCTATCCCAGCACTGAGAGACACAAGGAGGGATTTAAACTCTATCCCAGCACTGAGAGACACTAGGAGGGATTTAAACACTATCCCAGCACTGGGAGACACAAGGAGGGATTTAAACTCTATCCCAGCACTGAGAGAGACAAGGAGGGATTTAAACTCTATCCCAGCACTGAGAGACACAATGAGTATTTAAACTCTATCCCAGCACTGAGAGACACAAGGAGGGATTTAAACTCTATCCCAGCACTGAGAGACACAAGGAGGATTTAAACTCTATCCCAGCACTGAGAGACACAAGGAGGATTGAATCTCTATCCCAGCACTGAGAGACACAAGGAGGGATTTAAAATCGATCCCGGCACTGAGAGACACAAGGAGGAATTTAAACTCTCTCCCAGCACTGAGAGAGACAAGGCGGGATTTAACTCTATCCCAGCACTGAGAGACACAGGGAGGGATTTAAACTATATCCCAGCACTGAGAGACACAAGGAGGGATTTAAACTCTCTCCCAGCATTAAGAGACACAAGGAGGGATTTAAACTCTATCCCAGCACTGAGAGACACAAGGAGGGATTTAAACTCTATCCCAGCACTGAGAGACACAAGGAGGGATTTAAACTCTCTCCCAGCATTAAGAGACACAAGGAGGGATTTAAACTCTATCCCAGCACTGAGAGACACAAGGAGGGATTTAAACTCTATCCCAGCAGTGAGTGAGACAAGTAGGGATTTAAACTCTATCCCTGCACTGATAGACACAATGAGGATGTAAACTCTATCCCAGCACTGAGAGACACAAGGAGGGATTTAAACTCTATCCCAGCACTGAGAGACACAAGGAGGGATTTAACCTCTATCCCAGCACTGAGAGACACAAGGAGGGATTTAAACTCTATCCCAACACTCAGAGACACAAGGAGGGATTTAAACACTATCCCAGCACTGGGATACACAAGGAGGGATTTAAACTCTATCCCAGCACTGAGAGAGACAAGGAGGGATTTAAACTCTATCCCAGCACTGAGAGACACAATGAGGATTTAAACTCTATCCCAGCACTGAGAGACACAAGGAGGGATTTAAACTCTATCCCAGCACTGAGAGACAGAAGGAGGATTTAAACCCTATCCCAGCACTGAGAGACACAAGGAGGATTTAGACTCTATCTCAGCACTGAGAGACACAAGGAGGATTTAATCTCTATCCCAGCACTGAGAGACACAAGGAGGTTTTAATCTCTATCCCAGCACTGAGAGAAACAAGGAGGTACTTAAAATCGATCCCGGCACTGGGAGAAACAAAGAGGGATTTAAACTCTCTCCCAGCACTGAGAGAGAGACAAGGAGGGATTTAAACACTATCCCAGCACTGAGAGACACAAGGAGGGATTTAAACTCTATCCCAGCACTGAGAGACACAAGGAGGGATTTAAACTCTATCCCAGCTTTAAGAGACACAAGGAGGGATTTAAACTCTATCCCAGCACTGAGAGACACAAGGAGGGATTTAAACTCTATCCCAGCACTGAGTGAGACAAGGAGGGATTTAAACTCTATCCCTGCACTGAGAGACACAATGAGGATTTAATCTCTATTCCAGCACTGAGAGACACAAGGAGGGATTTAAACTCTATCCCAGCACTGAGAGACACAAGGAGGGATTTAAACTCTATCCCAGCACTGAGGGACACAAGGAGGATTTAAACTCTATCCCAGCAATGAGAGACACAAGGAGGGATTTAAACTCTATCCCAGCACTGAGAGACACATTAAGGATTTAAACTCTATCCCAGCACTGAGAGACACAAGGAGGATTTAAACTCTATCCCGGCACTGAGAGACACAAGGAGTGATTTAAACTCTATCCCGGGACTCACAGACACAAGGAGGGATTTCAATTCTATCTCAGCACTGAGAAACACAAGGAGGATTTAATCTCTATCCCAACACTGAGAGACACAAGGAGGGATTTAATCTCTATCCCAGCACTGAGAGACACAAGGAGGATTTAAACACTATCCCAGCACTGAGAGACACAAGGAGGTATTTAAAATCGATCCCGGCACTGAGAGAGACACAAGGAGGGATTTAAACTCTATCCCAGCACTGAGAGACACAAGGAGGGATTTAAACTCTATCCCAGCACTGAGAGACACAAGGAGGGATTTAAACTCTATCCCGGCACTGAGAGACACAAGGAGGGATTTAAACTCTATCCCGGCACTGAGAGACACAAGGAGGGATTTAAACTCTATCCCAGCACTGAGAGACACAAGGAGGGATTTAAACTCTATTCCAGCACTGAGAGACACTAGGAGGGATGTAAACACTATCCCAGCACTGGGAGACACAAGGAGGGATTTAAACTCTATCCCAGCACTGAGAGAGACAAGGAGGGATTTAAACTCTATTCCAGCACTGAGAGACACAATGAGGATTTAAACTCTATCCCAGCACTGAGAGACACAAGGAGGATTTAGACTCTATCTCAGCACTGAGAGACACAAGAAGGATTTAATCTCTATCCCAGCACTGAGAGACACAAGGAGGTTTTAATCTCTATCCCAGCACTGAGAGACACAAGGAGGGATTTAAAATCGATCCCGGCACTGAGAGACAGAAGGAGGGATTTAAACTCTCTCCCAGCACGGACAGAGAGACAGGGAGGGATTTAAACACTATCCCAGCACTGAGAGACACAAGGAGGGATTTAAACTCTATCCCAGCACTGAGAGACACAAGGAGGGATTTAAACTCTATACCAGCATTAAGAGACACCAGGAGGGATTTAAACTCTATCCCAGCACTGAGAGACACAAGGAGCAATTTAAACTCTATCCCAGCACTGAGTGAGACAAGGAGGGATTTAAACTCTATCCCTGCACTGAGAGACACAATGAGGATTTAATCTCTATCCCAGCACTGAGAGACACAAGGAGGGATTTAAACTCTATCCCAGCACTGAGAGACACAAGGAGGGATTTAAACTCTATCCCAGCACTGAGAGACACAAGGAGGATTTAAACTCTATCCCAGCACTGAGAGACACAAGGAGGGATTTAAACTCTATCCCAGCACTGAGAGACACAGTAAGGATTTAAACTCTATCCCAGCACTGAGAGACACAAGGAGGGATTTAAACTCTATCCCAGCACTGAGAGACACAAGGAGGGATTTAAACTCTATCTCAGCACTGAGAGACAGAAGGAGGGATTTAAACTCTATCCCAGCACTGAGAGACACAAGGAGGGATTTCAACTCTATCCCAGCACTGAGAGACACAAGGAGGGAGTTAAATTCTATCTCAGCACTGAGAGACACAAGCAGGATTTAATCTCTATCCCAGCACTGAGAGACACAAGGAGGATTTAAACTCTATCCCAGCACTGAGAGACACAAGGAGGGATTTAAAATCGATACTGGCACTGAGAGAGACACAAGGAGGGATTTTATTTCTATCCCAGCACTGAGAGACACAAGGAGGGATTTAAACTCTATCCCAGCACTGAAAGACACAAGGAGGGATTTAAACTCTATCCCAACACTCAGAGACACAAGGAGGGATTTAAACACTATCCCAGCACTGGGAGACACAAGGAGGGATTTAAACTCTATCCCAGCACTGAGAGAGACAAGGAGGGATTTAAACTCTATCCCAGCACTGAGAGACACAATGAGGATTTAAGCACTATCCCAGCACTGAGAGACACAAGGAGGGATTTAAACTCTATCCCAGCACTGAGAGACAGAAGAAGGATTTAAACTCTATCCCAGCACTGAGAGACACAAGGAGGATTTTGACTCTATCTCAGCACTGAGAGACACAAGGAGGATTTAATCTCTATCCCAGCACTGAGAGACACAAGGAGGTTTTAATCTCTATCCCAGCACTGAGAGACACAAGGAGGGATTTAAACTCTCTCCCAGCACTGAGAGAGAGACAAGGAGGGATTTAAACACTATCCCAGCACTGAGAGAGACAAGGAGGGATTTAAACTCTATCCCAGCACTGAGAGACACAAGGAGGGATTTAAACTCTATCCCAGCATTAAGAGACACAAGGAGGGATTTAAACTCTATCCCAGCACTGAGAGACACAAGGAGGGATTTAAACTCTATCCCAGCACTGAGTGAGACAAGGAGGGATTTAAACTCTATCCCTGCACTGAGAGACACAATGAGGATTTAATCTCTATCCCAGCACTGAGAGACACAAGGAGGGATTTAAACTCTATCCCAGCACTGAGAGACACAAGGAGGATTTAAACACTATCCCAGCACTGAGAGACACAAGGAGGATTTAGACTCTATCTCAGCACTGAGAGACACAAGGAGGATTTAATCTCTATCCCAGCACTGAGAGACACAAGGAGGATTTAAACTCTATCCCAGCACTGAGAGACACAAGGAGGATTTAATCTCTATCCCAGCACTGAGAGACACAAGGAGGATTTAATCTCTATCCCAGCACTGAGAGACCCAAGGAGGATTTAAACTCTATCCCAGCACTGAGAGACACAAGGAGGGATTTAAAATCGATCCCGGCACTGAGAGAGACACAAGGAGGGATTTAAATTCTATCCCAGCACTGAGAGACACAAGGAGGGATTTAAACTCTATCCCAGCACTGAGAGACACAAGGAGGGATTTAAATTCTATCCCAGCACTCTGAGACACAAGGAGGGATTTAAACACTATCCCAGCACTGGGAGACACAAGGAGGGATTTAAAGTCTATCCCAGCACTGAGAGAGACAAGGAGGGATTTAAACTCTATTACAGCACTGAGAGACACAATGAGGATTTAAACTCTATCCCAGCACTGAGAGACACAAGGAGGGATTTAAACTCTATCCCAGCACTGAGAGACAGAAGCAGGATTTAAAATCTACCCCAGCACTGAGAGACACAAGGAGGGATTTAAACTCTATCCCTGCACTGAGAGACACAATGAGGATTTAATCTCTATCCCAGCACTGAGAGACACAAGGAGGGATTTAAACTCTACCCCAGCACTGAGAGACACAAGGAGGGATTTAAACTCTATCCCAGCACTGAGAGACACAAGGAGGATTTAAACTCTATCCCAGGACTGAGAGACACAAGGAGGGATTTAAACTCTATCCCAGCACTGAGAGACACAATAAGGATTGAAACTCTATCCCAGCACTGAGAGACACAAGGAGGATTTAAACTCTATCACGGCACTGAGAGACACAAGGAGGGATTAAAACTCTATCCCGGGACACACAGACACAAGGAGGGATTTAAATTCTATCCCAGCACTGAGAGACACAATAAGGATTGAAACTCTATCCCAGCACTGAGAGACACAAGGAGGATTTAAACTCTATCTCAGCACTGAGAGACACAAGGAGGATTTAATCTCTATCCCAGTACTGAGAGACACAAGGAGGGATTTAATCTCTATCCCAGCACTGAGAGACACAATGAGGATTTAAACACTATCCCAGCACTGAGAGACACAAGGAGGGATTTAAAATCGATCCCGGCACTGAGAGAGACACAAGGAGGGATTTAAACTCTATCCCAGCACTGAGAGACACAAGGAGGGATTTAAACTCTATCCCAGCACTGAGAGACACAAGGAGGGATTTAAACTCTATCCCAGCACTGAGAGACACTAGGAGGGATTTAAACACTATCCCAGCACTGGGAGACACAAGGAGGGATTTAAACTCTATCCCAGCACTGAGAGAGACAAGGAGGGATTTAATCTCTATCCCAGCACTGAGAGACACAATGAGGATTTAAACTCTATCCCAGCACTTAGAGACACAAGGAGGGATTTAAACTCTATCCCAGCACTGAGAGACACAAGGAGTGATTTAAACTCTATCCCAGCACTGAGAGACACAAGGAGGATTTAAACTCTATCCCAGCACTGAGAGACACAAGGAGGATTTAGACTCCATCTCAGCACTGAGAGACATAAGGAGGATTTGATCTCTATCCCAGCACTGAGAGACACAAGGAGGATTGAATCTCTATCCCAGCACTGAGAGACTCAAGGAGGGATTTAAAATCGATCCCGGCACTGAGAGACACAAGGAGGAATTTAAACTCTCTCCCAGCACTGAGAGAGAGACAAAGCGGGATTTAACTCTATCCCAGCACTGAGAGACACAGGGAGGGATTTAAACTATATCCCAGCACTGAGAGACACAAGGAGGGATTTGAACTCTCTCCCAGCATTAAGAGACACAAGGAGGGATTTAAACTCTATCCCAGCACTGAGAGACACAAGGAGGGATTTAAACTCTATCCCAGCACTGAGTGAGACAAGGAGGGATTTAAACTCTATCCCTGCACTGATAGACACAATGAGGATGTAAATTCTATCCCAGCACTGAGAGACACAAGGAGGGATTTAAACTCTATCCCAGCACTGAGAGACACAAGGAGGATTTAATCTCTATCCCAGCACTGAGAGACCCAAGGAGGATTTAAACTCTATCCCAGCACTGAGAGACACAAGGAGGGATTTAAAATCGATCCCGGCACTGAGAGAGACACAAGGAGGGATTTAAATTCTATCCCAGCACTGAGAGACACAAGGAGGGATTTAAACTCTATCCCAGCACTGAGAGACACAAGGAGGGATTTAAATTCTATCCCAGCACTCTGAGACACAAGGAGGGATTTAAACACTATCCCAGCACTGGGAGACACAAGGAGGGATTTAAACTCTATCCCAGCACTGAGAGAGACAAGGAGGGATTTAAACTCTATTACAGCACTGAGAGACACAATGAGGATTTAAACTCTATCCCAGCACTGAGAGACACAAGGAGGGATTTAAACTCTATCCCAGCACTGAGAGACAGAAGGAGGATTTAAAATCTATCCCAGCACTCAGAGACACAAGGAGGGATTTAAACTCTATCCCTGCACTGAGAGACACAATGAGGATTTAATCTCTATCCCAGCACTGAGAGACACAAGGAGGGATTTAAACTCTACCCCAGCACTGAGAGACACAAGGAGGGATTTATACTCTATCCCAGCACTGAGAGACACAAGGAGGATTTAAACTCTATCCCAGCACTGAGAGACACAAGGAGGGATTTAAACTCTATCCCAGCACTGAGAGACACAATAAGGATTTAAACTCTATCCCAGCACTGAGAGACACAAGGAGGATTTAAACTCTATCCCGGCACTGAGAGACACAAGGAGGGATTAAAACTCTATCCCGGGACTCACAGACACAAGGAGGGATTTAAATTCTATCTCAGCACTGAGAGACACAAGGAGGATTTAATCTCTATCCCAGTACTGAGAGACACAAGGAGGGATTTAATCTCTATCCCAGCACTGAGAGACACAAGGAGGATTTAAACACTATCCCAGCACTGAGAGACACAAGGAGGGATTTAAAATCGATCCCGGCACTGAGAGAGACACAAGGAGGGATTTAAACTCTATCCCAGCACTGAGAGACACAAGGAGGGATTTAAACTCTATCCCAGCAGTGAGAGACACAAGGAGGGATTTAAACTCTATCCCAGCACTGAGAGACACTAGGAGGGATTTAAACACTATCCCAGCACTGGGAGACACAAGGAGGGATTTAAACTCTATCCCAGCACTGAGAGAGACAAGGAGGGATTTAAACTCTATCCCAGCACTGAGAGACACAATGAGGATTTAAACTCTATCCCAGCACTGAGAGACACAAGGAGGGATTTAAACTCTATCCCAGCACTGAGAGACACAAGGAGGGATTTAAACTCTATCCCAGCACTGAGAGACACAAGGAGGATTTAAACTCTATCCCAGCACTGAGAGACACAAGGAGGATTGAATCTCTATCCCAGCACTGATAGACACAAGGAGGGATTTAAAATCGATCCCGGCACTGAGAGACACAAGGAGGAATTTAAACTCTCTCCCAGCACTGAGAGAGAGACAAGGCGGGATTTAACTCTATCCCAGCACTGAGAGACACAGGGAGGGATTTAAACTATATCCCAGCACTGAGAGACACAAGGAGGGATTTAAACTCTCTCCCAGCATTAAGAGACACAAGGAGGGATTTAAACTCTATCCCAGCACTGAGAGACACAAGGAGGGATTTAAACTCTATCCCAGCAGTGAGTGAGACAAGTAGGGATTTAAACTCTATCCCTGCACTGATAGACACAATGAGGATGTAAACTCTATCCCAGCACTGAGAGACACAAGGAGGGATTTAAACTCTATCCCAGCACTGAGAGACTCAAGGTGGGATTTAAACTCTATCCCAGCACTGAGAGACACAAGGAGGATTTAAAATCTATCCCAGCACTGAGAGACACAAGGAGGGATTTAAACTCTATCCCAGCACTCAGAGACACAATAAGGATTTAAACTCTATCCCAGCACTGAGAGACAGAAGGAGGATTTAAACTCTATCCCGGCACTGAGAGACACAAGGAGGGATTTAAACTCTGTCCCGGGACTCACAGACACAAGGAGGGATTTAAACTGTATCCCAGCACTGAGAGACACAAGGAGGGATTTAAACTCTATCCCAGCACTGAGAGACACAAGGAGGGATTTAAAATCTCTTTCTGCACTGAGAGACACAAGGAGGGATTTAAACTCTATCCCGGCACTGAGAGAGACACACGGAGGGATTTAAACTCTATCCCAGCACTGAGAGACAAAAGGAGGGATTTAAACTCTATCCCAGCACGGAGAGACACAAGGAGGGAGTTAAATTCTATCTCAGCACTGAGAGACACAAGCAGGATTTAATCTCTATCCCAGCACTGAGAGACACAAGGAGGATTTAATCTCTATCCCAGCACTGAGAGACACAAGGAGGATTTAAACTCTATCCCAGCACTGAGAGACACAAGGAGCGATTTAAAATCGATCCCGGCACTGCGAGAGACACAAGGAGGGATTTAAATTCTATCCCAGCACTGAGAGACACAAGGAGGGATTTAAACTCTATCCCAGCACTGAGAGACACAAGGAGGGATTTAAACTCTATCCCAGCACTGAGAGACACAAGGAGGGATTTAAACTCTATCCCAACACTCAGAGACACAAGGAGGGATTTGAACACTATCCCAGCACTGGGATACACAAGGAGGGATTTAAACTCTATCCCAGCACTGAGAGAGACAAGGAGGGATTTAAACGCTATCCCAGCACTGAGAGACACAATGAGGATTTAAACTCTATCCCAGCACTGAGAGACACAAGGAGGGATTTAAACTCTATCCCAGCACTGAGAGACAGAAGGAGGATTTAAACCCTATCCCAGCACTGAGAGACACAAGGAGGGATTTAAACTCTATCCCAGCACTGAGAGACACAAGGAGGATTTAAACTCTATCCCAGCACTGAGTGAGACAAAGAGGGATTTAAACTCTATCCCTGCACTGAGAGACACAATGAGGATTTAATCTCTATTCCAGCACTGAGAGACACAAGGAGGGATTTAAACTCTATCCCAGCACTGAGAGACACAAGGAGGGAATTAAACTCTATCCCAGCACTGAGGGACACAAGGAGGATTTAAACTCTATCCCAGCACTGAGAGACACAAGGAGGGATTTAAACTCTATCCCAGCACTGAGAGACACATTAAGGATTTAAACTCTATCCCAGCACTGAGAGACACAAGGAGGATTTAAACTCTATCCCGGCACTGAGAGACACAAGGAGGGATTTAAACTCTATCCCGGGACTCACAGACACAAGGAGGGATTTAAATTCTATCTCAGCACTGAGAAACACAAGGAGGATTTAATCTCTATCCCAACACTGAGAGACACAAGGAGGGATTTAATCTCTATCCCAGCACTGAGAGACACAAGGAGGATTTAAACACTATCCCAGCACTGAGAGACACAAGGAGGGATTTAAAATCGATCCCGGCACTGAGAGAGACACAAGGAGGGATTTAAACTCTATCCCAGCACTGAGAGACACAAGGAGGGATTCAAACTCTATCCCAGCACTGAGAGACACAAGGAGGGATTTAAACTCTATTCCAGCACTGAGAGACACTAGGAGGGATTTAAACACTATCCCAGCACTGGGAGACACAAGGAGGGATTTAAACTCTATCCCAGCACTGAGAGAGACAAGGAGGGATTTAAACTCTATTCCAGCACTGAGAGACACAATGAGGATTTAAACTCTATCCCAGCACTGAGAGACACAAGGAGGATTTAGACTCTATCTCAGCACTGAGAGACTCAAGAAGGATTTAATCTCTATCCCAGCACTGAGAGACACAAGGAGGTTTTAATCTCTATCCCAGCACTGAGAGACACAAGGAGGGATTTAAAATCGATCCCGGCACTGAGAGACACAAGGAGGGATTTAAACTCTCTCCCAGCACGGAGAGAGAGACAAGGAGGGATTTAAACACTATCCCAGCACTGAGAGACACAAGGAGGGATTTAAACTCTATCCCAGCACTGAGAGACACAAGGAGGGATTTAAACTCTATACCAGCATTAAGAGACACAAGGAGGGATTTAAACTCTATCCCAGCACTGAGAGACACAAGGAGGGATTTAAACTCTATCCCAGCACAGAGTGAGACAAGGAGGGATTTAAACTCTATCCCTGCACTGAGAGACACAATGAGGATTTAATCTCTATCCCAGCACTGAGAGACACAAGGAGGGATTTAAACTCTATCCCAGCACTGAGAGACACAAGGAGGGATTTAAACTCTATCCCAGCACTGAGAGACACAAGGAGGATTTAAACTCTATCCCAGCACTGAGAGACACAAGGAGGGATTTAAACTCTATCCCAGCACTGAGAGACACAATAAGGATTTAAACTCTATCCCAGCACTGAGAGACACAAGGAGGGATTTAAACTCTATCCCAGCACTGAGAGACACAAGGAGGGATTTAAACTCTATCTCAGCACTGAGAGACAGAAGGAGGGATTTAAACTCTATCCCAGCACTGAGAGACACAAGGAGGGATTTCAACTCTATCCCAGCAGTGAGAGACACAAGGAGGGAGTTAAACTCTATCCCAGCACTGAGAGACACAAGGAGGGATTTAAAATCGATCCTGGCACTGAGAGAGACACAAGGAGGGATTTTATTTCTATCCCAGCACTGAGAGACACAAGGAGGGATTTAAACTCTATCCCAGCACTGAAAGACACAAGGAGGGATTTAAACTCTATCCCAACACTCAGAGACACAAGGAGGGATTTAAACACTATCCCAGCACTGGGAGACACAAGGAGGGATTTAAACTCTATCCCAGCACTGAGAGAGACAAGGAGGGATTTAAACTATCCCAGCACTGAGAGACACAATGAGGATTTAAACACTATCCCAGCAAAGAGAGACACAAGGAGGGATTTAAACTCTATCCCAGCACTGAGAGACAGAAGAAGGATTTAAACTCTATCCCAGCACTGAGAGACACAAGGAGGATTTTGACTCTATCTCAGCACTGAGAGACACAAGGAGGATTTAATCTCTATCCCAGCACTGAGAGACACAAGGAGGTTTTAATCTCTATCCCAGCACTGAGAGACACAAGGAGGGATTTAAACTCTCTCCCAGCACTGAGAGAGAGACAAGGAGGGATTTAAACACTATCCCAGCACTGAGAGACACAAGGAGGGATTTAAACTCTATCCCAGCACTGAGAGACACAAGGAGGGATTGAAACTCTATCCCAGCATTAAGAGACACAAGGAGGGATTTAAACTCTATCCCAGCACTGAGAGACGCAAGGAGGGATTTAAACTCTATCCCAGCACTGAGTGAGACAAGGAGGGATTTAAACTCTATCCCTGCACTGAGAGACACAATGAGGATTTAATCTCTATCCCAGCACTGAGAGACACAAGGAGGGATTTAAACTCTATCCCAGCACTGAGAGACACAAGGAGGATTTAAACACTATCCCAGCACTGAGAGACACAAGGAGGATTTAGACTCTATCTCAGCACTGAGAGACACAAGGAGGATTTAATCTCTATCCCAGCACTGAGAGACACAAGGAGGATTGAATCTCTATCCCAGCACTGAGAGACACAAGGAGGGATTTAAATTCGATCCCGGCACTGAGAGACACAAGGAGGAATTTAAACTCTCTCCCAGAACTGAGAGAGAGACAAGGAGGGATTTAACTCTATTCCAGCACTGAGAGACACAGGGAGGGATTTAAACTATATCCCAGCACTGAGAGACACAAGGAGGGATTTAAACTCTCTCCCAGCATTAAGAGACACAAGGAGGGATTTAAACTCTATCCCAGCACTGAGAGACACAAGGAGGGATTTAAACTCTATCCCAGCACTGAGTGAGACAAGGAGGGATTTAAGCTCTATCCCTGCACTGTTAGACACAATGAGGATGTAAACTCTATCCCAGGACGGAGAGACACAAGAAGGGATTTAAACTCTATCCCAGCACTGAGAGACTCAAGGTGGGATTTAAACTCTATCCCAGCACTGAGAGACACAAGGAGGATTTAAACTCTATCCCAGCACTGAGAGACACAAGGAGGGATTTAAACTCTGTCCCAGCACTGAGAGACACAATAAGGATTTAAACTCTATCCCAGCACTGAGAGACACAAGGAGGATTTAAACTCTATCCCGGCACTGAGAGACACAAGGAGGGATTTAAACTCTGTCCCGGGACTCACAGACACAAGGAGGGATTTAAACTGTATCCCAGCACTGAGAGACACAAGGAGGGATTTAAACTCTGTCCCGGGACTCACAGACACAAGGAGTGATTTAAACTCTATCCCAGCACTGAGAGACACAAGGAGGGATTTAAACTCTATCCCAGCACTGAGAGACACAAGGAGGGATTTAAAATCTCTTTCTGCACTGAGAGACACAAGGAGGGATTTAAACTCTATCCCGGCACTGAGAGAGACACAAGGAGGGATTTAAACTCTATCCCAGCACTGAGAGACACAAGGAGGGATTTAAAATCTATCCCAGCACTGAGAGACACAAGGAGGGATTTAAACTCTATCTCAGCACTGAGAGACAGAAGGAGGATTTAAACTCTATCCCAGCACTGAGAGACACAAGGAGGGATTTCAACTCTATCCCAGCACTGAGAGACACAAGGAGGGAGTTAAATTCTATCTCAGCACGGAGAGACTCAAGCAGTATTAAATCTCTATCCCAGCACTGAGAGACACAAGGAGGATTTAATCTCTATCCCAGCACTGAGAGACACAAGGAGGATTTAAACTCTATCCCATCACTGAGAGACACAAGGAGGGATTTAAACTCTATCCCAGCACTGAGAGACACAAGGAGGGATTTAAAATCTATCCCAGCACTGAGAGACACAAGGAGGGATTTAAACTCTATCCCAGCACTCAGAGACACAAGGAGGGATTTAAACACTATCCCAGCACTGGGAGACACAAGGAGGGATTTAAACTCTATCCCAGCACTGAGAGACACAAGGAGGGATTTAAACTCTATCCCAGCACTGAGAGACACAATGAGGATTTAAACTCTATCCCAGCACTGAGAGACACAAGGAGGGATTTAAACTCTATCCCAGCACTGAGAGACAGAAGGAGGATTTAAACTCTATCCCAGCACTGAGAGACACAAGGAGGATTTAGACTCTATCTCAGCACTGAGAGACACAAGGAGGATTTAATCTCTATCCCAGCACTGAGAGACACAAGGAGGTTTTAGTCTCTATCCCAGCACTGAGAGACACAAGGAGGGACTTAAAATCGATCCCGGCACTGGGAGACACAAGGAGGGATTTAAACTCTCTCCCAGCACTGAGAGAGAGACAAGGAGGGATTTAAACACTATCCCAGCACTGAGAGACACAAGGAGGATTTAATCTCTATCCCAGCACTGAGAGACACAAGGAGGATTGAATCTCTATCCCAGCACTGAGAGACACAAGGAGGGATTTAAATTCGATCCCGGCACTGAGAGACACAAGGAGGAATTTAAACTCTCTCCCAGCACTGAGAGAGAGACAAGGAGGGATTTAACTCTATTCCAGCACTGAGAGACACAGGGAGGGATTTAAACTATATCCCAGCACTGAGAGACACAAGGAGGGATTTAAACTCTATCCCAGTACTGAGAGACACAAGGAGGGATTTAAACTCTATCCCAACACTCAGAGACACAAGGAGGGATTTAAACACTATCCCAGCACTGGGAGACACAAGGAGGGATTTAAACTCTATCCCAGCACTGAGAGAGACAAGGAGGGATTTAAACTCTATCCCAGCACTGAGAGACACAATGAGGATTTAAACTCTATCCCAGCACTGAGAGACACAAGGAGGGATTTAGACTCTATCCCAGCACTGAGAGACAGAAGAAGGATTTAAACTCTATCCCAGCACTGAGAGACACAATGAGGATTTAGACTCTATCTCAGCACTGAGAGACACAAGGAGGATTTAATCTCTATCCCAGCACTGAGAGACACAAGGAGGTTTTAATCTCTATCCCAGCACTGAGAGACACAAGGAGGGATTTAAACTCTCTCCCAGCACTGAGAGAGAGACAAGGAGGGATTTAAACTCTATCCCAGCACTGAGAGACACAAGGAGGGATTTAAACTCTATCCCAGCATTGAGAGACACAAGGAGGGATTTAAACTCTATCCCAGCACTGAGAGACACAAGGAGGGATTTAAACTCTATCCCAGCACTGAGTGAGACAAGGAGGGATTTAAACTCTATCCCTGCACTGAGAGACACAATGAGGATTTAATCTCTATCCCAGCACTGAGAGACACAAGGAGGGATTTAAACTCTATCCCAGCACTGAGAGACACAAGGAGGGATTTAAACTCTATCCCAGCATTAAGAGACACAAGGAGGGATTTAAACTCTATCCCAGCACTGAGAGACACAAGGAGGGATTTAAACTCTATCCCAGCACTGAGTGAGACAAGGAGGGATTTAAACTCTATCCCTGCACTGAGAGACACAATGAGGATTTAATCTCTATCCCAGCACTGAGAGACACAAGGAGGGATTTCAACTCTATCCCAGCACTGAGAGACACAAGGAGGATTTAAACTCTATCCCAGCACTGAGAGACACAAGGAGGATTTAGACTCTATCTCAGCACTGAGAGACACAAGGAGGATTTAATCTCTATCCCAGCACTGAGAGACACAAGGAGGATTGAATCTCTATCCCAGCACTGAGAGACACAAGGAGGGATTTAAAATCGATCCCGGCACTGAGAGACACAAGGAGGAATTTAAACTCTCTCCCAGCACAGAGAGAGAGACAAGGAGGGATTTAACTCTATCCCAGCACTGAGAGACACAGGGAGGGATTTAAACTATATCCCAGCACTGAGAGACACAAGGAGGGATTTAAACTCTCTCCCAGCATTAAGAGACACAAGGAGGGATTTAAACTCTATCCCAGCACTGAGAGACACAAGGAGGGATTTAAACTCTATCCCAGCACTGAGTGAGACAAGGAGGGATTTAAGCTCTATCCCTGCACTGATAGACACAATGAGGATGTAAACTCTATCCCAGCACTGAGAGACACAAGGAGGGATTTAAACTCTATCCCAGCACTGAGAGACTCAAGGTGGGATTTAAACTCTATCCCAGCACTGAGAGACACAAGGAGGATTTAAACTCTATCCCAGCACTGAGAGACACAAGGAGGGATTAAAACTCTATCCCAGCAATGAGAGACACAATAAGGATTTAAACTCTATCCCAGCACTGAGAGACACAAGGAGGATTTAAACTCTATCCCGGCACTGAGAGACACAAGGAGGGATTTAAACTCTGTCCCGGGACTCACAGACACAAGGAGGGATTTAAACTGTATCCCAGCACTGAGAGACAAAAGGAGTGATTTAAACTCTATCCCAGCACTGAGAGACACAGGGAGGGATTTAAACTCTATCCCAGCACTGAGAGACACAAGGAGGGATTTAAAATCTCTTTCTGCACTGAGAGACACAAGGAGGGATTTAAACTCTATCCCGGCACTGAGAGAGACACAAGGACGGATTTAAACTCTATCCCAGCACTGAGAGACACAAGGAGGGATTTAAACTGGATCCCAGCACTGAGAGACACAAGGAGGGATTTAAACTCTATCTCAGCACTGAGAGACAAAAGGAGGATTTAAACTCTATCCCAGCACAGAGAGACACAAGGAGGGATTTCAACTCTATCCCAGCACTGAGAGACACAAGGAGGGAGTTAAATTCTATCTCAGCACTGAGAGACACAAGCAGTATTTAATCTCTATCCCAGCACTGAGAGACACAAGGAGGATTTAATCTCTATCCCAGCACTGAGAGACACAAGGAGGATTTAAACTCTATCCCAGCACTGAGAGACACAAGGAGGGATTTAAAATCGATCCCGGCACTGAGAGAGACACAAGGAGGGATTTAAATTCTATCCCAGCACTGAGAGACACAAGGTGGGATTTAAACTCTATCCCAGCACTGAGAGACACAAGGTGGGATTTAAACTCTATCCCAGCACTCAGAGACACAAGGAGGGATTTAAACACTATCCCAGCACTGGGAGACACAAGGAGGGATTTAAACTCTATCCCAGCACTGAGAGAGACAAGGAGGGATTTAAACTCTATCCCAGCACTGAGAGACACAATTAGGATTTAAACTCTATCCCAGCACTGAGAGACACAAGGAGGGATTTAAACTCTATCCCAGCACTGAGAGACAGAAGGAGGATTTAAACTCTATCCCAGCACTCAGAGACACAAGGAGGATTTAGACTCTATCTCAGCACTGAGAGACACAAGGAGGATTTAATCTCTATCCCAGCACTGAGAGACACAAGGAGGTTTTAATCTCTATCCCAGCACTGAGAGACACAAGGAGGGACTTAAAATCGATCCCGGCACTGAGAGACACAAGGAGGGATTTAAACTCTCTCCCAGCACTGAGAGAGAGACAAGGAGGGATTTAAACACTATCCCAGCACTGAGAGACACAAGGAGGGGTTTAAACTCTATCCCAGCACTGAGAGACACAAGGAGGGATTTAAACTCTATTCCAGCACTGAGAGACACAAGGAGGGATTTAAACTCTATCCCAGCACTGAGAGACACAAGGAGGGATTTAAACTCTATCCCAGCACTGAGAGACACAATAAGGATTTAAACTCTATCCCAGCACTGAGAGACACAAGGAGGATTTAAACTCTATCCCGGCACTGAGAGACACAAGGAGGGATTTAAACTCTATCCCAGCATTAAGAGACACAAGGAGGGATTTAAACTCTATCCCAGCACTGAGAGACACAAGGAGGGATTTAAACTCTATCCCAGCACTGAGTGAGACAAGGAGGGATTTAAACTCCATCCCTGCACTGAGAGACACAATGAGGATTTAATCTCTATCCCAGCACTGAGAGACACAAGGAGGGATTTAAACTCTATCCCAGCACTGAGAGACACAAGGAGGATTTAAACTCTATCCCAGCACTGAGAGACACAAGGAGGATTTAGACTCTATCTCAGCACTGAGAGACACAAGGAGGATTTAATCTCTATCCCAGCACTGAGAGACACAAGGAGGATTGAATCTCTATCCCAGCACTGAGAGACACAAGGAGGGATTTAAAATCGATCCCGGCACTGAGAGACACAAGGAGGAATTTAAACTCTCTCCCAGCACTGAGAGACAGACAAGGAGGGATTTAACTCTATCCCAGCACTGAGAGACACAGGGAGGGATTTAAACTATATCCCAACACTGAGAGACACAAGGAGGGATTTAAACTCTCTCCCAGCATTAAGAGACACAAGGAGGGATTTAAACTCTATCCCAGCACTTAGAGACACAAGGAGGGATTTAAACTCTATCCCAGCACTGAGTGAGACAAGGAGGGATTTAAGCTCTATCCCTGCACTGATAGACACAATGAGGATGTAAACTCTATCCCAGCACTGAGAGACACAAGGAGGGATTTAAACTCTATCCCAGCACTGAGAGACTCAAGGTGGGATTTAAACTCTATCCCAGCACTGAGAGACACAAGGAGGATTTAAACTCTATCCCAGCACTGAGAGACACAAGGAGGGATTTAAACTCTATCCCAGCACTGAGAGACACAATAAGGATTTAAACTCTATCCCAGCACTGAGAGACACAAGGAGGATTAAACTCTATCCCGGCACTGAGAGATACAAGGAGGGATTAAAACTCTGTCCCGGGACTCACAGACACAAGGAGGGATTTAAACTGTATCCCAGCACTGAGAGACAAAAGGAGTGATTTAAACTCTATCCCAGCACTGAGAGCACAAGGAGGGATTTAAACTCTATCTCAGCACTGAGAGACACAAGGAGGGATTTAAAATCTCTTTCTGCACTGAGAGACACAAGGAGGGATTTAAACTCTATCCCGGCACTGAGAGAGACACAAGGAGGGATTTAAACTCTATCCCAGCACTGAGAGACACAAGGAGGGATTTAAACTCGATCCCAGCACTGAGAGACACAAGGAGGGATTTAAACTCTATCTCAGCACTGAGAGACAGAAGGAGGATTTAAACTCTATCCCAGCACAGAGAGACACAAGGAGGGATTTCAACTCTATCCCAGCACTGAGAGACACAAGGAGGGAGTTAAATTCTATCTCAGCACTGAGAGACACAAGCAGTATTTAATCTCTATCCCAGCACTGAGAGACACAAGGAGGATTTAATCTCTATCCCAGCACTGAGAGACACAAGGAGGATTTAAACTCTATCCCAGCACTGAGAGACACAAGGAGGGATTTAAAATCGATCCCGGCACTGAGAGAGACACAAGGAGGGATTTAAATTCTATCCCAGCACTGAGAGACACAAGGAGGGATTTAAACTCTATCCCAGCACTGAGAGACACAAGGCGGGATTTAAACTCTCTCCCAGCATTAAGAGACACAAGGAGGGATATAAACTCTATCCCAGCACTGAGAGACACAAGGAGGGATTTAAACTCTATCCCAGCACTGAGGGAGACAATAGGGATTTAAGCTCTATCCCTGCACTGATAGACACAATGAGGATGTAAACTCTATCCCAGCACTGAGAGACACAAGGAGGGATTTAAACTCTATCCCAGCACTGAGAGACTCAAGGTGGGATTTAAACTCTATCCCAGCACTGAGAGACACAAGGAGGGATTTAAACTCTATCCCAGCACTGAGAGACACAATAAGGATTTAAACTCTATCCCAGCACTGAGAGACACAAGGAGGATTTAAACTCTATCCCGGCACTGAGAGACACAAGGAGGGATTTAAACTCTGTCCCGGGACTCACAGACACAAGGAGGGATTTAAACTGAATCCCAGCACTGAGAGACAAAAGGAGTGATTTAAAATCTATCCCAGCACTGAGAGACACAAGGAGGGATTTAAACTTTATCCCAGCACTGAGAGACACAAGGAGGGATTTAAAATCTCTTTCTGCACTGAGAGACACAAGGAGGGATTTAAACTCTATCCCGGCACTGAGAGAGACACAAGGAGGGATTTAAACTCTATCCAGCATTGAGAGACACAAGGAGGGATTTAAACTCGATCCCAGCACTGAGAGACACAAGGAGGGATTTAAACTCTATCTCAGCACTGAGAGACAGAAGGAGGATTTAAACTCTATCCCAGCACTGAGAGACACAAGGAGGGATTTCAACTCTATCCCAGCACTGAGAGACACAAGGAGGGAGTTAAATTCTATCTCAGCACTGAGAGACACAAGCAGTATTTAATCTCTTTCCCAGCACTGAGAGACACAAGGAGGATTTAATCTCTATCCCAGCACTGAGAGACACAAGGAGGATTTAAACTCTATCCCAGCACTGAGAGACACAAGGAGGGATTTAAAATCGATCCCGGCACTGAGAGAGACACAAGTAGGGATTTAAATTCTATCCCAGCACTGAGAGACACAAGGAGGGATTTAAAATCTATCCCAGCACTGAGAGACACAAGGTGGGATTTAAACTCTATCCCAGCACTCAGAGACACAAGGAGGGATTTAAACAATTTCCCAGCACTGGGAGACACAAGGAGGGATTTAAACTCTATCCCAGCACTGAGAGAGACAAGGAGGGATTTAAACTCTATCCCAGCACTGAGAGACACAATGAGGATTTAAACTCTATCCCAGCACTGAGAGACACAAGGAGGGATTTAAACTCTATCCCAGCACTGAGAGACACAAGGAGGATTTAAACTCTATCCCAGCACTCAGAGACACAAGGAGGATTTAGACTCTATCTCAGCACTGAGAGACACAAGGAGGATTTAATCTCTATCCCAGCACTGAGAGACACAAGGAGGTTTTAATCTCTATCCCAGCACTGAGAGACACATGGAGGGACTTAAAATCGATCCCGGCACTGAGAGACACAAGGAGGGATTTAAACGCTCTCCCAGCACTGAGAGACACAAGGAGGGATTTAAACTCTATCCCAGCATTAAGAGACACAAGGAGGGATTTAAACTCTATCCCAGCACTGAGAGACACAAGGAGGGATTTAAACTCTATCCCAGCACTGAGTGAGACAAGGAGGGATTTAAACTCTATCCCTGCACTGAGAGACACAATGAGGATTTAATCTCTATCCCAGCACTGAGAGACACAAGGAGGGATTTAATCTCTATCCCAGCACTGAGAGACACAAGGAGGGATTTAAACTCTATCCCAGCACTGAGAGACACAAGGAGGGATTTAAACTCTATTCCAGCACTGAGAGACACTAGGAGGGATTTAAACACTATCCCAGCACTGGGAGACACAAGGAGGGATTTAAACTCTATCCCAGCACTGAGAGAGACAAGGACGGATTTAAACTCTATCCCAGCACTGAGAGACACAATGAGGATTTAAACTCTATCCCAGCACTGAGAGACACAAGGAGGATATAGACTCTATCTCAGCACTGAGAGACACAAGAAGGATTTAATCTCTATCCCAGCACTGAGAGACACAAGGAGCTTTTAATCTTTATCACAGCACTGAGAGACACAAGGAGGGATTTAAAATCGATCCCGGCACTGAGAGACACAAGGAGGGATTTAAACTCTCTCCCAGCACTGAGAGAGAGACAAGGAGGGATTTAAACACTATCCCAGCACTGAGAGACACAAGGAGGGATTTAAACTCTATCCCAGCATTGAGAGACACAAGGAGGGATTTAAACTCTATACCAGCATTAAGAGACACAAGGAGGGATTTAAACTCTATCCCAGCACTGAGAGACTCATGGAGGGATTTAAACTCTATCCCAGCACTGAGTGAGACAAGGAGGGATTTAAACTCTATCCCTGCACTGAGAGACACAATGAGGATTTAATCTCTATCCCAGCACTGAGAGACACAAGGAGGGATTTAAACTCTATCCCAGCACTGAGAGACACAAGGAGGGATTTAAACTCTATCCCAGCACTGAGAGACACAAGGAGGATTTAAACTCTATCCCAGCACTGAGAGACACAAGGAGGGATTTAAACTTTATCCCTGCACTGAGAGACACAATAAGGATTTAAACTCTATCCCAGCACTGAGAGACACAACAAGGATTTAAACTCTATCCCGGCACTGAGAGACACAAGGAGGTATTTAAACTCTATCCCGGGACTCACAGACACAAGGAGGGATTTAAATTCTATCTCAGCACTGAGAGACACAAGGAGGATTTAATCTCTATCCCAGCACTGAGAGACACAAGGAGGGATTTAATCTCTATCCCAGCACTGAGAGACACAAGGAGGATTTAAACACTATCCCAGCACTGAGAGACACAAGGAGGGATTTAAAATCGATCCCGGCACTAAGAGAGACACAAGGAGGGACTTAAACTCTATCCCATCACTGAGAGAGAGACAAGGAGGGATTTAACTCTATCCCAGCAATGAGAGACACAGGGAGGGATTTAAACTATATCCCAGCACTGAGAGAATCAAGGAGGGATTTAAACTCTATCCCAGCATTAAGAGACACAAGGAGGGATTTAAACTCTATCCCAGCACTGAGAGACACAAGGAGGGATTTAAACTCTATCCCAGCACTGAGTGAGACAAGGAGGGATTTAAACACTATCCCTGCACTGAGAGACACAATGAGGATGTAAACTCTATCCCAGCACTGAAAGACACAAGGAGCGATTTAAACTCTATCCCAGCACTGAGAGACTCAAGGTGGGATTTAAACTCTATCCCAGCACTGAGAGACACAAGGAGGATTTAAACTCTATCCCAGCACTGAGAGACACAAGGAGGGATTTAAACTCTATCCCAGCACTGAGAGACACAATAAGGATTTAAACTCTATCCCAGCACTGAGAGACACAAGGAGGATTTAAACTCTATCCCGGCACTGAGAGACACAAGGAGGGATTTAAACTCTGTCCCGGGACTCACAGACACAAGGAGGGATTTAAACTGTATCCCAGCACTGAGAGACAAAAGGAGTGATTAAAAATCTATCCCAGCACTGAGAGACACAAGTAGGGATTTAAACTCTATCCCAGCACTGAGAGACACAAGGAGGGATTTAAAATCTCTCCCTGCACTGAGAGACACAAGGAGGGATTTAAACTCTATCCCGGCACTGAGAGAGACACAAGGAGGGATTTAAACTCTATCCCAGCACTGAGAGACACAAGGAGGGATTTAAACTCTATCCCAGCACTGAGAGACACGAGGAGGGATTTAAACTCTATCTCAGCACTGAGAGACAGAAGGAGGATTTAAACTCTATCCCAGCACTGAGAGACACAAGGAGGGATTTCAACTCTATCCCAGCACTGAGAGACACAAGGAGGGAGTAAAATTCTATCTCAGCACTGAGAGACACAAGCAGGATTTAATCTCTAACACAGCACTGAGAGGCACAAGGAGGATTTAATCTCTATCCCAGCACTGAGAGACACAAGGAGGATTTAAACTCTATCCCAGCACTGAGAGACACAAGGAGGGATTTAAAATCGATCCTGGCACTGAGAGAGACACAAGGAGGGATTTAAATTCTATCCCAGCACAGAGAGACACAAGGAGGGATTTAAACTCTATCCCAGCACTGAGAGACACAAGGAGGGATTTAAACTCTATCCCAGCACTCAGAGACACAAGGAGGGATTTAAACACTATCCCAGCACTGGGAGACACAAGGAGGGATTTAAACTCTATCCCAGCACTGAGAGAGACAAGGAGGGATTGAAACTCTATCCCAGCACTGAGAGACACAAGGAGGGATTTAAACTCTATCGCAGCACTGAGAGACAGAAGGAGCATTTAAACTCTATCCCAGCACTGAGAGACACAAGGAATATTTAGACTCTATCTCAGCACTGAGAGACACAAGGAGGATTTAGTCTCTATCCCAGCACTGAGAGACACAAGGAGGTTTTAATCTCTATCCCAGCACTGAGAGACACAAGGAGGGATTTAAACTCTCTCCCAGCACTGAGAGAGAGACAAGGAGAGATTTAAACACTATCCCAGCACTGAGAGACACAAGGAGGGATTTAAACTCTATCCCAGCACTGAGAGACACAAGGAGGGATTTAAACTCTATCCCAGCATTAAGAGACACAAGGAGGGATTTAAACTCTATCCCAGCACTGAGAGACACAAGGAGGGATTTAAACTCTATCCCAGCATTAAGAGACACAAGGAGGGATTTAAACTCTATCCCAGCACTGAGTGAGATAAGGAGGGATTTAAACTCTATCCCTGCACTGAGAGACACAATGAGGATTTAATCTCTATCCCAGCACTGAGAGACGCAAGGAGGGATTTAAACTCTATCCCAGCACTGAGAGACACAAGGAGGGATTTAAACTCTATCCCAGCACTGAGAGACACAAGGAGGATTTAAACTCTATCCCAGCACTGAGAGACACAAGGAGGGATTTAAACTCTATCCCAGCACTGAGAGACACAATAAGGATTTAAACTCTATCCCAGCACTGAGAGACACAAGGAGGATTTAAACTCTATCCCGGCACTGAGAGACACAAGGAGGGATTTAAACTCTATCCCGGGACTCACAGACACAAGGAGGGATTTAAATTCTATTTCAGCACTGAGAGACACAAGGAGGATTTAATCTCTATCCCAGCACTGAGAGACACAAGGAGGGATTTAATCTCTATCCCAGCACTGAGAGACACAAGGAGGATTTAAACACTATCCCAGCACTGAGAGACACAAGGAGGGATTTAAAATCGATCCCGGCACTGAGAGAGACACAAGGAGGGATTTAAACTCTATCCCAGCACTGAGAGACACAAGGAGGGATTTAAACTCTATCCCAGCACTGAGAGACACAAGGAGGGATTTAAACTCTATCCCAGCACTGAGAGACACTAGGAGGGATTTAAACACTATCCCAGCACTGGGAGTCAAAAGGAGGGATTTAAACTCTATCCCAGCACTGAGAGAGACAAGGAGGGATTTAAACTCTATCCCAGCACTGAGAGACTCAATGAGGATTTAAACTCTATCCCAGCACTGAGAGACACAAGGAGGGATTTAAACTCTATCCCAGCACTGAGAGACACAAGGAGGGATTTAAACTCTATCCCAGCACTGAGAGACACAAGGAGGATTTAAACTCTATCCCAGCACTGAGAGACACAAGGAGGATTTAGACTCTATCTCAGCACTGAGAGAAACAAGGAGGATTTAATCTCTATCCCAGCACTGAGAGACACAAGGAGGTTTTAATCTCTATCCCAGCACTGAGAGACACAAGGAGGGATTTAAAATCGATCCCGGCACTGAGAGACACAAGGAGGAATTTAAACTCTCTCCCAGCACTGAGAGAGAGACAAGGAGGGATTTAACTCTATCCCAGCACTGAGAGACACAGGGAGGGATTTAAACCATATCCCAGCACTGAGAGACACAAGGAGGGATTTGAACTCTATCCCAGCATTAAGAGACACAAGGAGGGATTTAAACTCTATCCCAGCACTGAGAGACACAAGGAGGGATTTAAACTCTATCCCAGCACTGAGTGAGACAAGGAGGGATTTAAACTCTATCCCTGCACTGAGAGACACAATGAGGATTTAAACTCTATCCCAGCACTGAGAGACACAAGGAGGGATTTAAACTCTATCCCAGCACTGAGAGACACAAGTGGGATTTAAACTCTATCCCAGCACTGAGAGACACAAGGAGGATTTAAACTCTATCCCAGCACTGAGAGACACAAGGAGGGATTTAAACTCTATCCCAGCACTGAGAGACACAATAAGGATTTAAACACTATCCCAGCACTGAGAGACACAAGGAGGATTTAAACTCTATCCCGGCACTGAGAGACACAAGGAGGGATTTAAACTCTGTCCCGGGACTCACAGACACAAGGAGGGATTTAAACTGTATCCCAGCACTGAGAGACAAAAGGAGTGATTTAAACTCTTTCCCAGCACTGAGAGACACAAGGAGGGATTTAAACTCTATCCCAGCACTGAGAGACACAAGGAGGGATTTAAAATTTCTCCCTGCACTGAGAGACACAAGGAGGGATTTAAACTCTATCCCGGCACTGAGAGAGACACAAGGAGGTATTTAAACTCTATCCCAGCACTGAGAGACACAAGGAGGGATTTAAACTCTATCCCAGCACTGAGAGACACAAGGAGGGATTTAAACTCTATCCCAGCACTGAGAGACACAATTAGGATTTAAACTCTATCCCAGCACTGAGAGACACAAGGAGGGATTTAAACTCTATCCCAGCACTGAGAGACACAAGGAGGGATTTAAACTCTATCCCAGCACTGAGAGAAACTAGGAGGGATTTAAACACTATCCCAGCACTGGGAGACAAAAGGAGGGATTTAAACTCTATCCCAGCACTGAGAGAGACAAGGAGGGATTTAAACTCTATCCCAGCACTGAGAGACACAATGAGGATTTAAACTCTATCCCAGCACTGAGAGACACAAGGAGGGATTTAAACTCTATCCCAGCACTGAGAGACACAAGGAGGGATTTAAACTCTATCCCAGCATTAAGAGACACAAGGAGGGATTTAAACTCTATCCCAGCACTGAGAGACACAAGGAGGGAGTTAAATTCTATCTCAGCACTGAGAGACACAAGCAGGATTTAATCTCTATCCCAGCACTGAGAGACACAAGGAGGATTTAAACTCTATCCCAGCACTGAGAGACACAAGGAGGGATTTAAAATCGATCCTGGCACTGAGAGAGACACAAGGAGGGATTTAAATTCTATCCCAGCACTGAGAGACACAAGGAGGGATTTAAACTCTATCCCAGCACTGAGAGACACAAGGAGTGATTTAAACTCTATCCCAGCATTCAGAGACACAAGGAGGGATTTAAACACTATCCCAGCACTGGGAGACACAAGGAGGGATTAAAACTCTATCCCAGCACTGAGAGAGACAAGGAGGGATTGAAACTCTATCCCAGCACTGAGAGACACAAGGAGGGATTTAAACTCTATCCCAGCACTGAGAGACAGAAGGAGGATTTAAACTCTATCCCAGCACTGAGAGACACAAGGAGGATTTAGACTCTATCTCAGCACTGAGAGACACAAGGAGGATTTAATCTCTATCCCAGCACTGAGAGACACAAGGAGGTTTTAATCTCTATCCCAGCACTGAGAGACACAAGGAGGGATTTAAACTCTCTCCC
Source organism: Isurus oxyrinchus (assembly GCA_026770705.1). Taxonomy (NCBI): domain Eukaryota; kingdom Metazoa; phylum Chordata; class Chondrichthyes; order Lamniformes; family Lamnidae; genus Isurus; species Isurus oxyrinchus. The sequence continues at coordinate 261,212 of JANJGN010000293.1, read as the reverse complement.
AGCACTGAGAGAGAGACAAGGAGAGATTTAAACACTATCCCAGCACTGAGAGACACAAGGAGGGATTTAAACTCTATCCCAGCACTGAGAGACACAAGGAGGGATTTAAACTCTATCCCAGCATTAAGAGACACAAGGAGGGATTTAAACTCTATCCCAGCACTGAGAGACACAAGGAGGGATTGAAACTCTATCCCAGCACTGAGTGAGACAAGAAGGGATGTAAACTCTATCCCTGCACTGAGAGACACAAGGAGGGATTTAAACTCAATCCCGGAACTCACAGACACAAGGAGGGATTTAAATTCTATCTCAGCACTGAGAGACACAAGGAGGATTTAATCTCTATCCCAGCACTGAGAGACACAAGGAGGGATTTAATCTCTATCCCAGCACTGAGAGACACAAGGAGGATTTAAACACTATCCCAGCACTGAGAGACACAAGGAGGGATTTAAAATCGATCCCGGCACTGAGAGAGACACAAGGAGGGATTTAAACTCTATCCCAGCACTGAGAGACACAAGGAGGGATTTAAAAACTATCCCAGCACTGAGAGACACAAGGAGGGATTTAAACTCTATCCCAGCACTGAGAGACACTAGGAGGGATTTAAACACTATCCCAGCACTGGGAGACAAAAGGAGGGATTTAAACTCTATCCCAGCACTGAGAGAGACAAGGAGGGATTTAAACTCTATCCCAGCACTGAGAGACACAATGAGGATTTAAACTCTATCCCAGAACTGAGAGACACAAGGAGGGATTTAAACTCTATCCCAGCACTGAGAGACACAAGGAGGGATTTAAACTCTATCCCAGCACTGAGAGACACAAGAAGGATTTAAACTCTATCCCAGCACTGAGAGACACAAGGAGGATTTAGACTCTATCTCAGCACTGAGAGAAACAAGGAGGATTTAATCTCGATCCCAGCACTGAGAGACACAAGGAGGATTGAATCTCTATCCCAGCACTGAGAGACACAAGGAGGGATTTAAAATCGATCCCGGCACTGAGAGACACAAGGAGGAATTTAAACTCTCTCCCAGCACTGAGAGAGAGACAAGGAGGGATTTAACTCTATCCCAGCACTGAGAGACACAGGGAGGGATTTAAACCATATCCCAGCACTGAGAGACACAAGGAGGGATTTAAACTCTATCCCAGCATTAAGAGACACAAGGAGGGATTTAAACTCTATCCCAGCACTGAGAGACACAAGGAGGGATTTAAACTCTATCCCAGCACTGAGTGAGACAAGGAGGGATTTAAACTCTATCCCTGCACTGAGAGACACAATGAGGATTTAAACTCTATCCCAGCACTGAGAGACACAAGGAGGGATTTAAACTCTATCCCAGCACTGAGAGACACAAGTGGGATTTCAACTCTATCCCAGCACTGAGAGACACAAGGAGGGATTTCAACTCTATCCCAGCACTGAGAGACACAAGGAGGGAGTTAAATTCTATCTCAGCACTGAGAGACACAAGCAGGATTTAATCTCTATCCCAGCACTGAGAGACACAAGGAGGATTTAATCTCTATCCCAGCACTGAGAGACACAAGGAGGATTTAAACTCTATCCCAGCACTGAGAGACACAAGGAGGGATTTAAAATCGATCCGGGCACTGAGAGAGACACAAGGAGGGATTTAAATTCTATCCCAGCACTGAGAGACACAAGGAGGGATTTAAACTCTATCCCAGCACTGAGAGACACAAGGAGGGATTTAAACCCTATCCCAGCACTCAGAGACACAAGGAGGGATTTAAACACTATCCCAGCACTGGGAGACACAAGGAGGGATTTAAACTCTATCCCAGCACTGAGAGAGACAAGGAGGGATTGAAACTCTATCCCAGCACTGAGAGACACAAGGAGGGATTTAAACTCTATCCCAGCACTGAGAGACAGAAGGAGGATTTAAACTCTATCCCAGCACTGAGAGACACAAGGAGGATTTAGACTCTATCTCAGCATTGAGAGACACAAGGAGGATTTAATCTCTATCCCAGCACTGAGAGACACAAGGAGGTTTTAATCTCTATCCCAGCACTGAGAGACACAAGGAGGGATTTAAACTCTCTCCCAGCACTGAGAGAGAGACAAGGAGAGATTTAAAAACTATCCCAGCACTGAGAGACACAAGGAGGGATTTAAACTCTATCCCGGGACTCACAGACACAAGGAGGGATTTAAATTCTATCTCAGCACTGAGAGACACAAGGAGGATTTAATCTCTATCCCAGCACTGAGAGACACAAGGAGGGATTTAATCTCTATCCCAGCACTGAGAGACACAAGGAGGATTTAAACACTATCCCAGCACTGAGAGACACAAGGAGGGATTTAAAATCGATCCCGGCACTGAGAGAGACACAAGGAGGGATTTAAACTCTATCCCAGCACTGAGAGACACCAGGAGGGATTTAAAATCTATCCCAGCACTGAGAGACACAAGGAGGGATTTAAACTCTATCCCAGCACTGAGAGACACAAGGAGGGATTTAAACACTATCCCAGCACTGGGAGACAAAAGGAGGGATTTAAACTCTATCCCAGCACTGAGAGGGACAAGGAGGGATTTAAACTCTATCCCAGCACTGAGAGACACAATGAGGATTTAAACTCTATCCCAGAACTGAGAGACACAAGGAGGGATTTAAACTCTATCCCAGCACTGAGAGACACAAGGAGGGATTTAAACTCTATCCCAGCACTGAGAGAGACAAGGAGGGATTGAAACTCTATCCCAGCACTGAGAGACACAAGGAGGGATTTAAACTCTATCGCAGCACTGAGAGACAGAAGGAGCATTTAAACTCTATCCCAGCACTGAGAGACACAAGGAATATTTAGACTCTATCTCAGCACTGAGAGACACAAGGAGGATTTAGTCTCTATCCCAGCACTGAGAGACACAAGGAGGTTTTAATCTCTATCCCAGCACTGAGAGACACAAGGAGGGATTTAAACTCTCTCCCAGCACTGAGAGAGAGACAAGGAGAGATTTAAACACTATCCCAGCACTGAGAGACACAAGGAGGGATTTAAACTCTATCCCAGCACTGAGAGACACAAGGAGGGATTTAAACTCTATCCCAGCATTAAGAGACACAAGGAGGGATTTAAACTCTATCCCAGCACTGAGTGAGACAAGGAGGGATTTAAACTCTATCCCTGCACTGAGAGACACAATGAGGATTTAATCTCTATCCCAGCACTGAGAGACACAAGGAGGGATTTAAACTCTATCCCAGCACTGAGAGACACAAGGAGGGATTTAAACTCTATCCCAGCACTGAGAGACACAAGGAGGATTTAGACTCTATCTCAGCACTGAGAGAAACAAGGAGGATTTAATCTCGATCCCAGCACTGAGAGACACAAGGAGGATTGAATCTCTATCCCAGCACTGAGAGACACAAGGAGGGATTTAAAATCGATCCCGGCACTGAGAGACACAAGGAGGAATTTAAACTCTCTCCCAGCACTGAGAGAGAGACAAGGAGGGATTTAACTCTATCCCAGCACTGAGAGACACAGGGAGGGATTTAAACCATATCCCAGCACTGAGAGACACAAGGAGGGATTTAAACTCTATCCCAGCATTAAGAGACACAAGGAGGGATTTAAACTCTATCCCAGCACTGAGAGACACAAGGAGGGATTTAAACTCTATCCCAGCACTGAGTGAGACAAGGAGGGATTTAAACTCTATCCCTGCACTGAGAGACACTATGAGGATTTAAACTCTATCCCAGCACTGAGAGACACAAGGAGGGATTTAAACTCTATCCCAGCACTGAGAGACACAAGTGGGATTTCAACTCTATCCCAGCACTGAGAGACACAAGGAGGGATTTCAACTCTATCCCAGCACTGAGAGACACAAGGAGGGAGTTAAATTCTATCTCAGCACTGAGAGACACAAGCAGGATTTAATCTCTATCCCAGCACTGAGAGACACAAGGAGGATTTAATCTCTATCCCAGCACTGAGAGACACAAGGAGGATTTAAACTCTATCCCAGCACTGAGAGACACAAGGAGGGATTTAAAATCGATCCGGGCACTGAGAGAGACACAAGGAGGGATTTAAATTCTATCCCAGCACTGAGAGACACAAGGAGGGATTTAAACTCTATCCCAGCACTGAGAGACACAAGGAGGGATTTAAACCCTATCCCAGCACTCAGAGACACAAGGAGGGATTTAAACACTATCCCAGCACTGGGAGACACAAGGAGGGATTTAAACTCTATCCCAGCACTGAGAGAGACAAGGAGGGATTGAAACTCTATCCCAGCACTGAGAGACACAAGGAGGGATTTAAACTCTATCCCAGCACTGAGAGACAGAAGGAGGATTTAAACTCTATCCCAGCACTGAGAGACACAAGGAGGATTTAGACTCTATCTCAGCATTGAGAGACACAAGGAGGATTTAATCTCTATCCCAGCACTGAGAGACACAAGGAGGTTTTAATCTCTATCCCAGCACTGAGAGACACAAGGAGGGATTTAAACTCTCTCCCAGCACTGAGAGAGAGACAAGGAGAGATTTAAAAACTATCCCAGCACTGAGAGACACAAGGAGGGATTTAAACTCTATCCCGGGACTCACAGACACAAGGAGGGATTTAAATTCTATCTCAGCACTGAGAGACACAAGGAGGATTTAATCTCTATCCCAGCACTGAGAGACACAAGGAGGGATTTAATCTCTATCCCAGCACTGAGAGACACAAGGAGGATTTAAACACTATCCCAGCACTGAGAGACACAAGGAGGGATTTAAAATCGATCCCGGCACTGAGAGAGACACAAGGAGGGATTTAAACTCTATCCCAGCACTGAGAGACACCAGGAGGGATTTAAAATCTATCCCAGCACTGAGAGACACAAGGAGGGATTTAAACTCTATCCCAGCACTGAGAGACACAAGGAGGGATTTAAACATTATCCCAGCACTGGGAGACAAAAGGAGGGATTTAAACTCTATCCCAGCACTGAGAGGGACAAGGAGGGATTTAAACTCTATCCCAGCACTGAGAGACACAATGAGGATTTAAACTCTATCCCAGAACTGAGAGACACAAGGAGGGATTTAAACTCTATCCCAGCACTGAGAGACACAAGGAGGGATTTAAACTCTATCCCAGCACTGAGAGAGACAAGGAGGGATTGAAACTCTATCCCAGCACTGAGAGACACAAGGAGGGATTTAAACTCTATCGCAGCACTGAGAGACAGAAGGAGCATTTAAACTCTATCCCAGCACTGAGAGACACAAGGAATATTTAGACTCTATCTCAGCACTGAGAGACACAAGGAGGATTTAGTCTCTATCCCAGCACTGAGAGACACAAGGAGGTTTTAATCTCTATCCCAGCACTGAGAGACACAAGGAGGGATTTAAACTCTCTCCCAGCACTGAGAGAGAGACAAGGAGAGATTTAAACACTATCCCAGCACTGAGAGACACAAGGAGGGATTTAAACTCTATCCCAGCACTGAGAGACACAAGGAGGGATTTAAACTCTATCCCAGCATTAAGAGACACAAGGAGGGATTTAAACTCTATCCCAGCACTGAGTGAGACAAGGAGGGATTTAAACTCTATCCCTGCACTGAGAGACACAATGAGGATTTAATCTCTATCCCAGCACTGAGAGACACAAGGAGGGATTTAAACTCTATCCCAGCACTGAGAGACACAAGGAGGGATTTAAACTCTATCCCAACACTGAGAGACACAAGGAGGATTTAAACTCTATCCCAGCACTGAGAGACACAAGGAGGGATTTAAACTCTATCCCAGCACTGAGAGACACAATAAGGATTTAAACTCTACCCCAGCACTGAGAGACACAAGGAGGATTTAAACTCTATCCCGGCACTGAGAGACACAAGGAGGGATTTAAACTCTATCCCGGGACTCACAGACACAAGGAGGGATTTAAATTCTATTTCAGCACTGAGAGACACAAGGAGGATTTAATCTCTATCCCAGCACTGAGAGACACAAGGAGGGATTTAATCTCTATCCCAGCACTGAGAGACACAAGGAGGATTTAAACACTATCCCAGCACTGAGAGACACAAGGAGGGATTTAAAATCGATCCCGGCACTGAGAGAGACACAAGGAGGGATTTAAACTCTATCCCAGCACTGAGAGACACAAGGAGGGATTTAAACTCTATCCCAGCACTGAGAGACACAAGGAGGGATTTAAACTCTATCCCAGCACTGAGAGACACTAGGAGGGATTTAAACACTATCCCAGCACTGGGAGTCAAAAGGAGGGATTTAAACTCTATCCCAGCACTGAGAGAGACAAGGAGGGATTTAAACTCTATCCCAGCACTGAGAGACTCAATGAGGATTTAAACTCTATCCCAGCACTGAGAGACACAAGGAGGGATTTAAACTCTATCCCAGCACTGAGAGACACAAGGAGGGATTTAAACTCTATCCCAGCACTGAGAGACACAAGGAGGATTTAAAATCTATCCCAGCACTGAGAGACACAAGGAGGATTTAGACTCTATCTCAGCACTGAGAGAAACAAGGAGGATTTAATCTCTATCCCAGCACTGAGAGACACAAGGAGGTTTTAATCTCTATCCCAGCACTGAGAGACACAAGGAGGGATTTAAAATCGATCCCGGCACTGAGAGACACAAGGAGGAATTTAAACTCTCTCCCAGCACTGAGAGAGAGACAAGGAGGGATTTAACTCTATCCCAGCACTGAGAGACACAGGGAGGGATTTAAACCATATCCCAGCACTGAGAGACACAAGGAGGGATTTGAACTCTATCCCAGCATTAAGAGACACAAGGAGGGATTTAAACTCTATCCCAGCACTGAGAGACACAAGGAGGGATTTAAACTCTATCCCAGCACTGAGTGAGACAAGGAGGGATTTAAACTCTATCCCTGCACTGAGAGACACAATGAGGATTTAAACTCTATCCCAGCACTGAGAGACACAAGGAGGGATTTAAACTCTATCCCAGCACTGAGAGACACAAGTGGGATTTAAACTCTATCCCAGCACTGAGAGACACAAGGAGGATTTAAACTCTATCCCAGCACTGAGAGACACAAGGAGGGATTTAAACTCTATCCCAGCACTGAGAGACACAATAAGGATTTAAACACTATCCCAGCACTGAGAGACACAAGGAGGATTTAAACTCTATCCCGGCACTGAGAGACACAAGGAGGGATTTAAACTCTGTCCCGGGACTCACAGACACAAGGAGGGATTTAAACTGTATCCCAGCACTGAGAGACAAAAGGAGTGATTTAAACTCTTTCCCAGCACTGAGAGACACAAGGAGGGATTTAAACTCTATCCCAGCACTGAGAGACACAAGGAGGGATTTAAAATCTCTCCCTGCACTGAGAGACACAAGGAGGGATTTAAACTCTATCCCGGCACTGAGAGAGACACAAGGAGGTATTTAAACTCTATCCCAGCACTGAGAGACACAAGGAGGGATTTAAACTCTATCCCAGCACTGAGAGACACAAAGAGGGATTTAAACTCTATCCCAGCACTGAGAGACACAATTAGGATTTAAACTCTATCCCAGCACTGAGAGACACAAGGAGGGATTTAAACTCTATCCCAGCACTGAGAGACACAAGGAGGGATTTAAACTCTATCCCAGCACTGAGAGAAACTAGGAGGGATTTAAACACTATTCCTGCACTGGGAGACAAAAGGAGGGATTTAAACTCTATCCCAGCACTGAGAGAGACAAGGAGGGATTTAAACTCTATCCCAGCACTGAGAGACACAATGAGGATTTAAACTCTATCCCAGCACTGAGAGACACAAGGAGGGATTTAAACTCTATCCCAGCACTGAGAGACACAAGGAGGGATTTAAACTCTATCCCAGCACTGAGAGACACAAGGAGGGATTTCAACTCTATCCCAGCACTGAGAGACACAAGGAGGGAGTTAAATTCTATCTCAGCACTGAGAGACACAAGCAGGATTTAATCTCTATCCCAGCACTGAGAGACACAAGGAGGATTTAATCTCTATCCCAGCACTGAGAGACACAAGGAGGATTTAAACTCTATCCCAGCACTGAGAGACACAAGGAGGGATTTAAAATCGATCCTGGCACTGAGAGAGACACAAGGAGGGATTTAAATTCTATCCCAGCACTGAGAGACACAAGGAGGGATTTAAACTCTATCCCAGCACTGAGAGACACAAGGAGTGATTTAAACTCTATCCCAGCACTCAGAGACACAAGGAGGGATTTAAACACTATCCCAGCACTGGGAGACACAAGGAGGGATTAAAACTCTATCCCAGCACTGAGAGAGACAAGGAGGGATTGAAACTCTATCCCAGCACTGAGAGACACAAGGAGGGATTTAAACTCTATCCCAGCACTGAGAGACAGAAGGAGGATTTAAACTCTATCCCAGCACTGAGAGACACAAGGAGGATTTAGACTCTATCTCAGCACTGAGAGACACAAGGAGGATTTAATCTCTATCCCAGCACTGAGACACAAGGAGGTTTTAATCTCTATCCCAGCACTGAGAGACACAAGGAGGGATTTAAACTCTCTCCCAGCACTGAGAGAGAGACAAGGAGAGATTTAAACACTATCCCAGCACTGAGAGACACAAGGAGGGATTTAAACTCTATCCCAGCACTGAGAGACACAAGGAGGGATTTAAACTCTATCCCAGCATTAAGAGACACAAGGAGGGATTTAAACTCTATCCCAGCACTGAGAGACACAAGGAGGGATTGAAACTCTATCCCAGCACTGAGTGAGACAAGAAGGGATGTAAACTCTATCCCTGCACTGAGAGACACAAGGAGGGATTTAAACTCAATCCCGGAACTCACAGACACAAGGAGGGATTTAAATTCTATCTCAGCACTGAGAGACACAAGGAGGATTTAATCTCTATCCCAGCACTGAGAGACACAAGGAGGGATTTAATCTCTATCCCAGCACTGAGAGACACAAGGAGGATTTAAACACTATCCCAGCACTGAGAGACACAAGGAGGGATTTAAACTCTATCCCAGCACTGAGAGACACAAGGAGGGATTTAAACTCTATCCCAGCACTGAGAGACACAAGAAGGATTTAAACTCTATCCCAGCACTGAGAGACACAAGGAGGATTTAGACTCTATCTCAGCACTGAGAGAAACAAGGAGGATTTAATCTCGATCCCAGCACTGAGAGACACAAGGAGGATTGAATCTCTATCCCAGCACTGAGAGACACAAGGAGGGATTTAAAATCGATCCCGGCACTGAGAGACACAAGGAGGAATTTAAACTCTCTCCCAGCACTGAGAGAGAGACAAGGAGGGATTTAACTCTATCCCAGCACTGAGAGACACAGGGAGGGATTTAAACCATATCCCAGCACTGAGAGACACAAGGAGGGATTTAAACTCTATCCCAGCATTAACAGACACAAGGAGGGATTTAAACTCTATCCCAGCACTGAGAGACACAAGGAGGGATTTAAACTCTATCCCAGCACTGAGTGAGACAAGGAGGGATTTAAACTCTATCCCTGCACTGAGAGACACAATGAGGATTTAAACTCTATCCCAGCACTGAGAGACACAAGGAGGGATTTAAACTCTATCCCAGCACTGAGAGACACAAGGAGGGATTTCAACTCTATCCCAGCACTGAGAGACACAAGGAGGGAGTTAAATTCTATCTCAGCACTGAGAGACACAAGCAGGATTTAATCTCTATCCCAGCACTGAGAGACACAAGGAGGATTTAATCTCTATCCCAGCACTGAGAGACACAAGGAGGATTTAAACTCTATCCCAGCACTGAGAGACACAAGGAGGGATTTAAAATCGATCCGGGCACTGAGAGAGACACAAGGAGGGATTTAAATTCTATCCCAGCACTGAGAGACACAAGGAGGGATTTAAACTCTATCCCAGCACTGAGAGACACAAGGAGGGATTTAAACCCTATCCCAGCACTCAGAGACACAAGGAGGGATTTAAACACTATCCCAGCACTGGGAGACACAAGGAGGGATTTAAACTCTATCCCAGCACTGAGAGAGACAAGGAGGGATTGAAACTCTATCCCAGCACTGAGAGACACAAGGAGGGATTTAAACTCTATCCCAGCACTGAGAGACAGAAGGAGGATTTAAACTCTATCCCAGCACTGAGAGACACAAGGAGGATTTAGACTCTATCTCAGCATTGAGAGACACAAGGAGGATTTAATCTCTATCCCAGCACTGAGAGACACAAGGAGGTTTTAATCTCTATCCCAGCACTGAGAGACACAAGGAGGGATTTAAACTCTCTCCCAGCACTGAGAGAGAGACAAGGAGAGATTTAAAAACTATCCCAGCACTGAGAGACACAAGGAGGGATTTAAACTCTATCCCAGCACTGAGAGACACGAGGAGGGATTTAAACTCTATCCCAGCATTAAGAGACACAAGCAGGGATTTAAACTCTATCCCAGCACTGAGAGACACAAGGAGGGATTTAAACTCTATCCCAACACTGAGTGAGACAAGGAGGGATTTAAACTCTTGCCCTGCACTGAGAGACACAATGAGGATTTAATCTCTATCCCAGCACTGAGAGACACAAGGAGGGATTTAAACTCTATCCCAGCACTGAGAGACACAAGGAGGGATTTAAACTCTATCCCAGCACTGAGAGACACAAGGAGGATTTAAACTCTATCCCAGCACTGAGAGACACAAGGAGGGATTTAAACTCTATCCCAGCACTGAGAGACACAATAAGGATTTAAACTCTATCCCAGCACTGAGAGACACAAGGAGGATTTAAACTCTATCCCGGCACTGAGAGACACAAGGAGGGATTTAAACTCTATCCCGGGACTCACAGACACAAGGAGGGATTTAAATTCTATCTCAGCACTGAGAGACACAAGGAGGATTTAATCTCTATCCCAGCACTGAGAGACACAAGGAGGGATTTAATCTCTATCCCAGCACTGAGAGACACAAGGAGGATTTAAACACTATCCCAGCACTGAGAGACACAAGGAGGGATTTAAAATCGATCCCGGCACTGAGAGAGACACAAGGAGGGATTTAAACTCTATCCCAGCACTGAGAGACACCAGGAGGGATTTAAAATCTATCCCAGCACTGAGAGACACAAGGAGGGATTTAAACTCTATCCCAGCACTGAGAGACACTAGGAGGGATTTAAACACTATCCCAGCACTGGGAGACAAAAGGAGGGATTTAAACTCTATCCCAGCACTGAGAGGGACAAGGAGGGATTTAAACTCTATCCCAGCACTGAGAGACACAATGAGGATTTAAACTCTATCCCAGAACTGAGAGACACAAGGAGGGATTTAAACTCTATCCCAGCACTGAGAGACACAAGGAGGGATTTAAACTCTATCCCAGCACTGAGAGACACAAGAAGGATTTAAACTCTATCCCAGCACTGAGAGACACAAGGAGGATTTAGACTCTATCTCAGCACTGAGAGAAACAAGGAGGATTTAATCTCGATCCCAGCACTGAGAGACACAAGGAGGATTGAATCTCTATCCCAGCACTGAGAGACACAAGGAGGGATTTAAAATCGATCCCGGCACTGAGAGACACAAGGAGGAATTTAAACTCTCTCCCAGCACTGAGAGAGAGACAAGGAGGGATTTAACTCTATCCCAGCACTGAGAGACACAGGGAGGGATTTAAACCATATCCCAGCACTGAGAGACACAAGGAGGGATTTAAACTCTATCCCTGCACTGAGAGACACAATGAGGATTTAAACTCTATCCCAGCACTGAGAGACACAAGGAGGGAATTAAACTCTATCCCAGCACTGAGAGACACAAGTGGGATTTAAACTCTATCCCAGCACTGAGAGACACAAGGAGGATTTAAACTCTGTCCCAGCACTGAGAGACACAAGGAGGGATTTAAACTCTATCCCAGCACTGAGAGACACAATAAGGATTTAAACACTATCCCAGCACTGAGAGACACAAGGAGGATTAAAACTCTATCCTGGCACTGAGAGACACAAGGAGGGATTTAAACTCTGTCCCGGGACTCACAGACACAAGGAGGGATTTAAACTGTATCCCAGCACTGAGAAACAAAAGGAGTGATTTAAACTCTTTCCCAGCACTGAGAGACACAAGGAGGGATTTAAACTCTATCCCAGCACTGAGAGACACAAGGAGGGATTTAAAATCTCTCCCTGCAATGAGAGACACAAGGAGGGATTTAAACTCTATCCCGGCACTGAGAGAGACACAAGGAGGTATTTAAACTCTATCCCAGCACTGAGAGACACAAGGAGGGATTAAAACTCTATCCCAGCACTGAGAGACACAAGGAGGGATTTAAACTCTATCCCAGCACTGAGAGACACAAGGAGGGATTTAAACTCTATCCCAGCACTGAGAGACACAAGGAGGGATTTAAACTCTTTCCCAGCACTGAGAGACACAAGGAGGGATTTAAACTCTATCCCAGCACTGAGAGAAACTAGGAGGGATTTAAACACTATCCCAGCACTGGGAGACAAAAGGAGGGATTTAAACTCTATCCCAGCACTGAGAGAGACAAGGAGGGATTTAAACTCTATCCCAGCACTGAGAGACACAATGAGGATTTAAACTCTATCCCAGCACTGAGAGACACAAGGAGGGATTTAAACTCTATCCCAGCACTGAGAGACACAAGGAGGGATTTAAACTCTATCCCAGCACTGAGAGACACAAGGAGGGATTTCAACTCTATCCCAGCACTGAGAGACACAAGGAGGGAGTTAAATTCTATCTCAGCACTGAGAGACACAAGCAGGATTTAATCTCTATCCCAGCACTGAGAGACACAAGGAGGATTTAATCTCTATCCCAGCACTGAGAGACACAAGGAGGATTTAAACTCTATCCCAGCACTGAGAGACACAAGGAGGGATTTAAAATCGATCCTGGCACTGAGAGAGACACAAGGAGGAATTTAAATTCTATCCCAGCACTGAGAGACACAAGGAGGGATTTAAACTCTATCCCAGCACTGAGAGACACAAGGAGTGATTTAAACACTATCCCAGCACTCAGAGACACAAGGATGGATTTAAACACTATCCCAGCACTGGGAGACACAAGGAGGGATTAAAACTCTATCCCAGCACTGAGAGAGAGACAAGGAGGGATTGAAACTCTATCCCAGCACTGAGAGACTCAAGGAGGGATTTAAACTCTATCCCAGCACTGAGAGACAGAAGGAGGATTTAAACTCTATCCCAGCACTGAGAGACACAAGGAGGATTTAGACTCTATCTCAGCACTGAGAGACACAAGGAGGATTTAATCTCTATCCCAGCACTGAGAGACACAAGGAGGTTTTAATCTCTATCCCAGCACTGAGAGACACAAGGAGGGATTTAAACTCTATCCCAACATTAAGAGACAAGAGACACAAGGAGGGATTTAAACTCTATCCCAGCACTGAGAGACACAATAAGGATTTAAACTCTATCCCAGCACTGAGAGACACAAGGAGGATTTAAACTCTATCCCGGCACTGAGAGACACAAGGAGGGATTTAAACTCTATCCCGGGACTCACAGACACAAGGAGGGATTTAAATTCTATCTCAGCACTGAGAGACACAAGGAGGATTTAATCTCTATCCCAGCACTGAGAGACACAAGGAGGGATTTAATCTCTATCCCAGCACTGAGAGACACAAGGAGGATTTAAACACTATCCCAGCACTGAGAGACACAAGGAGGGATTTAAAATCGATCCCGGCACTGAGAGAGACACAAGGAGGGATTTAAACTCTATCCCAGCACTGAGAGACACAAGGAGGGATTTAAAATCTATCCCAGCACTGAGAGACTCAAGGAGGGATTTAAACTCTATCCCAGCACTGAGAGACACTAGGAGGGATTTAAACACTATCCCAGCACTGAGAGACACAAGGAGGATTTAGACTCTATCTCAGCACTGAGAGAAACAAGGAGGATTTAATCTCGATCCCAGCCCTGAGAGACACAAGGAGGATTGAATCTCTATCCCAGCACTGAGAGACACAAGGAGGGATTTAAAATCGATCCTGGCACTGAGAGACACAAGGAGGAATTTAAACTCTCTCCCAGCACTGAGAGAGAGACAAGGAGGGATTTAACTCTATCCCAGCACTGAGAGACACAGGGAGGGATTTAAACCATATCCCAGCACTGAGAGACACAAGGAGGGATTTAAACTCTATCCCAGCATGAAGAGACACAAGGAGGGATTTAAACTCTATCGCAGCACTGAGAGACACAAGGAGGGATTTAAACTCTATCCCAGCACTGAGTGAGACAAGGAGGGATTTAAACTCTATCCCTGCACTGAGAGACACAATGAGGATTTAAACTCTATCCCAGCACTGAGAGACACAAGGAGGGATTTAAACTCTATCCCAGCACTGAGAGACACAAGTGGGATTTCAACTCTATCCCAGCACTGAGAGACACAAGGAGGGATTTCAACTCTATCCCAGCACTGAGAGACACAAGGAGGGAGTTAAATTCTATCTCAGCACTGAGAGACACAAGCAGGATTTAATCTCTATCCCAGCACTGAGAGACACAAGGAGGGATTTAAAATCGATCCTGGCACTGAGAGAGACACAAGGAGGGATTTAAATTCTATCCCAGCACTGAGAGACACAAGGAGGGATTTAAACTCTATCCCAGCACTGAAAGACACAAGGAGGGATTTAAACCCTATCCCAGCACTCAGAGACACAAGGAGGGATTTAAACACTATCCCAGCACTGGGAGACACAAGGAGGGATTTAAACTCTATCCCAGCACTGAGAGAGACAAGGAGGGATTGAAACTCTATCCCAGCACTGAGAGACACAAGGAGGGATTTAAACTCTATCCCAGCACTGAGAGACAGAAGGAGGATTTAAACTCTATCCCAGCACTGAGAGACACAAGGAGGATTTAGACTCTATCTCAGCACTGAGAGACACAAGGAGGATTAAATCTCTATCCCAGCACTGAGAGACACAAGGAGGTTTTAATCTCTATCCCAGCACTGAGAGACACAAGGAGGGATTTAAACTCTATCCCTGCACTGAGAGACACAATGAGGATTTAATCTCTATCCCAGCACTGAGAGACACAAGGAGGGATTTAAACTCAATCCCAGCACTGAGAGACACAAGGAGGGATATAAACTCTATCCCAGCACTGAGAGACACAAGGAGGATTTAAACTCTATCCCAGCACTGAGAGACACAAGGAGGGATTTAAACTCTATCCCAGCACTGAGAGACACAATAAGGATTTAAACTCTATCCCTGCACTGAGAGACACAAGGAGGATTTAAACTCTATCCCGGCACTGAGAGACACAAGGAGGGATTTAAACTCTATCCCGGGACTCACAGACACAAGGAGGGATTTAAATTCTATCTCAGCACTGAGAGACACAAGGAGGATTTAATCTCTATCCCAGCACTGAGAGACACAAGGAGGGATTTAATCTCTATCCCAGCACTGAGAGACACAAGGAGGGATTTAAACTCTCTCCCAGCACTGAGAGAGAGACAAGGAGAGATTTAAACACTATCCCAGCACAGAGAGACACAAGGAGGGATTTAAACTCTATCCCAACATTAAGAGACACAAGGAGGGATTTAAACTCTATCCCAGCACTGAGAGACACAAGGAGGGATTTAAACTCTATCCCAGCATTGAGTGAGACAAGAAGGGATTTAAACTCTATCCCTGCACTGAGAGACACAAGGAGGGATTTAAACTCAATCCCGGGATTCACAGACACAAGGAGGGATTTAAATTCTATCTCAGCACTGAGAGACACAAGGAGGATTTAATCTCTATCCCAGCACTGAGAGACACAAGGAGGGATTTAATCTCTATCCCAGCACTGATAGACACAAGGAGGATTTAAACACTATCCCAGCACTGAGAGACACAAGGAGGGATTTAAAATCGATCCCGGCACTGAGAGAGACACAAGGAGGGATTTAAACTCTATCCCAGCACTGAGAGACACAAGGAGGGATTTAAAATCTATCCCAGCACTGAGAGACACAAGGAGGGATTTAAACTCTATTCCAGCACTGAGAGACACTAGGAGGGATTTAAACACTATCCCAGCACTGGGAGACAAAAGGAGGGATTTAAACTCTATCCCAGCACTGAGAGAGACAAGGAGGGATTTAAACTCTATCCCAGCACTGAGAGACACAATGAGGATTTAATCTCTATCCCAGAACTGAGAGACACAAGGAGGGATTAAAACTCTATCCCAGCACTGAGAGACACAAGGAGGGATTTAAACTCTATCCCAGCACTGAGAGACACAAGAAGGATTTAAACTCTATCCCAGCACTGAGAGACACAAGGAGGATTTAGACTCTATCTCAGCACTGAGAGAAACAAGGAGGATTTAATCTCGATCCCAGCACTGAGAGACACAAGGAGGATTGAATCTCTATCCCAGCACTGAGAGACACAAGGAGGGATTTAAAATCGATCCTGGCACTGAGAGACACAAGGAGGAATTTAAACTCTCTCCCAGCACTGAGAGAGAGACAAGGAGGGATTTAACTCTATCCCAGCACTGAGAGACACAGGGAGGGATTTAAACCATATCCCAGCACTGAGAGACACAAGGAGGGATTTAAACTCTATCCCAGCATTAAGAGACACAAGGAGGGATTTAAACTCTATCCCAGCACTGAGAGACACAAGGAGGGATTTAAACTCTATCCCAGCACTGAGTGAGACAAGGAGGGATTTAAACTCTATCCCTGCACTGAGAGACACAATGAGGATTTAAACTCTATCCCAGCACTGAGAGACACAAGGAGGGATTTAAACTCTATCCCAGCACTGAGAGACACAAGTGGGATTTCAACTCTATCCCAGCACTGAGAGACACAAGGAGGGATTTCAACTCTATCCCAGCACTGAGAGACACAAGGAGGGAGTTAAATTCTATCTCAGCACTGAGAGACACAAGCAGGATTTAATCTCTATCCCAGCACTGAGAGACACAAGGAGGATTTAATCTCTATCCCAGCACTGAGAGACACAAGGAGGATTTAAACTCTATCCCAGCACTGAGAGACACAAGGAGGGATTTAAAATCGATCCTGGCACTGAGAGAGACACAAGGAGGGATTTAAATTCTATCCCAGCACTGAGAGACACAAGGAGGGATTTAAACTCTATCCCAGCACTGAGAGACACAAGGAGGGATTTAAACCCTATCCCAGCACTCAGAGACACAAGGAGGGATTTAAACACTATCCCAGCACTGGGAGACACAAGGAGGGATTTAAACTCTATCCCAGCACTGAGAGAGACAAGGAGGGATTGAAACTCTATCCCAGCACTGAGAGACACAAAGAGGGATTTAAACTCTATCCCAGCACTGAGAGACAGAAGGAGGATTTAAACTCTATCCCAGCACTGAGAGACACAAGGAGGATTTAGACTCTATCTCAGCACTGAGAGACACAAGGAGGATTTAATCTCTATCCCAGCACTGAGAGACACAAGGAGGTTTTAATCTCTATCCCAGCACTGAGAGACACAAGGAGGGATTTAAACTCTCTCCCAGCACTGAGAGAGAGACAAGGAGAGATTTAAAAACTATCCCAGCACTGAGAGACACAAGGAGGGATTTAAACTCTATCCCAGCACTGAGAGACACAAGGAGGGATTTAAACTCTATCCCAGCATTAAGAGACACAAGCAGGGATTTAAACTCTATCCCAGCACTGAGAGACACAAGGAGGGATTTAAACTCTATCCCAACACTGAGTGAGACAAGGAGGGATTTAAACACTTGCCCTGCACTGAGAGACACAATGAGGATTTAATCTCTATCCCAGCACTGAGAGACACAAGGAGGGATTTAAACTCTATCCCAGCACTGAGAGACACAAGGAGGGATTTAAACTCTATCCCAGCACTGAGAGACACAAGGAGGATTTAAACTCTATCCCAGCACTGAGAGACACAAGGAGGGATTTAAACTCTATCCCAGCACTGAGAGACACAATAAGGATTTAAACTCTATCCCAGCACTGAGAGACACAAGGAGGATTTAAACTCTATCCCGGCACTGAGAGACACAAGGAGGGATTTAAACTCTATCCCGGGACTCACAGACACAAGGAGGGATTTAAATTCTATCTCAGCACTGAGAGACACAAGGAGGATTTAATCTCTATCCCTGCACTGAGAGACAGAAGGAGGGATTTAATCTCTATCCCAGCACTGAGAGACACAAGGAGGATTTAAACACTATCCCAGCACTGAGAGACACAAGGAGGGATTTAAAATCGATCCCGGCACTGAGAGAGACACAAGGAGGGATTTAAACTCTATCCCAGCACTGAGAGACACAAGGAGGGATTTAAAATCTATCCCAGCACTGAGAGACACAAGGAGGGATTTAAACTCTATCCCAGCACTGAGAGACACTAGGAGGGATTTAAACACTATCCCAGCACTGGGAGACAAAAGGAGGGATTTAAACTCTATCCCAGCACTGAGAGGGACAAGGAGGGATTTCAACTCTATCCCAGCACTGAGAGACACAATGAGGATTTAAACTCTATCCCAGAACTGAGAGACACAAGGAGGGATTTAAACTCTATCCCAGCACTGAGAGACACAAGGAGGGATTTAAACTCTATCCCAGCACTGAGAGACACAAGAAGGATTTAAACTCTATCCCAGCACTGAGAGACACAAGGAGGATTTAGACTCTATCTCAGCACTGAGAGAAACAAGGAGGATTTAATCTCGATCCCAGCCCTGAGAGACACAAGGAGGATTGAATCTCTATCCCAGCACTGAGAGACACAAGGAGGGATTTAAAATCGATCCCGGCACTGAGAGACACAAGGAGGAATTTAAACTCTCTCCCAGCACTGAGAGAGAGACAAGGAGGGATTTAACTCTATCCCAGCACTGAGAGACACAGGGAGGGATTTAAACCATATCCCAGCACTGAGAGACACAAGGAGGGATTTAAACTCTATCCCAGCATGAAGAGACACAAGGAGGGATTTAAACTCTATCGCAGCACTGAGAGACACAAGGAGGGATTTAAACTCTATCCCAGCACTGAGTGAGACAAGGAGGGATTTAAACTCTATCCCTGCACTGAGAGACACAATGAGGATTTAAACTCTATCCCAGCACTGAGAGACACAAGGAGGGATTTAAACTCAATCCCAGCACTGAGAGACACAAGTGGGATTTCAACTCTATCCCAGCACTGAGAGACACAAGGAGGGATTTCAACTCTATCCCAGCACTGAGAGACACAAGGAGGGAGTTAAATTCTATCTCAGCACTGAGAGACACAAGCAGGATTTAATCTCTATCCCAGCACTGAGAGACACAAGGAGGGATTTAAAATCGATCCTGGCACTGAGAGAGACACAAGGAGGGATTTAAATTCTATCCCAGCACTGAGAGACACAAGGAGGGATTTAAACTCTATCCCAGCACTGAAAGACACAAGGAGGGATTTAAACCCTATCCCAGCACTCAGAGACACAAGGAGGGATTTAAACACTATCCCAGCACTGGGAGACACAAGGAGGGATTTAAACTCTATCCCAGCACTGAGAGAGACAAGGAGGGATTGAAACTCTATCCCAGCACTGAGAGACACAAGGAGGGATTTAAACTCTATCCCAGCACTGAGAGACAGAAGGAGGATTTAAACTCTATCCCAGCACTGAGAGACACAAGGAGGATTTAGACTCTATCTCAGCACTGAGAGACACAAGGAGGATTAAATCTCTATCCCAGCACTGAGAGACACAAGGAGGTTTTAATCTCTATCCCAGCACTGAGAGACACAAGGAGGGATTTAAACTCTATCCCTGCACTGAGAGACACAATGAGGATTTAATCTCTATACCAGCACTGAGAGACACAAGGAGGGATTTAAACTCTATCCCAGCACTGAGGGACACAAGGAGGATTTAAACTCTATCCCAGCACTGAGAGACACAAGGAGGGATTTAAACTCTATCCCAGCACTGAGAGACACAAGGAGGGATTTAAACTCTATCCCAGCACTGAGAGACACAAGGAGGATTTAAACTCTATCCCAGCACTGAGAGACACAAGGAGGGATTTAAACTCTATCCCAGCACTGAGAGACACAATAAGGATTTAAACTCTATCCCTGCACTGAGAGACACAAGGAGGATTTAAACTCTATCCCGGCACTGAGAGACACAAGGAGGGATTTAAACTCTATCCCGGGACTCACAGACACAAGGAGGGATTTAAATTCTATCTCAGCACTGAGAGACACAAGGAGGATTTAATCTCTATCCCAGCACTGAGAGACACAAGGAGGGATTTAATCTCTATCCCAGCACTGAGAGACACAAGGAGGATTTAAACACTATCCCAGCACTGAGAGACACAAGGAGGGATTTAAAATCGATCCCGGCACTGAGAGAGACACAAGGAGGGATTTAAACTCTATCCCAGCACTGAGAGACACAAGGAGGGATTTAAACTCTATCCCAGCACTGAGAGACACAAGGAGGGATTGAAACTCTATCCCAGTACTGAGAGACACTAGGAGGGATTTAAACACTATCCCAGCACTGGGAGACAAAAGGAGGGATTTAAACTCTATCCCAGCACTGAGAGAGACAAGGAGGGATTTAAACTCTATCCCAGCACTGAGAGACACAATGAGGATTTAAACTCTATCCCAGCACTGAGAGACACAAGGAGGGATTTAAACTCTATCCCAGCACTGAGAGACACAAGGAGGGATTTAAATTCTATCCCAGCACTGAGAGACACAAGGAGGATTTAAACTCTATCCCAGCACTGAGAGACACAAGGAGGATTTAGACTCTATCTCAGCACTGAGAGAAACAAGGAGGATTTAATCTCTATCCCAGCACTGAGAGACACAAGGAGGATTGAATCTCTATCCCAGCACTGAGAGACACAAGGAGGGATTTAAAATCGATCCCGGCACTGAGAGACACAAGGAGGAATTTGAACTCTCTCCCAGCACTGAGAGAGAGACAAGGAGGGATTTAACTCTATCCCAGCACTGAGAGACACAGGGAGGGATTTAAACCATATCCCAGCACTGAGAGACACAAGGAGGGATTTAAACTCTATCCCAGCATTAAGAGACACAAGGAGGGATTTAAACTCTATCCCAGCACTGAGAGACACAAGGAGGGATTTAAACTCTATCCCAGCACTGAGTGAGACAAGGAGGGATTTAAACTCTATCCCTCCACTGAGAGACACAATGAGGATTTAAACTCTATCCCAGCACTGAGAGACACAAGGAGGGATTTAAACTCTATCCCAGCACTGAGAGACACAAGTGGGATTTAAACTCTATCCTAGCACTGAGAGACACAAGGAGGATTTAAACTCTATCCCAGCACTGAGAGACACAAGGAGGGATTTAAACTCTATCCCAGCACTGAGAGACACAATAAGGATTTAAACTCTATCCCAGCACTGAGAGAAACAAGGAGGATTTAAACTCTATCCCGGCTCTGAGAGACACAAGGAGGGATTTAAACTCTGTCCCGGGACTCACAGACACAAGGAGGGATTTAAACTGTATCCCAGCACTGAGAGACAAAAGGAGTGATTTAAACTCTTTCCCAGCACTGAGAGACACAAGGAGGGATTTAAACTCTATCCCAGCACTGAGAGACACAAGGAGGGATTTAAAATCTCTCCCTGCACTGAGAGACACAATAAGGCATTTAAACTCTATCCCGGCACTGAGAGAGACACAAGGAGGGATTTAAACTCTATCCCAGCACTGAGAGACACAAGGAGGGATTTAAACTCTATCCCAGCACTGAGAGACACAAGGAGGGATTTAAACTCTATCCCAGCACTGAGTGAGACAAGGAGGGATTTAAACTCTATCCCTGCACTGAGAGACACAATGAGGATTTAATCTCTATCCCAGCACTGAGAGACACAAGGAGGGATTTAAACTCTATCCCAGCACTGAGAGACACGAGGAGGGATTTAAACTCTATCCCAGCACTGAGACACACAAGGAGGATTTAAACTCTATCGCAGCACTGAGAGACACAAGGAGGGATTTAAACTCTATCCCAGCACTGAGAGACACAATAAGGATTTAAACTCTATCCCAGCACTGAGAGACACAAGGAGGATTTAAACTCTATCCCGGCACTGAGAGACACAAGGAGGGATTTAAACTCAATCCCGGGACTCACAGACACAAGGAGGGATTTAAATTCTATCTCAGCACTGAGAGACACAAGGAGGATTTAATCTCTATCCCAGCACTGAGAGACACAAGGAGGGATTTAATCTCTATCCCAGCACTGAGAGACACAAGGAGGATTTAAACACTATCCCAGCACTGAGAGACACAAGGAGGGATTTAAAATCGTTCCCGGCACTGAGAGAGACACACGGAGGGATTTAAACTCTATCCCAGCACTGAGAGACACAAGGAGGGATTTAAACTCTATCCCAGCACTGAGAGACACTAGGAGGGATTTAAACACTATCCCAGCACTGGGAGACAAAAGGAGGGATTTAAACTCTATCCCAGCACTGAGAGAGACAAGGAGGGATTTAAACTCTATCCCAGCACTGAGAGACTCAATGAGGATTTAAACTCTATCCCAGCACTGAGAGACACAAGGAGGGATTTAAACTCTATCCCAGCACTGAGAGAGACAAGGAGGGATTGAAACTCTATCCCAGCACTGAGAGACACAAGGAGGGATTTAAACTCTATCCCAGCACTGAGAGACAGAAGGAGGATTTAAACTCTATCCCAGCACTGAGAGACACAAGGAGGATTTAGACTCTATCTCAGCACTGAGAGACACAAGGAGGATTAAATCTCTATCCCAGCACTGAGAGACACAAGGAGGTTTTAATCTCTATCCCAGCACTGAGAGACACAAGGAGGGATTTAAACTCTATCCCTGCACTGAGAGACACAATGAGGATTTAATCTCTATACCAGCACTGAGAGACACAAGGAGGGATTTAAACTCTATCCCAGCACTGAGGGACACAAGGAGGATTTAAACTCTATCCCAGCACTGAGAGACACAAGGAGGGATTTAAACTCTATCCCAGCACTGAGAGACACAAGGAGGGATTTAAACTCTATCCCAGCACTGAGAGACACAAGGAGGATTTAAACTCTATCCCAGCACTGAGAGACACAAGGAGGGATTTAAACTCTATCCCAGCACTGAGAGACACAATAAGGATTTAAACTCTATCCCTGCACTGAGAGACACAAGGAGGATTTAAACTCTATCCCGGCACTGAGAGACACAAGGAGGGATTTAAACTCTATCCCGGGACTCACAGACACAAGGAGGGATTTAAATTCTATCTCAGCACTGAGAGACACAAGGAGGATTTAATCTCTATCCCAGCACTGAGAGACACAAGGAGGGATTTAATCTCTATCCCAGCACTGAGAGACACAAGGAGGATTTAAACACTATCCCAGCACTGAGAGACACAAGGAGGGATTTAAAATCGATCCCGGCACTGAGAGAGACACAAGGAGGGATTTAAACTCTATCCCAGCACTGAGAGACACAAGGAGGGATTTAAACTCTATCCCAGCACTGAGAGACACAAGGAGGGATTGAAACTCTATCCCAGTACTGAGAGACACTAGGAGGGATTTAAACACTATCCCAGCACTGGGAGACAAAAGGAGGGATTTAAACTCTATCCCAGCACTGAGAGAGACAAGGAGGGATTTAAACTCTATCCCAGCACTGAGAGACACAATGAGGATTTAAACTCTATCCCAGCACTGAGAGACACAAGGAGGGATTTAAACTCTATCCCAGCACTGAGAGACACAAGGAGGGATTTAAATTCTATCCCAGCACTGAGAGACACAAGGAGGATTTAAACTCTATCCCAGCACTGAGAGACACAAGGAGGATTTAGACTCTATCTCAGCACTGAGAGAAACAAGGAGGATTTAATCTCTATCCCAGCACTGAGAGACACAAGGAGGATTGAATCTCTATCCCAGCACTGAGAGACACAAGGAGGGATTTAAAATCGATCCCGGCACTGAGAGACACAAGGAGGAATTTGAACTCTCTCCCAGCACTGAGAGAGAGACAAGGAGGGATTTAACTCTATCCCAGCACTGAGAGACACAGGGAGGGATTTAAACCATATCCCAGCACTGAGAGACACAAGGAGGGATTTAAACTCTATCCCAGCATTAAGAGACACAAGGAGGGATTTAAACTCTATCCCAGCACTGAGAGACACAAGGAGGGATTTAAACTCTATCCCAGCACTGAGTGAGACAAGGAGGGATTTAAACTCTATCCCTCCACTGAGAGACACAATGAGGATTTAAACTCTATCCCAGCACTGAGAGACACAAGGAGGGATTTAAACTCTATCCCAGCACTGAGAGACACAAGTGGGATTTAAACTCTATCCTAGCACTGAGAGACACAAGGAGGATTTAAACTCTATCCCAGCACTGAGAGACACAAGGAGGGATTTAAACTCTATCCCAGCACTGAGAGACACAATAAGGATTTAAACTCTATCCCAGCACTGAGAGAAACAAGGAGGATTTAAACTCTATCCCGGCTCTGAGAGACACAAGGAGGGATTTAAACTCTGTCCCGGGACTCACAGACACAAGGAGGGATTTAAACTGTATCCCAGCACTGAGAGACAAAAGGAGTGATTTAAACTCTTTCCCAGCACTGAGAGACACAAGGAGGGATTTAAACTCTATCCCAGCACTGAGAGACACAAGGAGGGATTTAAAATCTCTCCCTGCACTGAGAGACACAATAAGGCATTTAAACTCTATCCCGGCACTGAGAGAGACACAAGGAGGGATTTAAACTCTATCCCAGCACTGAGAGACACAAGGAGGGATTTAAACTCTATCCCAGCACTGAGAGACACAAGGAGGGATTTAAACTCTATCCCAGCACTGAGTGAGACAAGGAGGGATTTAAACTCTATCCCTGCACTGAGAGACACAATGAGGATTTAATCTCTATCCCAGCACTGAGAGACACAAGGAGGGATTTAAACTCTATCCCAGCACTGAGAGACACGAGGAGGGATTTAAACTCTATCCCAGCACTGAGACACACAAGGAGGATTTAAACTCTATCGCAGCACTGAGAGACACAAGGAGGGATTTAAACTCTATCCCAGCACTGAGAGACACAATAAGGATTTAAACTCTATCCCAGCACTGAGAGACACAAGGAGGATTTAAACTCTATCCCGGCACTGAGAGACACAAGGAGGGATTTAAACTCAATCCCGGGACTCACAGACACAAGGAGGGATTTAAATTCTATCTCAGCACTGAGAGACACAAGGAGGATTTAATCTCTATCCCAGCACTGAGAGACACAAGGAGGGATTTAATCTCTATCCCAGCACTGAGAGACACAAGGAGGATTTAAACACTATCCCAGCACTGAGAGACACAAGGAGGGATTTAAAATCGTTCCCGGCACTGAGAGAGACACACGGAGGGATTTAAACTCTATCCCAGCACTGAGAGACACAAGGAGGGATTTAAACTCTATCCCAGCACTGAGAGACACTAGGAGGGATTTAAACACTATCCCAGCACTGGGAGACAAAAGGAGGGATTTAAACTCTATCCCAGCACTGAGAGAGACAAGGAGGGATTTAAACTCTATCCCAGCACTGAGAGACTCAATGAGGATTTAAACTCTATCCCAGCACTGAGAGACACAAGGAGGGATTTAAACTCTATCCCAGCACTGAGAGACACAAGGAGGGATTTAAACTCTATCCAAGCACTGAGAGACACAAGGAGGATTTAAACTCTATGCCAGCACTGAGAGACACAAGGAGGATTTAGACTCTAGCTCAGCACTGAGAGAAACAAGGAGGATTTAATCTCTATCCCAGCACTGAGAGACACAAGGAGGATTGAATCTCTATCCCAGCACTGAGAGACACAAGGAGGGATTTAAAATCGATCCCGGCACTGAGAGACACAAGGAGGAATTTAAACTCTCTCCCAGCACTGAGAGAGAGACAAGGAGGGATTTAACTCTATCCCAGCACTGAGAGACACAGGGAGGGATTTAAACCATATCCCAGCACTGAGAGACACAAGGGGGGATTTGAACTCTATCCCAGCATTAAGAGACACAAGGAGGGATTTAAACTCTATCCCAGCACTGAGAGACACAAGGAGGGATTTAAACTCTATCCCAGCACTGAGTGAGACAAGGAGGGATTTAAACTCTATCCCTGCACTGAGAGACACAATGAGGATTTAAACTCTATCCCAGCACTGAGAGACACAAGGAGGGATTTAAACTCTATCCCAGCACTGAGAGACACAAGTGGGATTTAAACTCTATCCCAGCACTGAGAGACACAAGGAGGATTTAAACTCTATCCCGGAACTGAGAGACACAAGGAGGGATTTAAACTCTGTCCCGGGACTCACAGACACAAGGAGGGATTTAAACTGTATCCCAGCACTGAGAGACAAAAGGAGTGATTTAAACTCTTTCCCAGCACTGAGAGAGACACAAGGAGGGATTTAAACTCTATCCCAGCACTGAGAGACACAAGGAGGGATTTAAACTCTATCCCAGCACTGAGAGACACAAGGAGGGATTTAAACTCTATCCCAGCACTGAGAGACACAAGGAGGGATTTAAACTCTATCCCAGCACTGAGAGACACAAGGAGGGATTTAAACTCTATCCCAGCACTGAGAGACACAAGGAGGGATTTAAACTCTATCCCAGCACTGAGAGACACTAGGAGGGATTTAAAAACTATCCCAGCACTGGGAGACAAAAGGAGGGATTTAAACTCTATCCCAGCACTGAGAGAGACAAGGAGGGATTTAAACTCTATCCCAGCACTGAGAGACACAATGAGGATTTAAACTCTATCTCAGCACTGAGAGACACAAGGAGGGATTTAAACTCTATCCCAGCACTGAGAGACACAAGGAGGGATTTAAACTCTATCCCAGCACTGAGAGACACAAGGAGGGATTTCAACTCTATCCCAGCACTGAGAGACACAAGGAGGGAGTTAAATTCTATCTCAGCACTGAGAGACACAAGCAGGATTTAATCTCTATCCCAGCACTGAGAGACACAAGGAGGATTTAATCTCTATCCCAGCACTGAGAGACACAAGGAGGATTTAAACTCTATCCCAGCACTGAGAGACACAAGGAGGGATTTAAAATCGATCCTGGCACTGAGAGAGACACAAGGAGGGATTTAAATTCTATCCCAGCACTGAGAGACACAAGGAGGGATTTAAACTCTATCCCAGCACTGAGAGACACAAGGAGGGATTTAAACTCTATCCCAGCACTCAGAGACACAAGGAGGGATTTAAACACTATCCCAGCACTGGGAGACACAAGGAGGGATTTAAACTCTATCCCAGCACTGAGAGAGACAAGGAGGGATTGAAACTCTATCCCAGCACTGAGAGACACAAGGAGGGATTTAAACTCTATCCCAGCACTGAGAGACAGAAAGAGGATTTAAACTCTATCTCAGCACTGAGAGACACAAGGAGGATTTAATCTCTATCCCAGCACTGAGAGACACAAGGAGGGATTTAAACTCTATCCCAGCACTGAGAGACACAAGGAGGGATTTAAACTCTATCCCAGCACTGAGAGACACTAGGAGGGATTTAAACACTATCCCAGCACTGGGAGACAAAAGGAGGGATTTAAACTCTATCCCAGCACTGAGAGAGACAAGGAGGGATTTAAACTCTATCCCAGCACTGAGAGACACAATGAGGATTTAAACTCTATCCCAGCACTGAGAGACACAAGGAGGGATTTAAACTCTATCCCAGCACTGAGAGACACAAGGAGGGATTTAAACTCTATCCCAGCACTGAGAGACACAAGGAGGGATTTCAACTCTATCCCAGCACTGAGAGACACAAGGAGGGAGTTAAATTCTATCTCAGCACTGAGAGACACAAGCAGGATTTAATCTCTATCCCAGCACTGAGAGACACAAGGAGGATTTAATCTCTATCCCAGCACTGAGAGACACAAGGAGGATTTAAACTATATCCCAGCACTGAGAGACACAAGGAGGGATTTAAAATCGATCCTGGCACTGAGAGAGACACAAGGAGGGATTTAAATTCTATCCCAGCACTGAGAGACACAAGAAGGGATTTAAATTCTATCCCAGCACTGAGAGACACAAGGAGGGATTTAAACTCTATCCCAGCACTCAGAGACACAAGGAGGGATTTAAACACTATCCCAGCACTGGGAGACACAAGGAGGGATTTAAACTCTATCCCAGCACTGAGAGAGACAAGGAGGGATTGAAACTCTATCCCAGCACTGAGAGACACAAGGAGGGATTTAAACTCTATCCCAGCACTGAGAGACACAAGGAGGATTTAAACTCTATCTCAGCACTGAGAGGCACAAGGAGGATTTAATCTCTATCCCAGCACTGAGAGACACAAGGAGGTTTTAATCTCTATCCCAGCACTGAGAGACACAAGGAGGGATTTAAACTCTCTCCCAGCACTGAGAGACAGACAAGGAGAGATTTAAACACTATCCCAGCACTGAGAGACACAAGGAGGGATTTAAACTCTATCCCAGCACTGAGAGACACAAGGAGGGATTTAAACTCTATCCCAGCATTAAGAGACACAAGGAGGGATTTAAACTCTATCCCAGCACTGAGAGACACAAGGAGGGATTTAAACTCTATCCCAGCACTGAGTGAGACAAGGAGGGATTTAAACTCTATCCCTGCACTGAGAGACACAATGAGGATTTAATCTCTATCCCAGCACTGAGAGACACAAGGAGGGATTTAAACTCTATCCCAGCACTGAGAGACACAAGGAGGGATTTAAACTCTATCCCAGCACTGAGAGACACAAGGAGGATTTAAACTCTATCCCAGCACTGAGAGACACAAGGAGGGATTTAAACTCCAACCCAGCACTGAGAGACACAATAAGGATTTAAACTCTATCCCAGCACTGAGAGACACAAGGAGGATTTAAACTCTATCCCGGCACTGAGAGACACAAGGAGGGATTTAAACTCAATCCCGGGACTCACAGACACAAGGAGGGATTTAAATTCTATCTCAGCACTGAGAGACACAAGGAGGATTTAATCTCTATCCCAGAACTGAGAGACACAAGGAGGGATTTAATCTCTATCCCAGCACTGAGAGACACAAGGAGGATTTAAACACTATCCCAGCACTGAGACACACAAGGAGGGATTTAAAATCGATCCCGGCACTGAGAGAGACACAAGGAGGGATTTAAACTCTATCCCAGCACTGAGAGACACAAGGAGGGATTTAAACTCTATCCCAGCACTGAGAGACACAAGGAGGGATTTAAACTCTATCCCAGCACTGAGAGACACTAGGAGGGATTTAAACACTATCCCAGCACTGGGAGACAAAAGGAGGGATTTAAACTCTATCCCAGCACTGAGAGAGACAAGGAGGGAATTAAACTCTATCCCAGCACTGAGAGACACAATGAGGATTTAAACTCTATCCCAGAACTGAGAGACACAAGGAGGGATTTAAACTCTATCCCAGCACTGAGAGACACAAGGAGGGATTTAAACTCTATCCCAGCACTGAGAGACACAAGGAGGATTTAAACTCTATCCCAGCACTGAGAGACACAAGGAGGATTTAGACTCTATCTCAGCAATGAGAGAAAAAAGGAGGATTTAATCTCGATACCAGCACTGAGAGACACAAGGAGGATTGAATCTCTATCCCAGCACTGAGAGACACAAGGAGGGATTTAAAATCGATCCCGGCACTGAGAGACACAAGGAGGAATTTAAACTCTCTCCCAGCACTGAGAGAGAGACAAGGAGGGATTTAACTCTGTCCCAGCACTGAGAGACACAGGGAGGGATTTAAACCATATCCCAGCACTGA
Source organism: Isurus oxyrinchus (assembly GCA_026770705.1). Classification (NCBI taxonomy): domain Eukaryota; kingdom Metazoa; phylum Chordata; class Chondrichthyes; order Lamniformes; family Lamnidae; genus Isurus; species Isurus oxyrinchus. Next base: position 231,126 of record JANJGN010000293.1, on the reverse strand, counting down.
GAGACACAAGGAGGGATTTAAACTCTATCCCAGCATTAAGAGACACAAGGAGGGATTTAAACTCTATCCCAGCACTGAGAGACACAAGGAGGGATTTAAACTCTATCCCAGCACTGAGTGAGACAAGGAGGGATTTAAACTCTATCCCAGCACTGAGAGACACAAGGAGGGATTTAAACTCTATCCCAGCACTGAGAGACACAAGTGGGATTTAAACTCTATCCTAGCACTGAGAGACACAAGGAGGATTTAAACTCTATCCCAGCACTGAGAGACACAAGGAGGGATTTAAACTCTATCCCAGCACTGAGAGACACAATAAGGATTTAAACTCTATCCCAGCACTGAGAGACACAAGGAGGATTTAAACTCTATCCCGGCTCTGAGAGACACAAGGAGGGATTTAAACTCCGTCCCGGGACTCACAGACACAAGGAGGGATTTAAACTGTATCCCAGCACTGAGAGACAAAAGGAGTGATTTAAACTCTTTCCCAGCACTGAGAGACACAAGGAGGGATTTAAACTCTATCCCAGCACTGAGAGACACAAGGAGGGATTTAAAATCTCTCCCTGCACTGAGAGACACAATAAGGCATTTAAACTCTATCCCGGCACTGAGAGAGACACAAGGAGGGATTTAAACTCTATCCCAGCACTGAGAGACACAAGGAGGGATTTAAACTCTATCCCAGCACTGAGAGACACAAGGAGGGATTTAAACTCTATCTCAGCACTGAGTGAGACAAGGAGGGATTTAAACTCTATCCCTGCACTGAGAGACACAATGAGGATTTAATTTCTATCCCAGCACTGAGAGACACAAGGAGGGATTTAAACTCTATCCCAGCACTGAGAGACACGAGGAGGGATTTAAACTCTATCCCAGCACTGAGACACACAAGGAGGATTTAAACTCTATCCCAGCACTGAGAGACACAAGGAGGGATTTAAACTCTATCCCAGCACTGAGAGACACAATAAGGATTTAAACTCTATCCCAGCACTGAGAGACACAAGGAGGATTTAAACTCTATCCCAGCATTAAGAGACACAAGGAGGGATTTAAACTCTATCCCAGCACTGAGAGACACAAGGAGGGATTTAAACTCTATCCCAGCACTGAGTGAGACAAGGAGGGATTTAAACTCTATCCCTGCACTGAGAGACACAATGAGGATTTAAACTCTATCCCAGCACTGAGAGACACAAGGAGGGATTTAAACTCTATCCCAGCACTGAGAGACACAAGTGGGATTTAAACTCTATCCCAGCACTGAGAGACACAAGGAGGATTTAAACTCTATCCCGGAACTGAGAGACACAAGGAGGGATTTAAACTCTGTCCCGGGACTCACAGACACAAGGAGGGATTTAAACTGTATCCCAGCACTGAGAGACAAAAGGAGTGATTTAAACTCTTTCCCAGCACTGAGAGAGACACAAGGAGGGATTTAAACTCTATCCCAGCACTGAGAGACACAAGGAGGGATTTAAACTCTATCCCAGCACTGAGAGACACAAGGAGGGATTTAAACTCTATCCCAGCACTGAGAGACACAAGGAGGGATTTAAACTCTATCCCAGCACTGAGAGACACAAGGAGGGATTTAAACTCTATCCCAGCACTGAGAGACACAAGGAGGGATTTAAACTCTATCCCAGCACTGAGAGACACTAGGAGGGATTTAAAAACTATCCCAGCACTGGGAGACAAAAGGAGGGATTTAAACTCTATCCCAGCACTGAGAGAGACAAGGAGGGATTTAAACTCTATCCCAGCACTGAGAGACACAATGAGGATTTAAACTCTATCTCAGCACTGAGAGACACAAGGAGGGATTTAAACTCTATCCCAGCACTGAGAGACACAAGGAGGGATTTAAACTCTATCCCAGCACTGAGAGACACAAGGAGGGATTTCAACTCTATCCCAGCACTGAGAGACACAAGGAGGGAGTTAAATTCTATCTCAGCACTGAGAGACACAAGCAGGATTTAATCTCTATCCCAGCACTGAGAGACACAAGGAGGATTTAATCTCTATCCCAGCACTGAGAGACACAAGGAGGATTTAAACTCTATCCCAGCACTGAGAGACACAAGGAGGGATTTAAAATCGATCCTGGCACTGAGAGAGACACAAGGAGGGATTTAAATTCTATCCCAGCACTGAGAGACACAAGGAGGGATTTAAACTCTATCCCAGCACTGAGAGACACAAGGAGGGATTTAAACTCTATCCCAGCACTCAGAGACACAAGGAGGGATTTAAACACTATCCCAGCACTGGGAGACACAAGGAGGGATTTAAACTCTATCCCAGCACTGAGAGAGACAAGGAGGGATTGAAACTCTATCCCAGCACTGAGAGACACAAGGAGGGATTTAAACTCTATCCCAGCACTGAGAGACAGAAAGAGGATTTAAACTCTATCTCAGCACTGAGAGACACAAGGAGGATTTAATCTCTATCCCAGCACTGAGAGACACAAGGAGGGATTTAAACTCTATCCCAGCACTGAGAGACACAAGGAGGGATTTAAACTCTATCCCAGCACTGAGAGACACTAGGAGGGATTTAAACACTATCCCAGCACTGGGAGACAAAAGGAGGGATTTAAACTCTATCCCAGCACTGAGAGAGACAAGGAGGGATTTAAACTCTATCCCAGCACTGAGAGACACAATGAGGATTTAAACTCTATCCCAGCACTGAGAGACACAAGGAGGGATTTAAACTCTATCCCAGCACTGAGAGACACAAGGAGGGATTTAAACTCTATCCCAGCACTGAGAGACACAAGGAGGGATTTCAACTCTATCCCAGCACTGAGAGACACAAGGAGGGAGTTAAATTCTATCTCAGCACTGAGAGACACAAGCAGGATTTAATCTCTATCCCAGCACTGAGAGACACAAGGAGGATTTAATCTCTATCCCAGCACTGAGAGACACAAGGAGGATTTAAACTATATCCCAGCACTGAGAGACACAAGGAGGGATTTAAAATCGATCCTGGCACTGAGAGAGACACAAGGAGGGATTTAAATTCTATCCCAGCACTGAGAGACACAAGAAGGGATTTAAATTCTATCCCAGCACTGAGAGACACAAGGAGGGATTTAAACTCTATCCCAGCACTCAGAGACACAAGGAGGGATTTAAACACTATCCCAGCACTGGGAGACACAAGGAGGGATTTAAACTCTATCCCAGCACTGAGAGAGACAAGGAGGGATTGAAACTCTATCCCAGCACTGAGAGACACAAGGAGGGATTTAAACTCTATCCCAGCACTGAGAGACACAAGGAGGATTTAAACTCTATCTCAGCACTGAGAGGCACAAGGAGGATTTAATCTCTATCCCAGCACTGAGAGACACAAGGAGGTTTTAATCTCTATCCCAGCACTGAGAGACACAAGGAGGGATTTAAACTCTCTCCCAGCACTGAGAGACAGACAAGGAGAGATTTAAACACTATCCCAGCACTGAGAGACACAAGGAGGGATTTAAACTCTATCCCAGCACTGAGAGACACAAGGAGGGATTTAAACTCTATCCCAGCATTAAGAGACACAAGGAGGGATTTAAACTCTATCCCAGCACTGAGAGACACAAGGAGGGATTTAAACTCTATCCCAGCACTGAGTGAGACAAGGAGGGATTTAAACTCTATCCCTGCACTGAGAGACACAATGAGGATTTAATCTCTATCCCAGCACTGAGAGACACAAGGAGGGATTTAAACTCTATCCCAGCACTGAGAGACACAAGGAGGGATTTAAACTCTATCCCAGCACTGAGAGACACAAGGAGGATTTAAACTCTATCCCAGCACTGAGAGACACAAGGAGGGATTTAAACTCCAACCCAGCACTGAGAGACACAATAAGGATTTAAACTCTATCCCAGCACTGAGAGACACAAGGAGGATTTAAACTCTATCCCGGCACTGAGAGACACAAGGAGGGATTTAAACTCAATCCCGGGACTCACAGACACAAGGAGGGATTTAAATTCTATCTCAGCACTGAGAGACACAAGGAGGATTTAATCTCTATCCCAGAACTGAGAGACACAAGGAGGGATTTAATCTCTATCCCAGCACTGAGAGACACAAGGAGGATTTAAACACTATCCCAGCACTGAGACACACAAGGAGGGATTTAAAATCGATCCCGGCACTGAGAGAGACACAAGGAGGGATTTAAACTCTATCCCAGCACTGAGAGACACAAGGAGGGATTTAAACTCTATCCCAGCACTGAGAGACACAAGGAGGGATTTAAACTCTATCCCAGCACTGAGAGACACTAGGAGGGATTTAAACACTATCCCAGCACTGGGAGACAAAAGGAGGGATTTAAACTCTATCCCAGCACTGAGAGAGACAAGGAGGGAATTAAACTCTATCCCAGCACTGAGAGACACAATGAGGATTTAAACTCTATCCCAGAACTGAGAGACACAAGGAGGGATTTAAACTCTATCCCAGCACTGAGAGACACAAGGAGGGATTTAAACTCTATCCCAGCACTGAGAGACACAAGGAGGATTTAAACTCTATCCCAGCACTGAGAGACACAAGGAGGATTTAGACTCTATCTCAGCAATGAGAGAAAAAAGGAGGATTTAATCTCGATACCAGCACTGAGAGACACAAGGAGGATTGAATCTCTATCCCAGCACTGAGAGACACAAGGAGGGATTTAAAATCGATCCCGGCACTGAGAGACACAAGGAGGAATTTAAACTCTCTCCCAGCACTGAGAGAGAGACAAGGAGGGATTTAACTCTATCCCAGCACTGAGAGACACAGGGAGGGATTTAAACCATATCCCAGCACTGAGAGACACAAGGAGGGATTTAAACTCTATCCCAGCATTAAGAGACACAAGGAGGGATTTAAACTCTATCCCAGCACTGAGAGACACAAGGAGGGATTTAAACTCTATCCCAGCACTGAGTGAGACAAGGAGGGATTTAAACTCTATCCCAGCACTGAGAGACACAAGGAGGGATTTAAACTCTATCCCAGCACTGAGAGACACAAGTGGGATTTAAACTCTATCCTAGCACTGAGAGACACAAGGAGGATTTAAACTCTATCCCAGCACTGAGAGACACAAGGAGGGATTTAAACTCTATCCCAGCACTGAGAGACACAATAAGGATTTAAACTCTATCCCAGCACTGAGAGACACAAGGAGGATTTAAACTCTATCCCGGCTCTGAGAGACACAAGGAGGGATTTAAACTCCGTCCCGGGACTCACAGACACAAGGAGGGATTTAAACTGTATCCCAGCACTGAGAGACAAAAGGAGTGATTTAAACTCTTTCCCAGCACTGAGAGACACAAGGAGGGATTTAAACTCTATCCCAGCACTGAGAGACACAAGGAGGGATTTAAAATCTCTCCCTGCACTGAGAGACACAATAAGGCATTTAAACTCTATCCCGGCACTGAGAGAGACACAAGGAGGGATTTAAACTCTATCCCAGCACTGAGAGACACAAGGAGGGATTTAAACTCTATCCCAGCACTGAGAGACACAAGGAGGGATTTAAACTCTATCTCAGCACTGAGTGAGACAAGGAGGGATTTAAACTCTATCCCTGCACTGAGAGACACAATGAGGATTTAATTTCTATCCCAGCACTGAGAGACACAAGGAGGGATTTAAACTCTATCCCAGCACTGAGAGACACGAGGAGGGATTTAAACTCTATCCCAGCACTGAGACACACAAGGAGGATTTAAACTCTATCCCAGCACTGAGAGACACAAGGAGGGATTTAAACTCTATCCCAGCACTGAGAGACACAATAAGGATTTAAACTCTATCCCAGCACTGAGAGACACAAGGAGGATTTAAACTCTATCCCGGCACTGAGAGACACAAGGAGGGATTTAAACTCAATCCCGGGACTCACAGACACAAGGAGGGATTTAAATTCTATCTCAGCACTGAGAGACACAAGGAGGATTTAATCTCTATCCCAGCACTGAGAGACACAAGGAGGGATTTAATCTCTATCCCAGCACTGAGAGACACAAGGAGGATTTAAACACTATCCCAGCACTGAGAGACACAAGGAGGGATTTAAAATCGATCCCGGCACTGAGAGAGACACACGGAGGGATTTAAACTCTATCCCAGCACTGAGAGACACAAGGAGGGATTTAAACTCTATCCCAGCACTGAGAGACACAAGGAGGGATTTAAACTCTATCCCAGCACTGAGAGACACTAGGAGGGATTTAAACACTATCCCAGCACTGGGAGACAAAAGGAGGGATTTAAACTCTATCCCAGCACTGAGAGAGACAAGGAGGGATTTAAACTCTATCCCAGCACTGAGAGACTCAATGAGGATTTAAAATCTATCCCAGCACTGAGAGACACAAGGAGGGATTTAAACTCTATCCCAGCACTGAGAGACACAAGGAGGGATTTAAACTCTATCCCAGCACTGAGAGACACAAGGAGGATTTAAACTCTATGCCAGCACTGAGAGACACAAGGAGGATTTAGACTCTAGCTCAGCACTGAGAGAAACAAGGAGGATTTAATCTCTATCCCAGCACTGAGAGACACAAGGAGGATTGAATCTCTATCCCAGCACTGAGAGACACAAGGAGGGATTTAAAATCGATCCCGGCACTGAGAGACACAAGGAGGAATTTAAACTCTCTCCCAGCACTGAGAGAGAGACAAGGAGGGATTTAACTCTATCCCAGCACTGAGAGACACAGGGAGGGATTTAAACCATATCCCAGCACTGAGAGACACAAGGAGGGATTTGAACTCTATCCCAGCATTAAGAGACACAAGGAGGGATTTAAACTCTATCCCAGCACTGAGAGACACAAGGAGGGATTAAAACTCTATCCCAGCACTGAGTGAGACAAGGAGGGATTTAAACTCTATCCCTGCACTGAGAGACACAATGAGGATTTAAACTCTATCCCAGCACTGAGAGACACAAGGAGGGATTTAAACTCTGTCCCAGCACTGAGAGACACAAGTGGGATTTAAACTCTATCCCAGCACTGAGAGACACAAGGAGGATTTAAACTCTATCCCGGAACTGAGAGACACAAGGAGGGATTTAAACTCTGTCCCGGGACTCACAGACACAAGGAGGGATTTAAACTGTATCCCAGCACTGAGAGACAAAAGGAGTGATTTAAACTCTTTCCCAGCACTGAGAGAGACACAAGGAGGGATTTAAACTCTATCCCAGCACTGAGAGACACAAGGAGGGATTTAAACTCTATCCCAGCACTGAGAGACACAAGGAGGGATTTAAACTCTATCCCAGCACTGAGAGACACAAGGAGGGATTTAAACTCTATCCCAGCACTGAGAGACACAAGGAGGGATTTAAACTCTATCCCAGCACTGAGAGACACAAGGAGGGATTTAAACTCTATCCCAGCACTGAGAGACACTAGGAGGGATTTAAACACTATCCCCGCACTGGGAGACAAAAGGAGGGATTTAAACTCTATCCCAGCACTGAGAGACACAAGGAGGGATTTAAACTCTATCCCAGCACTGAGAGACACAATGAGGATTTAAACTCTATCTCAGCACTGAGAGACACAAGGAGGGATTTAAACTCTATCCCAGCACTGAGAGACACAAGGAGGGATTTAAACTCTATCCCAGCACTGAGAGACACAAGGAGGGATTTCAACTCTATCCCAGCACTGAGAGACACAAGGAGGGAGTTAAATTCTATCTCAGCACTGAGAGACACAAGCAGGATTTAATCTCTATCCCAGCACTGAGAGACACAAGGAGGATTTAATCTCTATCCCAGCACTGAGAGACACAAGGAGGATTTAAACTATATCCCAGCACTGAGAGACACAAGGAGGGATTTAAAATCGATCCTGGCACTGAGAGAGACACAAGGAGGGATTTAAATTCTATCCCAGCACTGAGAGACACAAGGAGGGATTTAAACTCTATCCCAGCACTGAGGGACACAAGGAGGGATTTAAACTCTATCCCAGCACTCAGAGACACAAGGAGGGATTTAAACACTATCCCAGCACTGGGAGACACAAGGAGGGATTTAAACTCTATCCCAGCACTGAGAGAGACAAGGAGGGATTGAAACTCTATCCCAGCACTGAGAGACACAAGGAGGGATTTAAACTCTATCCCAGCACTGAGAGACAGAAGGAGGATTTAAACTCTATCTCAGCACTGAGAGACACAAGGAGGATTTAATCTCTATCCCAGCACTGAGAGACACAAGGAGGGATTTAAACTCTATCCCAGCACTGAGAGACACAAGGAGGGATTTAAACTCTATCCCAGCACTGAGAGACACTAGGAGGGATTTAAACACTATCCCAGCACTGGGAGACAAAAGGAGGGATTTAAACTCTATCCCAGCACTGAGAGAGACAAGGAGGGATTTAAACTCTATCCCAGCACTGAGAGACACAATGAGGATTTAAACTCTATCCCAGCACTGAGAGACACAAGGAGGGATTTAAACTCTATCCCAGCACTGAGAGACACAAGGAGGGATTTAAACTCTATCCCAGCACTGAGAGACACAAGGAGGGATTTGAACTCTATCCCAGCACTGAGAGACACAAGGAGGGAGTTAAATTCTATCTCAGCACTGAGAGACACAAGCAGGATTTAATCTCTATCCCAGCACTGAGAGACACAAGGAGGATTTAATCTCTATCCCAGCACTGAGAGACACAAGGAGAATTTAAACTATATCCCAGCACTGAGAGACACAAGGAGGGATTTAAAATCGATCCTGGCACTGAGAGAGACACAAGGAGGGATTTAAATTCTATCCCAGCACTGAGAGACACAAGAAGGGATTTAAATTCTATCCCAGCACTGAGAGACACAAGGAGGGATTTAAACTCTATCCCAGCACTCAGAGACACAAGGAGGGATTTAAACACTATCCCAGCACGGGGAGACACAAGGAGGGATTTAAACTCTATCCCAGCACTGAGAGAGACAAGGAGGGATTGAAACTCTATCCCAGCACTGAGAGACACAAGGAGGGATTTAAACTCTATCCCAGCACTGAGAGACAGAAGGAGGATTTAAACTCTATCTCAGCACTGAGAGGCACAAGGAGGATTTAATCTCTATCCCAGCACTGAGAGACACAAGGAGGTTTTAATCTCTATCCCAGCACTGAGAGACACAAGGAGGGATTTAAACTCTCTCCCAGCACTGAGAGACAGACAAGGAGAGATTTAAACACTATCCCAGCACTGAGAGACACAAGGAGGGATTTAAACTCTATCCCAGCACTGAGAGACACAAGGAGGGATTTAAACTCTATCCCAGCATTAAGAGACACAAGGAGGGATTTAAACTCTATCCCAGCACTGAGAGACACAAGGAGGGATTTAAACTCTATCCCAGCACTGAGTGAGACAAGGAGGGATTTAAACTCTATCCCTGCACTGAGAGACACAATGAGGATTTAATCTCCATCCCAGCACTGAGAGACACAAGGAGGGATTTAAACTCTCTCCCAGCACTGAGAGAGAGACAAGGAGGGATTTAACTCTATCCCAGCACTGAGAGACACAGGGAGGGATTTAAACCATATCCCAGCACTGAGAGACACAAGGAGGGATTTGAACTCTATCCCAGCATTAAGAGACACAAGGAGGGATTTAAACTCTATCCCAGCACTGAGAGACACAAGGAGGGATTAAAACTCTATCCCAGCACTGAGTGAGACAAGGAGGGATTTAAACTCTATCCCTGCACTGAGAGACACAATGAGGATTTAAACTCTATCCCAGCACTGAGAGACACAAGGAGGGATTTAAACTCTATCCCAGCACTGAGAGACACAAGTGGGATTTAAACTCTATCCCAGCACTGAGAGACACAAGGAGGATTTAAACTCTATCCCGGAACTGAGAGACACAAGGAGGGATTTAAACTCTGTCCCGGGACTCACAGACACAAGGAGGGATTTAAACTGTATCCCAGCACTGAGAGACAAAAGGAGTGATTTAAACTCTTTCCCAGCACTGAGAGAGACACAAGGAGGGATTTAAACTCTATCCCAGCACTGAGAGACACAAGGAGGGATTTAAACTCTATCCCAGCACTGAGAGACACAAGGAGGGATTTAAACTCTATCCCAGCACTGAGAGACACAAGGAGGGATTTAAACTCTATCCCAGCACTGAGAGACACAAGGAGGGATTTAAACTCTATCCCAGCACTGAGAGACACAAGGAGGGATTTAAACTCTATCCCAGCACTGAGAGACACTAGGAGGGATTTAAACACTATCCCCGCACTGGGAGACAAAAGGAGGGATTTAAACTCTATCCCAGCACTGAGAGAGACAAGGAGGGATTTAAACTCTATCCCAGCACTGAGAGACACAATGAGGATTTAAACTCTATCTCAGCACTGAGAGACACAAGGAGGGATTAAAACTCTATCCCAGCACTGAGAGACACAAGGAGGGATTTAAACTCTATCCCAGCACTGAGAGACACAAGGAGGGATTTCAACTCTATCCCAGCACTGAGAGACACAAGGAGGGAGTTAAATTCTATCTCAGCACTGAGAGACACAAGCAGGATTTAATCTCTATCCCAGCACTGAGAGACACAAGGAGGATTTAATCTCTATCCCAGCACTGAGAGACACAAGGAGGATTTAAACTCTATCCCAGCACTGAGAGACACAAGGAGGGATTTAAAATCGATCCTGGCACTGAGAGAGACACAAGGAGGGATTTAAATTCTATCCCAGCGCTGAGAGACACAAGGAGGGATTTAAACTCTATCCCAGCACTGAGAGACAGAAGGAGGATTTAAACTCTATCCCAGCACTCAGAGACACAAGGAGGGATTTAAACACTATCCCAGCACTGAGAGACACAAGGAGGGATTTAAACTCTATCCCAGCACTGAGAGACACAAGGAGGGATTTAAACTCTATCCCAGCACTGAGAGACACAAGGAGGGATTTAAACTCTATCCCAGCTCTGAGAGACACAAGGAGGATTTAAACTCTATCCCAGCACTGAGAGACACAAGGAGGGATTTAAACTCTATCCCAGCACTGAGAGACACAAGAAGGATTTAAACTCTATCCCAGCACTGAGAGACACAAGGAGGATTTAGACTCTATCTCAGCACTGAGAGAAACAAGGAGGATTTAATCTCGATCCCAGCCCTGAGAGACACAAGGAGGATTGAATCTCTATCCCAGCACTGAGAGACACAAGGAGGGATTTAAAATCGATCCCGGCACTGAGAGACACAAGGAGGAATTTAAACTCTCTCCCAGCACTGAGAGAGAGACAAGGAGGGATTTAACTCTATCCCAGCACTGAGAGACACAGGGAGGGATTTAAACCATATCCCAGCACTGAGAGACACAAGGAGGGATTTAAACTCTATCCCAGCATGAAGAGACACAAGGAGGGATTTAAACTCTATCGCAGCACTGAGAGACACAAGGAGGGATTTAAACTCTATCCCAGCACTGAGTGAGACAAGGAGGGATTTAAACTCTATCCCTGCACTGAGAGACACAATGAGGATTTAAACTCTATCCCAGCACTGAGAGACACAAGGAGGGATTTAAACTCAATCCCAGCACTGAGAGACACAAGTGGGATTTCAACTCTATCCCAGCACTGAGAGACACAAGGAGGGATTTCAACTCTATCCCAGCACTGAGAGACACAAGGAGGGAGTTAAATTCTATCTCAGCACTGAGAGACACAAGCAGGATTTAATCTCTATCCCAGCACTGAGAGACACAAGGAGGGATTTAAAATCGATCCTGGCACTGAGAGAGACACAAGGAGGGATTTAAATTCTATCCCAGCACTGAGAGACACAAGGAGGGATTTAAACTCTATCCCAGCACTGAAAGACACAAGGAGGGATTTAAACCCTATCCCAGCACTCAGAGACACAAGGAGGGATTTAAACACTATCCCAGCACTGGGAGACACAAGGAGGGATTTAAACTCTATCCCAGCACTGAGAGAGACAAGGAGGGATTGAAACTCTATCCCAGCACTGAGAGACACAAGGAGGGATTTAAACTCTATCCCAGCACTGAGAGACAGAAGGAGGATTTAAACTCTATCCCAGCACTGAGAGACACAAGGAGGATTTAGACTCTATCTCAGCACTGAGAGACACAAGGAGGATTAAATCTCTATCCCAGCACTGAGAGACACAAGGAGGTTTTAATCTCTATCCCAGCACTGAGAGACACAAGGAGGGATTTAAACTCTATCCCTGCACTGAGAGACACAATGAGGATTTAATCTCTATACCAGCACTGAGAGACACAAGGAGGGATTTAAACTCTATCCCAGCACTGAGGGACACAAGGAGGATTTAAACTCTATCCCAGCACTGAGAGACACAAGGAGGGATTTAAACTCTATCCCAGCACTGAGAGACACAAGGAGGGATTTAAACTCTATCCCAGCACTGAGAGACACAAGGAGGATTTAAACTCTATCCCAGCACTGAGAGACACAAGGAGGGATTTAAACTCTATCCCAGCACTGAGAGACACAATAAGGATTTAAACTCTATCCCTGCACTGAGAGACACAAGGAGGATTTAAACTCTATCCCGGCACTGAGAGACACAAGGAGGGATTTAAACTCTATCCCGGGACTCACAGACACAAGGAGGGATTTAAATTCTATCTCAGCACTGAGAGACACAAGGAGGATTTAATCTCTATCCCAGCACTGAGAGACACAAGGAGGGATTTAATCTCTATCCCAGCACTGAGAGACACAAGGAGGATTTAAACACTATCCCAGCACTGAGAGACACAAGGAGGGATTTAAAATCGATCCCGGCACTGAGAGAGACACAAGGAGGGATTTAAACTCTATCCCAGCACTGAGAGACACAAGGAGGGATTTAAACTCTATCCCAGCACTGAGAGACACAAGGAGGGATTGAAACTCTATCCCAGTACTGAGAGACACTAGGAGGGATTTAAACACTATCCCAGCACTGGGAGACAAAAGGAGGGATTTAAACTCTATCCCAGCACTGAGAGAGACAAGGAGGGATTTAAACTCTATCCCAGCACTGAGAGACACAATGAGGATTTAAACTCTATCCCAGCACTGAGAGACACAAGGAGGGATTTAAACTCTATCCCAGCACTGAGAGACACAAGGAGGGATTTAAATTCTATCCCAGCACTGAGAGACACAAGGAGGATTTAAACTCTATCCCAGCACTGAGAGACACAAGGAGGATTTAGACTCTATCTCAGCACTGAGAGAAACAAGGAGGATTTAATCTCTATCCCAGCACTGAGAGACACAAGGAGGATTGAATCTCTATCCCAGCACTGAGAGACACAAGGAGGGATTTAAAATCGATCCCGGCACTGAGAGACACAAGGAGGAATTTGAACTCTCTCCCAGCACTGAGAGAGAGACAAGGAGGGATTTAACTCTATCCCAGCACTGAGAGACACAGGGAGGGATTTAAACCATATCCCAGCACTGAGAGACACAAGGAGGGATTTAAACTCTATCCCAGCATTAAGAGACACAAGGAGGGATTTAAACTCTATCCCAGCACTGAGAGACACAAGGAGGGATTTAAACTCTATCCCAGCACTGAGTGAGACAAGGAGGGATTTAAACTCTATCCCTCCACTGAGAGACACAATGAGGATTTAAACTCTATCCCAGCACTGAGAGACACAAGGAGGGATTTAAACTCTATCCCAGCACTGAGAGACACAAGTGGGATTTAAACTCTATCCTAGCACTGAGAGACACAAGGAGGATTTAAACTCTATCCCAGCACTGAGAGACACAAGGAGGGATTTAAACTCTATCCCAGCACTGAGAGACACAATAAGGATTTAAACTCTATCCCAGCACTGAGAGAAACAAGGAGGATTTAAACTCTATCCCGGCTCTGAGAGACACAAGGAGGGATTTAAACTCTGTCCCGGGACTCACAGACACAAGGAGGGATTTAAACTGTATCCCAGCACTGAGAGACAAAAGGAGTGATTTAAACTCTTTCCCAGCACTGAGAGACACAAGGAGGGATTTAAACTCTATCCCAGCACTGAGAGACACAAGGAGGGATTTAAAATCTCTCCCTGCACTGAGAGACACAATAAGGCATTTAAACTCTATCCCGGCACTGAGAGAGACACAAGGAGGGATTTAAACTCTATCCCAGCACTGAGAGACACAAGGAGGGATTTAAACTCTATCCCAGCACTGAGAGACACAAGGAGGGATTTAAACTCTATCCCAGCACTGAGTGAGACAAGGAGGGATTTAAACTCTATCCCTGCACTGAGAGACACAATGAGGATTTAATCTCTATCCCAGCACTGAGAGACACAAGGAGGGATTTAAACTCTATCCCAGCACTGAGAGACACGAGGAGGGATTTAAACTCTATCCCAGCACTGAGACACACAAGGAGGATTTAAACTCTATCGCAGCACTGAGAGACACAAGGAGGGATTTAAACTCTATCCCAGCACTGAGAGACACAATAAGGATTTAAACTCTATCCCAGCACTGAGAGACACAAGGAGGATTTAAACTCTATCCCGGCACTGAGAGACACAAGGAGGGATTTAAACTCAATCCCGGGACTCACAGACACAAGGAGGGATTTAAATTCTATCTCAGCACTGAGAGACACAAGGAGGATTTAATCTCTATCCCAGCACTGAGAGACACAAGGAGGGATTTAATCTCTATCCCAGCACTGAGAGACACAAGGAGGATTTAAACACTATCCCAGCACTGAGAGACACAAGGAGGGATTTAAAATCGTTCCCGGCACTGAGAGAGACACACGGAGGGATTTAAACTCTATCCCAGCACTGAGAGACACAAGGAGGGATTTAAACTCTATCCCAGCACTGAGAGACACTAGGAGGGATTTAAACACTATCCCAGCACTGGGAGACAAAAGGAGGGATTTAAACTCTATCCCAGCACTGAGAGAGACAAGGAGGGATTTAAACTCTATCCCAGCACTGAGAGACTCAATGAGGATTTAAACTCTATCCCAGCACTGAGAGACACAAGGAGGGATTTAAACTCTATCCCAGCACTGAGAGACACAAGGAGGGATTTAAACTCTATCCAAGCACTGAGAGACACAAGGAGGATTTAAACTCTATGCCAGCACTGAGAGACACAAGGAGGATTTAGACTCTAGCTCAGCACTGAGAGAAACAAGGAGGATTTAATCTCTATCCCAGCACTGAGAGACACAAGGAGGATTGAATCTCTATCCCAGCACTGAGAGACACAAGGAGGGATTTAAAATCGATCCCGGCACTGAGAGACACAAGGAGGAATTTAAACTCTCTCCCAGCACTGAGAGAGAGACAAGGAGGGATTTAACTCTATCCCAGCACTGAGAGACACAGGGAGGGATTTAAACCATATCCCAGCACTGAGAGACACAAGGGGGGATTTGAACTCTATCCCAGCATTAAGAGACACAAGGAGGGATTTAAACTCTATCCCAGCACTGAGAGACACAAGGAGGGATTTAAACTCTATCCCAGCACTGAGTGAGACAAGGAGGGATTTAAACTCTATCCCTGCACTGAGAGACACAATGAGGATTTAAACTCTATCCCAGCACTGAGAGACACAAGGAGGGATTTAAACTCTATCCCAGCACTGAGAGACACAAGTGGGATTTAAACTCTATCCCAGCACTGAGAGACACAAGGAGGATTTAAACTCTATCCCGGAACTGAGAGACACAAGGAGGGATTTAAACTCTGTCCCGGGACTCACAGACACAAGGAGGGATTTAAACTGTATCCCAGCACTGAGAGACAAAAGGAGTGATTTAAACTCTTTCCCAGCACTGAGAGAGACACAAGGAGGGATTTAAACTCTATCCCAGCACTGAGAGACACAAGGAGGGATTTAAACTCTATCCCAGCACTGAGAGACACAAGGAGGGATTTAAACTCTATCCCAGCACTGAGAGACACAAGGAGGGATTTAAACTCTATCCCAGCACTGAGAGACACAAGGAGGGATTTAAACTCTATCCCAGCACTGAGAGACACAAGGAGGGATTTAAACTCTATCCCAGCACTGAGAGACACTAGGAGGGATTTAAAAACTATCCCAGCACTGGGAGACAAAAGGAGGGATTTAAACTCTATCCCAGCACTGAGAGAGACAAGGAGGGATTTAAACTCTATCCCAGCACTGAGAGACACAATGAGGATTTAAACTCTATCTCAGCACTGAGAGACACAAGGAGGGATTTAAACTCTATCCCAGCACTGAGAGACACAAGGAGGGATTTAAACTCTATCCCAGCACTGAGAGACACAAGGAGGGATTTCAACTCTATCCCAGCACTGAGAGACACAAGGAGGGAGTTAAATTCTATCTCAGCACTGAGAGACACAAGCAGGATTTAATCTCTATCCCAGCACTGAGAGACACAAGGAGGATTTAATCTCTATCCCAGCACTGAGAGACACAAGGAGGATTTAAACTCTATCCCAGCACTGAGAGACACAAGGAGGGATTTAAAATCGATCCTGGCACTGAGAGAGACACAAGGAGGGATTTAAATTCTATCCCAGCACTGAGAGACACAAGGAGGGATTTAAACTCTATCCCAGCACTGAGAGACACAAGGAGGGATTTAAACTCTATCCCAGCACTCAGAGACACAAGGAGGGATTTAAACACTATCCCAGCACTGGGAGACACAAGGAGGGATTTAAACTCTATCCCAGCACTGAGAGAGACAAGGAGGGATTGAAACTCTATCCCAGCACTGAGAGACACAAGGAGGGATTTAAACTCTATCCCAGCACTGAGAGACAGAAAGAGGATTTAAACTCTATCTCAGCACTGAGAGACACAAGGAGGATTTAATCTCTATCCCAGCACTGAGAGACACAAGGAGGGATTTAAACTCTATCCCAGCACTGAGAGACACAAGGAGGGATTTAAACTCTATCCCAGCACTGAGAGACACTAGGAGGGATTTAAACACTATCCCAGCACTGGGAGACAAAAGGAGGGATTTAAACTCTATCCCAGCACTGAGAGAGACAAGGAGGGATTTAAACTCTATCCCAGCACTGAGAGACACAATGAGGATTTAAACTCTATCCCAGCACTGAGAGACACAAGGAGGGATTTAAACTCTATCCCAGCACTGAGAGACACAAGGAGGGATTTAAACTCTATCCCAGCACTGAGAGACACAAGGAGGGATTTCAACTCTATCCCAGCACTGAGAGACACAAGGAGGGAGTTAAATTCTATCTCAGCACTGAGAGACACAAGCAGGATTTAATCTCTATCCCAGCACTGAGAGACACAAGGAGGATTTAATCTCTATCCCAGCACTGAGAGACACAAGGAGGATTTAAACTATATCCCAGCACTGAGAGACACAAGGAGGGATTTAAAATCGATCCTGGCACTGAGAGAGACACAAGGAGGGATTTAAATTCTATCCCAGCACTGAGAGACACAAGAAGGGATTTAAATTCTATCCCAGCACTGAGAGACACAAGGAGGGATTTAAACTCTATCCCAGCACTCAGAGACACAAGGAGGGATTTAAACACTATCCCAGCACTGGGAGACACAAGGAGGGATTTAAACTCTATCCCAGCACTGAGAGAGACAAGGAGGGATTGAAACTCTATCCCAGCACTGAGAGACACAAGGAGGGATTTAAACTCTATCCCAGCACTGAGAGACACAAGGAGGATTTAAACTCTATCTCAGCACTGAGAGGCACAAGGAGGATTTAATCTCTATCCCAGCACTGAGAGACACAAGGAGGTTTTAATCTCTATCCCAGCACTGAGAGACACAAGGAGGGATTTAAACTCTCTCCCAGCACTGAGAGACAGACAAGGAGAGATTTAAACACTATCCCAGCACTGAGAGACACAAGGAGGGATTTAAACTCTATCCCAGCACTGAGAGACACAAGGAGGGATTTAAACTCTATCCCAGCATTAAGAGACACAAGGAGGGATTTAAACTCTATCCCAGCACTGAGAGACACAAGGAGGGATTTAAACTCTATCCCAGCACTGAGTGAGACAAGGAGGGATTTAAACTCTATCCCTGCACTGAGAGACACAATGAGGATTTAATCTCTATCCCAGCACTGAGAGACACAAGGAGGGATTTAAACTCTATCCCAGCACTGAGAGACACAAGGAGGGATTTAAACTCTATCCCAGCACTGAGAGACACAAGGAGGATTTAAACTCTATCCCAGCACTGAGAGACACAAGGAGGGATTTAAACTCCAACCCAGCACTGAGAGACACAATAAGGATTTAAACTCTATCCCAGCACTGAGAGACACAAGGAGGATTTAAACTCTATCCCGGCACTGAGAGACACAAGGAGGGATTTAAACTCAATCCCGGGACTCACAGACACAAGGAGGGATTTAAATTCTATCTCAGCACTGAGAGACACAAGGAGGATTTAATCTCTATCCCAGAACTGAGAGACACAAGGAGGGATTTAATCTCTATCCCAGCACTGAGAGACACAAGGAGGATTTAAACACTATCCCAGCACTGAGACACACAAGGAGGGATTTAAAATCGATCCCGGCACTGAGAGAGACACAAGGAGGGATTTAAACTCTATCCCAGCACTGAGAGACACAAGGAGGGATTTAAACTCTATCCCAGCACTGAGAGACACAAGGAGGGATTTAAACTCTATCCCAGCACTGAGAGACACTAGGAGGGATTTAAACACTATCCCAGCACTGGGAGACAAAAGGAGGGATTTAAACTCTATCCCAGCACTGAGAGAGACAAGGAGGGAATTAAACTCTATCCCAGCACTGAGAGACACAATGAGGATTTAAACTCTATCCCAGAACTGAGAGACACAAGGAGGGATTTAAACTCTATCCCAGCACTGAGAGACACAAGGAGGGATTTAAACTCTATCCCAGCACTGAGAGACACAAGGAGGATTTAAACTCTATCCCAGCACTGAGAGACACAAGGAGGATTTAGACTCTATCTCAGCAATGAGAGAAAAAAGGAGGATTTAATCTCGATACCAGCACTGAGAGACACAAGGAGGATTGAATCTCTATCCCAGCACTGAGAGACACAAGGAGGGATTTAAAATCGATCCCGGCACTGAGAGACACAAGGAGGAATTTAAACTCTCTCCCAGCACTGAGAGAGAGACAAGGAGGGATTTAACTCTGTCCCAGCACTGAGAGACACAGGGAGGGATTTAAACCATATCCCAGCACTGAGAGACACACGGAGGGATTTAAACTCTATCCCAGCATTAAGAGACACAAGGAGGGATTTAAACTCTATCCCAGCACTGAGAGACACAAGGAGGGATTTAAACTCTATCCCAGCACTGAGTGAGACAAGGAGGGATTTAAACTCTATCCCAGCACTGAGAGACACAAGGAGGGATTTAAACTCTATCCCAGCACTGAGAGACACAAGTGGGATTTAAACTCTATCCTAGCACTGAGAGACACAAGGAGGATTTAAACTCTATCCCAGCACTGAGAGACACAAGGAGGGATTTAAACTCTATCCCAGCACTGAGAGACACAATAAGGATTTAAACTCTATCCCAGCACTGAGAGACACAAGGAGGATTTAAACTCTATCCCGGCTCTGAGAGACACAAGGAGGGATTTAAACTCCGTCCCGGGACTCACAGACACAAGGAGGGATTTAAACTGTATCCCAGCACTGAGAGACAAAAGGAGTGATTTAAACTCTTTCCCAGCACTGAGAGACACAAGGAGGGATTTAAACTCTATCCCAGCACTGAGAGACACAAGGAGGGATTTAAAATCTCTCCCTGCACTGAGAGACACAATAAGGCATTTAAACTCTATCCCGGCACTGAGAGAGACACAAGGAGGGATTTAAACTCTATCCCAGCACTGAGAGACACAAGGAGGGATTTAAACTCTATCCCAGCACTGAGAGACACAAGGAGGGATTTAAACTCTATCTCAGCACTGAGTGAGACAAGGAGGGATTTAAACTCTATCCCTGCACTGAGAGACACAATGAGGATTTAATTTCTATCCCAGCACTGAGAGACACAAGGAGGGATTTAAACTCTATCCCAGCACTGAGAGACACGAGGAGGGATTTAAACTCTATCCCAGCACTGAGACACACAAGGAGGATTTAAACTCTATCCCAGCACTGAGAGACACAAGGAGGGATTTAAACTCTATCCCAGCACTGAGAGACACAATAAGGATTTAAACTCTATCCCAGCACTGAGAGACACAAGGAGGATTTAAACTCTATCCCAGCATTAAGAGACACAAGGAGGGATTTAAACTCTATCCCAGCACTGAGAGACACAAGGAGGGATTTAAACTCTATCCCAGCACTGAGTGAGACAAGGAGGGATTTAAACTCTATCCCTGCACTGAGAGACACAATGAGGATTTAAACTCTATCCCAGCACTGAGAGACACAAGGAGGGATTTAAACTCTATCCCAGCACTGAGAGACACAAGTGGGATTTAAACTCTATCCCAGCACTGAGAGACACAAGGAGGATTTAAACTCTATCCCGGAACTGAGAGACACAAGGAGGGATTTAAACTCTGTCCCGGGACTCACAGACACAAGGAGGGATTTAAACTGTATCCCAGCACTGAGAGACAAAAGGAGTGATTTAAACTCTTTCCCAGCACTGAGAGAGACACAAGGAGGGATTTAAACTCTATCCCAGCACTGAGAGACACAAGGAGGGATTTAAACTCTATCCCAGCACTGAGAGACACAAGGAGGGATTTAAACTCTATCCCAGCACTGAGAGACACAAGGAGGGATTTAAACTCTATCCCAGCACTGAGAGACACAAGGAGGGATTTAAACTCTATCCCAGCACTGAGAGACACAAGGAGGGATTTAAACTCTATCCCAGCACTGAGAGACACTAGGAGGGATTTAAAAACTATCCCAGCACTGGGAGACAAAAGGAGGGATTTAAACTCTATCCCAGCACTGAGAGAGACAAGGAGGGATTTAAACTCTATCCCAGCACTGAGAGACACAATGAGGATTTAAACTCTATCTCAGCACTGAGAGACACAAGGAGGGATTTAAACTCTATCCCAGCACTGAGAGACACAAGGAGGGATTTAAACTCTATCCCAGCACTGAGAGACACAAGGAGGGATTTCAACTCTATCCCAGCACTGAGAGACACAAGGAGGGAGTTAAATTCTATCTCAGCACTGAGAGACACAAGCAGGATTTAATCTCTATCCCAGCACTGAGAGACACAAGGAGGATTTAATCTCTATCCCAGCACTGAGAGACACAAGGAGGATTTAAACTCTATCCCAGCACTGAGAGACACAAGGAGGGATTTAAAATCGATCCTGGCACTGAGAGAGACACAAGGAGGGATTTAAATTCTATCCCAGCACTGAGAGACACAAGGAGGGATTTAAACTCTATCCCAGCACTGAGAGACACAAGGAGGGATTTAAACTCTATCCCAGCACTCAGAGACACAAGGAGGGATTTAAACACTATCCCAGCACTGGGAGACACAAGGAGGGATTTAAACTCTATCCCAGCACTGAGAGAGACAAGGAGGGATTGAAACTCTATCCCAGCACTGAGAGACACAAGGAGGGATTTAAACTCTATCCCAGCACTGAGAGACAGAAAGAGGATTTAAACTCTATCTCAGCACTGAGAGACACAAGGAGGATTTAATCTCTATCCCAGCACTGAGAGACACAAGGAGGGATTTAAACTCTATCCCAGCACTGAGAGACACAAGGAGGGATTTAAACTCTATCCCAGCACTGAGAGACACTAGGAGGGATTTAAACACTATCCCAGCACTGGGAGACAAAAGGAGGGATTTAAACTCTATCCCAGCACTGAGAGAGACAAGGAGGGATTTAAACTCTATCCCAGCACTGAGAGACACAATGAGGATTTAAACTCTATCCCAGCACTGAGAGACACAAGGAGGGATTTAAACTCTATCCCAGCACTGAGAGACACAAGGAGGGATTTAAACTCTATCCCAGCACTGAGAGACACAAGGAGGGATTTCAACTCTATCCCAGCACTGAGAGACACAAGGAGGGAGTTAAATTCTATCTCAGCACTGAGAGACACAAGCAGGATTTAATCTCTATCCCAGCACTGAGAGACACAAGGAGGATTTAATCTCTATCCCAGCACTGAGAGACACAAGGAGGATTTAAACTATATCCCAGCACTGAGAGACACAAGGAGGGATTTAAAATCGATCCTGGCACTGAGAGAGACACAAGGAGGGATTTAAATTCTATCCCAGCACTGAGAGACACAAGAAGGGATTTAAATTCTATCCCAGCACTGAGAGACACAAGGAGGGATTTAAACTCTATCCCAGCACTCAGAGACACAAGGAGGGATTTAAACACTATCCCAGCACTGGGAGACACAAGGAGGGATTTAAACTCTATCCCAGCACTGAGAGAGACAAGGAGGGATTGAAACTCTATCCCAGCACTGAGAGACACAAGGAGGGATTTAAACTCTATCCCAGCACTGAGAGACACAAGGAGGATTTAAACTCTATCTCAGCACTGAGAGGCACAAGGAGGATTTAATCTCTATCCCAGCACTGAGAGACACAAGGAGGTTTTAATCTCTATCCCAGCACTGAGAGACACAAGGAGGGATTTAAACTCTCTCCCAGCACTGAGAGACAGACAAGGAGAGATTTAAACACTATCCCAGCACTGAGAGACACAAGGAGGGATTTAAACTCTATCCCAGCACTGAGAGACACAAGGAGGGATTTAAACTCTATCCCAGCATTAAGAGACACAAGGAGGGATTTAAACTCTATCCCAGCACTGAGAGACACAAGGAGGGATTTAAACTCTATCCCAGCACTGAGTGAGACAAGGAGGGATTTAAACTCTATCCCTGCACTGAGAGACACAATGAGGATTTAATCTCTATCCCAGCACTGAGAGACACAAGGAGGGATTTAAACTCTATCCCAGCACTGAGAGACACAAGGAGGGATTTAAACTCTATCCCAGCACTGAGAGACACAAGGAGGATTTAAACTCTATCCCAGCACTGAGAGACACAAGGAGGGATTTAAACTCCAACCCAGCACTGAGAGACACAATAAGGATTTAAACTCTATCCCAGCACTGAGAGACACAAGGAGGATTTAAACTCTATCCCGGCACTGAGAGACACAAGGAGGGATTTAAACTCAATCCCGGGACTCACAGACACAAGGAGGGATTTAAATTCTATCTCAGCACTGAGAGACACAAGGAGGATTTAATCTCTATCCCAGAACTGAGAGACACAAGGAGGGATTTAATCTCTATCCCAGCACTGAGAGACACAAGGAGGATTTAAACACTATCCCAGCACTGAGACACACAAGGAGGGATTTAAAATCGATCCCGGCACTGAGAGAGACACAAGGAGGGATTTAAACTCTATCCCAGCACTGAGAGACACAAGGAGGGATTTAAACTCTATCCCAGCACTGAGAGACACAAGGAGGGATTTAAACTCTATCCCAGCACTGAGAGACACTAGGAGGGATTTAAACACTATCCCAGCACTGGGAGACAAAAGGAGGGATTTAAACTCTATCCCAGCACTGAGAGAGACAAGGAGGGAATTAAACTCTATCCCAGCACTGAGAGACACAATGAGGATTTAAACTCTATCCCAGAACTGAGAGACACAAGGAGGGATTTAAACTCTATCCCAGCACTGAGAGACACAAGGAGGGATTTAAACTCTATCCCAGCACTGAGAGACACAAGGAGGATTTAAACTCTATCCCAGCACTGAGAGACACAAGGAGGATTTAGACTCTATCTCAGCAATGAGAGAAAAAAGGAGGATTTAATCTCGATACCAGCACTGAGAGACACAAGGAGGATTGAATCTCTATCCCAGCACTGAGAGACACAAGGAGGGATTTAAAATCGATCCCGGCACTGAGAGACACAAGGAGGAATTTAAACTCTCTCCCAGCACTGAGAGAGAGACAAGGAGGGATTTAACTCTATCCCAGCACTGAGAGACACAGGGAGGGATTTAAACCATATCCCAGCACTGAGAGACACAAGGAGGGATTTAAACTCTATCCCAGCATTAAGAGACACAAGGAGGGATTTAAACTCTATCCCAGCACTGAGAGACACAAGGAGGGATTTAAACTCTATCCCAGCACTGAGTGAGACAAGGAGGGATTTAAACTCTATCCCAGCACTGAGAGACACAAGGAGGGATTTAAACTCTATCCCAGCACTGAGAGACACAAGTGGGATTTAAACTCTATCCTAGCACTGAGAGACACAAGGAGGATTTAAACTCTATCCCAGCACTGAGAGACACAAGGAGGGATTTAAACTCTATCCCAGCACTGAGAGACACAATAAGGATTTAAACTCTATCCCAGCACTGAGAGACACAAGGAGGATTTAAACTCTATCCCGGCTCTGAGAGACACAAGGAGGGATTTAAACTCCGTCCCGGGACTCACAGACACAAGGAGGGATTTAAACTGTATCCCAGCACTGAGAGACAAAAGGAGTGATTTAAACTCTTTCCCAGCACTGAGAGACACAAGGAGGGATTTAAACTCTATCCCAGCACTGAGAGACACAAGGAGGGATTTAAAATCTCTCCCTGCACTGAGAGACACAATAAGGCATTTAAACTCTATCCCGGCACTGAGAGAGACACAAGGAGGGATTTAAACTCTATCCCAGCACTGAGAGACACAAGGAGGGATTTAAACTCTATCCCAGCACTGAGAGACACAAGGAGGGATTTAAACTCTATCTCAGCACTGAGTGAGACAAGGAGGGATTTAAACTCTATCCCTGCACTGAGAGACACAATGAGGATTTAATTTCTATCCCAGCACTGAGAGACACAAGGAGGGATTTAAACTCTATCCCAGCACTGAGAGACACGAGGAGGGATTTAAACTCTATCCCAGCACTGAGACACACAAGGAGGATTTAAACTCTATCCCAGCACTGAGAGACACAAGGAGGGATTTAAACTCTATCCCAGCACTGAGAGACACAATAAGGATTTAAACTCTATCCCAGCACTGAGAGACACAAGGAGGATTTAAACTCTATCCCGGCACTGAGAGACACAAGGAGGGATTTAAACTCAATCCCGGGACTCACAGACACAAGGAGGGATTTAAATTCTATCTCAGCACTGAGAGACACAAGGAGGATTTAATCTCTATCCCAGCACTGAGAGACACAAGGAGGGATTTAATCTCTATCCCAGCACTGAGAGACACAAGGAGGATTTAAACACTATCCCAGCACTGAGAGACACAAGGAGGGATTTAAAATCGATCCCGGCACTGAGAGAGACACACGGAGGGATTTAAACTCTATCCCAGCACTGAGAGACACAAGGAGGGATTTAAACTCTATCCCAGCACTGAGAGACACAAGGAGGGATTTAAACTCTATCCCAGCACTGAGAGACACTAGGAGGGATTTAAACACTATCCCAGCACTGGGAGACAAAAGGAGGGATTTAAACTCTATCCCAGCACTGAGAGAGACAAGGAGGGATTTAAACTCTATCCCAGCACTGAGAGACTCAATGAGGATTTAAAATCTATCCCAGCACTGAGAGACACAAGGAGGGATTTAAACTCTATCCCAGCACTGAGAGACACAAGGAGGGATTTAAACTCTATCCCAGCACTGAGAGACACAAGGAGGATTTAAACTCTATGCCAGCACTGAGAGACACAAGGAGGATTTAGACTCTAGCTCAGCACTGAGAGAAACAAGGAGGATTTAATCTCTATCCCAGCACTGAGAGACACAAGGAGGATTGAATCTCTATCCCAGCACTGAGAGACACAAGGAGGGATTTAAAATCGATCCCGGCACTGAGAGACACAAGGAGGAATTTAAACTCTCTCCCAGCACTGAGAGAGAGACAAGGAGGGATTTAACTCTATCCCAGCACTGAGAGACACAGGGAGGGATTTAAACCATATCCCAGCACTGAGAGACACAAGGAGGGATTTGAACTCTATCCCAGCATTAAGAGACACAAGGAGGGATTTAAACTCTATCCCAGCACTGAGAGACACAAGGAGGGATTAAAACTCTATCCCAGCACTGAGTGAGACAAGGAGGGATTTAAACTCTATCCCTGCACTGAGAGACACAATGAGGATTTAAACTCTATCCCAGCACTGAGAGACACAAGGAGGGATTTAAACTCTGTCCCAGCACTGAGAGACACAAGTGGGATTTAAACTCTATCCCAGCACTGAGAGACACAAGGAGGATTTAAACTCTATCCCGGAACTGAGAGACACAAGGAGGGATTTAAACTCTGTCCCGGGACTCACAGACACAAGGAGGGATTTAAACTGTATCCCAGCACTGAGAGACAAAAGGAGTGATTTAAACTCTTTCCCAGCACTGAGAGAGACACAAGGAGGGATTTAAACTCTATCCCAGCACTGAGAGACACAAGGAGGGATTTAAACTCTATCCCAGCACTGAGAGACACAAGGAGGGATTTAAACTCTATCCCAGCACTGAGAGACACAAGGAGGGATTTAAACTCTATCCCAGCACTGAGAGACACAAGGAGGGATTTAAACTCTATCCCAGCACTGAGAGACACAAGGAGGGATTTAAACTCTATCCCAGCACTGAGAGACACTAGGAGGGATTTAAACACTATCCCCGCACTGGGAGACAAAAGGAGGGATTTAAACTCTATCCCAGCACTGAGAGACACAAGGAGGGATTTAAACTCTATCCCAGCACTGAGAGACACAATGAGGATTTAAACTCTATCTCAGCACTGAGAGACACAAGGAGGGATTTAAACTCTATCCCAGCACTGAGAGACACAAGGAGGGATTTAAACTCTATCCCAGCACTGAGAGACACAAGGAGGGATTTCAACTCTATCCCAGCACTGAGAGACACAAGGAGGGAGTTAAATTCTATCTCAGCACTGAGAGACACAAGCAGGATTTAATCTCTATCCCAGCACTGAGAGACACAAGGAGGATTTAATCTCTATCCCAGCACTGAGAGACACAAGGAGGATTTAAACTATATCCCAGCACTGAGAGACACAAGGAGGGATTTAAAATCGATCCTGGCACTGAGAGAGACACAAGGAGGGATTTAAATTCTATCCCAGCACTGAGAGACACAAGGAGGGATTTAAACTCTATCCCAGCACTGAGGGACACAAGGAGGGATTTAAACTCTATCCCAGCACTCAGAGACACAAGGAGGGATTTAAACACTATCCCAGCACTGGGAGACACAAGGAGGGATTTAAACTCTATCCCAGCACTGAGAGAGACAAGGAGGGATTGAAACTCTATCCCAGCACTGAGAGACACAAGGAGGGATTTAAACTCTATCCCAGCACTGAGAGACAGAAGGAGGATTTAAACTCTATCTCAGCACTGAGAGACACAAGGAGGATTTAATCTCTATCCCAGCACTGAGAGACACAAGGAGGGATTTAAACTCTATCCCAGCACTGAGAGACACAAGGAGGGATTTAAACTCTATCCCAGCACTGAGAGACACTAGGAGGGATTTAAACACTATCCCAGCACTGGGAGACAAAAGGAGGGATTTAAACTCTATCCCAGCACTGAGAGAGACAAGGAGGGATTTAAACTCTATCCCAGCACTGAGAGACACAATGAGGATTTAAACTCTATCCCAGCACTGAGAGACACAAGGAGGGATTTAAACTCTATCCCAGCACTGAGAGACACAAGGAGGGATTTAAACTCTATCCCAGCACTGAGAGACACAAGGAGGGATTTGAACTCTATCCCAGCACTGAGAGACACAAGGAGGGAGTTAAATTCTATCTCAGCACTGAGAGACACAAGCAGGATTTAATCTCTATCCCAGCACTGAGAGACACAAGGAGGATTTAATCTCTATCCCAGCACTGAGAGACACAAGGAGAATTTAAACTATATCCCAGCACTGAGAGACACAAGGAGGGATTTAAAATCGATCCTGGCACTGAGAGAGACACAAGGAGGGATTTAAATTCTATCCCAGCACTGAGAGACACAAGAAGGGATTTAAATTCTATCCCAGCACTGAGAGACACAAGGAGGGATTTAAACTCTATCCCAGCACTCAGAGACACAAGGAGGGATTTAAACACTATCCCAGCACGGGGAGACACAAGGAGGGATTTAAACTCTATCCCAGCACTGAGAGAGACAAGGAGGGATTGAAACTCTATCCCAGCACTGAGAGACACAAGGAGGGATTTAAACTCTATCCCAGCACTGAGAGACAGAAGGAGGATTTAAACTCTATCTCAGCACTGAGAGGCACAAGGAGGATTTAATCTCTATCCCAGCACTGAGAGACACAAGGAGGTTTTAATCTCTATCCCAGCACTGAGAGACACAAGGAGGGATTTAAACTCTCTCCCAGCACTGAGAGACAGACAAGGAGAGATTTAAACACTATCCCAGCACTGAGAGACACAAGGAGGGATTTAAACTCTATCCCAGCACTGAGAGACACAAGGAGGGATTTAAACTCTATCCCAGCATTAAGAGACACAAGGAGGGATTTAAACTCTATCCCAGCACTGAGAGACACAAGGAGGGATTTAAACTCTATCCCAGCACTGAGTGAGACAAGGAGGGATTTAAACTCTATCCCTGCACTGAGAGACACAATGAGGATTTAATCTCCATCCCAGCACTGAGAGACACAAGGAGGGATTTAAACTCTCTCCCAGCACTGAGAGAGAGACAAGGAGGGATTTAACTCTATCCCAGCACTGAGAGACACAGGGAGGGATTTAAACCATATCCCAGCACTGAGAGACACAAGGAGGGATTTGAACTCTATCCCAGCATTAAGAGACACAAGGAGGGATTTAAACTCTATCCCAGCACTGAGAGACACAAGGAGGGATTAAAACTCTATCCCAGCACTGAGTGAGACAAGGAGGGATTTAAACTCTATCCCTGCACTGAGAGACACAATGAGGATTTAAACTCTATCCCAGCACTGAGAGACACAAGGAGGGATTTAAACTCTATCCCAGCACTGAGAGACACAAGTGGGATTTAAACTCTATCCCAGCACTGAGAGACACAAGGAGGATTTAAACTCTATCCCGGAACTGAGAGACACAAGGAGGGATTTAAACTCTGTCCCGGGACTCACAGACACAAGGAGGGATTTAAACTGTATCCCAGCACTGAGAGACAAAAGGAGTGATTTAAACTCTTTCCCAGCACTGAGAGAGACACAAGGAGGGATTTAAACTCTATCCCAGCACTGAGAGACACAAGGAGGGATTTAAACTCTATCCCAGCACTGAGAGACACAAGGAGGGATTTAAACTCTATCCCAGCACTGAGAGACACAAGGAGGGATTTAAACTCTATCCCAGCACTGAGAGACACAAGGAGGGATTTAAACTCTATCCCAGCACTGAGAGACACAAGGAGGGATTTAAACTCTATCCCAGCACTGAGAGACACTAGGAGGGATTTAAACACTATCCCCGCACTGGGAGACAAAAGGAGGGATTTAAACTCTATCCCAGCACTGAGAGAGACAAGGAGGGATTTAAACTCTATCCCAGCACTGAGAGACACAATGAGGATTTAAACTCTATCTCAGCACTGAGAGACACAAGGAGGGATTAAAACTCTATCCCAGCACTGAGAGACACAAGGAGGGATTTAAACTCTATCCCAGCACTGAGAGACACAAGGAGGGATTTCAACTCTATCCCAGCACTGAGAGACACAAGGAGGGAGTTAAATTCTATCTCAGCACTGAGAGACACAAGCAGGATTTAATCTCTATCCCAGCACTGAGAGACACAAGGAGGATTTAATCTCTATCCCAGCACTGAGAGACACAAGGAGGATTTAAACTCTATCCCAGCACTGAGAGACACAAGGAGGGATTTAAAATCGATCCTGGCACTGAGAGAGACACAAGGAGGGATTTAAATTCTATCCCAGCGCTGAGAGACACAAGGAGGGATTTAAACTCTATCCCAGCACTGAGAGACAGAAGGAGGATTTAAACTCTATCCCAGCACTCAGAGACACAAGGAGGGATTTAAACACTATCCCAGCACTGAGAGACACAAGGAGGGATTTAAACTCTATCCCAGCACTGAGAGACACAAGGAGGGATTTAAACTCTATCCCAGCACTGAGAGACACAAGGAGGGATTTAAACTCTATCCCAGCTCTGAGAGACACAAGGAGGATTTAAACTCTATCCCAGCACTGAGAGACACAAGGAGGGATTTAAACTCTATCCCAGCACTGAGAGACAGAATAAGGATTTAAACTCTATCCCAGCACTGAGAGACAACAAGGAGGATTTAAACTCTATCCCGGCACTGAGAGACACAAGGAGGGATTTAAACTCTATCCCAGCACTGAGAGACACAATGAGGATTTAAACTCTATCCCTGCACTGAGAGACACAAGGAGGGATTTAAACTCTATCCCAGCACTGAGAGACAGAAGGAGGATTTAAACTCTATCCCAGCACTGAGAGACACAAGGAGGATTTAATCTCTATCCCAGCACTGAGAGACACAAGGAGGTTTTAATCTCTATCCCAGCACTGAGAGACACAAGGAGGGACTTAAAATCGATCCCGGCACTGAGAGACACAAGGAGGGATTTAAACTCTCTCCCAGCACTGAGAGAGAGACAAGGAGGGATTTAAACACTATCCCAGCACTGAGAGACACAAGGAGGGATTTAAACTCTATCCCAGCACTGGGAGACACAAGGAGGGATTTAAACTCTATCCCAGCAGTAAGAGACACAGGAGGGATTTAAAATCTATCCCAGCACTGAGAGACACAAGGAGGGATTTAAACTCTATCCCAGCACTGAGTGAGACAAGGAGGGATTTAAACTCTATCCCTGCACTGAGAGACACAATGAGGATTTAATCTCTATCCCAGCACTGAGAGACACAAGGAGGGATTCAAACTCTATCCCTGCACTGAGAGACACAAGGAGGGATTTAAACTCTATCCCAGCACTGAGAGACACAAGGAGGATTTAAACTCTATCCCAGCACTGAGAGACACAAGGAGGGATTTAAACTCTATCCCAGCACTGAGAGACACAATAAGGATTTAAACTCTATCCCAGCACTGAGAGACACAAGGAGGATTTAAACTCTATCCCGGCACTGAGAGACACAAGGAGGGATTTAAACTCTATCCCGGGACTCACAGACACAAGGAGGGATTTAAATTCTATCTCAGCACTGAGAGACACAAGGAGGATTTAATCTCTATCCCAGCACTGAGAGACACAAGGAGGGATTTAATCTCTATCCCAGCACTGAGAGACACAAGGAGGATTTAAACACTATCCCAGCACTGAGAGACACAAGGAGGGATTTAAAATCGATCCCGGCACTGAGAGAGACACAAGGAGGGATTTAAAGTCTATCCCAGCACTGAGAGACACAAGGAGGGATTGAAACTCTATCCCAGCACTGAGAGACACAAGGAGGGATTTAAACTCTATCCCAGCACTGAGAGACACTAGGAGGGATTTAAACACTATCCCAGCACTGGGAGACACAAGGAGGGATTTAAACTCTATCCCAGCACTGAGAGAGACAAGGAGGGATTTAAAATCTATCCCAGCACTGAGAGACACAATGAGGATTTAAACTCTATCCCAGCACTGAGAGACACAAGGAGGGATTTAAACTCTATCCCAGCACTGAGAGACACAAGGAGGGATTTAAAATCTCTCCCTGCACTGAGAGACACAAGGAGGGATTTATACTCTATCCCGGCACTGAGAGAGACACAAGGAGGGATTTAAATTCTATCCCAGCACTGAGAGACACAAGGAGGGATTTAAACTCTATCCCAGCACTGAGAGACACAAGGAGGGATTTAAACTCTATCCCAGCACTGAGAGACACAAGGAGGGATTTAAACCCTATCCCAGCACTGAGAGACATAAGGAGGGATTTAAACTCTATCCCAGCACTGAGAGACACAAGGAGGGATTTAAACTATATCCCGGCACTGAGAGAGACACAAGGAGGGATTTCAACCCTATCCCAGCACTAAGAGACACAAAGAGGATTTAAACTCTATCCCAGCACTGAGAGACACAAGGAGGGATTTAAACTCTATCCCAGCACTGAGAGACACAAGGAGGGATTTAAACTCTATCCCAGCACTGAGAGACACAAGGAGGGATTTAAATTCTATCCCAGCACTGAGAGACACAATGAGGATTTCAACGCTATCCCGGCACTGAGAGACACAAGGAGGGATTTAAACTCTATCCCAGCACTGAGAGAGACAAGGAGGATTTAAACTCTATCCCAGCACTGAGAGACACAAGGAGGATTTAAACTCAATCCCAGCACTGAGAGACACAAGGAGGGATTTAAACTCTATCCCAGCACTCAGAGACACAAGGAGGGATTTAAACTCTATCCCAGCACTGAAAGTCACAAGGAGGGATTTAAACTATATCCCAGCACTGAGAGACACAAGGAGGGATTTAAACTATATCCCAGCACTGAGAGACACAAGGAGAGATTTAAACTCTATCCCTGAACTGAGAGACACAAGGAGGGATTTAAACTGTATCCCAGCAATGATAGACACAAGGAGGATTTAAACTCTATCCCAGCACTGTGAGAGACAAGGAGGATTTAAACTCTATCCCAGCACTGAGAGACACAAGGAGGATTTAATCTCTATCCCAGCACTGAGAGACACAAGGAGGATTTAATCTCTATCCCAGCACTGAGAGACACAAGGAGGATTTAAACTCTATCCCAGCACTGAGTGACACAAGGAGGGATTTAAAATCGATCCCGGCACTGAGAGAGAAACAAGGAGGGATTTAAATTCTATCCCAGCACTGAGAGACACAAGGAGGGATTTAAACTCTATCCCAGCACTGGGAGACACAAGGAGGGATTTAAACTCTATCCCAGCATTAAGGGACACAAGGAGGGATTTAAACTCTATCCCAGCACTGAGAGACACAAGGAGGGATTTAAACTCTATCCCAGCACTGAGGGAGACAAGGAGGGATTTAAACTCTATCCATGTACTGAGAGACACAATGAGGATTTAATCTCTATCCCAGCACTGAGAGACACAAGGAGGGATTTAAACTCTATCCCAGCACTGAGAAACACAAGGAGGGATTTAAACTCTATCCCAGCACTGAGAGACACAAAGAGGATTTAAACTCTATCCCAGCACTGAGAGACACAAGGAGGGATTTAAACTCTATCCCAGCACTGAGAGACAGAATAAGGATTTAAACTATATCCCAGCACTGAGAGACAACAAGGAGGATTTAAACTCTATCCCGGCACTGAGAGACACAAGGAGGGATTTAAACTCTATCCCGGGACTCACAGACACAAGGAGGGATTTAAATTCTATCTCAGCACTGAGAGACACAAGGAGGATTTAATCTCTATCCCAACACTGAGAGACACAAGGAGGGATTTAATCTCTATCCCAGCACTGAGAGACACAAGGAGGATTTAAACACTGTCCCAGCACTGAGAGACACAAGGAGGGATTTAAAATCGATCCCGGCACTGAGAGAGAGACAAGGAGGGATTTAAACTCTATCCCAGCACTGAGAGACACAAGGAGGGATTTAAACTCTATCCCAGCACTGAGAGAAACAAGGAGGGATTTAAACTCTATCCCAGCACTGAGAGACACTAGGAGGGATTTAAACACTATCCCAGCACTGGGAGACACAAGGAGGGATTTAAACTCTATCCCAGCACTGAGAGAGACAAGGAGGGATTTAAACTCTTTCCCAGCCCTGAGAGACACAATGAGGATTTAAACTCTATCTCAGCACTGAGAGACACAAGGAGGGATTTAAACTCTATCCCAGCACTGAGAGACACTAGGAGGGATTTAAACTCTATCCCAGCACTGGGAGACACAATGAGGATTTAAACACTATCCCAGCACTGAGAGACACAAGGAGGATTTAGACCCTATCTCAGCACTGAGAGAAACAAGGAGGATTTAATCTCTATCCCAGCACTGAGAGACACAAGGAGGATTGAATCTCTATCCCAGCACTGAGAGACACAAGGAGGGATTTAAAATCGATCCCGGCACTGAGACACACAAGGAGGAATTTCTACTCTCTCCCAGCACTGAGAGAGAGACAAGGAGGGATTTAACTCTATCCCAGCACTGAGAGACACAGGGAGGGATTTAAACTATTTCCCAGCACTGAGAGACACAAGGAGGGATTTAAACTCTATCCCAGCATTAAGAGACACAAGGAGGGATTTAAACTCTATCCCAGCACCGAGTGAGACAAGGAGGGATTTAAACTCTATCCCTGCACTGAGAGACACAATGAGGATTTAAACTCTATCCCAGCACTGAGAGACACAAGGAGGGATTTAAACTCCATCCCAGCACTAAGAGACACAAGTGGGATTTAAACTCTATCCCTGCACTGAGAGACACAAGGAGGGATTTAAAATCTATCCCGGCACTGAGAGAGACACAAGGAGGGATTTAAACTCTATCCCAGCACTGAGAGACACAAGGAGGAATTTAAACTCTATCCCAGCACTGAGAGACACAAGGAGGGATTTAAACTCTATCCCAGCACTGAGAGACACAAGGAGGGATTTCAACTCTATCCCAGCACTGTGAGACACAAGGAGGGATTTAAACTGTATCCCAGCACTGAGAGACACAAGGAGGGTTTTAAACTCTATCCCAGCACTGAGAGAGACACAAGGAGGGATTTCAACCCTATCCCAGCACTAAGAGACACAAAGAGGATTTAAACTCTATCCCAGCACTGAGAGACACAAGGAGGGATTTAAACTCTATCCCAGCACTGAGAGACACAAGGAGGGATTTAAACTCTATCCCAGCACTGAGAGACACAAGGAGGGATTTAAATTCTATCCCAGCACTGAGAGACACAATGAGGATTTAAACGCTATCCGGCACTGAGAGACACAAGGAGGGATTTAAACTCTATCCCAGCACTGAGAGACACAAGAAGGGATTTAAACTCTATCCCAGCACTGAGAGACACAAGGAGGATTTAAACTCTATCCCAGCACTGAGAGACACAAGGAGGATTTAAACTCTATCCCATCACTGAGAGACACAATGAGGATTTAAACTCTATCCCAGCGCTGAGAGACACAATGAGGATTTAAACTCTATCCCAGCACTGCG
Organism: Isurus oxyrinchus; assembly: GCA_026770705.1. Lineage (NCBI taxonomy): Eukaryota > Metazoa > Chordata > Chondrichthyes > Lamniformes > Lamnidae > Isurus > Isurus oxyrinchus. Next base: position 195,754 of record JANJGN010000293.1, on the reverse strand, counting down.
AGACACAAGGAGGGATTTAAACTCTATCCCTGCACCGAGAGACACAATGAGGGATTTAAACTCTATCCCAGCACTGAGAGACACAAGGAGGGATTTAAACTCTATCCCAGCACTGAGAGACACAAGGAGGATTTAAACTCTATCCCAGCACTCAGAGACACAAGGAGGGATTTAAACACTATCCCAGCACTGAAAGACAAAAGGAGGGATTTAAACTCTATCCCAGCACTGAGAGACACAAGGAGGGATTTAAACTCTATCCGGGCACTGAGAGAAACAAGGAGGGATTTAAACTCTATCCCTGCACTGAGAGACACAAGGAGAGATTTAAACTCTATCCCTGAACTGAGAGACACAAGGAGGGATTTAAACTGTATCCCAGCACTGATAGACACAAGGAGGATTTAAACTCTATCCCAGCACTGAGAGAGACAAGGAGGATTTAAACTCTATCCCAGCACTGAGAGACACAAGGAGGATTTAAACTCTATCCCAGCACTGAGAGACACAAGGAGGATTTAAACTCTATCCCAGCACTGCGAGACACAAGGAGGGATTTAAACTCTATCCCAGCACTGAGAGACACAATAAGGATTTAAACTCTATCCCAGCACTGAGAGACACAAGGAGGATTTAAACTCTATCCCGGCACTGAGAGACACAAGGAGGGATTTAAACTCTATCCCGGGACTCACAGACACAAGGAGGGATTTAAACACTATCCCAGCACTGAGAGACACAAGGAGGGATTTAAACTCTATCCCAGCACTGAGAGAAACTAGGAGGGATTTAAACACTATCCCAGCACTGGGAGCCTCAAGGAGGGATTTAAACTCTATTCCAGCACTGAGAGAGACAAGGAGGGATTTAAACTCTATCCCAGCACTGAGAGACACAAGGAGGGATTTAAACTCTATCCCAGCACTGAGAGACACAAGGAGGGATTTAAACTCTATCCCAGCACTGAGAGACACAAGGAGGGATTTAAACTCTATCCCAGCACTGAGAGACACAAGGAGGATTTAAACTCTATCCCAGCACTGAGAGACACAAGGAGGATTAAGACTCTATCTCAGCACTGAAAGAAACAAGGAGGATTTAATCTCTATCCCAGCACTGAGAGACACAAGGAGGATTGAATCTCTATCCCAGCACTCAGAGACACAAGGAGGGATTTAAAATCGATCCCGGCACTGAGAGACACAAGGAGGAATTTAAACTCTCTCCCAGCACTGAGAGAGACACAAGGAGGGATTTAACTCTATCCCAGCACTGAGAGACACAAGGAGGGATTTAAACTATATCCCAGCACTGAGAGACACAAGGAGGGATTTAAACTCTATCCCAGCACTGAGTGAGACAAGGAGGGATTTAAACTCTATCCCTGCACTGAGAGACACAATGAGGATTTAAACTCTATCCCAGCACTGAGAGACACAAGGAGGGATTTAAACTCTATCCCAGCACTGAGAGACACAAGGAGGGATTTAAAATCTCTCCCTGCACTGAGAGACACAAGGAGGGATTTAAACTCTATCCCGGCACTGAGAGAGACACAAGGAGGGATTTAAACTCTATCCCAGCACTGAGAGACACAAGGAGGGATTTAAACTCTATCCCAGCACTGAGAGACACAAGGAGGGATTTAAAATCTCTCCCTGCACTGAGAGACACAAGGAGGGATTTAAACTCTATCCCGGCACTGAGAGAGACACAAGGAGGGATTTAAACTCTATCCCAGCACTGAGAGACACAAGGAGGGATTTAAACTCTATCCCAGCACTGAGAGACACAAGGAGGGATTTAAACTCTATCCCAGCACTGAGAGACACAAGGAGGGATTTAAACTCTATCCCAGCACTGAGAGACACAAGGAGGGATTTAAACTCTATCCCAGCACTGAGAGACACCAGGAGGGATTTCAACCCTATCCCAGCACTAAGAGACACAAAGAGGATTTAAACTCTATCCCAGCACTGAGAGACACAAGGAGGGATTTAAAATCTATCCCAGCACTGAGAGACACAAGGAGGGATTTAAACTCTATCCCAACACTGAGAGACACAAGGAGGGATTTAAATTCTATCCCAGCACTGAGAGACACAATGAGGATTTAAACGCTATCACGGCACTGAGAGACACAAGGACGGATTTAAACTCTATCCCAGCACTGAGAGACACAAGAAGGGATTTAAACTCTATCCCAGCACTGAGAGACACAAGGAGGATTTAAACTCTATCCCAGCACTGAGAGACACAAGGAGGATTTAAATCTATCCCATCACTGAGAGACACAATGAGGATTTAAACTCTATCCCAGCGCTGAGAGACACAGGGAGGATTTAAACTCTATCCCAGCACTGAGAGACACAAGGAGAGATTTAAACTCTATCCCTGCACCGAGAGACACAAGGAGGGATTTAAACACTATCCCAGCACTGAGAGACAAAAGGAGGGATTTAACGTCTATCTCAGCACTGAGAGACACAAGGAGGATTTAAACTCTATCCCGGCACTGAGAGAGACACAAGGAGGGATTTAAACTCTATCCCAGCACTGAGAGACACAAGGAGGGATTTAAACTCTATCCCAGCACTGAGAGACACAAGGAGGATTTAAACTCTATCCCAGCACTGAGTGTCACAAGGAGGGATTTAAACTCTATCCCAGCACTGAGAGACACAAGGAGGGATTTAAACTCTATCCCAGCACTGAGAGAAACAAGGAGGGATTTAAACTCTATCCCAGCACTCAGAGACACAAGGAGGGATTTAAACACTATCCCAGCACTGGGTGACACAAGGAGGGATTTAAACTCTATCCCAGCACTGAGAGAGACAAGGAGGGATTTAAACTCTATCCCAGCACTGAGAGACACAATGAGGATTTAAACTCTATCCCAGCACTGGGAGACAAAAGGAGGGATTTAAACTCTATCCCAGCATTAAGAGACACAAGGAGGGATTTAAAATCTATCCCAGCACTGAGTGAGACAAGGAGGGATTTAAACTCTATCCCTGCACTGAGAGACACAATGAGGATTTAATCTCTATCCCAGCACTGAGAGACACAAGGAGGGATTTAAACTCTATCCCAGCACTGAGAGACACAAGGAGGGATTTAAACTCTATCCCAGCACTGAGTGAGACAAGGAGGGATTTAAACTCTATCCCTGCACTGAGAGACACAATGAGGATTTAATCTCTATCCCAGCACTGAGAGACACAAGGAGGGATTTAAACTCTATCCCAGCACTGAGAGACACAAGGAGGGATTTAAACTCTATCCCAGCACTGAGAGACACAAGGAGGATTTAAACTCTATCCCAGCACTGAGAGACACAAGGAGGGATTTAAACTCCATCCCAGCACTGAGAGACACAATAAGGATTTAAACTCTATCCCAGCACTGAGAGACACAAGGAGGATTTAAACTCTATCCCGGCAATGAGAGACACAAGGAGGGATTTAAACTCTATCCCGGGACTCACAGACACAAGGAGGGATTTAAATTCTATCTCAGCACTGAGAGACACAAGGAGGATTTAATCTCTATCCCAGCGCTGAGAGACACAAGGAGGGATTTAATCTCTATCCCAGCACTGAGAGACACAAGGAGGATTTAAACACTATCCCAGCACTGAGAGACACAAGGAGGGATTTAAAATCGATTCCGGCACTGAGAGAGACACAAGGAGGGATTTAAACTCGATCCCAGCACTGAGAGACACAAGGAGGGATTTAAACTCTATCCCAGCACTGAGATATACAAGGAGGGATTTAAACTCTATCCCAGCACTGAGAGACACTAGGAGGGATTTAAACACTATCCCAGCACTGGGAGACACAAGGAGGGATTTAAACTCTATCCCAGCACTGGGAGACACAAGGAGGGATTTAAACTCTATCCCAGCATTAAGAGACACATGGAGGGATTTAAAATCTATCCCAGCACTGAGAGACACAAAGAGGATTTAAACTCCTTCCCAGCACTGACTGAGACAAGGAGGGATTTAAACTCTATCCCTGCACTGAGAGACACAATGAGGATTTAATCTCTATCCCAGCACTGAGAGACACAAGGAGGGATTTAAACTCTATCCCAGCACTGAGAGACACAAGGACGGATTTAAACTCAATCCCAGCACTGAGAGACACAAGGAGGGATTTAAACTCTATCCCAGCACTGAGAGACACAAGGAGGGATTTAAACTCTATCCCAGCACTGAGAGACACAATAAGGATTTAAACTCTATCCCAGCACTGAGAGACACAAGGAGGATTTAAACTCTATCCCGGCACTGAGAGACACAAGGAGGGATTTAAACTCTATCCCGGGACTCATAGACACAAGGAGGGATTTAAATTCTAACTCAGCACTGAGAGACACAAGGAGGATTTAATCTCTATCCCAGCACTGAGAGACACAAGGAGGGATTTAATCTCTATCCCAGCACTGAGAGACACAATGAGGATTTAAACTCTATCCCAGCACTGAGAGACACAAGGAGGGATTTAAAATCTATCCCAGCACTGAGAGCCACAAGGAGGGATTTAAAATCTCTCCCTGCACTGAGAGACACAAGGAGGGATTTAAACTCTATCCCGGCACTGAGAGAGACACAAGGAGGGATTTAAACTCTATCCCAGCACTGAGAGACACAAGGAGGGATTTAAACTCTATCCCAGCACTGAGAGACACAAGGAGGGATTTAAACTCTATCCCAGCACTGAGAGACACAAGGAGGGATTTAAACTCTATCCCAGCACATGGAGACACAAGGAGGGATTTAAACTCTATCCCAGCACTGAGAGGCACAAGGAGGGATTTAAACTCTATCCCGGCACTGAGAGAGACACAAGGAGGGATTTCAACCCTATCCCAGCACTAAGAGACACAAAGAGGATTTAAACTCTATCCCAGCACTGAGAGACACAAGGAGGGATATAACTCTATCCCAGCACTGAGAGACACAAGGAGGGATTTAAACTCTATCCCAGCACTGAGAGACACAAGGAGGGATTTAAATTCTATCCCAGCACTGAGAGACACAATGAGGATTTAAACGCTATCCCAGCACTGAGAGACACAAGGAGGGATTTAAACTCTATCCCAGCACTGAGAGACACAAGAAGGGATTTAAACTCTATCCCAGCACTGAGAGACACAAGGAGGATTTAAACTCTATCCCAGCACTGAGAGACACAAGGAGGATTTAAACTCTATCCCATCACTGAGAGACACAATGAGGATTTAAACTTTATCCCAGCGCTGAGAGACACAGGGAGGATTTAAACTCTATCCCAGCACTGAGAGACAGAAGGAGAGATTTAAACTCTATCCCTGCACCGAGAGACACAAGGAGGGATTTAAACTCTATCCCAGCACTCAGAGACACAAGGAGGGATTTAAACTCTATCCCTGCACTGAAAGACACAAGGAGGGATTTAAACTATATCCCAGCACTGAGAGACACAAGGAGGGATTTAAACTCTATCCGGGCACTGAGAGACACAAGGAGGGATTTAAACTCTATCCCAGCACTGAGAGACACAAGGAGAGATTTAAACTCTATCCCTGAACTGAGAGACACAAGGAGGGATTTAAACTGTATCCCAGCACTGATAGACACAAGGAGGATTTAAACTCTATCCCAGCACTGAGAGAGACAAGGAGGATTTAAACTCTATCCCAGCACTGAGAGACACAAGGAGGATTTAAACTCTATCCCAGCACTGAGAGACACAAGGAGGATTTAATCTCTATCCCAGAACTGAGAGACACAAGGAGGATTTAAACTCTATCCCAGCACTGAGAGACACAAGGAGGGATTTAAAATCGATCCCGGCACTGAGAGAGACACAAGGAGGGATTTAAATTCTATCCCAACACTGAGAGACACAAGGAGGGATTTAAACTCTATCCCAGCACTGGGAGACACAAGGAGGGATTTAAACTCTATCCCAGCATTAAGAGACACAAGGAGGGATTTAAACTCTATCCCAGCACTGAGAGACACAAGGAGGGATTTAAACTCTATCCCAGCTCTGAGTGAGACAAGGAGGGATTTAAACTCTATCCCTGCACTGAGAGACACAATGAGGATTTAATCTCTATCCCAGCAGTGAGAGACACAAGGAGGGATTTAAACTCGATCCCAGCACTCAGAGACACAAGGAGGGATTTAAACTCTATCCCAGCACTGAGAGACACAAGGAGGATTTAAACTCTATCCCAGCACTGAGAGACACAAGGAGGGATTTAAACTCTAACCCAGCACTGAGAGACACAATAAGGATTTACACTCTATCCCAGCACTGAGAGACAACAAGGAGGATTTAAACTCTATCCCGGCACTGAGAGAGACAAGGAGGGATTTAAACTCTATCCCGGGACTCACAGACACAAGGAGGGATTTAAATTCTATCTCAGCACTGAGAGACACAAGGAGGATTTAATCTCTATCCCAGCACTGAGAGACACCAGGAGGGATTTAATCTCTATCCCAGCACTGAGAGAAACAAGGAGGATTTAAACCCTATCCCAGCACTGAGAGACACAAGGAGGGATTTAAAATCGATCCCGGCACTGAGAGAGACACAAGGAGGGATTTAAACTCTATCCCAGCACTGAGAGACACAAGGAGGGATTTAAACTCTATCCCAGCACTGAGAGACACAAGGAGGGATTTAATCTCTATCCCAGCACTGAGAGACACAAGGAGGATTTAAACACTATCCCAGCACTGAGAGAGACAAGGAGGGATTTAAAATCGATTCCGGCACTGAGAGAGACACAAGGAGGGATTTAAACTCTATCCCAGCACTGAGAGACACAAGGAGGGATTTAAACTCTATCCCAGCACTGAGAGACACAAGGAGGGATTTAAACTCTATCCCAGCACTCAGAGACACTAGGAGGGATTTAAACACTATCCCAGCACTGGGAGACACAAGGAGGGATTTAACCTCTATCCCAGCACTGGGAGACACAAGGAGGGATTTAAACTCTATCCCAGCATTAAGAGACACAAGGAGGGATTTAAAATCTATCCCAGCACTGAGAGACACAAAGAGGATTTAAACTCTATCCCAGCACTGAGTGAGACAAGGAGGGATTTAAACTCTATCCCTGCACTGAGAGACACAATGAGGATTTAATCTCTATCCCAGCACTGAGAGACACAAGGAGGGATTTAAACTCTATCCCAGCACTGAGAGACACAAGGACGGATTTAAACTCAATCCCAGCACTGAGAGACACAAGGAGGATTTAAACTCTATCCCAGCACTGAGAGACACAAGGAGGGATTTAAACTCTATCCCAGCACTGAGAGACACAATAAGGATTTAAACTCTATCCCAGCACTGAGAGACACAAGGAGGATTTAAACTCTATCCCGGCACTGAGAGACACAAGGAGGGATTTAAACTCTATCCCGGGACTCATAGACACAAGGAGGGATTTAAATTCTATCTCAGCACTGAGAGACACAAGGAGGATTTAATCTCTATCCCAGCACTGAGAGACACAAGGAGGGATTTAATCTCTATCCCAGCACTGAGAGACACAATGAGGATTTAAACTCTATCCCAGCACTGAGAGACACAAGGAGGGATTTAAAATCTATCCCAGCACTGAGAGCCACAAGGAGGGATTTAAAATCTCTCCCTGCACTGAGAGACACAAGGAGGGATTTAAACTCTATCCCGGCACTGAGAGAGACACAAGGAGGGATTTAAACTCTATCCCAGCACTGAGAGACACAAGGAGGGATTTAAACTCTATCCCAGCACTGAGAGACACAAGGAGGGATTTAAACTCTATCCCAGCACTGAGAGACACAAGGAGGGATTTAAACTCTATCCCAGCACATGGAGACACAAGGAGGGATTTAAACTCTATCCCAGCACTGAGAGGCACAAGGAGGGATTTAAACTCTATCCCGGCACTGAGAGAGACACAAGGAGGGATTTCAACCCTATCCCAGCACTAAGAGACACAAAGAGGATTTAAACTCTATCCCAGCACTGAGAGACACAAGGAGGGATTTAAACTCTATCCCAGCACTGAGAGACACAAGGAGGGATTTAAACTCTATCCCAGCACTGAGAGACACAAGGAGGGATTTAAATTCTATCCCAGCACTGAGAGACACAATGAGGATTTAAACGCTATCCCAGCACTGAGAGACACAAGGAGGGATTTAAACTCTATCCCAGCACTGAGAGACACAAGAAGGGATTTAAACTCTATCCCAGCACTGAGAGACACAAGGAGGATTTAAACTCTATCCCAGCACTGAGAGACACAAGGAGGATTTAAACTCTATCCCATCACTGAGAGACACAATGAGGATTTAAACTTTATCCCAGCGCTGAGAGACACAGGGAGGATTTAAACTCTATCCCAGCACTGAGAGACAGAAGGAGAGATTTAAACTCTATCCCTGCACCGAGAGACACAAGGAGGGATTTAAACTCTATCCCAGCACTGAGAGACACAAGGAGGGATTTAAACTCTATCCCAGCACTGAGAGACACAAGGAGGATTTAAACTCTATCCCAGCACTGAGAGACACAAGGAGGGATTTAAACTCTATCCCAGCACTCAGAGACACAAGGAGGGATTTAAACTCTATCCCTGCACTGAAAGACACAAGGAGGGATTTAAACTATATCCCAGCACTGAGAGACACAAGGAGGGATTTAAACTCTATCCGGGCACTGAGAGACACAAGGAGGGATTTAAACTCTATCCCAGCACTGAGAGACACAAGGAGAGATTTAAACTCTATCCCTGAACTGAGAGACACAAGGAGGGATTTAAACTGTATCCCAGCACTGATAGACACAAGGAGGATTTAAACTCTATCCCAGCACTGAGAGAGACCAGGAGGATTTAAACTCTATCCCAGCACTGAGAGACACAAGGAGGATTTAAACTCTATCCCAGCACTGAGAGACACAAGGAGGATTTAATCTCTATCCCAGCACTGAGAGACACAAGGAGGATTTAAACTCTATCCCAGCACTGAGAGACACAAGGAGGGATTTAAAATCGATCCCGGCACTGAGAGAGACACAAGGAGGGATTTAAATTCTATCCCAACACTGAGAGACACAAGGAGGGATTTAAAATCTATCCCAGCACTGGGAGACACAAGGAGGGATTTAAACTCTATCCCAGCATTAAGAGACACAAGGAGGGATTTAAACTCTATCCCAGCACTGAGAGACACAAGGAGGGATTTAAACTCTATCCCAGCACTGAGTGAGACAAGGAGGGATTTAAACTCTATCCCTGCACTGAGAGACACAATGAGGATTTAATCTCTATCCCAGCAGTGAGAGACACAAGGAGGGATTTAAACTCTATCCCAGCACTCAGAGACACAAGGAGGGATTTAAACTCTATCCCAGCACTGAGAGACACAAGGAGGATTTAAACTCTATCCCAGCACTGAGAGACACAAGGAGGGATTTAAACTCTAACCCAGCACTGAGAGACACAATAAGGATTTACACTCTATCCCAGCACTGAGAGACAACAAGGAGGATTTAAACTCTATCCCGGCACTGAGAGACACAAGGAGGGATTTAAACTCTATCCCGGGACTCACAGACACAAGGAGGGATTTAAATTCTATCTCAGCACTGAGAGACACAAGGAGGATTTAATCTCTATCCCAGCTCTGAGAGACACCAGGAGGGATTTAATCTCTATCCCAGCACTGAGAGAAACAAGGAGGATTTAAACCCTATCCCAGCACTGAGAGACACAAGGAGGGATTTAAAATCGATCCCGGCACTGAGAGAGACACAAGGAGGGATTTAAACTCTATCCCAGCACTGAGAGACACAAGGAGGGATTTAAACTCTATCCCAGCACTGAGAGACACAAGGAGGGATTTAAACTCTATCCCAGCACTGAGAGACACTAGGAGGGATTTAAACACTATCCCAGCACTGGGAGACACAAGGAGGGATTTAAACTCTATCCCAGCACTGAGAGAGACAAGGAGCGATTTAAACTCTATCCCAGCACTGAGAGACACAATGAGGATTTAAACTCTATCCCAGCACTGAGAGACACAAGGAGGGATTTAAACTCTATCCCAGCACTGAGAGACACAAGGAGGGATTTAAACTCTATCCCAGCACTGAGAGACACAAGGAGGATTTAAACTCTATCCAGCACTGAGAGACACAAGGAGGATTTAGACTCTATCTCAGCACTGAGAGAAACAAGGAGGATTTAATCTCTATCCCAGCACTGAGAGACACAAGGAGGATTGAATCTCTATCCCAGCACTGAGAGACACAAGGAGGGATTTAAATCGATCCCGGCACTGAGAGACACAAGGAGGAATTTAAACTCTCTCCCAGCACTGAGAGAGAGACAAGGAGGGATTTAACTCTATCCCAGCACTGAGAGACACAGGGAGGGATTTAAACTATATCCCAGCACTGAGAGACACAAGGAGGGATTTAAACTCTCTCCCAGCATTAAGAGAAACAAGGAGGGATTTAAACTCTATCCCAGCACTGAGTGAGACAAGGAGGGATTTAAACTCTATCCCTGCACTGAGAGACACAATGAGGATTTAAACTCTATCCCAGCACTGAGAGACACAAGGAGGGATTTAAACTCCATCCCAGCACTGAGAGACACAAGTGGGATTTAAACTCTATCCCAGCACTGAGAGACACAAGGAGGATTTAAACTCTATCCCAGCACTGAGAGATACAAGGAGGGATTTAAAATGTATCCCAGCACTGAGAGACAAAAGGAGTGATTTAAACTCTTTCCCAGCACTGAGAGACACAAGGAGGGATTTAAACTCTATCCGGGCACTGAGAGACACAAGGAGGGATTTAAAATCTCTCCCTGCACTGAGAGACACAAGGAGGGATTTAAACTCTATCCCGGCACTGAGAGAGACACAAGGAGGGATTTAAACTCTATCCCAGCACTGAGAGACACAAGGAGGGATTTAAACTCTATCCCAGCACTGAGAGACACAAGGAGGGATTTAAACTCTATCCCAGCACTGAGAGACACAAGGAGGGATTTAAAATCTATCCCAGCACTGAGAGACACAAGGAGGGATTTAAAATCTATCCCAGCACTGAGAGACACAAGGAGGGATTTAAACTCTATCCTGGCACTGAGAGAGACACAAGGAGGGATTTCAACCCTATCCCAGCACTAAGAGACACAAAGAGGATTTAAACTCTATCCCAGCACTGAGAGACACAAGGAGGGATTTAAACTCTATCCCAGCACTGAGAGACACAAGGAGGGATTGAAACTCTATCCCAGCACTGAGAGACACAAGGAGGGATTTAAGTTCTATCCCAGCACTGAGAGACACAATGAGGATTTAAACGCTATCCCGGCACTGAGAGACACAAGGAGGGATTTAAACTCTATCCCAGCACTGAGAGACACAAGAAGGGATTTAAACTCTATCACAGCACTGAGAGACACAAGGAGGATTTAAACTCTATCCCATCACTGAGAGACACAATGAGGATTTAAACTCTATCCCAGCGCTGAGAGACACAATGAGGATTTAAACTCTATCCCAGCACGGAGAGACACAAGGAGAGATTTAAACTCTATCCCTGCACCGAGAGACACAATGAGGGATTTAAACTCTATCCCAACACTGAGAGAGACAAGGAGGATTTAAACTCTATCCCAGCACTGAAAGACACAAGGAGGGATTTAAACGCTATCCCAGCACTGAGAGACACAAGGAGGGATTTAAACTCTATCCGGGCACTGAGAGACACAAGGAGGGATTTAAACTCTATCCCGGGAATCACAGACACAAGGAGGGATTTAAATTCTATCTCAGCACTGAGAGACACAAGGAGGATTTAATCTCTATCCCAGCACTGAGAGACACAATAAGAATTTAAACTCTATCCCAGCACTGAGAGAGACAAGGAGGATTTAAACTCTATCCCGGCACTGAGAGACACAAGGAGGGATTTAAACTCTATCCCGGGAATCACAGACACAAGGAGGGATTTAAATTCTATCTCAGCACTGAGAGACACAAGGAGGATTTAATCTCTATCCCAGCACTGAGAGACACAAGGAGGGATTTAATCTCTATCCCAGCACTGAGAGACACAAGGAGGATTTAAACACTATCCCAGCACTGAGAGACACAAGGAGGGATTTAAAATCGATCCCGGCACTGAGAGAGACACAAGGAGGGATTTAAACTCTATCCCAGCACTGAGAGACACAAGGAGGGATTTAAACACTATCCCAGCGCTGAGAGACACAATGAGGGATTTAAACTCTATCCCAGCACTGAGAGACACTAGGAGGGATTTAAACACTATCCCAGCACTGGGAGACACAAGGAGGGATTTAAACTCTATTCCAGCACTGAGAGAGACAAGGAGGGATTTAAACTCTATCCCAGCACTGAGAGACACAATGAGGATTTAAACTCTATCCCAGCACTGAGAGACACAAGGAGGGATTTAAACTCTATCCCAGCACTGAGAGACACAAGGAGGGATTTAAACTCTATCCCAGCACTGAGAGACACAAGAAGGATTTAAACTCTATCCCAGCACTGAGAGACACAAGGAGGGATTTAAAATCTATCCCAGCACTGGGAGACACAAGGAGGGATTTAAACTCTATCCCAGCATTAAGAGACACAAGGAGGGATTTAAACTCTATCCCAGCACTGAGAGACACAAGGAGGGATTTAAACTCTATCCCAGCACTGAGTGAGACAAGGAGGGATTTAAACTCTATCCCTGCACTGAGAGACACAATGAGGATTTAATCTCTATCCCAGCAGTGAGAGACACAAGGAGGGATTTAAACTCTATCCCAGCACTCAGAGACACAAGGAGGGATTTAAACTCTATCCCAGCACTGAGAGACACAAGGAGGATTTAAACTCTATCCCAGCACTGAGAGACACAAGGAGGGATTTAAACTCTAACCCAGCACTGAGAGACACAATAAGGATTTACACTCTATCCCAGCACTGAGAGACAACAAGGAGGATTTAAACTCTATCCCGGCACTGAGAGACACAAGGAGGGATTTAAACTCTATCCCGGGACTCACAGACACAAGGAGGGATTTAAATTCTATCTCAGCACTGAGAGACACAAGGAGGATTTAATCTCTATCCCAGCTCTGAGAGACACCAGGAGGGATTTAATCTCTATCCCAGCACTGAGAGAAACAAGGAGGATTTAAACCCTATCCCAGCACTGAGAGACACAAGGAGGGATTTAAAATCGATCCCGGCACTGAGAGAGACACAAGGAGGGATTTAAACTCTATCCCAGCACTGAGAGACACAAGGAGGGATTTAAACTCTATCCCAGCACTGAGAGACACAAGGAGGGATTTAAACTCTATCCCAGCACTGAGAGACACTAGGAGGGATTTAAACACTATCCCAGCACTGGGAGACACAAGGAGGGATTTAAACTCTATCCCAGCACTGAGAGAGACAAGGAGCGATTTAAACTCTATCCCAGCACTGAGAGACACAATGAGGATTTAAACTCTATCCCAGCACTGAGAGACACAAGGAGGGATTTAAACTCTATCCCAGCACTGAGAGACACAAGGAGGGATTTAAACTCTATCCCAGCACTGAGAGACACAAGGAGGATTTAAACTCTATCCAGCACTGAGAGACACAAGGAGGATTTAGACTCTATCTCAGCACTGAGAGAAACAAGGAGGATTTAATCTCTATCCCAGCACTGAGAGACACAAGGAGGATTGAATCTCTATCCCAGCACTGAGAGACACAAGGAGGGATTTAAATCGATCCCGGCACTGAGAGACACAAGGAGGAATTTAAACTCTCTCCCAGCACTGAGAGAGAGACAAGGAGGGATTTAACTCTATCCCAGCACTGAGAGACACAGGGAGGGATTTAAACTATATCCCAGCACTGAGAGACACAAGGAGGGATTTAAACTCTCTCCCAGCATTAAGAGAAACAAGGAGGGATTTAAACTCTATCCCAGCACTGAGTGAGACAAGGAGGGATTTAAACTCTATCCCTGCACTGAGAGACACAATGAGGATTTAAACTCTATCCCAGCACTGAGAGACACAAGGAGGGATTTAAACTCCATCCCAGCACTGAGAGACACAAGTGGGATTTAAACTCTATCCCAGCACTGAGAGACACAAGGAGGATTTAAACTCTATCCCAGCACTGAGAGATACAAGGAGGGATTTAAAATGTATCCCAGCACTGAGAGACAAAAGGAGTGATTTAAACTCTTTCCCAGCACTGAGAGACACAAGGAGGGATTTAAACTCTATCCCAGCACTGAGAGACACAAGGAGGGATTTAAAATCTCTCCCTGCACTGAGAGACACAAGGAGGGATTTAAACTCTATCCCGGCACTGAGAGAGACACAAGGAGGGATTTAAACTCTATCCCAGCACTGAGAGACACAAGGAGGGATTTAAACTCTATCCCAGCACTGAGAGACACAAGGAGGGATTTAAACTCTATCCCAGCACTGAGAGACACAAGGAGGGATTTAAAATCTATCCCAGCACTGAGAGACACAAGGAGGGATTTAAAATCTATCCCAGCACTGAGAGACACAAGGAGGGATTTAAACTCTATCCTGGCACTGAGAGAGACACAAGGAGGGATTTCAACCCTATCCCAGCACTAAGAGACACAAAGAGGATTTAAACTCTATCCCAGCACTGAGAGACACAAGGAGGGATTTAAACTCTATCCCAGCACTGAGAGACACAAGGAGGGATTGAAACTCTATCCCAGCACTGAGAGACACAAGGAGGGATTTAAGTTCTATCCCAGCACTGAGAGACACAATGAGGATTTAAACGCTATCCCGGCACTGAGAGACACAAGGAGGGATTTAATCTCTATCCCAGCACTGAGAGACACAAGGAGGATTTAAACACTATCCCAGCACTGAGAGACACAAGGAGGGATTTAAAATCGATCCCGGCACTGAGAGAGACACAAGGAGGGATTTAAACTCTATCCCAGCACTGAGAGACACAAGGAGGGATTTAAACACTATCCCAGCGCTGAGAGACACAATGAGGGATTTAAACTCTATCCCAGCACTGAGAGACACTAGGAGGGATTTAAACACTATCCCAGCACTGGGAGACACAAGGAGGGATTTAAACTCTATTCCAGCACTGAGAGAGACAAGGAGGGATTTAAACTCTATCCCAGCACTGAGAGACACAATGAGGATTTAAACTCTATCCCAGCACTGAGAGACACAAGGAGGGATTTAAACTCTATCCCAGCACTGAGAGACACAAGGAGGGATTTAAACTCTATCCCAGCACTGAGAGACACAAGAAGGATTTAAACTCTATCCCAGCACTGAGAGACACAAGGAGGATTTAGACTCTATCTCAGCACTGAGAGACACAAGGAGGATTTAATCTCTATCCCAGCATTGAGAGACACAAGGAGGATTGAATCTCTATCCCTGCACTGAGAGACACAAGGAGGGATTTAAAATCGATCCCGGCACTGAGAGAGACACAAGGAGGGATTTAAATTCTATCCCAACACTGAGAGACACAAGGAGGGATTTAAAATCTATCCCAGCACTGGGAGACACAAGGAGGGATTTAAACTCTATCCCAGCATTAAGAGACACAAGGAGGGATTTAAACTCTATCCCAGCACTGAGAGACACAAGGAGGGATTTAAACTCTATCCCAGCACTGAGTGAGACAAGGAGGGATTTAAACTCTATCCCTGCACTGAGAGACACAATGAGGATTTAATCTCTATCCCAGCAGTGAGAGACACAAGGAGGGATTTAAACTCTATCCCAGCACTCAGAGACACAAGGAGGGATTTAAACTCTATCCCAGCACTGAGAGACACAAGGAGGATTTAAACTCTATCCCAGCACTGAGAGACACAAGGAGGGATTTAAACTCTAACCCAGCACTGAGAGACACAATAAGGATTTACACTCTATCCCAGCACTGAGAGACAACAAGGAGGATTTAAACTCTATCCCGGCACTGAGAGACACAAGGAGGGATTTAAACTCTATCCCGGGACTCACAGACACAAGGAGGGATTTAAATTCTATCTCAGCACTGAGAGACACAAGGAGGATTTAATCTCTATCCCAGCTCTGAGAGACACCAGGAGGGATTTAATCTCTATCCCAGCACTGAGAGAAACAAGGAGGATTTAAACCCTATCCCAGCACTGAGAGACACAAGGAGGGATTTAAAATCGATCCCGGCACTGAGAGAGACACAAGGAGGGATTTAAACTCTATCCCAGCACTGAGAGACACAAGGAGGGATTTAAACTCTATCCCAGCACTGAGAGACACAAGGAGGGATTTAAACTCTATCCCAGCACTGAGAGACACTAGGAGGGATTTAAACACTATCCCAGCACTGGGAGACACAAGGAGGGATTTAAACTCTATCCCAGCACTGAGAGAGACAAGGAGCGATTTAAACTCTATCCCAGCACTGAGAGACACAATGAGGATTTAAACTCTATCCCAGCACTGAGAGACACAAGGAGGGATTTAAACTCTATCCCAGCACTGAGAGACACAAGGAGGGATTTAAACTCTATCCCAGCACTGAGAGACACAAGGAGGATTTAAACTCTATCCAGCACTGAGAGACACAAGGAGGATTTAGACTCTATCTCAGCACTGAGAGAAACAAGGAGGATTTAATCTCTATCCCAGCACTGAGAGACACAAGGAGGATTGAATCTCTATCCCAGCACTGAGAGACACAAGGAGGGATTTAAATCGATCCCGGCACTGAGAGACACAAGGAGGAATTTAAACTCTCTCCCAGCACTGAGAGAGAGACAAGGAGGGATTTAACTCTATCCCAGCACTGAGAGACACAGGGAGGGATTTAAACTATATCCCAGCACTGAGAGACACAAGGAGGGATTTAAACTCTCTCCCAGCATTAAGAGAAACAAGGAGGGATTTAAACTCTATCCCAGCACTGAGTGAGACAAGGAGGGATTTAAACTCTATCCCTGCACTGAGAGACACAATGAGGATTTAAACTCTATCCCAGCACTGAGAGACACAAGGAGGGATTTAAACTCCATCCCAGCACTGAGAGACACAAGTGGGATTTAAACTCTATCCCAGCACTGAGAGACACAAGGAGGATTTAAACTCTATCCCAGCACTGAGAGATACAAGGAGGGATTTAAAATGTATCCCAGCACTGAGAGACAAAAGGAGTGATTTAAACTCTTTCCCAGCACTGAGAGACACAAGGAGGGATTTAAACTCTATCCCAGCACTGAGAGACACAAGGAGGGATTTAAAATCTCTCCCTGCACTGAGAGACACAAGGAGGGATTTAAACTCTATCCCGGCACTGAGAGAGACACAAGGAGGGATTTAAACTCTATCCCAGCACTGAGAGACACAAGGAGGGATTTAAACTCTATCCCAGCACTGAGAGACACAAGGAGGGATTTAAACTCTATCCCAGCACTGAGAGACACAAGGAGGGATTTAAAATCTATCCCAGCACTGAGAGACACAAGGAGGGATTTAAAATCTATCCCAGCACTGAGAGACACAAGGAGGGATTTAAACTCTATCCTGGCACTGAGAGAGACACAAGGAGGGATTTCAACCCTATCCCAGCACTAAGAGACACAAAGAGGATTTAAACTCTATCCCAGCACTGAGAGACACAAGGAGGGATTTAAACTCTATCCCAGCACTGAGAGACACAAGGAGGGATTGAAACTCTATCCCAGCACTGAGAGACACAAGGAGGGATTTAAGTTCTATCCCAGCACTGAGAGACACAATGAGGATTTAAACGCTATCCCGGCACTGAGAGACACAAGGAGGGATTTAAACTCTATCCCAGCACTGAGAGACACAAGAAGGGATTTAAACTCTATCACAGCACTGAGAGACACAAGGAGGATTTAAACTCTATCCCATCACTGAGAGACACAATGAGGATTTAAACTCTATCCCAGCGCTGAGAGACACAATGAGGATTTAAACTCTATCCCAGCACGGAGAGACACAAGGAGAGATTTAAACTCTATCCCTGCACCGAGAGACACAATGAGGGATTTAAACTCTATCCCAACACTGAGAGAGACAAGGAGGATTTAAACTCTATCCCAGCACTGAAAGACACAAGGAGGGATTTAAACGCTATCCCAGCACTGAGAGACACAAGGAGGGATTTAAACTCTATCCGGGCACTGAGAGAAACAAAGAGGGATTTAAACTCTATCCCTGAACTGAGATACACAAGGAGGGATTTAAACTGTATCCCAGCGCTGATAGACACAAGGAGGATTTAAACTCTATCCCAGCACTGAGAGAGACAAGGAGGATTTAAACTCTATCCCAGCACTGAGAGACACAAGGAGGATTTAAACTCTATCCCAGCACTGAGAGACACAAGGAGGATTTAAACTCTATCCCAGCACTGAGAGACACAAGGAGGGATTTAAACTCTATCCCAGCACTGAGAGACACAATAAGAATTTAAACTCTATCCCAGCACTGAGAGAGACAAGGAGGATTTAAACTCTATCCCGGCACTGAGAGACACAAGGAGGGATTTAACTCTATCCCGGGAATCACAGACACAAGGAGGGATTTAAATTCTATCTCAGCACTGAGACACACAAGGAGGATTTAATCTCTATCCCAGCACTGAGAGACACAAGGAGGGATTTAATCTCTATCCCAGCACTGAGAGACACAAGGAGGATTTAAACACTATCCCAGCACTGAGAGACACAAGGAGGGATTTAAAATCGATCCCGGCACTGAGAGAGACACAAGGAGGGATTTAAACTCTATCCCAGCACTGAGAGACACAAGGAGGGATTTAAACACTATCCCAGCGCTGAGAGACACAATGAGGGATTTAAACTCTATCCCAGCACTGAGAGACACTAGGAGGGATTTAAACACTATCCCAGCACTGGGAGACACAAGGAGGGATTTAAACTCTATTCCAGCACTGAGAGAGACAAGGAGGGATTTAAACTCTATCCCAGCACTGAGAGACACAATGAGGATTTAAACTCTCTCCCAGCACTGAGAGACACAAGGAGGGATTTAAACTCTATCCCAGCACTGAGAGACACAAGGAGGGATTTAAACTCTATCCCAGCACTGAGAGACACAAGAAGGATTTAAACTCTATCCCAGCACTGAGAGACACAAGGAGGATTTAGACTCTATCTCAGCACTGAGAGACACAAGGAGGATTTAATCTCTATCCCAGCATTGAGAGACACAAGGAGGATTGAATCTCTATCCCTGCACTGAGAGACACAAGGAGGGATTTAAAATCGATCCCGGCACTGAGAGACACAAGGAGGAATTTAAACTCTCTCCCAGCACTGAGAGAGAGACAAGGAGGGATTTAACTCTATCCCAGCACTGAGAGACACAAGGAGGGATTTAAACTATATCCCAGCACTGAGAGACACAAGGAGGGATTTAAACTCTATCCCAGCACTGAGTGAGACAAGGAGGGATTTAAACTCTATCCCTGCACTGAGAGACACAATGAGGATTTATCTCTATCCCAGCACTGTGAGACACAAGGAGGGATTTAAACTCTATCCCAGCACTGAGAGACACAATAAGGATTTAAACTCTATCCCAGCAATGAGAGACACAAAAAGGATTTAAACTCTATCCCGGCACTGAGAGACACAAGGAGGGATTTAAACTCTGTCCCGGGACTCACAGACACAAGGAGGGATTTAAACTCTATCCCAGCACTGAGAGACAAAAGGAGTGATTTAAACTCTATCCCAGCACTGAGAGACACAAGGAGGGATTTAAACTCTATCCCAGCACTGAGAGACACAAGGAGGGATTTAAAATCTCTCCCGGCACTGAGAGACACAAGGAGGGATTTAAACTCTATCCCGGCACTGAGAGAGACACAAGGAGGGATTTAAACTCTATCCCAGCACTGAGAGACACATGGAGGGATTTAAACTCTATCCCAGCACTGAGAGACACAAGGAGGGATTTAAACTATATCCCAGCACTGAGAGACACAAGGAGGGATTTAAACTCTATCCCAGCACTGAGTGAGACAAGGAGGGATTTAAACTCTATCCCTGCACTGAGAGACACAATGAGGATTTATCTCTATCCCAGCACTGAGAGACACAAGGAGGGATTTAAACTCGATCCCAGCACTGAGAGACAAAAGGAGTGATTTAAACTCTATCCCGGCACTGAGAGACACAAGGAGGGATTTAAACTCTGTCCCGGGACTCACAGACACAAGGAGGGATTTAAACTCTATCCCAGCACTGAGAGACAAAAGGAGTGATTTAAACTCTATCCCAGCACTGAGAGACACAAGGAGGGATTTAAACTCTATCCCAGCACTGAGAGACACAAGGAGGGATTTAAAATCTCTCCCGGCACTGAGAGACACAAGGAGGGATTTAAACTCTATCCCGGCACTGAGAGAGACACAAGGAGGGATTTAAACTCTATCCCAGCACTGAGAGACACATGGAGGGATTTAAACTCTATCCCAGCACTGAGAGACACAAGGAGGGATTTAAACTCTATCCCAGCACTGAGAGACACAAGGAGGGATTTAATCTCTATCCCAGCACTGAGAGACACAAGGAGGGTTTTAAACTCTATCCCAGAACTGAGAGACACAAGGAGGTATTTAAACTCTATCCCGGCACTGAGAGAGACACAAGGAGGGATTTAAACCCTATCCCAGCACTAAGAGAAACAAAGAGGATTTAAACTCTATCCCAGCACTGAGAGACACAAGGAGGGATTTAAACTCTATCCCAGCACTTAGAGACACAAGGAGGGATTTAAACTCTATCCCAGCACTGAGAGACACAAGGAGGGATTTAAATTCTGTCCCAGCACTGAGAGACACAATGAGGATTTAAACGCTATCCCGGCACTGAGAGACACAAGGAGGGATTTAAACTCTATCCCAGCACTGAGAGACACAAGAAGGGATTTAAACTCTATCCCAGCACTGAGAGACACAAGGAGGATTTAAACTCTATCCCAGCAGTGAGAGACACAAGGAGGATTTAAACTCTATCCCAGCACTGAAAGACACAAGGAGGGATTTAAACGCTATCCCAGCACTGAGAGACACAAGGAGGGATTTAAACTCTATCCGGGCACTGTGAGAAACAAAGGGGGATTTAAACTCTATCCCTGAACTGAGATACACAAGGAGGGATTTAAACTGTATCCCAGCGCTGATAGACACAAGGAGGATTTAAACTCTATCCCAGCACTGAGAGAGACAAGGAGGATTTAAACTCTATCCCAGGACTGAGAGACACAAGGAGGATTTAAACTCTATCCCAGCACTGAGAGACACAAGGAGGGATTTAAACTCTATCCCAGCACTGAGAGACACAATAAGAATTTAAACTCTATCCCAGCACTGAGAGACACAAGGAGGATTTAAACTCTATCCCGGCACTGAGAGACACAAGGAGGGATTTAAACTCTATCCCGGGACTCACAGACACAAGGAGGGATTTAAATTCTATCTCAGCACTGAGAGACACAAGGAGGATTTAATCTCTATCCCAGCACTGAGAGACACAAGGAGGGATTTAATCTCTATCCCAGCACTGAGAGACACAAGGAGGATTTAAACACTATCCCAGCACTGAGAGACACAAGGAGGGATTTAAAATCGATCCCGGCACTGAGAGAGACACAAGGAGGGATTTAAACTCTATCCCAGCACTGAGAGACACAAGGAGGGATTTAAACACTATCCCAGCGCTGAGAGACACAATGAGGGATTTAAACTCTATCCCAGCACTGAGAGACACTAGGAGGGATTTAAACACTATCCCAGCACTGGGAGACACAAGGAGGGATTTAAACTCTATTCCAGCACTGAGAGAGACAAGGAGGGATTTAAACTCTATCCCAGCACTGAGAGACACAATGAGGATTTAAACTCTATCCCAGCACTGAGAGACACAAGGAGGGATTTAAACTCTATCCCAGCACTGAGAGACACAAGGAGGGATTTAAACTCTATCCCAGCACTGAGAGACACAAGGAGGATTTAAACTCTATCCCAGCACTGAGAGACACAAGGAGGATTTAGACTCTATCTCAGCACTGAGAGACACAAGGAGGATTTAATCTCTATCCCAGCACTGAGAGACACAAGGAGGATTGAATCTCTATCCCAGCACTGAGAGACACAAGGAGGGATTTAAAATCGCTCCCGGCACTGAGAGACACAAGGAGGAATTTAAACTCTCTCCCAGCACTGAGAGAGAGACAAGGAGGGATTTAACTCTATCCCAGCACTGAGAGACACAAGGAGGGATTTAAAATATATCCCAGCACTGAGAGACACAAGGAGGGATTTAAACTCTATCCCAGCACTGAGTGAGACAAGGAGGGATTTAAACTCTATCCCTGCACTGAGAGACACAATGAGGATTTATCTCTATCCCAGCACTGAGAGACACAAGGAGGGATTTAAACTCTATCCCAGCACTGAGAGACACAATAAGGATTTAAACTCTATCCCAGCAATGAGAGACACAAGGAGGATTTAAACGCTATCCCGGCACTGAGAGACACAAGGAGGGATTTAAACTCTGTCCCGGGACTCACAGACACAAGGAGGGATTTAAACTCTATCCCAGCACTGAGAGACAAAAGGAGTGATTTAAACTCTATCCCAGCACTGAGAGACACAAGGAGGGATTTAAACTCTATCCCAGCACTGAGAGACACAAGGAGGGATTTAAAATCTCTCCCGGCACTGAGAGACACAAGGAGGGATTTAAACTCTATCCCGGCACTGAGAGAGACACAAGGAGGGATTTAAACTCTATCCCAGCACTGAGAGACACATGGAGGGATTTAAACTCTATCCCAGCACTGAGAGACACAAGGAGGGATTTAAACTATATCCCAGCACTGAGAGACACAAGGAGGGATTTAAACTCTATCCCAGCACTGAGTGAGACAAGGAGGGATTTAAACTCTATCCCTGCACTGAGAGACACAATGAGGATTTATCTCTATCCCAGCACTGAGGGACACAAGGAGGGATTTAAACTCTATCCCAGCACTGAGAGACAAAAGGAGTGATTTAAACTCTATCCCGGCACTGAGAGACACAAGGAGGGATTTAAACTCTGTCCCGGGACTCACAGACACAAGGAGGGATTTAAACTCTATCCCAGCACTGAGAGACAAAAGGAGTGATTTAAACTCTATCCCAGCACTGAGAGACACAAGGAGGGATTTAAACTCTAACCCAGCACTGAGAGACACAAGGAGGGATTTAAAATCTCTCCCGGCACTGAGAGACACAAGGAGGGATTTAAACTCTATCCCGGCACTGAGAGAGACACAAGGAGGGATTTAAACTCTATCCCAGCACTAAGAGACACATGGAGGGATTTAAACTCTATCCCAGCACTGAGAGACACAAGGAGGGATTTAAACTCTATCCCAGCACTGAGAGACACAAGGAGGGATTTAATCTCTATCCCAGCACTGAGAGACACAAGGAGGGTTTTAAACTCTATCCCAGCACTGAGAGACACAAGGAGGTATTTAAACTCTATCCCGGCACTGAGAGAGACACAAGGAGGGATTTAAACCCTATCCCAGCACTAAGAGAAACAAAGAGGATTTAAACTCTATCCCAGCACTGAGAGACACAAGGAGGGATTTAAACTCTATCCCAGCACTTAGAGACACAAGGAGGGATTTAAACTCTATCCCTGCACTGAGAGACACAAGGAGGGATTTAAATTCTGTCCCAGCACTGAGAGACACAATGAGGATTTAAACGCTATCCCGGCACTGAGAGACACAAGGAGGGATTTAAACTCTATCCCAGCACTGAGAGACACAAGAAGGGATTTAAACTCTATCCCAGCACTGAGAGACACAAGGAGGATTTAAACTCTATCCCAGCAGTGAGAGACACAAGGAGGATTTAAACTCTATCCCAGCACTGAGAGACACAAGGAGGCATTTAAACTCTATCCCGACACTCAGAGACACAAGGAGGGATTTAAACTCTATCCCAGCACTGAGAGACACAAGGAGGGATTTAAACTCTATCCCAGCACTGAGAGACACAAGGAGGGATTTAAACTCTATCCCGGCACTGAGAGACACAAGGAGGGATTTAATCTCTATCCCAGCACTGAGAGACACAAGGAGGATTTAAACTCTATCCCAGCATTGAGAGACACAAGGAGGGATTGAAACTCTATCCCAGCACTGAGAGACACAAGGAGGGATTTAAACTCTATCCCAGCACTGAGAGACACAGTAAGGATTTAAACTCTATCCCAGCACTGAGAGACACAAGGAGGATTTAAACTCTATCCCGGCACTGAGAGACACAAGGAGGGATTTAAACTCTGTCCCGGGACTCACAGACACAAGGAGGGATTTAAACTCTATCTCAACACTGAGAGACAAAAGGACTGATTTAAACTCTATCCCAGCACTGAGAGACACAAGGAGGGATTTAAACTCTATCCCAGCACTGACTGACACAAGGAGGGATTTAAAATCTCTCCCGGCACTGAGAGACACAAGGAGGGATTTAAACTCTATCCCGGCACTGAGAGAGACACAAGGAGGGATTTAAACTCCATCCCAGCACTGAGAGACACAAGGAGGGATTTAAACTCTATCCCAGCACTGAGAGACACAAGGAGGGATTTAAACTCTATCCCAGCACTGAGAGACACAAGGAGGGATTTAAACTCTATCCCAGCACTGAGAGACACAAGGAGGGATTTAAACTCTATCCCAGCACTGAGAGACACAAGGAGGGATTGAAACTCTATCCCAGCACTGAGAGACACAAGGAGGGATTTAAATTCTATCCCAGCACTGAGAGACACAATGAGGATTTAAATGCTATCCCGGCACTGAGAGACACAAGGAGGGATTTAAACTCTATCCCAGCACTGAGAGACACAAGAAGGGATTTAAACTCTATCCCAGCACTGAGAGACACAAGGAGGATTTAAACTCTATCCCAACAGTGAGAGACACAAGGAGGATTTAAACTCTATCCCAGCACTGAGAGACACAAGGAGGCATTTAAACTCTATCCCGGCACTCAGAGACACAAGGAGGGATTTAAACTCTATCCCAGCACTGAGAGACACAAGGAGGGATTTAAACTCTATCCCAGCATTGAGAGACACAAGGAGGGATTTAAACTCTCTCCCGGCACAGAGAGACACAAGGAGGGATTTAATCTCTATCCCAGCACTCAGAGACACAAGGAGGATTTAAACTCTATCCCAGCACTGAGAGACACAAGGAGGGATTTAAACTCTATCCCAGCACTGAGAGACACAAAGAGGATTTAAACTCTATCCCAGCACTGAGAGAGACAAGGAGGATTTAAACTCTATCCCAGCACTGAGAGAAACAAGGAGGATTCAAACTCTATCCCGGCACTGAGAGACACAAGGAGGGATTTAAACTCTGTCCCGGGACTCACAGACACAAGGAGGGATTTAAACTCTATCTCAACACTGAGAGACAAAAGGACTGATTTAAACTCTTTCCCAGCACTGAGAGACACAAGGAGGGATTTAAACTCTATCCCAGCACTGAGTGACACAAGGAGGGATTTAAAATCTCTCCCGGCACTGAGAGACACAAGGAGGGATTTAAACTCTATCCCGGCACTGAGAGAGACACAAGGAGGGATTTAAACTCTATCCCAGCACTGAGAGACACAAGGAGGGATTTAAACTCTAACCCAGCACTGAGAGACACAAGGAGGGATTTAAACTCTATCCCAGCACTGAGAGACACAAGGAGGGATTTAAAATCTATCCCAGCACTGAGAGACACAAGGAGGGATTTAAACTCTATCCCAGCACTGAGAGACACAAGGAGGGATTTAATTTCTGTCCCAGCACTGAGAGACACAAGGAGGGATTTAAACTCTATCCCAGCACTGAGAGACACAAAGAGGATTTAAACTCTATCCCAGCACTGAGAGAGACAAGGAGGATTTAAACTCTATCCCAGCACTGAGAGAAACAAGGAGGATTCAAACTCTATCCCGGCACTGAGAGACACAAGGAGGGATTTAAACTCTGTCCCGGGACTCACAGACACAAGGAGGGATTTAAACTCTATCTCAACACTGAGAGACAAAAGGACTGATTTAAACTCTATCCCAGCACTGAGAGACACAAGGAGGGATTTAAACTCTATCCCAGCACTGAGTGACACAAGGAGGGATTTAAAATCTCTCCCGGCACTGAGAGACACAAGGAGGGATTTAAACTCTATCCCGGCACTGAGAGAGACACAAGGAGGGATTTAAACTCTATCCCAGCACTGAGAGACACAAGGAGGGATTTAAACTCTAACCCAGCACTGAGAGACACAAGGAGGGATTTAAACTCTATCCCAGCACTGAGAGACACAAGGAGGGATTTAAAATCTATCCCAGCACTGAGAGACACAAGGAGGGATTTAAACTCTATCCCAGCACTGAGAGACACAAGGAGGGATTTAAACTCTATCCCGGCACTGAGAGAGACACAAGGAGGGATTGAAAACCTATCCCAGCACTTAGAGACACAAAGAGGATTTAAACTCTATCCCAGCACTGAGAGACACAAGGAGGGATTTAAACTCTATCCCAGCACTGAGAGACACAAGGAGGGATTTAAACTCTATCCCAGCACTGAGAGACACAAGGAGGGATTTAAATTCTATCCCAGCACTGAGAGACACAATGAGGATTTAAACGCTATCCCGGCACTGAGAGACACAAGGAGGGATATAAACTCTATCCCAGCACTGAGAGACACAAGAAGGGATTTAAACTCTATCCCAGCACTGAGAGACACAAGGAGGATTTAAACTCTATCCCAGCAGTGAGAGACACAAGGAGGATTTAAACTCTATCCCAGAACTGAGAGACACAAGGAGGCATTTAAACTCTATCCCGGCACTCAGAGACACAAGGAGGGATTTAAACTCTATCCCAGCACTGAGAGACACAAGGAGGGATTTAAACTCTATCCCAGCACTGAGAGACACAAGGAGGGATTTAAACTCTATCCCGGCACAGAGAGACACAAGGAGGGATTTAATCTCTATCCCAGCACTCAGAGACACAAGGAGGATTTAAACTCTATCCCAGCACTGAGAGACACAAGGAGGGATTTAAACTCTATCCCAGCACTGAGAGACACAAGGAGGATTTAAACTCTATCCCAGCACTGAAAGAGACAAGGAGGATTTAAACTCTATCCCAGCACTGAGAGACACAAGGAGGGATTTAACCTCTATCCCAGCACTGAGAGACACAAGGAGGGATTTAAACTCTATCCCAGCACGGAGAGACACAAGGACGGATTTAAACTCTATCCCTGCACTGAGAGACACAAGGAGGGATTTAAACTCTATCCCAGCACTGAGAGACACAAGATGGGATTTAAACTCTATCCCAGCACTGAGAGACACAAGGAGGATTTAAACTCTATCCCAGCACTGAGAGACACAAGGAGGGATTTAAACTCTATCCCAGCACTGACAGACACAATAAGGATCTAAACTCTATCCCAGCACTGAGAGACACAAGGAGGATTTAAACTCTATCCCAGCACTGAGAGACAAAAGGAGTGATTTAAACTCTATCCCAGCACTGAGAGACACAAGGAGGGATTTGAAATCTCTCCCGGCACTGAGAGACACAAGGAGGGATTTAAACTCTATCCCGGCACTGAGAGAGACACAAGGAGGGATTTAAACTCTATCCCAGCACTGAGAGACACATGGAGGGATTTAAACTCTATCCCAGCACTGAGAGACACAAGGAGGGATTTAAACTATATCCCAGCACTGAGAGACACAAGGAGGGATTTAAACTCTATCCCAGCACTGAGTGAGACAAGGAGGGATTTAAACTCTATCCCAGCACTGAGAGACACAATGAGGATTTATCTCTATCCCAGCACTGAGAGACACAAGGAGGGATTTAAACTCTATCCCAGCACTGAGTGACACAATAAGGATTTAAACTCTATCGCAGCAATGAGAGACACAAGGAGGAGTTAAACTCTATCCCGGCACTGAGAGACACAAGGAGGGATTTAAACTCTGTCCCGGGACTCACAGACACAAGGAGGGATTTAAACTCTATCCCAGCACTGAGAGACAAAAGGAGTGATTTAAACTCTATCCCAGCACTGAGAGACACAAGGAGGGATTTAAACTCTATCCCAGCACTGAGAGACACAAGGAGGGATTTAAAATCTCTCCCGGCACTGAGAGACACAAGGAGGAATTTAAACTCTATCCCGGCACTGAGAGAGACACAAGGAGGGATTTAAACTCTATCCCAGCACTGAGAGACACATGGAGGGATTTAAACTCTATCCCAGCACTGAGAGACACAAGGAGGGATTTAAACTCTATCCCAGCACTGAGAGACACAAGGAGGGATTTAATCTCTATCCCAGCACTGAGAGACACAAGGAGGGTTTTAAACTCTATCCCAGCACTGAGAGACACAAGGAGGTATTTAAATTCTATCCCGGCACTGAGAGAGACACAAGGAGGGATTTAAACCCTATCCCAGCACTAAGAGAAACAAAGAGGATTTAAACTCTATCCCAGCACTGAGAGACACAAGGAGGGATTTAAACTCTATCCCAGCACTTAGAGACACAAGGAGGGATTTAAACTCTATCCCAGCACTGAGAGACACAAGGAGGGATTTAATTTCTGTCCCAGCACTGAGAGACACAATGAGGATTTAAACGCTATCCCGGCACTGAGAGACACAAGGAGGGATTTAAACTCTATCCCAGCACTGAGGGACACAAGAAGGTATTTAAACTCTATCCCAGCACTGAGAGACACAAGGAGGATTTAAACTCTATCCCAGCAGTGAGAGACACAATGAGGATTTAAACTCTATCCCAGCACTGAGAGACACAAGGAGGCATTTAAACTCTATCCCGACACTCAGAGACACAAGGAGGGATTTAAACTCTATCCCAGCACTGAGAGACACAAGGAGGGATTTAAA
The DNA here is from genome assembly GCA_026770705.1 of Isurus oxyrinchus. Classification (NCBI taxonomy): domain Eukaryota; kingdom Metazoa; phylum Chordata; class Chondrichthyes; order Lamniformes; family Lamnidae; genus Isurus; species Isurus oxyrinchus. The sequence continues at coordinate 166,620 of JANJGN010000293.1, read as the reverse complement.
CTCTATCCCAGCACTGAGAGACACAAGGAGGGATTTAAACTCTATCCCGGCACTGAGAGACACAAGGAGGGATTTAATCTCTATCCCAGCACTCAGAGACACAAGGAGGATTTAAACTCTATCCCAGCACTGAGAGACACAAGGAGGGATTTAAACTCTATCCCAGCACTGAGAGACACAAGGAGGGATTTAAACTCTATCCCGGCACTGAGAGAGACACAAGGAGGGATTGAAAACCTATCCCAGCACTTAGAGACACAAAGAGGATTTAAACTCTATCCCAGCACTGAGAGACACAAGGAGGGATTTAAACTCTATCCCAGCACTGAGAGACACAAGGAGGGATTTAAACTCTATCCCAGCACTGAGAGACACAAGGAGGGATTTAAATTCTATCCCAGCACTGAGAGACACAATGAGGATTTAAACGCTATCCCGGCACTGAGAGACACAAGGAGGGATATAAACTCTATCCCAGCACTGAGAGACACAAGAAGGGATTTAAACTCTATCCCAGCACTGAGAGACACAAGGAGGATTTAAACTCTATCCCAGCAGTGAGAGACACAAGGAGGATTTAAACTCTATCCCAGAACTGAGAGACACAAGGAGGCATTTAAACTCTATCCCGGCACTCAGAGACACAAGGAGGGATTTAAACTCTATCCCAGCACTGAGAGACACAAGGAGGGATTTAAACTCTATCCCAGCACTGAGAGACACAAGGAGGGATTTAAACTCTATCCCGGCACAGAGAGACACAAGGAGGGATTTAATCTCTATCCCAGCACTCAGAGACACAAGGAGGATTTAAACTCTATCCCAGCACTGAGAGACACAAGGAGGGATTTAAACTCTATCCCAGCACTGAGAGACACAAGGAGGATTTAAACTCTATCCCAGCACTGAAAGAGACAAGGAGGATTTAAACTCTATCCCAGCACTGAGAGACACAAGGAGGATTTAAACTCTATCCCAGCACTGAGAGACACAAGGAGGGATTTAACCTCTATCCCAGCACTGAGAGACACAAGGAGGGATTTAAACTCTATCCCAGCACTGAGAGACACAAGGACGGATTTAAACTCTATCCCTGCACTGAGAGACACAAGGAGGGATTTAAACTCTATCCCAGCACTGAGAGACACAAGATGGGATTTAAACTCTATCCCAGCACTGAGAGACACAAGGAGGATTTAAACTCTATCCCAGCACTGAGAGACACAAGGAGGGATTTAAACTCTATCCCAGCACTGACAGACACAATAAGGATTTAAACTCTATCCCAGCACTGAGAGACACAAGGAGGATTTAAACTCTATCCCAGCACTGAGAGACAAAAGGAGTGATTTAAACTCTATCCCAGCACTGAGAGACACAAGGAGGGATTTGAAATCTCTCCCGGCACTGAGAGACACAAGGAGGGATTTAAACTCTATCCCGGCACTGAGAGAGACACAAGGAGGGATTTAAACTCTATCCCAGCACTGAGAGACACATGGAGGGATTTAAACTCTATCCCAGCACTGAGAGACACAAGGAGGGATTTAAACTATATCCCAGCACTGAGAGACACAAGGAGGGATTTAAACTCTATCCCAGCACTGAGTGAGACAAGGAGGGATTTAAACTCTATCCCAGCACTGAGAGACACAATGAGGATTTATCTCTATCCCAGCACTGAGAGACACAAGGAGGGATTTAAACTCTATCCCAGCACTGAGTGACACAATAAGGATTTAAACTCTATCGCAGCAATGAGAGACACAAGGAGGAGTTAAACTCTATCCCGGCACTGAGAGACACAAGGAGGGATTTAAACTCTGTCCCGGGACTCACAGACACAAGGAGGGATTTAAACTCTATCCCAGCACTGAGAGACAAAAGGAGTGATTTAAACTCTATCCCAGCACTGAGAGACACAAGGAGGGATTTAAACTCTATCCCAGCACTGAGAGACACAAGGAGGGATTTAAAATCTCTCCCGGCACTGAGAGACACAAGGAGGAATTTAAACTCTATCCCGGCACTGAGAGAGACACAAGGAGGGATTTAAACTCTATCCCAGCACTGAGAGACACATGGAGGGATTTAAACTCTATCCCAGCACTGAGAGACACAAGGAGGGATTTAAACTCTATCCCAGCACTGAGAGACACAAGGAGGGATTTAATCTCTATCCCAGCACTGAGAGACACAAGGAGGGTTTTAAACTCTATCCCAGCACTGAGAGACACAAGGAGGTATTTAAATTCTATCCCGGCACTGAGAGAGACACAAGGAGGGATTTAAACCCTATCCCAGCACTAAGAGAAACAAAGAGGATTTAAACTCTATCCCAGCACTGAGAGACACAAGGAGGGATTTAAACTCTATCCCAGCACTTAGAGACACAAGGAGGGATTTAACCTCTATCCCAGCACTGAGAGACACAAGGAGGGATTTAAACTCTATCCCAGCACTGAGAGACACAAGGACGGATTTAAACTCTATCCCTGCACTGAGAGACACAAGGAGGGATTTAAACTCTATCCCAGCACTGAGAGACACAAGGTGGGATTTAAACTCTATCCCAGCACTGAGAGACACAAGGAGGATTTAAACTCTATCCCAGCACTGAGAGACACAAGGAGGGATTTAAACTCTATCCCAGCACTGACAGACACAATAAGGATTTAAACTCTATCCCAGCAATGAGAGACACAAGGAGGATTTAAACTCTATCCCGGCACTGAGAGACACAAGGAGGGATTTAAACTCTATCCCAGCACTGAGAGAGACACAAGGAGGGATTTAAACTCCATCCCAGCACTGAGAGACACATGGAGGGATTTAAACTCTATCCCAGCACTGAGAGACACAAGGCGGGATTTAAACTCTATCCCAGCACTGAGAGACACAAGGAGGGATTTAAACTCTATCCCAGCACTGAGAGACACAAGGAGGGATTTAAACTCTATCCCAGCACTGAGAGACACAAGGAGGGATTTAAACTCTATCCCGGCACTGAGAGACACAAGGAGGGATTTAAATTCTATTCCAGCACTGAGAGACACAATGAGGATTTAAACGCTATCCCGGCACTGAGAGACACAAGGAGGGATTTAAACTCTATCCCAGCACTGAGAGACTCAAGAAGGGATTTAAACTCTATCCCAGCACTGAGAGACACAAGGAGGATTTAAACTCTATCCCAGCACTGAGAGACACAAGGAGGCATTTAAACTCTATCCCGGCACTCAGAGACACAAGGAGGGATTTAAACTCTATCCCAGCACTGAGAGACACAAGGAGGGATTTAAACTCTATCCCAGCACTGAGAGACACAAGGAGGGATTTAAACTCTACCCCGGCACTGAGAGACACAAGGAGGGATTTAATCTCTATCCCAGCACTCAGAGACACAAGGAGGATTTAAACTCTATCCCAGCACTGAGAGACACAAGGAGGGATTTAAACTCTATCCCAGCACTGAGAGACACAATGCGGATTTAAACTCTATCCCAGCACTAAGAGACCCAATGAGGGATTTAAACTCTATCCCAGCACTGAGAGACAAAAGGAGCATTTAAACTCTATCCCAGCACTGAGAGACACAAGGAGGATTTAAACTCTATCCCAGCACTGAGAGACACAAGGAGGGATTTAAACTCTATCCCAGCACTGAGAGACACAAGGAGGGATTTAAAGTCTATCCCAGCACTGAGAGACACAAGGACGGATTTAAACTCTATCCCTGCACTGAGAGACACAAGGAGGATTTTAACTCTATCCCATCACTGAGAGACACAAAGAGGGATTTAAACTCTATCCATGCACTTAGAGAGTCTAGGAGGGATTTAAACTCTTTCCCGGCACTGAAAGACACAATGAGGATTTAAACTCTATCCCAGCACTTAGAGACACAAGGAGGGATTTAAACTCTATCCCAGCACTGAGAGACACAGTAAGGATTTAAACTCTATCCCAGCACTGAGAGACACAAGGAGGATTTAAACTCTATCCCGGCACTGAGAGACACAAGGAGGGATTTAAACTCTGTCCCGGGACTCACAGACACAAGGAGGGATTTAAACTCTATCTCAACACTGAGAGACAAAAGGACTGATTTAAACTCTATCCCAGCACTGAGAGACACAAGGAGGGATTTAAACACTATCCCAGCACTGAGTGACACAAGGAGGGATTTAAAATCTCTCCCGGCACTGAGAGACACAAGGAGGGATTTAAACTCTATCCCGGCACTGAGAGAGACACAAGGAGGGATTTAAACTCTATCCCAGCACTGAGAGACACAAGGAGGGATTTAAACTCTATCCCAGCACTGAGAGACACAAGGAGGGATTTAAACTCTATCCCAGCACTGAGAGACACAAGGAGGGATTTAAACTCTATCCCAGCACTGAGAGACACAAGGAGGGATTTAAACTCTATCCCAGCACTGAGAGGCACAAGGAGGGATTGAAACTCTATCCCAGCACTGAGAGACACAAGGAGGGATTTAAATTCTATCCCAGCACTGAGAGACACAATGAGGATTTAAATGCTATCCCGGCACTGAGAGACACAAGGAGGGATTTAAACTCTATCCCAGCACTGAGAGACACAAGGAGGATTTAAACTCTATCCCAGCAGTGGGAGACACAAGGAGGATTTAAACTCTATCCCAGCAGTGAGAGACACAAGGAGGCATTTAAACTCTATCCCGGCACTCAGAGACACAAGGAGGGATTTAAACTCTATCCCAGCACTGAGAGACACAAGGAGGGATTTAAACTCTATCCCAGCACTGAGAGACACAAGGAGGGATTTAAACTCTCTCCCGGCACAGAGAGACACAAGGAGGGATTTAATCTCTATCCCAGCACTCAGAGACACAAGGAGGATTTAAACTCTATCCCAGCACTGAGAGACACAAGGAGGGATTTAAACTCTATCCCAGCACTGAGAGACACAAGGAGGATTTAAACTCTATCCCAGCACTGAGAGAGACAAGGAGGATTTAAACTCTATCCCAGCACTGAGAGACACAAGGAGGATTTAAACTCTATCCCGGCACTGAGAGACACAAGGAGGGATTTAAACTCTGTCCCGGGACTCACAGACACAAGGAGGGATTTAAACTCTATCTCAACACTGAGAGACAAAAGGACTGATTTAAACTCTATCCCAGCACTGAGAGACACAAGGAGGGATTTAAACTCTATCCCAGCACTGAGTGACACAAGGAGGGATTTAAAATCTCTCCCGGCACTGAGAGACACAAGGAGGGATTTAAACTCTATCCCGGCACTGAGAGAGACACAAGGAGGGATTTAAACTCTATCCCAGCACTGAGAGACACAAGGAGGGATTTAAACTCTATCCCAGCACTGAGAGACACAAGGAGGGATTTAAACTCTATCCCAGCACTGAGAGACACAAGGAGGGATTTAAAAACTATCCCAGCACTGAGAGACACAAGGAGGGATTTAAACTCTATCCCAGCACTGAGAGACACAAGGAGGGATTTAAACTCTATCCCGGCACTGAGAGAGACACAAGGAGGGATTGAAACCCTATCCCAGCACTTAGAGACACAAAGAGGATTTAAACTCTATCCCAGCACTGAGAGACACAAGGAGGGATTTAAACTCTATCCCAGCACTGAGAGACACAAGGCGGGATTGAAACTCTATCCCAGCACTGAGAGACAGAAGGAGGGATTTAAATTCTATCCCAGCACTGAGAGACACAATGAGGATTCAAACGCTATCCCGGCACTGAGAGACACAAGGAGGGATTTAAACTCTATCCCAGCACTGAGAGACACAAGAAGGGATTTAAACTCTATCCCAGCACTGAGAGACACAAGGAGGATTTAAACTCTATCCCAGCAGTGAGAGACACAAGGAGGATTTAAACTCTATCCCAGCACTGAGAGACACAAGGAGGCATTTAAACTCTATCCCGGCACTCAGAGACACAAGGAGGGATTTAAACTCTATCCCAGCACTGAGAGACACAAGGAGGGATTTAAACTCTATCCCAGCACTGAGAGACACAAGGAGGGATTTAAACTCTATCCCGGCACAGAGAGACACAAGGAGGGATTTAATCTCTATCCCAGCACTCAGAGACACAAGGAGGATTTAAACTCTATCCCAGCACTGAGAGACACAAGGAGGGATTTAAACTCTATCCCAGCACTGAGAGACACAAGGAGGATTTAAACTCTATCCCAGCACTGAAAGAGACAAGGAGGATTTAAACTCTATCCCAGCACTGAGAGACACAAGGAGGATTTAAACTCTATCCCAGCACTGAGAGACACAAGGAGGGATTTAAACTCTATCCCAGCACTGAGAGACACAAGGAGGGATTTAAACTCTATCCCAGCACTGAGAGACACAAGGACGGATTTAAACTCTATCCCTGCACTGAGAGACACAAGGAGGGATTTAAACTCTATCCCAGCACTGAGAGACACAAGGTGGGATTTAAACTCTATCCCAGCACTGAGAGACACAAGGAGGATTTAAACTCTATCCCAGCACTGAGAGACACAAGGAGGGATTTAAACTCTCTCCCAGCACTGAGAGACACAATAAGGATTTAAACTCTATCCCAGCAATGAGAGACACAAGGAGGATTTAAACTCTATCCCGGCACTGAGAGACACAAGGAGGGGTTTAAACTCTGTCCCGGGACTCACAGACACAAGGAAGGATTTAAACTCTATCGCAGCACTGAGAGACAAAAGGAGTGATTTAAACTCTATCCCAGCACTGAGAGACACAAGGAGGGATTTAAACTCTATCCCAGCACTGAGAGACACAAGGAGGGATTTAAAATCTCTCCCGGCACTGAGAGACACAAGGAGGGATTTAAACTCTATCCCGGCACTGAGAGAGACACAAGGAGGGATTTAAACTCCATCCCAGCACTGAGAGACACATGGAGGGATTTAAACTCTATCCCAGCACTGAGAGACACAAGGCGGGATTTAAACTCTATCCCAGCACTGAGAGACACAAGGAGGGATTTAAACTCTATCCCAGCACTGAGAGACACAAGGAGGGATTTAAACTCTATCCCAGCACTGAGAGACACAAGGAGGGATTTAAACTCTATCCCGGCACTCAGAGACACAAGGAGGGATTTAAATTCTATTCCAGCACTGAGAGACACAATGAGGATTTAAACGCTATCCCGGCACTGAGAGACACAAGGAGGGATTTAAACTCTATCCCAGCACTGAGAGACTCAAGAAGGGATTTAAACTCTATCCCAGCACTGAGAGACACAAGGAGGATTTAAACACTATCCCAGCACTGAGAGACACAAGGAGGCATTTAAACTCTATCCCGGCACTCAGAGACACAAGGAGGGATTTAAACTCTATCCCAGCACTGAGAGACACAAGGAGGGATTTAAACTCTATCCCAGCACTGAGAGACACAAGGAGGGATTTAAACTCTACCCCGGCACTGAGAGACACAAGGAGGGATTTAATCTCTATCCCAGCACTCAGAGACACAAGGAGGATTTAAACTCTATCCCAGCACTGAGAGACACAAGGAGGGATTTAAACTCTATCCCAGCACTGAGAGACACAATGCGGATTTAAACTCTATCCCAGCACTAAGAGACCCAATGAGGGATTTAAACTCTATCCCAGCACTGAGAGACAAAAGGAGCATTTAAACTCTATCCCAGCACTGAGAGACACAAGGAGGATTTAAACTCTATCCCAGCACTGAGAGACACACGGAGGGATTTAAACTCTATCCCAGCACTGAGAGACACAAGGAGGGATTTAAACTCTATCCCAGCACTGAGAGACACAAGGACGGATTTAAACTCTATCCCTGCACTGAGAGACACAAGGAGGATTTAAACTCTATCCCATCACTGAGAGACACAAAGAGGGATTTAAACTCTATCCATGCACTTAGAGAGTCTAGGAGGGATTTAAACTCTATCCCGGCACTGAAAGACACAATGAGGATTTAAACTCTATCCCAGCACTTAGAGACACAAGGAGGGATTTAAACTCTATCCCAGCACTGAGAGACACAAGGAGGGATTTAAACTCTATCCCAGCACTGAGAGACACAAGGAGGGATTTAAACTCTATCCCAGCACCGAGAAACACAAGGAGGGATTTAAACTCTATCCCAGCACTGAGAGAAACAAGGAGGGATATAAACTCTATCCCAGCATGAGAGATACAAGGAGGGATTTAAACTCTATCCCGGCACTGAGAGACAGAATGCGGATTTAAACTCTATCCCAGCACTGAGGGACACAAGGAGGATTTAAACTCTATCCCAGCACTGAGAAACACAAGGAGGGATTTAAACTCTATCCCAGCGCTGAGAGACACAAGGAGGGATTTAAACTCTATCCCGGCACTGAGAGACACAATGCGGATTTAAACTCTATCCCAGCACTGAGAGAGACTAGGAGGGATTTAAACACTATCCCAGCACTGGGAGACACAAGGAGGGATTTAAACTCTATCCCAGCACTGAGAGAGACAAGGAGGGATTTAAACACTATCCCAGCACTGGGAGACACAAGGAGGGATTTAAACTCTATCCCAGCACTGAGAGAGACAAGGAGGGATTTAAACTCTATCCCAGCACTGAGAGACACAATGAGGATTTAAACTCTATCCGAGCACTGAGAGACACAAGGAGGGATTTAAACTCTATCCCAGCACTGAGAGACACAAGGAGGGATTTAAACTCTATCCCAGCACTGAGAGACACAATGAGGATTTAAACTCTATCCCAGCACTGAGGGACACAAGGAGGATTTAAACTCTATCCCAGCACTGAGATACACAAGGAGGGATTTAAACTCTATCCCAGCGCTGAGAGACACACGGAGGGATTTAAACTCTATCCCGGCACTGAGAGACACAATGCGGATTTAAACTCTATCCCAGCACTGAGAGACACTAGGAGGGATTTAAACACTATCCCAGCACTGGGAGACACAAGGAGGGATTTAAACTCTATCCCAGCACTGAGAGAGACAAGGAGGGATTTAAACACTATCCCAGCACTGGGAGACACAAGGAGGGATTTAAACTCTATCCCAGCACTGAGAGAGACAAGGAGGGATTTAAACTCTATCCCAGCACTGAGAGACACAATGAGGATTTAAACTCTATCCGAGCACTGAGAGACACAAGGAGGGATTTAAACTCTATCCCAGCACTGAGAGACACAAGGAGGGATTTAAACTCTATCCCAGCACTGAGAGACACAAGGAGGGATTTAAACTCTATCCCAGCACTGAGAGACACAAGGACGGATTTGAACTCTATCCCTGCACTGAGAGACACAAGGAGGGATTTAAACTGTATCCCAGCACTGAGAGACACAAGGTGGGATTTAAACTCTATCCCAGCACTGAGAGACACAAGGAGGATTTAAACTCTATCCCAGCACTGAGAGACACAAGGAGGGATTTAAACTCTATCCCAGCACTGAGAGACACAATAAGGATTTCAACTCTATCCCAGCAATGAGAGACAGGAGGAGGATTTAAACTCTATCCCGGCACTGAGAGACACAAGGAGGGATTTAAACTCTGTCCCGGGACTCACAGACACAAGGAGGGATTTAAACTCTATCCCAGCACTGAGAGACAAAAGGAGTGATTTAAACTCTATCCCAGCACTGAGAGACACAAGGAGGGATTTAAACTCTATCCCAGCACTGAGAGACACAAGGAGGGATTTAAAATCTCTCCCGGCACTGAGAGACACAAGGAGGGATTTAAACTCTATCCCGGCACTGAGAGAGACACAAGGAGGGATTTAAACTCTATCCCAGCACTGAGAGACACATGGAGGGATTTAAAATCTATCCCAGCACTGAGAGACACAAGGAGGGATTTAAACACTATCCCAGCACTGAGAGACACAAGGAGGGATTTAAACTCTATCCCAGCACTGAGAGACACAAGGAGGGATTTAAACTCTATCCCAGCACTGAGAGACACAAGGAGGGATTTAAACTCTATCCCGGCACTGAGAGAGACACAAGGAGAGATTTAAACCCTATCCCAGCACTAAGAGACACAAAGAGGATTTAAACTCTATCCCAGCACTGAGAGACACAAGGAGGGATTTAAACTCTATCCCAGCACTGAGAGACACAAGGAGGGATATAAACTCTATCCCAGCACTGAGAGACACAAGGAGGGATTTAAATTCTATCCCAGCACTGAGAGACACAATGAGGATTTAAACGCTATCCCGGCACAGAGAGACACAAGAAGGGATTTAAACTCTATCCCAGCACTGAGAGACACAAGGAGGATTTAAACTCTATCCCAGCACTGAGAGACACAAGGAGGCATTTAAACTCTATCCCGGCACTCAGAGACACAAGGAGGGATTTAAACTCTATCCCAGCACTGAGAGACACAAGGAGGGATTTAAACTCTATCCCAGCACTGAGAGACACAAGGAGGGATTTAAACTATATCCCAGCACTCAGAGACACAAGGAGGATTTAAACTCTATCCCAGCACTGAGAGATACAAGGAGGGATTTAAACTCTATCCCAGCACTGAGAGACACAATGCGGATTTAAACTCTATCCCAGCACTCAGAGACACAATGAGGGATTTAAACTCTACCCCAGAACTGAGAGACAAAAGGAGGATTTAAGCTCTATCCCAGCACTGAGAGACACAAGGAGGATTTAAAATCTATCCCAGCACTGAGAGACACAAGGAGGGTTTTAAACTCTATCCCAGCACTGAGAGACACAAGGAGGGATTTAAACTCTATCCCAGAACTGAGAGACACAAGGAGGGATTTAAACTCTATCCCTGCACTGAGAGACACAAGGAGGATTTAAACTCTATCCCATCACTGAGAGACACAAGGAGGATTTAATCTCTATCCCCGCACTGAGAGACACAAGGAGGATTGAATCTCTATCCCAGCACTGAGAGACACAAGGAGGGATTTAAAATCGATCCCGGCACTGAGAGACACAAGGAGGAATTTAAACTCTCTCCCAGCACTGAGAGAGAGACAAGGAGGGATTTAACTCTATCCCAGCACTGAGTGAGACAAGGAGGGATTTAAACTCTATCCCTGCACTGAGAGACACAATGAGGATTTAAACTCTATCCCAGCACTGAGAGACACAAGGAGGGATTTAAACTCTATCCCAGCACTGATTGACACAAGGTTGGATTTAAACTCTATCCCAGCACTGAGAGACACAAGGAGGATTTAAACTCTATCCCCACACTGAGAGACACAAGGAGGGATTTAAACTCTATCCCAGCACTGAGAGACACAATAAGGATTTAAACTCTATCCCAGCACTGAGAGACAAAAGGAGTGATTTAAACTCTATCCCAGCACTGAGAGACACAAGGAGGGATTTAAACTCTATCCCAGCACTGAGAGACACAAGGAGGGATTTAAAATCTCTCCCGGCACTGAGAGACACAAGGAGGGATTTAAACTCTATCCCGGCACTGAGAGAGACACAAGGAGGGATTTAAACTCTATCCCAGCACTGAGAGACACAAGGAGGGATTTAAACTCTATCCCAGCACTGAGAGACACAAGGAGGGATTTAAACTGTATCCCAGCACTGAGAGACACAAGGAGGATTTAAACTCTATCCCATCACTGAGAGACACAATGAGGATTTAAACTCTATCCCAGCTCTGAGAGACACAGGGAGGATTTAAACTCTATCCCAGCACTGAGAGACACAAGGAGAGATTTAAACTCTATCCCAGCACTGAGAGACACAAGGAGGGATTTAAACTCTATCCCAGCACTGAGAGACACAAGGAGGGATTTAAACTCTATCCCAGCACTGAGAGACACAAGGAGGGATTTAAACTCTATCCCGGCACTGAGAGAGACACAAGGAGAGATTTAAACCCTATCCCAGCACTAAGAGACACAAAGAGGATTTAAACTCTATCCCAGCACTGAGAGACACAAGGAGGGATTTAAACTCTATCCCAGCACTGAGAGACACAAGGAGGGATATAAACTCTATCCCAGCACTGAGAGACACAAGGAGGGATTTAAATTCTATCCCAGCACTGAGAGACACAATGAGGATTTAAACGCTATCCCGGCACTGAGAGACACAAGAAGGGATTTAAACTCTATCCCAGCACTGAGAGACACAAGGAGGATTTAAACTCTATCCCAGCACTGAGAGACACAAGGAGGCATTTAAACTCTATCCCGGCACTCAGAGACACAAGGAGGGATTTAAACTCTATCCCAGCACTGAGAGACACAAGGAGGGATTTAAACTCTATCCCAGCACTGAGAGACACAAGGAGGGATTTAAACTATATCCCGGCACTGAGAGACACAAGGAGGGATTTAATCTCTATCCCAGCACTCAGAGACACAAGGAGGATTTAAACTCTATCCCAGCACTGAGAGATACAAGGAGGGATTTAAACTCTATCCCAGCACTGAGAGACACAATGCGGATTTAAACTCTATCCCAGCACTCAGAGACACAATGAGGGATTTAAACTCTACCCCAGAACTGAGAGACAAAAGGAGGATTTAAGCTCTATCCCAGCACTGAGAGACACAAGGAGGATTTAAAATCTATCCCAGCACTGAGAGACACAAGGAGGGTTTTAAACTCTATCCCAGCACTGAGAGACACAAGGAGGGATTTAAACTCTATCCCAGCACTGAGAGACACAAGGAGGGATTTAAACTCTATCCCTGCACTGAGAGACACAAGGAGGATTTAAACTCTATCCCATCACTGAGAGACACAAGGAGGATTTAATCTCTATCCCCGCACTGAGAGACACAAGGAGGATTGAATCTCTATCCCAGCACTGAGAGACACAAGGAGGGATTTAAAATCGATCCCGGCACTGAGAGACACAAGGAGGAATTTAAACTCTCTCCCAGCACTGAGAGAGAGACAAGGAGGGATTTAACTCTATCCCAGCACTGAGTGAGACAAGGAGGGATTTAAACTCTATCCCTGCACTGAGAGACACAATGAGGATTTAAACTCTATCCCAGCACTGAGAGACACAAGGAGGGATTTAAACTCTATCCCAGCACTGATTGACACAAGGTTGGATTTAAACTCTATCCCAGCACTGAGAGACACAAGGAGGATTTAAACTCTATCCCCACACTGAGAGACACAAGGAGGGATTTAAACTCTATCCCAGCACTGAGAGACACAATAAGGATTTAAACTCTATCCCAGCACTGAGAGACAAAAGGAGTGATTTAAACTCTATCCCAGCACTGAGAGACACAAGGAGGGATTTAAACTCTATCCCAGCACTGAGAGACACAAGGAGGGATTTAAAATCTCTCCCGGCACTGAGAGACACAAGGAGGGATTTAAACTCTATCCCGGCACTGAGAGAGACACAAGGAGGGATTTAAACTCTATCCCAGCACTGAGAGACACAAGGAGGGATTTAAACTCTATCCCAGCACTGAGAGACACAAGGAGGGATTTAAACTGTATCCCAGCACAGAGAGACACAAGGAGGATTTAAACTCTATCCCATCACTGAGAGACACAATGAGGATTTAAACTCTATCCCAGCTCTGAGAGACACAGGGAGGATTTAAACTCTATCCCAGCACTGAGAGACACAAGGAGAGATTTAAACTCTATCCCTGCACCGAGAGACACAAGGAGGGATTGAAACTCTATCCCAGCACTGAGAGAGACAAGGAGGATGTAAACTCTATCCCGGCTCTGAGAGACAAGAGGAGGGATTTAACCTCTATGTCAGCACTGAGAGACACTAGGAGGGATTTAAACTCTATCCCAGCACTGAGAGACACAAGGAGGGATTTAAACTCTATCCCGGCACTGAGAGAGACACAAGGAGGGATTTAAACCCTATCCCAGCACTAAGAGACACAAAGAGGATTTAAACTCTATCCCAGCAGTGAGAGACACAAGGAGGATTTAAACTCTATCCCATCACTGAGAGACACAATGAGGATTTAAACTCTATCCCAGCTCTGAGAGACACAGGGAGGATTTAAACTCTATCCCAGCACTGAGAGACACAAGGAGGAATTTAAACTCTTTCCCAACACTGAGAGACACAAGGAGGGATTTAAACTCTATCCCAGCACTGAGAGACACAAGGAGGGATTTAAATTCTATCCCAGCACTGAGAGACACAAGGAGGATTTAAACGCTATCCCGGCACTGAGAGACACAAGGAGGGATTTAAACTCTATCCCAGCACTGAGAGACACAAGAAGGGATTTAAACTCTATCCCAGCACTGAGAGACACAAGGAGGTATTTAAACTCCATCCCAGCACTGAGAGACACAAGGAGGATTTAAACTCTATCCCATCACTGAGAGACACAATGAGGATTTAAACTCTATCCCAGCTCTGAGAGACACAGGGAGGATTTAAACTCTATCCCTGCACTGAGAGACACAAGGAGAGATTTAAACTCTATCCCTGCACCGAGAGACACAAGGAGGGATTTAAACGCTATCCCGGCACTGAGAGACACAAGGAGGGATTTAAACTCTATCCCAACACTGAGAGACACAAGAAGGGATTTAAACTCTATCCCAGCACTGAGAGACACAAGGAGGATTCAAACTCTATCCCAGCACTGAGAGACACAAGGAGGATTTAAACTCTATCCCATCACTGTGAGACACAATGAGGATTTAAACTCTATCCCAGCTCTGAGAGACACAGGGAGGATTTAAACTCTATCCCAGCACTGAGAGACACAAGGAGAGATTTAAACTCTATCCCTGCACCGAGAGACACAAGGAGGGATTTAAACTCTATCCCAGCCCTGAGAGAGACAAGGAGGATTTAAACTCTATCCCGGCTCTGAGAGACAAAAGGAGGGATTTAACCTCTATGTCAGCACTGAGAGACACTAGGAGGGATTTAACCACATCCCAGCACTGAGAGACACAAGGAGGGATTGAAACTCTATCCCAGCACTGAGAGACACAAGGAGGATTTAAACTCTATCCCAGCACTGAGAGACACATGGAGGGATTTAAACTCTATCCCGGCACTGAGAGACACAAGGAGGGATTTAAACTCTATCCCAGCACTGAGAGACACAAGGAGGGATTTAAACTCTATCCCAGCACTGAGAGAGACAAGGAGGGATTTAAACTCTATCCCAGCACTGAGAGACACAAGGAGGGAGTTAAATTCTATCTCAGCACTGAGAGACACAAGCAGGATTTAATCTCTATCCCAGCACTGAGAGACACAAGGAGGATTTAATCTCTATCCCAGCACTGAGAGACACAAGGAGGGATTTGAAATCGATCCCGGCACTGAGAGAGACACAAGGAGGGATTTAAATTCTATCCCAGCACTGAGAGACACAAGGAGGGATTTAAACTCTATCCCAGCACTGAGAGACACAAGGAGGGATTTAAAATCTATCCCAGCACTCAGAGACACAAGGAGGGATTTAAACACTATCCCAGCACTGGGAGACACAAGGAGGGATTTAAACTCTATCCCAGCACTGAGAGAGACAAGGAGGTATTTAAACTCTATCCCAGCACTGAGAGACACAAGGAGGATTTAAACTCTATCCCAGCACTGGGAGACACATGGAGGGAGTTAAATTCTATCTCAGCACTGAGAGACACAAGCAGGATTTAATCTCTATCCCAGCACTGAGAGACACAAGGAGGATTTAATCTCTATCCCAGCACTGAGAGACACAAGGAGGATTTAAACTCTATCCCAGCACTGAGAGACACAAGGAGGGATTTAAATTCTATCCCAGCACTGAGAGACACAAGGAGGATTTAATCTCTATCCCAGCACTGAGAGACACAAGGAGGGATTTAAACTCTCTCCCAGCACTGAGAGAGAGACAAGGAGGGATTTAAACACTATCCCAGCACTGAGAGACACAAGGAGGGATTTAAACTCTCTCCCAGCACTGAGAGACACAAGGAGGGATTTAAACTCTATCCCAGCATTAAGAGACACAAGGAGGGATTTAAACTCTATCCCAGCACTGAGAGACACAAGGAGGGATTTAAACTCTATCGCAGCACTGAGTGAGACAAGGAGGGATTTAAACACTATCCCTGCACTGAGAGACACAATAAGGATTTAATCTCTATCCCAGCACTGAGAGACACAAGGAGGGATTTAAACTCTATCCCAGCACTGAGAGACACAAGGAGGGATTTAAACTCTATCCCAGCACTGAGAGACACAAGGAGGATTTAAACTCTATCCCAGCACTGAGAGACACAAGGAGGGATTAAAACTCTATCCCAGCACTGAGAGACACAATAAGGATTTAAACTCTATCCCAGCACTGAGAGACACAAGGAGGATTTAAACTCTATCCCGGCACTGAGAGACACAAGGAGGGATTTAAACTCTATCCCGGGACTCACAGACAGAAGGAGGGATTTAAATTCTATCTCAGCACTGAGAGACACAAGGAGGATTTAATCTCTATCCCAGCACTGAGAGACACAAGGAGGGATTTAATCTCTATCCCAGCACTGAGAGACACAAGGAGGATTTAAACACTATCCCAGCACTGAGAGACACAAGGAGGGATTTAAAATCGATCCCGGCACTGAGAGAGACACAAGGAGGGATTTAAACTCTATCCCAGCACTGAGAGACACAACGAGGGATTTAAACACTATCCCAGCACTGAGAGACACAAGGAGGGATTTAAACTCTATCCCAGCACTGAGAGACACTAGGAGGGATTTAAACACTATCCCAGCACTGGGAGACACAAGGAGGGATTTAAACTCTATCCCAGCACTGAGAGACACAAGGAGGGATTTAAACTCTATCCCAGCACTGAGAGACACAATGAGGATTTAATCTCTATCCCAGCACTGAGAGACACAAGGAGGGATTTAAACTCTAGCCCAGCACTGAGAGACACAAGGAGGGATTTAAACTCTATCCCAGCACTGAGAGACACAATGAGGATTTAAACTCTATCCCAGCACTGAGAGACACAAGGAGGATTTAGACTCTATCTCAGCACTGAGAGACACAAGGAGGATTTAATCTCTATCCCAGCACTGAGAGACACAAGGAGGATTGAATCTCTATCCCAGCACTGAGAGACACAAGGAGGGATTTAAAATCGATCCCGGCACTGAGAGACACAAGGAGGAATTTAAACTCTCTCCCAGCACTGAGAGAGACACAAGGAGGGATTTAACTCTATCCCAGCACTGAGAGACACAAGGACGGATTGATACTATATCCCAGCACTGAGAGACACAAGGAGGGATTTAAACTCTATCCCAGCACTGAGTGAGACAAGGAGGGATTTAAACTCTATCCCTGCACTGAGAGACACAATGAGGATTTAAACTCTATCCCAGCACTGAGAGACACAAGGAGGGATTTAAACTCTATCCCAGCACTGATTGACACAAGGTGGGATTTAAACTCTATCCCAGCACTGAGAGACACAAGGAGGATTTAAACTCTATCCCAGCACTGAGAGACACAAGGAGGGATTTAAACTCTATCCCAGCACTGAGAGACACAATAAGGATTTAAACTCTATCCCAGCACTGAGAGACAAAAGGAGTGATTTAAACTCTATCCCAGCACTGAGAGACACAAGGAGGGATTTAAACTCTATCCCAGCACTGAGAGACACAAGGAGGGATTTAAACTCTATCCCAGCACTGAGAGACACAAGGAGGGATTTAAACTCTATCCCAGCACTGAGAGACACAAGGAGGGATTTAAACTGTATCCCAGCACTGAGAGACACAAGGAGGATTTAAACTCTATCGCATCACTGAGAGACACAATGAGGATTTAAACTCTATCCAAGCTCTGAGAGACACAAGGAGGGATTTAAACTCTATCCCAGCACTGAGAGAGACACAAGGAGAGATTTAAACTCTATCCCTGCACCGAGAGACACAAGGAGGGATTTAAACTCTATCCCAGCACTGAGAGAGACAAGGAGGATGTAAACTCTATCCCGGCTCTGAGAGACAAAAGGAGGGATTTAACCTCTATGTCAGCACTGAGAGACACTAGGAGGGATTTAAACTCTATCCCAGCACTGAGAGACACAAGGAGGGATTTAAACTCTATCCCGGCACTGAGAGAGACACAAGGAGGGATTTAAACCCTATCCCAGCACTAAGAGACACAAAGAGGATTTAAACTCTATCCCAGCACTGAGAGACACAAGGAGGGATTTAAACTCTATCCCAGCACTGAGAGACACAAGGAGGGATTTAAACTCTATCCCAGCACTGAGAGACACAAGGAGGGATTTAAATTCTATCCCAGCACTGAGAGACACAATGAGGATTTAAACGCTATCCCGGCACTGAGAGACACAAGGAGGGATTTAAACTCTATCCCAGCACTGAGAGACACAAGAAGGTATTTATCTCTATCCCAGCACTGAGAGACACAAGGAGGATTTAAACTCTATCCCAGCAGTGAGAGACACAAGGAGGATTTAAACTCTATCCCATCACTGAGAGACACAATGAGGATTTAAACTCTATCCCAGCTCTGAGAGACACAGGGAGGATTTAAACTCTATCCCAGCACTGAGAGACACAAGGAGAGATTTAAACTCTATCCCTGCACCGAGAGACACAAGGAGGGATTTAAACTCTATCCCAGCACTGAGAGAGACAAGGAGGATTTAAACTCTATCCCGGCTCTGAGAGACAAAAGGAGGGATTGAACCTCTATGTCAGCACTGAGAGACACTAGGAGGGATTTAAACTCTATCCCAGCACTGAGAGACACAAGGAGGGATTTAAACTCTATCCCAGCACTGAGAGACACAAGGAGGATTTAAACTCTATCCCAGCACTGAGAGACACAAGGAGGGATTTAAACTCTTTCCCAACACTGAGAGACACAAGGAGGGATTTAAACTCTATCCCAGCACTGAGAGACACAAGGAGGGATTTAAATTCTATCCCAGCACTGAGAGACACAAGGAGGATTTAAACGCTATCCCGGCACTGAGAGACACAAGGAGGGATTTAAACTCTATCCCAGCACTGAGAGACACAAGAAGGGATTTAAACTCTATCCCAGCACTGAGAGACACAAGGAGGTATTTAAACTCTATCCCAGCACTGAGAGACACAAGGAGGATTTAAACTCTATCCCATCACTGAGAGACACAATGAGGATTTAAACTCTATCCCAGCTCTGAGAGACACAGGGTGGATTTAAACTCTATCCCAGCACTGAGAGACACAAGGAGAGATTTAAACTCTATCCCTGCACCGAGAGACACAAGGAGGGATTTAAACTCTATCCCGGCACTGAGAGACACAAGGAGGGATTTAAACTCTATGTCAGCACTGAGAGACACTAGGAGGGATTTAAACTCTATCCCAGCACTGAGAGACACAAGGAGGGATTGAAACTCTATCCCAGCACTGAGAGACACAAGGAGGATTTAAACTCTATCCCAGCACTGAGAGACACAAGGAGGGATTTAAACTCTATCCCGGCACTGAGAGACACAAGGAGGGATTTAAACTCTATCCCAGCACTGAGAGACACAAGGAGGGATTTAAACTCTATCCCAGCACTGAGAGAGACAAGGAGGGATTTAAACTCTATCCCAGCACTGAGAGATACAAGGAGGATTTAAACTCTATCCCAGCGCTGAGAGACACAAGGAGGGATTTAAACTCTATCCCAGCACTGAGAGACACAAGGAGGATTTAAACTCTATCCCAGCACTGAGAGACACAAGGAGGGATTTAAACTCTATCCCACACTGAGAGACACAAGGAGGGAGAGTGGATTAGACTGGGTGGGATATAAGAGGGTGAGGGGAGTGAGGTGGAGAGTGGGATAACTGGGTGGGATATTAAGGATTGTGGGGAGTGAATGGGAGAGTGGAATGAGACTGGGTGGGATATTAAAGGGTGTGGGGTGTGAAGGGGAGAGTGGGATTAGACTGGTTGGAATATTAAAGGGTGCGGGGAGTGAGGGGGAGAGTGGGATTATACTTCATGGGATATTGAAGGGTGTGGGGAGTGAGGAGGAGAGTGGGTTTAGACTGGGTGGGATATTAAAGGGTGAGTGGAGTAAGGGGAGATAGGGATTAGTCTGTGTGGGATATTAAAGGGTGTGCAGAGTGAGGCGGAGAGTGGGATGAGACTGGGTGGGATACTAAAGGGTGTGGGGAGTGAAGGGGAGAGTGGGATTAGACTGGGTGGGATATTAAAGGGTGCGGGGAGTGAGGGGCAGAGTGGGATTAGATTGGTTGGGATATTAAAAGGTCTGGGGAGTCAGGGGAGAGTGGGATTAAACTAACTGATATATTAAATGGGGTGGGGAGTGAGGGGAGAGTAGGATTAGACTGGGTGGTTTATTAAAGGGTAGGGGAGTGAGGGGGAGAGTGGGATTAGACAGGGTGGGATAATAAAGGGTGTGGGGAGTGAGGGGGAGCGTGGGATTAGACTGGGAGGGTTGTTAAGGGGTGTGGGGAGTGAGGGTGGAGAGGGGGATTAGACTGGGTGGGATATTAAATGGTGTGGGGAGTGAGGGGGAGAGTGGGATTAGACTGGGAGGGTTGTTAAAGGGTAGGGGAGTGAGTGGGAGAGAGGATTTGACTGGGTGGGATAATAAAGGGTGTGGGGAGTGAGGGGGAGAGTGGGATTAGACTGGGTGGGATATTAAAGGGTGTGGGAGTGAGAGGGAGAGTGGGATTAGACTGGGTGGGATATTAAAGGGTGTGGGGAGTGAGGGGGAGAGTGGGATTGGACTGGTGCGTTATTAAAGGGTGTGGGGAGTGAGGGGGGAGAGGGGGATCAGACTGGGTGGGATATTAAAGAGTGCGGGGAGTATGGGGGAGAGTGGGATTGGACTGGTGCGTTATTAAAGGGTGTGGGCAGTGAGGCGGAGAGTGGGATTAGACTGGGTGGGATATTAAGGGGTGCGGGGAGAGTGGGATTAGACTGGGTAGGATTTTAAAAGGGAGCGGGGAGTGAGGGGGAGAGTGGGATTAGATTGGGTGGGATATTAAAGGGTGCGGGGAATGAGGGGGAGAGAGGGATTAGACTGGGTGGGACATTAAAGGGTGCGGGGAGTGAGGGGGAGAGAGGGATTAGTCTGGGTGGGATATTAAAGGGAGTGGGCAGCAAGGGGGAGAGAGGGATCAGTCTGGGTGGGATATTAAAGGCTGTGGGTACTGAGGGGGAGAGTGGGATTGGACTGGATGGGATATTAAAGTGTGCGGGGTGTGAGGGGGAGAGCTGGATTAGACTGGGTGGGATATTAAAGGGTGCGGGGAGTAAGAGGGAGATGGGATTAGACTGTGTGGGATGTTAAAGGGTGCGGGGAGTGATGGGGAGAGTGGGATAAGGCTGGCTGGTATATTAAAGGGTGTGGGGAATGAGTGGAAGAGTGGGCTTAGACTGCGTGGGATATTATTGGGTGTGGGGAGTGAGTGGAAGAGTGGGCTTAGACTGGGTGGGATGTTAAAGTGTGTAGGGAGTGAAGGGGTGAGTGGGATTAAACTGGGTCAGATATTAAAGGGAACGGGGTGTGAGGGGGGAGAGTGGGATTAAACTGGGTGGGTTATTAAAGGGCGTAGCGATAAAGGGGGAGAGTGGGATTAGACTGGCTGGGCTATTAAAGGGTGTGGGGAGTGAGGAGGAGAGTGGAATTAGACTGGGTGGGATATTAAAGGGTGTGTGGAGTAAGGGGAGATAGTGATTAGTCTGGGTGGGATATTAAAGGGTGTGCAGAGTGAGGGGGAGAGTGGGATGAGACTGGGTGGGATATTAAAGGGTGTGAGGAGTGAAGGGGAGAGTGGGATTAGACTGGGTGGGATATTAAAGGGTGCGGGGAGTGAGGGGGAGAGTGGGATTAGACTGCATGGGATATTGAAGGGTGTGGGGAGTGAGGAGGAGAGTGGGATTAGACTGGGTGGGATATTAAAGGGTGTGTGGAGTAAGGGGAGATAGCGATTAGTCTGGGTGGGATATTAAAGGGTGTGCAGATGAGGGGGAGAGTGGGATGAGACTGGGTGGGATATTAAAGGTGCGTGGAGTGAGGGGGAGAGTGGAATTAGACCGGGTCGGATATTAAAGGAAGTGGGGTTTGAGGGTGAGAGTGGGATTAGACTGGGTGGGATATTAAAGGGTGCGGGAAGTCAGGGGGAGAGTGGGATTAGACTGGGTGGGATAATAAAGGGTGCGGGGAGTGAGGTGCAGAGTGGGATTAGACTGGGTGGGATATTAAAGGGTGCGGAGAGTAAGGGGCAGAATGGGATTAGACTGGCTGGGATATAAAAGGGTGTGGGGAGTGAGGGGGAGAGTGGGATGAGATTGGGTGGGATATTAAAGCGTGCGGAGAGTGAGAGGGAGAGTGGGATTAGACTGGGTGGGATATTAAAGGGTGCAGGGAGAGAGTGGGAGAGTGGGTTTAGACTGGGTGGGATATTAAAGGCTGCGGGGACTGATGGGGAGAGTGAGATTGGACTGGATGGGATATTAAAGTGTGCGGGCTGTGAGGGGGAGAGTTGGATTAGATTTGGTGGGATATTAAAGGGTGCGGGGAGTAAGAGGGAGATGAGATTAGACTGTGTGGGATGTTAAAGGGCGCGGGGAGTGATGGGGAGAGTGGGATTAAACTGGGTCAGATATTAAAGGGTGTGGGGAGTGAGGGGGTGAGTGGGATTAAACTGGGTCAGATATTAAAGGGTGTGGGGAGTGAGGGGGGAGAGTGGGATTAGACTGGGTGGGATATTAAAGGGCGTAGCGATTAAGGGGGAGAGTGGGATTAGACTGGCTGGGCTATTAAAGGGTGTGGGGAGTGAGGGGCAGATTGGGATTAGACTGGGTGGGATACTAAAGGATGCAGGGATTGAGGGGGAGAGTGGGGTTCGACTGGTTGGGATATTAAAGGGTGCGGGGAGTGAGGGGAAAGTGGGATTAGACTGGGTGGGATATTAAATAGGGTGGGGTGTGAGGGGAGGGTGGGATTAGACTGGGTGGGATATTAAAGGGTGTGGGGAGTGAGGGGGAGAGAGGGATTAGACTGGGTGGGATATTAAGGGTTGAGTGATCTGATGGGGAGAGGGGGATTAGACTGGGTGGGATATTAAAGGGTGTGGGGAGTGAGGGATGGAGGGAGATTAAACTGGGTGAGTTAGTAAAGGGTCTGGGGAATGAGGGGGGAGAGGGGGATCAGACTGAGTGGGACATTAATGGGTGTGGTGAATGAGGGGATAGTGGGATTAGACTGGTTGGGATATTAAAGGGTGCGGGGAGTGAGGGGCAGAGTGGGATTAGATTGGTTGGGATATTAAAGGGTCTGGGGAGTCAGGGGAGAGTGGGATTAAACTAACTGGTATATTAAATGGGGTGGGGAGTGAGGGGAGAGTAGGATTAGACTGGGTGGGTTATTAAAGGGTGTGGGGAGTGAGGGTGGAGAGGGGGATTAGACTGGGTGGGATATTAAATGGTGTGGGGAGTGAGGGGGGAGAGTGGGATTAAACTGGGTGTGTTGTTAAAGGGTAGGTGAGTGAATGGGAGAGAGGATTTGACTGGGTGGGATATTAAAGGGTGCGGAGAGTAAGGGGGAGAGTGGGATTAGACAGGGTGGGATATTAAAGGATGCGGGGAGTGAGAGGGAGAGTGGGATAAGACTGGGAGGAATATTAAAGGTTGCTGGAAGTGAGGGATGGAGGGAGATTAAACTGGGTGAGTTAGTAAAGGGTCTGGGGAATGAGGGGGGAGAGGGGGATCAGACTGAGTGGGACATTAATGGGTGTGGTGAATGAGGGGATAGTGGGATTAGACTGGGTGGGTTATTAAAGGGTGTGGGGAGTGAGGGTGGAGAGGGGGATTAGACTGGGTGGGATATTAAATGGTGTGGGGAGTGAGGGGGAGAGTGGGATTAGACTGGGAGGGTTGTTAAAGGGTGCTGGGACTGAGGGGGAGAGAGGATTTGACTGGGTGGGATAATAAAGGGTGTGGGGAGTGAGGGGGAGAGTGGGATTAGACTGGGTGGGATATTAAAGGGTGTGGGGAGTGAGGGATGGAGGTAGATTAAACTGGGTGAGTTAGTAAAAGGTCTGGGGAATGAGGGGGGAGAGGGGGATCAGACTGAGTGGAATATTAAAGAGTGCGGGGAGTGAGGGGGAGAGTGGGATTAGACTGGTGCGTTATTAAAGGGTGTGGGGAGTGAGGCGGAGAGTGGGATTAGACTGGGTGGGATATTAGGGGTGCGGGGAGAGTGGGATTAGACTGGGTGGGATATTAAAGGGTGTGGGGAGTGAGGCGGAGAGTGGGATTAGACTGGGTAGGATTTTAAAGGGAGCGGGGAGTGAGGGGGAGAGGGGATTAGATTGGATGGGACATTAAAGGGTGCGGGGAGTGAGGGGGAGAGCGGCATTAGACTGGGTGGGATATTAAAGGATGCGGGGAATGAGGGGGAGAGTGGGATTAGTCTGGGTGGGATATTAAAGGGAGTGGGCAGCGAGGGGGAGAGTGGGATTAGTCTGGGTGGGATATTAAAGGCAGCGGGGACTGAGGGGGAGAGTGGGATTGGACTGGTGCGTTATTAAAGGGTGTGGGGAGTGCGGCGGAGAGTGGGAATAGACTGGGTGGGATATTAAGGGGTGCGGGGAGAGTGGGATTAGACTGGGTAGGATTTTAAAGGGAGCGGGGAGTGAGGGGGAGAGGGGATTAGATTGGATGGGACATTAAAGGGTGCGGGGAGTGAGGGGGAGAGCGGGATTAGTCTGGGTGGGATATTAAAGGGAGTGGGCAGCGAGGGGGAGAGTGGGATTAGTCTGGGTGGGATATTAAAGGCAGCGGGGACTGAGGGGGAGAGTGGGATTGGACTGGACGGGATATTAAAGTGTGCGGGGTATGAGGGGGAGAGTTGGATTAGACTGGGTGGGATATTAAAGGGTGCGGGGAGTAAGAGGGAGATGGGATTAGACTGTGTGGGATGTTAAAGGGTGTGGGGAGTGAAGGGGTGAGTGGGATTAAACTGGGTCGGATATTAAAGGGTGTGGGGAGTGAGGGGGGAGAGTGGGATTAGACTGGGTGGGATATTAAAGTCTGTGGGGAGTGAGGGGGAGAGTGGGATTAGACTGGTTGGAATATTAAAGGGTGCGGGGACTGAGGGGGAGAGTGGGATTAGTCAGCATGGGATATTGAAGGGTGTGGGGAGTGAGGAGGAGAGTGGGATTAGACTGGGTGGGATATTAAAGGGTGTCTGGAGTAAGGGGAGATAGGGATTAGTCTGGGTGTGACATTAAAGGGTGTGCAGAGTGAAGGGGAGAGTGTGATGAGACTGGGTGGGATATTAAAGGGTGTGGGGAGTGAAGGGGAGAGTGGAATTAGACTGGGAGGGATATTAAAGGGTGCGTGGAGTGAAGGGGAGTGTGGGTGAGACAGCGAAGGATATTAAAGAGTGCAGGGAGTGAGGGGGAGAGTGGGATTAGACTGGGTGGGATATTAAAGGGTATGTGGAGTGAAGGGGAGTGTGGGTGAGACAGGGAGGGATATTAAAGAGTGCGGGGAGTGAGGGGGAGAGTGGAATTAGACCGGGTCGGATATTAAAGGAAGTGGGGTTTGAGGGTGAGAGTGGGATTAGACTGGGTGGGATATTAAAGGGTGTGGGGAGTGAGGGGGAGAGTGGGATTAGACTGGGTGGGATATTAAAGGGTGCAGGGAGAGAGGGAGAGAGTGGGATTAGACTGGGTGGGATATTAAAGGCTGCGGGGAGTAAGAGGGAGATGGGATTAGACTGTGTGTGATGTTAAAGGGTGTGGGGAGTGATGGGGAGAGTGGGATAAGGTTGGCTGGTATAGTAAAGGGTGCGGGGAGTGAGGGGGAGAGTGGGATAAGGCTGGCTGGTATATTAAAGGGTGTGGGGAATGAGTGGAAGAGTGGGCTTAGACTGGGTGGGATATTAAAGTGTGTAGGGAGTGAAGGGGTGAGTGGGATTAAACTGGGTCGGATATTAAAGGGTGTGGGGAGTGAGGGGGGAGAGTGGGATTAAACTGGGTCGGATATTAAAGGGTGTGGGGAGTGAGGGGGGAGAGTGGGATTAGACTGGGTGGGATATTAAAGGGTGTAGCGAATAAGGGGGAGAGTGGCATTAGACTGGATGGGATATTAAATGATGCGGGGAGTGAGGGGGAGAGTGGGATTAGACTGGGTGGGATATGAAAGGGAGCGGGGAGTAAGAGGGAGAAGGGATTAGACTGTGTGTGATGTTAAAGGGTGCGGGGAGTGAGAGGGAGAGTGGGATTAAACTGGGTCGGATATTAAAGGGTGCGGGGAGTGAGGGGGTGAGGGGTATTAGTCTGGGTGGTATAATAAAGTTTGAAGGGAGTGAGGGGAAGAGTGGGATTAGACTGGGTTGGATATTAAAGTCTGTGGGGAGTGAGGGTGAGAGTGGGATTCGACTGGGTGGGATATTAAAGGAAGTGGGGAGTGAGGAGGAGAGTGGCATTAGACTGGGTGGGATATTAAAGGGTGTGTAGAGTGAGCGGAGAGTGGGATTAGACTGGGTGGGACATTAAAGGTTGTGGGGAGTGAGGAGGAGAGTGGGATTAGACTGCGTGGGATATTAAAGTGTGCGGGGAGTGAGGGGGAGAGTGGATTAGATTGGGTGGGATATAAGAGGGTGCGGGGAGTGAGGTGGAGAGTGGGATAACTGGGGGGGGATATTAAGGAGTGTGGGGAGTTATTGGGAGAGTGGGATGAGGCTGGGTGGGATATTAAAGGGTGTGGGGAGTGAATGGGAGAGTGGGATGAGACTGGGTGGGATATTAAAGGGTGCGTGGAGTGAATGGGAGAGTGGGATGAGACTGGGTGGGATATTAAAGGGTGCGTGGAGTGAAGGGGATTGTGGGTGAGACAGGGAGGGATATTAAAGAGTGCGGGGAGTGAGGGGGAGAGTGGGATTAGACTGGGTGGGGTATTAAAGGGTGCGGGGAGTAAGGGGGGTGAGTGGGATTAGACGGTGGGATCTTAAAGGGAGCGGGGAGTGAGGTGGAGTGTGGGATTAATCTGGGTGGGATATTAAAGAGTTTGGGGAGTGAATGGGAGAGTGGGATTAGACTGGATGGGATATTCACGGGAGCGGGGAGTGAGGGGGAGAGTGGGATTAGACTGGTTGGAATATTACAGAGTGCGGGGAGTGAAGGGGAGAGTGGGATTAGACTGGGTGGGATATTAAAGGGTGCGTGGAGTGAAGGGGATTGTGGGTGAGACAGGGAGGGATATTAAAGAGTGCGGAGAGTGAGGGGGAGAGTGGGATTAGACTGGGTGGGGAATTAAAGGGTGCGGGGAGTAAGGGGGAGAGTGGGATTAGACTGGGTGGGATATTAAAGGGTGTGGGGAGTGAGTGGGGGTGAGTGGGATTAGACGGTGGGATCTTAAAGGGAGCGGGGAGTGAGGTGGAGAGTGGGATTAATCTGGGTGGGATATTAAAGAGTTTGGGGAGTGAATGGGAGAGTGGGATTAGACTGGATGGGATATTCACGGGAGCGGGGAGTGAGGGGGAGAGTGGGATTAGACTGGGTTGGATATTAAAGTCTGTGGGGAGTGAGGGGGAGAGTGGGATTAGACTGGTTGGAATATTAAAGGGTGCGGGGAGTGAGGGGGAGAGTGGGATTAGACTGGGTTGGATATTAAAGTCTGTGGAGAGTGAGGGGGAGAGTGGGATGAGACTGCATGGGATATTGAAGGGTGTGGGGAGTGAGGAGGAGAGTGGGATTAGACTAGGTGGAATATTAAAGGGTGCGTGGAGTAAGGGGAGATAGGGATTAGTCTGCGCGGGACATTAAAGGGTGTGCAGAGTGAGGGGGAGAGTGGGATGAGACTGGGTGGGATATTAAAGGATGTGGAGAGTGAAGGGGTGAGTGGGATTAAACTGGGTCAGATATTAAAGGGTGTGGGGAGTGAGGGGGGAGAGTGGGATTAGACTGGGTGGGATATTAAAGTGTGTAGGGAGTGAAGGGGTGAGTGGGATTAAACTGGGTCGGATATTAAAGGGAACGGGGAGTGAGGGGGAGAGTGGGATTAGACTGGGTTGGATATTAAAGTCTGTGGCGAGTGAGGGGGAGAGTGGGATTAGACTGGTTGGAATATTAAAGGGTGCGGGGAGTGAGGGGGAGAGTGGGATAAGACTGCATGGGATATTGAAGGGTGTGGGGAGTGAGGAGGAAATTGGGTTCAGACTGGGTGGGATATTAAAGGGTGTGTGGAGTAAGGGGAGATAGGGATTTGTCTGGGTGTGACATTAAAGCGTGCGCAGAGTGAGGGGGAGAGTGGGATGAGACTGGGTGGGATATTAAAGGGTGCGTGGAGTGAAGGGGAGTGTGGGTGAGACAGGGAGGGATATTAAAGAGTGCGGGGAGTGAGGGGGAGAGTGGAATTAGACCAGGTCGGATATTAAAGGAAGTGTGGTTTCAGGGTGAGAGTGGGATTAGACTGGGTGGGATATTAAAGGGTGCGGAGAATAAGGGGGAGAGTGGGATTAGACTGGGTGGGATATTAAAGGGTGTGGGGAGTGAGGGGGAGAGTGGGATGAGATTGGGTGGGATATTAAAGGGTGCGGGGAGTGAGGGGGTGAGTGGGATTAGACTGGGTGGGATATTAAAGGGTGCGGGGAGTGAGGAGAGAGTGGGATTAGACTGGGTGGGATATTAAAGGGTGCAGGGAGTGAGGGGGAGAGTGGGATTAGACTGGGTGGGATATTAAAGGCTGCGGGGACTGAGGGGGAGAGTGGGATTGGACTGGATGGGATATTAAAGGGTGTAGCGAATAAGGGGGAGAGTGGCATTAGACTGGATGGGATATTAAAGTCTGCGGGGAGTGAGGGTGAGAGTGGGATTAGACTGGATGGGATATTAAAGGAAGTGGGGAGTGAGGAGGAGAGTGGCATTAGACTGGGTGGGATATTAAAGGGTGTGTGGAATGAGCGGAGAGTGGGATTCGACTGGGTGGGACATTAAAGGTTGTGGGGAGTGAGGAGGAGAGTGGGATTAGACTGCGTGGGATAATAAAGGGAGTGGGGAGGGAGGGGGAGAGTGGATTAGATTGGGTGGGATATAAGAGGGTGCGGGGAGTGAGGTGGAGAGTGGGATAACTGGGGGGGGATATTAAAGGGTGTGGGGAGTGAAGGGGAGAGTGGGATTAGACTGGGTGGGATATTAAAGGGTGCGTGGAGTGAAGAGGATTGTGGGTGAGACAGGGAGGGATATTAAAGAGTGCGGGGAGTGAGGAGGAGAGTGGGATTAGACTGGGTGGGGTATTAAAGGGTGCGGGGAGTAAGGGGGAGAGTGGGATTAGACTGGGTGGGATATTAAAGGGTGTGGGGAGTGAGGGGGGTGAGAGGGATTAGACGGTGGGATCTTAAAGGGAGCGGGGAGTGAGGTGGAGAGTGGGATTAATCTGGGTGGGATATTAAAGAGTTTGGGGAGTGAATGGGAGAGTGGGATTAGACTGGATGGGATATTCACGGGAGCGGGGAGTGAGGGGGAGAGTGGGATTAGACTGGGTTGGATATTAAAGTCTGTGGGGAGTGAGGGGGAGAGTGGGATTAGACTGGGTGGGATATTAAAGGGTGCGGGGAGTAAGAGGGAGATGGGATTAGACTGTGTGGGATGTTAAAGGGTGTGGGGAGTGATGGGGAGAGTGGGATAAGGCTGGCTGGTATATTAAAGGGTGCGGGGAATGAGTGGAAGAGTGGGATTAGACTGCGTGGGATATTATTGGGTGTGGGGAGTGAGTAGAAGAATGGGCTTAGACTGGGTGGGATATTAAAGTGTGTAGGGAGTGAAGGGGTGAGTGGGATTAAACTGGGTCGGATATTAAAGGGTGTGGGGAGTGAGGGGGGAGAGTGGGATTAAACTGGGTCAGATATTAAAGGGTGTGGGGAGTGAGGAGGAGAGTGGGTTTAGACTGGGTGGGATATTAAAGGGTGTGTGGAGTAAGGGGAGATAGGGATTAGTCTGGGTGTGACATTAAAGGGTGTGCAGAGTGAGAGGGAGAGTGGGATGAGACTGGGTGGGATATTAAAGTGTGTAGGGAGTGAAGGGGTGAGTGGGATTAGACTGGGTGGAATATTAAAGGGTGCGTGGAGTGAAGGGGAGTGTGGGTGAGACAGGGAAGGATATTAAAGAGTGCGGGGAGTGAGGGGGAGAGTGGAATTAGACCGGGTCGGATATTAAAGGAAGTGGGGTTTGAGGGTGAGAGTGGGATTAGACTGGGTGGGATATTAAAGGGTGCGGGGAGTCAGGGGGAGAGTGTGATTAGACTGGGTGGGATATTAAAGGGTGTGGGGAGTGAGGGGGAGAGTGGGATGAGATTGGGTGGGATATTAAAGGGTGCGGGGAGTGAGGGGGAGAGTGGGATTAGACTGGGTGGGATATTAAAGGGTGTGGGGAGTGAGGGGAGAGTGGGATTAGACTGGGTGGGATATTAAAGGGTGTGGGGAGTGAGGGGGAGAGTGGGATTAGACTGGGTGGGATATTAAAGGGTGCGGGGAGTGAGGGGGAGAGTGGGAGTAGACTGGGTGGGATATTAAAGGGTGTGGGGAGTGAGGGGGAGAGTGGGATTAGACTGGGTGGGATATTAAAGGGTGTGCAGAGTGAGGTGGAGAGTGGGATTAGACTGGTTGGGATATTAAAGGGTGCGGGGAGTGAGGAGAGATTGGGATTAGACTGGGTGGGATATTAAAGGGTGTGGGGAGTGAGGGGGAGAGTGGGATTAGACTGGGTGGGATATTAAAGGGTGTGGGGAGTGGGGAGGAGAGTGGGATTAGACTGGGTGGGATACTAAAGGGTGCGGGGAGTGAGGGGGTGAGGGGGATTAGACTGGGTGGTATAATAAAGTTTGCAGGGAGAGAGGGGGAGAGTGGGATTAGACTGGGTGGGATATGAAAGGCTGCGGGGAGTGAGGGGGAGAGTTGGATTAGACAGGGTGGGATATTAAAGGGTGCGGGGAGTAAGAGGGAGATGGGATTAGACTGTGTGGGATGTTAAAGGGTGCGGGGAGTGATGGGGAGAGTGGGATAAGGCTGGCTGGTATATTAAAGGGTGCGAGAATGAGTGGAAGAGTGGGATTAGACTGCGTGGGATATTATTGGGTGTGGGGAGTGAAGGGGTGAGTGGGATTAAACTGGGTCAGATATTAAAGGGAGCGGGGAGTGAGGGGGAGAGTGGGATTAGACTGGAATGGATATTAAAGTCTGTGGCGAGTGAGGGGGAGAGTGGGATTAGACTGGTTGGAATATTAAAGGGTGCGGGGAGTGAGGGGGAGAGTGGGATTAGACTGGGTGGAATATTAAAGGGTGCGGGGAGTGAGGGGGAGAGTGGGATTAGACTGCATGGGATATTGAAGGGTGTGGGGAGTGAGGAGGAGAGTGGGTTTAGACTGGGTGGGATATTAAAGGGTGTGTGGAGTAAGGGGAGATAGGGATTAGTCTGGGTGTGACATTAAAGGGTGTGCAGAGTGAGGGGGAGAGTGGGATGAGACTGGGTGGTATATTAAAGTTTGCAGGGAGAGAGGGGGAGAGTGGGATTGGACTGGATGGGATGTTAAAGTGTGCGGGGTGTGAGGGGGAGAGCTGGATTCGACTGGGTGGGATATTAAAGGGTGCGGGGAGTAAGAGGGAGATGGGATTAGACTGTGTGGGATGTTAAAGGGTGTGGGGAGTGATGGGGAGAGTGGGATAAGGCTGGCTGGTATATTAAAGGGTGCGGGGAATGAGTGGAAGAGTGGGATTAGACTGCGTGGGATATTATTGGGTGTGGGGAGTGAGTAGAAGAATGGGCTTAGACTGGGTGGGATATTAAAGTGTGTAGGGAGTGAAGGGGTGAGTGGGATTAAACTGGGTCGGATATTAAAGGGTGTGGGGAGTGAGGGGGAGAGTGGGATTAGACTGGGTGGGATATTAAAGGGTGCGGGGAGTGAGCGGGAGAGTGGGATAAGACTGGGTGGAATATTAAAGGTTGCTGGAAGTGAGGGATGGAGTGAGATTAAACTGGGTGAGTTAGTAAAGGGTCTGGGGAATGAGGGGGAGAGGGGGATTAGACTGGTTGGAATATTAAAGGGTGCGGGGAGTGAGGGGGAGAGTGGGATTAGTCTGCATGGGATATTGAAGGGTGTGGGGAGTGAGGAGGAGAGTGGGTTTAGACTGGGTGGGATATTAAAGGGTGTGTGGAGTAAGGGGATATAGGGATTAGTCTGGGTGTGACATTAAAGGGTGTGCAGAGTGAGGGGGAGAGTGGGATGAGACTGGGTGGGATATTAAAGGGTGTGGGGAGTGAAAGGGAGAGTGGGATTAGACTGGGAGGGATATTAAAGGGTGCGTGGAGTGAAGGGGAGTGTGAGTGAGACAGGGAAGGATATTACAGAGTGCGGGGAGTGAGGGGGAAGGTGGAATTAGACCAGGTCGGATATTAAAGGAAGTGGGGTTTGAGGGTGAGAGTGGGATTAGACTGGGTGGGATATTAAAGTGTGCGGGGAGTCAGGGGGAGAGTGGGATTAGACTGGGTGGGATATTAAAGGGTGTGGGGAGTGAGGGGGAGAGTGGGATGAGATTGGGTGGGATATTAAAGGGTGCGGGGAGTGAGGAGAGATTGGCATTAGACTGGGTGGGATATTAAAGGGTGCAGGGAGTGAGGGGCAGAGTGGGATTAGACTGGGTGGGATATTAAAGGGTGTGGGGAGTGAGGGGGAGGCTGGGATTAGACTGGGTGGGATATTAAAGTGTGTGGGGAGTGAGGGGGTGAGGGGGATGAGATTGGGTGGTATAATAAAGTTTGCAGGGAGTGAGGGGGAGAGTAGGATTAGACTGGGTGGTATATTAAAGGGTGTGGGGAGTGATGGGGAGAGTGGGATTAGACTGGGTGGGATATTAAAGGGTGTGGGGAGTGAGGGGGGAGAGTGGGATTAGATTGGTTGGGATATTAAAGGGTCTGGGGAGAGAGGGGAGAGTGGGATTAGACTAACTGGTATACTAAATGGGGGTGGCGAGTGAGGGCAGAGTGGGATTAGACTGGGTGGGTTATTAAAGGGTGTGGGGAGTAAGTGGGGAGAGGTGGATTAGACTGGGTGGGATATTAAATGGTGCGGGGGAGTGACGGGGGAGAGTGGGATTAGACTGCGTTGGTTGTTAAAGGGTGTGGTGAGTGAGGGGGAGAGAGGATTTGACTGGGTGGGATAATAAAGGGTGTGGTGAGTGAGGGGGAGAGAGGATTTGACTGGGTGGGATAATAAAGGGTGTGGGGAGTGAGGGGGAGAGTGGGATTAGACTGGGTGGGTTATTAAAGGGTGTGGAGAGTGAGGGGGAGAGTGGGATTAGACTGGGTGGGATATTAAAGGGTGTGGTGAGTGATGGGGAGAGTGGGATTAGACTGGTTGGGATATTAAAGGCTGCGGGGACTGAGGGGGGCGAGTGGGATTTGACTGGGTGGGATATTAAAGTGTGCGGGGTGTGAGGGGTAGAGTTGGATAAGACTGGTTGGGATATTAAAGGGTGCGGGGAGTGATGGGGAGAGTGGGATAAGGCTGGCTGGTATATTCAAGGGTGTGGTGATTGAGTGGAAGAGTGGGATTAGATTGGGTGGGACATTAAAAGGGTGCAGGGAGTGAGGGGGTGAGTGGGATTAGACTGGGTGGGATATTAAAGGGTGCGGGGAGTGAGGGGAGAGTGGGATTAGACTGGGTGGGATATTAAAGGTTGCAGGGAGTGAGGGGGAGAGTGGGATTAGACTGGGTGGGATATTAAGTGTGCAGGGAGAGAGGGGGAGAGTGGGATTAGACTGGGTGGGATATTAAAGGGTGCGGGGAGTAAGAGGGAGATGGGATTAGACTGTGTGGGATGTTAAAGGGTGTGGGGACTGAGGGGGAGAGTGGGATTGGACTGGACGGGATATTAAGGTGTGCGGGGAGTGAGGGGGAGAGTTGGATTAGACTGGGTGGGATATTAAAGGGTGCGGGGAGTAAGAGGGAGATGGGATTAGACTGCGTGGGATATTATTGGGTGTGGGGAGTGAGTAGAAGAATGGGCTTAGACTGGCTGGGATATTAAAGTGTGTAGGGAGTGAAGGGGTGAGTGGGATTAAACTGGGTCGGATATTAAAGGATGCGGGGAGTGAGAGGGAGAGTGGAATTAGATTGGTTGGGATATTAAAGGGTGTGGGGAGTGAGGGGGAGAGT
Organism: Isurus oxyrinchus; assembly: GCA_026770705.1. Lineage (NCBI taxonomy): Eukaryota > Metazoa > Chordata > Chondrichthyes > Lamniformes > Lamnidae > Isurus > Isurus oxyrinchus. The sequence continues at coordinate 132,403 of JANJGN010000293.1, read as the reverse complement.
GGGATTAGACTGGGTGGGATATTAATGTGTGTGGTGAATGAGGGGATAGTGGGATTAGACTGGGTGGGATATTAAAGGGTGCGGGGAGTGAGGCGGAGAGTGGGATTAGATTGGTTGGGATATTAAAGGGTCTGGGGAGAGAGGGGAGAGTGGGATTAGACTAACTGGTATACTAAATGGGGTGGGGAGTGAGGGCAGAGTGGGATTAGACTGGGTGGGTTATTAAAGGGTGTGGGGAGTGAGGGGGGAGAGGTGGATTAGACTGGGTGGGATATTAAATGGTGCGGGGAGTGAGAGGGGAGAGTGGGATTAAACTGCGTTGGTTGTTAAAGGGTAGGGGAGTGAGGGGGAGAGAGGATTTGACTGGGTGGGATATTAAAGGGTGTGGGGTGTGCACGGGAGAGTGGGATTAGACTGGGTGGGATATTAAAGGGTGTGGGGAGTGAGGCGGAGAGTGGGATTAGACTGGGTGGGATTTTAAAGGGAGCGGGGAGTGAGGGGGAGAGCGGGATTAGACTGGGTGGGATATTAAAGGGTGCGGGGAATGATGGGGAGAGTGGGATTAGTCTGGGTGGGATTTTAAAGGGAGTGGGCAGTGAGGGGGAAAGTGGGATTAGTCTGGGTGGGATATTAAAGGGTGCGGGGAGTGAGGGGGAGAGTGGGATTAGACTGGGTTGGATATTAAAGTCTGTGGGGAGTGAGGGGGAGAGTGGGATTAGACTGGATGGGATATTAAAGGAAGTGGGATTTGAGTGGGAGAGTGGGATTAGACTGGCTGGGATATTAAAGGGTGTGCAGAGTGAGGGGGAGAGTAGGATTAGTCTGGGTGGGATATTAAAGGGTGCGTGGAGTGAAGGGGAGAGTGGGTGAGACTGGGTGGGATATTAAAGAGTGCGGGGAGTGAGAGGGAGAGTGGGATTAGACTGGGTGGGATATTAAAGAGTGTGGGGAGTGTGGGCGAGAGTGGGATTAGACTGGGTGGGATATTAAAGGGTGCGGGGAGTGAGGGGGAGAGTGGGATTAGACTGGGTGCGATATTAAAGGGTGTGCGATGTAAGGGGGAGAGTGGGATTAGACTGGGTGGGATAATAAAGGGAGCGGGGAGTGAGGTGGAGAGTGGGATTAGATTGGGTGGGATATTAAAGGGTGCAGGGAGTGAGGGGGAGAGCGGGATTAGACTGGGTGGAATATTAAACGGTGTGGTGAGTGATGGGGAGAGTGGGATTAGACTGGTTGGGATATTAAAGGGTGCGGGGACTGAGGGGGCGAGTGGGATTGGACTGGGTGGGATATTAAAGTGTACGCGGTGTGAGGGGGAGAGTGGGATTAGACTGGGTGGGATATTAAAGGGTGCGGGGAGTAAGAGGGAGATGGGATTTGACTTTGTGGGAAGTTAAAGGGTGCGGGGAGTGATGGGGAGAGTGGGATAAGGCTGGCTGGCATATTAAAGGGTGCGGTGATTGAGTGGAAGAGTGGGATTAGATTGGGTGGGACATTAAAAGGGTGTGGGGAGTGAGGGGGAGAGTGGGATTAGACTGGGTGGGATATTAAAGGGTGCGGGGAGTGAAGGGGAGTGTGGGATTAGACTGGGTGGGATATTAAAGTGTGTGGGGAGTGAGGGGGAGAGGGGGATTAGACTGCATGGGATGTTGAAGGGTGTGGGGAGTGAGGGGGAGAGTAGGATTAGGCTGGGTGGGATATTAAAGGGCGTAGGGATTAAGGGGTAGAGTGGGATTAGACTGGGTGGGCTATTAAAGGGTGTGGGGAGTGAGGGGCAGAGGGGGATTAAACTGGATGGGATATTAAAGGGCGCGGGGAGTGAGGGGTAGAGTGGGATTAGACTGAGTGGGTTATTAAAGGGTGTGGGGATTGAGGGGGTGAGTGGGATTAGACTGGATGGGATATTAAAGGGTGCGGGGAGTGAGGGGGAGAGTGGGATTAGACTGGGTTGGATATTAAAGTCCGTGGGGAGTGAGGGGGAGAGTGGGATTAGACTGGATGGGATATTAAAGGAAGTGGGATTTGAGTGGGAGAGTGGGATTAGACTGGCTGGGATATTAAAGGGTGTGCAGAGTGAGGGGGAGAGTAGGATTAGTCTGGGTGGGATATTAAAGGGTGCGTGGAGTGAAGGGGAGAGTGGGTGAGACTGGGTGGGATATTAAAGAGTGCGAGGAGTGAGAGGGAGAGTGGGATTAGACTGGGTGGGATATTAAAGAGTGTGGGGAGTGTGGGCGAGAGTGGGATTAGACTGGGTGGGATATTAAAGGGTGCGGGGAGTGAGGGGGAGAGTGGGATTAGACTGGGTGCGATATTAAAGGGTGTGCGATGTAAGGGGGAGAGTGGGATTAGACTGGGTGGGATAATAAAGGGAGCGGGGAGTGAGGTGGAGAGTGGGATTAGATGGGTGGGATATTAAAGGGTGCAGGGAGTGAAGGGGAGAGCGGGATTAGACTGGGTGGAATATTAAACGGTGTGGTGAGTGATGGGGAGAGTGGGATTAGACTGGTTGGGATATTAAAGGGTGCGGGGACTGAGGGGGCGAGTGGGATTGGACTGGGTGGGATATTAAAGTGTACGCGGTGTGAGGGGGAGAGTGGGATTAGACTGGGTGGGATATTAAAGGGTGCGGGGAGTAAGAGGGAGATGGGATTTGACTTTGTGGGAAGTTAAAGGGTGCGGGGAGTGATGGGGAGAGTGGGATAAGGCTGGCTGGCATATTAAAGGGTGCGGTGATTGAGTGGAAGAGTGGGATTAGATTGGGTGGGACATTAAAAGGGTGTGGGGAGTGAGGGGGAGAGTGGGATTAGACTGGGTGGGATATTAAAGGGTGCGGGGAGTGAAGGGGAGTGTGGGATTAGACTGAGTGGGATATTAAAGTGTGTGGGGAGTGAGGGGGAGAGGGGGATTAGACTGCATGGGATCTTGAAGGGTGTGGGGAGTGAGGGGGAGAGTAGGATTAGGCTGGGTGGGATATTAAAGGGCGTAGGGATTAAGGGGTAGAGTGGGATTAGACTGGGTGGGCTATTAAAGGGTGTGGGGAGTGAGGGGCAGAGGGGGATTAAACTGGATGGGATATTAAAGGGCGCGGGGAGTGAGGGGTAGAGTGGGATTAGACTGAGTGGGTTATTAAAGGGTGTGGGGATTGAGGGGGTGAGTGGGATTAGACTGGATGGGATATTAAAGGGTGCGGGGAGTGAGAGGAAGAGTGGGATTAGACTGAGTGGGTTATTAAAGTGTGTGGGGTTTGAGGGTGAGAGTGGGATTAGACTGGGTGGGATATTAATGGAAGTGGGGTTTGAGGGTGAGAGAGGCATTAGACTGGGTGGGATATTAAAGGAAGTGGGGTTTGAGGGTGAGAGTGGGATTAGACTGGTTGGGATATTAAAGAGTGTGGGTAGTGAGGAGAGAGTGGGATTAGACTGGGTGGGATATTAAAGGGTGCGGGGAGTGATGGGGAGAGTGGGATTAGACTGGGTGGGATATTAAAGTGCGTAGGGAGTGAGGGGTGAGTGGGATTAAACTGGGTCGGATATTAAAGGGTGCTGGGAGTGAGGCAGAGAGTGGGATTTGACTGGGTGTGATATTAAAGGGTGTGGGGAGTGAGGGGGAGAGTGGGATGAGACTGGGTGGGATATTAAAGGGTGTGGGGAGTGAGGGGGAGAGTGGGATTAGACTGGGTGGGATATTAAAGGGTGTGGGGAGTGAGGGGGAGAGTGGGATGAGACTGGGTGGGATATTAACGGTTGCTGGGAGTGAGAGATGGAAGGAGATTAAACTGGGTGAGTTAGTGAAGGGTGTGGGGAATGAGAGGGGAGAGGGGGATCAGACTGGGTGAGATATTACAGAGGTTTGATGGGGTGAGTGGGATTGAATTTAGTGGTTTCATGGTGAGAGGTTAATCAGAATTGAATTGTGGGGTTGCCAATCCTCCAGGATTGGCTGGAGTCTCCAGGAATTGAAGATCAATCTCCAGGACACTGCTGTGTGCAATTCCTGGAGAAAAATCACAGGAACATTAAAAAAGATTTTTTAAAAATCATTTCCTTTGAACGTTTCTCTTTACCAGATATAAAAAATATTGAAAATGGGGGAAAATGGCTGTTTGGCTGACAGGCAAGCATCAACCAATTGGGCAATGAGTCGTTTTGCTTTCCAGTTGGTGTAGGAAGGCAGTCGGTCAGTCAAATGGATGGATGGATGTGTTGGCCGACTAAGGGCTGGAGCGTGGAGACAAGTCATATGATGAAACCTCCAGGAATACGTTTAATCACAGCTGGCAACCCTCCTGAGTTGACGGGCCGAGTGCCGGAATGTTCTGCTGCCGTGGGGCGTGAGACACTCCTCATCATTTTCTGATGGAGGGTATTTAAAGGGGGCAGAAGAGTGAACCTGCTGGTAACAGGGGCTCAATGACAGCACCTTACAGCAGCTCCACTTAGTCAGGGGCCCTTCACAAACCTTTTTAATAAATTTCCAGAGAACATAACTGTCCTAAATTGCCAACCCCAGAATATCTCTCCCATACCTGATCTGGCTGGAGTGATTCTTTTCCAAATACTTACACCGCCACCTCTCATAAAACACAAAAAATATATACTCCTGTCAAAATCTGGGCTGTTTAAATCCCCAGAACTCCTGATAGCTACCCAGGTGTGTGTGTGTGTGTGTGTGAGGGGCAGAATTCAGCTGGAGTTCAGATTGAAGAGCCCCTTGGTGTCCCATCCCACTCCTGTGCTCTGGACCTGCCTCGTCACAAAGACATGCCTTGAAAATAAAACAACAACCTGCATCTTTATAGCACTTTACACCACCTCCAGTTTTACAGCCAGTGAAGTGCTTTTGCAGTGTCGTCCCTGTTGCGACGCAGGGTCCCTCAGTGAGGTTTCTGCTGCCTCCTCAGCTTTGAGCATTTTTTCAGTCTGCAGAGTAAGAAAAAAAAAAGGAGGGTTGCTCATTGCTGTTGTTCTCTTTCCTACTTGTCTCTGTGAATAGATTCAATGTAAAAAAATTAAATGCTGATATCAGGCCCCAGCGAGGATCGAACTCGCGACCCCTGGTTTACAAGACCAGTGCTCTAACCACTGAGCTATGGAGCCAACTGCAGGACTGCGCCTGAAAATCGCAGCAAAACCCGGCAGAGAGCGCAGCACACTCCGAGGGACTGACTGAAGCAAGTCCTTAAAGGGACGGACCAGCAGGGGGCGATCACACCACAGATAGGCTGAGGCTGAGATTCTTAAAGAGGCAGGTTGGCAACTGAAGTCCTTAAAGTGACAGGCCAGCAGGGCAGGTCACTGAAACAGGCAGTCCAGCAGTGAGATTCTTGAACTGGCAGGATGGTGTGGAGGTCTTCAAAGGGACAGGCCAAACAAGGAGCGCCGCTTGGGAACTCTCTGCCCCAAAAGGTGGTGGAAGCAGAGTCTTTGAATATTGTTAAGGCAGAGCGAGATAGATTCCTGATTAACAAGGGGGTGAAAGGTTATCGGGGGTAGGCAGGAATGTGGGGTTGGGGTTATATTCAGATCAGCTATGATCTTATTGAATGGTGGAACAGGCTCGAGGGGCTGAATGGCCTACTCCTGCTCCTAATTGGTTTGTCTGTATACTTGAAAAGAATGGAAGCAGGGAGAGATCCTTAAAGGCATAGGCCAGCAGGGACAAATCCTTCAAGGGACAGGTTGTCAAGCACTGATCCTTAAAGAGAAAGGCTGGCAGGGGGATCCTTAAAGGGACTGGGCAGTAGGGAGAGATCTTTGAAAGGAACAGGCAAGCTAAGAGCTCCTCAGGCCAGCTGAGAAACTCTAGCCCATTCTTAAAGGGAGAGATGGCTCATCAAAGGATAGCCAAGTGATCCTTTGCTTGTGGTCAGCAGCTGCCTGGGAGCAGGGTTAGCTGAGAGCAAGCTGGGAGGAACTGGCCACTCAGTGATCTGCCCTTGCTGCTGTCACATTCGCTGGAAGCCTGGCTGGTCAGTCAGTGTCAGTCCTCTGGAACCAGACACTCTGCCAGTCATCAGACTGCAGCCTACGTCATTACAGAGGCAAACAAGGTGCAGAGAACATATGAATTAGGAGCAGGAGTAGGCCATTCAGCCCCTCGAGCCTGCTCCATCATTCTATAAGATCATAGCTGGTCTCAACTCCGCTTTCCTGATTACTCCCCCCCCATAATTCCTGACTCCCTTGCAGATCAAAAGTCTGTCTAACTCGACCCACATTCAGTGACCCACTCTCCACTGCTCTGTGGGGAAGAGAATTCCACAGACGCAAGACCCTCTGAGAGAAAACATTTCTCTTCAGCTCCATCTTAAACGGAAGACCCCTTATTCTCTACAGTGCACCTAGTTCCAGTCTCTCCCACCAGGGGAAACATCCTGCCAGCATCCAGCCTGTCAGGTCTCCTCAGGAGCTTATGGTTCAATAAGATCACCTCTCATTCTTCGAAACTCCAATGAGTTTAGGCCCAGCCTGTCCAGCCTTTCCTCAGAAGGTGACCCCACCATCCCAGGACTCTGTCGAGTGAGCCTTCTCTGAACTGCTTCAGGGGAAGGTTGGAGGAGGTTGGAGGGGGTTTGGGGGAGGGTTGGAGGGGGGGATGGGGGAAGGTTGGAGGGGGATTAGGGGAAGGTTGAAGGCGGGTTAGGGGAAGGTTGATGGGGGATTGGAGGAAGGTTGGACTGGGGGTTGTGGGAGGCTGGGGGGGGGTTAGGGGGATGGTGGGGTGAGGAGGGGGAGGAGGCTGGGGGTGGAGGGGAGGTTGGAGGAGGTTTGGGGAAGCCAGAGGGGGTTTGGAGGGGGCTGTGGGAGGTTGGGGGGGAGAAGGTTGAGAGGAGGCTGGAGAGAGCATTGGGGAGGTTGGAGGAGGCTGGGGTGGTTTGGGGGTGGGGGTTGGTTGTGGGGATAGGTGGGGGGCAGGTTGGGGGGGATAGGGTGTGGTTTAGGGGAGGCTGGGGGGTAGTTGGGGGGATAGGGTGTAGTTTAGGGGGAGTTTGGGGGGATAGGGTGTGGTTTAGGGGGAGGTTGGGGGTAGGTTGAGGGGATAGGGTGTGGTTTAGGGGAAGGTTGAAGGTAGGTTGGGGGGGAATAGGGTGTGATTGAGGGCGAGGTTGGGAGTAGGTTGGGGGGTAGTTAGGGGGATAGGGTGTGGTTTAGGGGGAGGTTGGAGGTAGGTTGGGGGGAATAGGGTGTGATTGAGGGCGAGGTTGGGCGTAGGTTGGGGGGTAGTTAGGGGGGAATAGGGTGTGATTGAGGGCGAGGTTGGGGGTAGGTTGGGGGGTAGTTGGGGGGGAATAGGGTGTGATTGAGGGCGAGGTTGGGGGTAGGTTGGGGGGTAGTTGGGGGGGAATAGGGTGTGATTGAGGGCGAGGTTGAGGGTAGGTTGGGGGGTAGTTGGGGGGGAATAGGGTGTGATTGAGGGCGAGGTTGAGGGTGCTGTTGGAGGGGTTTGGGCTGGGGTTGGAGAAGGTTAGAGGGGGCCGTTGTGTGCGGGGTGAGGGGGGGGGTTAGTTACAGAGTTGAATTGTTAGGTAAATGTAATGATTTTTATGTAGCTGCTTTCCTAACTGCAGTTGTTTGCTCTGTGATGAATTCTCCTGGGAGTCAGCACTGGGCCTCCAATTTCACCATGGTTACAGTCACTCCATCTCCTGCATGTAGGGGTGATGAAGAAAGACAGCTTCTACCCTCAAACAACACCTTTCACACTGTCCAACACCACTTTACGCAGCCAAATAAACCCCTATGACTTGTAGTGACTGGTATAATGTTGGCAACGTTATCTAAAGATGAAGCAGGCTCGAGGTGCCGACCGGCCTACTCTTGCTCCGAATACCTTTGTTGTATATCATTCTGGGGGGGATGAGATGAGCTGGGCTAGAACGCCTTTGTCACCCTTGATTATTTTGCAAACAGAGAGAGGAGTCATGGCTGGAGTTCTGTTTATTTTGTTGCTAATAGAGATTCCTGTGAGTGGGATTTGTGGGGTGAGATTACCAGGACAGGAGTGTGTAATGGGCTCACAGTACAAACAAACCAGTTAGGAGCAGGAATAGGCCACTCGGCCCCTCGAGCCTGCTCCACCATTCAATAAGATCATGGCTGATCTGACTGTAACCTCAACCCCACATCCCTGCCTACCCCCGATAACCTTTCACCCCCTTGTTAATCAGGAATCTATCTAACTCTGCCTTAACAATATTCAAAGACTCTGCTTCCACCACCTTTTCAGGAAGTGAGTTCCAGAGACTCTCAACCCTCTGGGAGAAAGAAATTCTCCTCATTTTTGTCTTAAATGAGTGACCCCTTATTTTTAAACAGTTTACCCTAGTTTTAGATTCTCCCACAAGAGGAAACATCTTCTCCACAACCACCCTGTCAAGACCCCTCAGGATCTTAAAGGTTTCAATCAACTCGCCTCTTACTCTTCTAAACTCCAGTGGATACAAGCCTAACCTGTCCAATCTTTCCTCATGAGACAGCCCACCCATTCCTGGTATGAGTCTGGTAAACCTCCCCTGAACTGATGTATTTAGATCCTTCCTTTAATAAGGAGACCAGTACTGTACACAATACTCCAGATGTGCTCTCACCAGTGCCCTGTATAACTGTAGTATAACCTCCCTACTTCTGTATTCAATTCCCCTCACAATAAACAATAACATTCTCTGAGCTTTCCTAATTCCCTGCTGTACCTGTATACTAACCTTTTGTGATTCATGCACTAGGACACCCAGATCCCTCTCAGTCTCAGAGCTCCTCAATCTCTCACCGTTTAGATAATAAGCTTCTTTTTTATTCTTCCTGCCGAAATGAACAAGTTCACATTTGCCCACATTATACTCCATTTGCCAGATCTTTACCCACTCGCTTAACCTACCTTTGTCACTTTGTACTCTCCTTATGTCCTCTTCACAAGTTACTTTCCTACCTATCTTTGTGTCATCAGCAAGTTTGGCAACCATTCCTTCGGTCCCTTCACCCAGGTCATTTATATAAATTATAAACACTTGAGGCCCCAGCACTGATCCCTGTGACACACCACTCCTCACATCCTACTGACCAGGAAAAGGCCCATTTACACCAACTCTCTGCTTCCTGTTAGCCAGCCAATCTTCTATCCATGCCAATATGTTACCCCCTACACCACGAGCTTTTATTTTCTGCAGTAACCTTTCATGTGGCACCTTATCAAATGCCTTCTGGAAATCCCAGTACAGCACATCCACCAGCTCCCCTTTATCCACAGCACATGTGACTCCTTCAAACAACTCCAATAAATTGGTTAAACATGATTTCCCTTTTACAAAACCATGTTGACTCTGCCTGATTGCCTTGAATTTTTCCAAGTGCCCTGCTATAACATCTTTAATAATAGCTTCTAACATTTTCCCTATGGCAGACGTTAGGCTAACTGGCCTGTAGTTTCCTGCTTTCTGTTTCCCTCCCTTTTTGAATAAAGGAGTTATATTTGCTATTTTCCAACCTAATGGAACCTTCCCCAGATCTAGGGAATTTTGGAAAATTAAAACCAGTGCATCAACCATCTCACTGGCCACTTCTTTCAGGACCTTAGGGTGAAGTCCATCTGGACCTGGGGATTTGTCAGCCCGCAGCCCCAACTATTTCACAGAATCACAGAATTGTTACAGTGTAGAAGGAGGCCATTCAGCCCATCGTGTTTGCACAGGCTCTCTGAGCATTTTAACTTAGTGTCAATCTCCTGCCTTTTCCTTATAGCCCTGCATGTTGTTTCCAATTAGATAATCATCCAGTGCCCTCTTGAATGCCTCAGTTGAACCTGCCTCCACCACACTTCCAGGCCGTGCATTCCAAACCCTAACTACTCTCTGTGTGAAAAAGTTTTTTCTCACCTCGCATTTGATTCTTTTACAAAATATTTAAAACTGTGCCCTCTGGTTCTCGTTCTGTTTATGAGCGGGAACAGTTTCTCCCTATGTACTCTGTCCAGACCCCTCGTGATTTTGAAAACTTCTATCAAGTCTCTTCTCAGCCTTTTCTTCTCTGAGGAAAAGAGAACCCACTCCCCCAATCTTCCCTCATAACTGAAGTATCTGGAACCATTCTCGTAAACCTCTTCTGCACTCTCTCCAGTGCGTTCACATCCTTCCTATAGTGTGGTGCCCAGAACTGTACGCAATATTCCAGCTGAGGTCTAACCAGTGCCTTATATAAATTCATTATAACCCCCTTGCTCTTGTACTCTATGCCCCTATTAATGAAGCCTAGAATACCGTATGCTTTAGAAACAGCTCTCTCTATCTGTCCTGCCCTGCCACCTTTAATGAGTTATGTACATATACGCCCAGGTCTCTCTGCTCCTGCACACCCTTTAGAATAGTATCCTTTATTTTATATTGTCTCCCTATGTTCTTTGTACCAAAGTGCATCACCTCACACTTCTCCACATTGAACTACATCTGCCACCTATCTGCCCACTCCACCAATGTGTCAATGTCCTTTTGAAGTTCTACGCTGTCCTCCTCACAGTTTTCAAATTCTCCTAAGTTTTGTGTCATCTGCAAACTTTGAAATTGTCCCCTGCACACCAAGATCTAGATCATTTATATATATCAGGAAGAGCAAGGGTCCCAAAACTGACCCCTGGGGAACTCCACTACAAACCTTCTTCCAGTCTGAAAAATACCCATTAACCATTACTCTCTGTTTCCTATCCCTCAGCAAATTTTGTATCCACATTGCTACTGTCCTTTTTATTCCATGACCAATAACTTTCTTTGCAAGTCTGTTGTGTGGCACTGTATCGAACGCCTTTTGGGAGTCCATGTGCACCACATCAATGGCCTTGCCCTCATCAACCATCTCTGTTACCTCTTCAAAAAACTCCAGCAACTCAATACCACTTCCTTGGTGCTTATAATTTTCCCACATTCCTCCCTTCCATTTCTGAATTTACAGCTATTTCCGGTTTGCAAAATACCTGTTTAATTCGTCCGCCATCTCCCTACTTTCTATTATCAATTTCCCCAGATGCACTCTCTATAGGACCAACGCTCACTGTGTTAACTCTTCTCTTGTTTAAATATCTATAGAAACTCTTACTATCTGTCTTTATATTCCTAGCTAGCTTTTTCTCGTACTCTAACTTTCCCCTCCTTATTAGTCATTTTGTCATTCTTTGCTGTTCTTTATATTCTTTCCAATCTTCTGACCTGCCACCCGTCTCTGCGCACTTACATGCTTTTTCTTTAAGTTTGATACAGTCTTTAACATTTTTAGTTAACCATGGATGGTGAATCAATAACCTGTTTTATGCTGCACAGAATTCTCAAGAGTCTTTTCCATTGACTTTAAACTTGACCTTTTGTCCACATATCTATTATCCCACCCTATCTTGGTGCTTTTTATGAGTTTTTTTGAGGTTTGAAGTATTGCACGGTGGATATGGGAAATATATTGCAGTGAGAAGCAGCAGTATTCAGGCTCAACAAAAACAGAATTACCTGGAAAAACTCAGCAGGTCTGGCAGCGTCGGTGGAGAAGAAAAGAGTTGACGTTTCGAGTCCTCATGACCCTTCAAGTATTCAGGCTCGCTGATCAAGAGAACACAGATGCAATTGTGAACCAGTCTTTGTTTTCTGGCCTCTTAAAAGTTCTGTTACACAGAAACAGCTGAAGGCCCAGAAACAGGAGAAGCACCAAGGCCAATGGTTTCTCTCCCTGACCCTGGATTCATGGACCAGGACATCCAGATCTCTCTGTACCTCAGAGTTCTGCACTCTCTCTATATTTAAATGCTTTTCTATTTTTCCAGCCAAAGTGGCGAAGTCCACATTTTCCCACATGAGACTGCATGATTAGAATCCATTGTTGGAACTGAGAGATAATGCAGACCCACCACAGCCTTTAACACCTCAATCAAATCTCCATCTCCTCTGCTCTGCTTCGCCAGCCTGAGCCCTGTCACTAAAACCAAACCATTCTGTTAAACCCCCCCTCCACCCTTGCAAGGACCCTCTCACATCCTGAGAGTGTGGTGACCAGAACTGGATGCAGTCCTCTCGTTGTGGCCTAACTGAGCTTTATAAAGCAAAAACAGAATTACCTGGAAAAACTCAGCAGGTCTGGCAGCATCGGCGGAGAAGAGAAGAGTTGACGTTTCGAGTCCTCGTGACCCTTCGACAGAACTGGATGAATCCAAGGAAGGGGTGAAATATAAGCTGGTTTAAGGTGTGTGTGTAGCGGGGGTTGGGGTGGGGGGGTGTTGGGTGGGGGGAGAGAAGTGGAGGAGGGGTGTGGTTGTAGGGACAAACAAGCAGTGATAGGAGCAGATCATCAAAAGATGTCACAGACACAAGTGACAAAAATGAGCTTTATAAGGGTTCAGTGTAACTTCCTGGTTTTGTACTCAATATTATGAAGCCCAAGATTCCATATGCTTTGCTATCTACTCTCTCATTATGTCACAGAATCACAGGACCACACAGTGCAGAAGAGGCCCTTCGGCCCATCGAGTCTGCACCAACACGTGAGAAACACCTGACCTACCTCCCTAATCCCATTTACCAGCACTTGGCCCATAGCCTTGAATGTTATGACGTGCCAAGTGCTCATCCAGGTACTTTTTAAAGGATGTGAGGCAACCTGCCTCCACCACCCTCCCAGGCAGCGCATTCCAGACCCTCACCACCCTCTGGGTAAAAAAGTTTTTCCTCACATCCCCCCTAAACCTCCTGCCCCTCACCTTGAACTTATGTCCCCTCGTGACTGACCCTTCAACTAAGGGGAACAGCTGCTGCCAATCCACCCTGTCCATGCCCCTCATAATCTTGTACACCTCGATCAGGTCGCCCCTCAGTCTTCTCTGCTCCATCGAAAACAACCCAAGTCTATCCAACCTCTCTTCATAACTTAAATGTTTCATCCCAGGCAACATCCTGGTGAATCTCCTCTGCACCCCCTCCAGTGCAATCACATCCTTCCTATAATGTGGTGACCAGAACTGTACACAGTACTCCAGCTGTGGCCTCACCAAGGTTCTATACAACTCCAACATAACTTCCCTACTTTTGTAATCTATGCCTCGATAGATAAAGGCAAGTGTCCCATATGCCTTTTTCACCACCCCACTAACATGCCCCTCCGCCTTCAGAGATCTATGGACACACACGCCAAGGTCCCTTTGTTCCTCAGAACTTCCTAGTGTCATGCCGTTCATTGAATACTTCCTTGTCAAATTACTGCTTCCAAAGTGTATCACCTCATTCCACCTTCAACGATCTATGCTGGGGTGGGGTGGGGTGGGTTGGGGCGAGGTGGGGTGGGGTGGGGTGGGCTGGAGCTAGGCTGCAGATCTCTCCTGCCAGAAATCGGCTGAACCCAGTGAAGTTTTTTTTTAAAAAAGCAAATTTGAAGGTGGGGGGTGATCTGTGATGCCCTCGGCAGTCGAATGTCTAGCCTTGTGCTCACTCGTGAAGAATCGGCACTGGGGCTTTTTCTGGCAGCTTGTGGGGTGGGGAAGAGAGGCAATGTGGGGTGAAGGGGGGTGGGGGGTGGGTGTGGGGTGAAGGGGGGGGTGAAAGGGGGTGGGGGGTGGATGTGGGGCTGGGTGTGGGGGAAATGAAGAGAGCACACACGGCAGTGCTCTGGGTCAGGAATCCGCCCCTAAATCGGCCCAGTCCCTCCTTACCAACATCCCACTGGAGAAGGCACTTACACACAAGCTACACTTACACACAAAATGCGCTTACACAAGCTACGCTTACACACAAGCTGCTTACACACAAGCTACACTTATACACAAGCTGCTTACACACAAGCTGCACTTACACACAAAATGCGCTTACACAAGCTACGCTTACACACAAGCTACACTTACACACAAGCTGCTTACACACAAGCTGTGCTTACACACAAGCTACGCTTACACACAAGCTGTGCTTACACACAAGCTACGCTTACACACAAGCTACACTTACACACAAGCTGTGCTTACACACAAGCTGTGCTTACACACAAGCTACGCTTACACACAAGCTACACTTACACACAAGCTGCTTACACACAAGCTACACTTACACACAAGCTACACTTATACACAAGCTGCTTACACACAAGCTACACTTACACACAAGCTGCTTACACACAAGCTACACTTACACACAAGCTGCTTACACACAAGCTACACTTACACACAAGCTACACTTACACACAAGCTGCTTACACACAAGCTACACTTACACACAAGCTACACTTACACACAAGCTACACTTACACACAAGCTACGCTTACACACAAGCTACACTTACACACAAGCTGCACTTACACACAAAATGCGCTTACACAAGCTACGCTTACACACAAGCTACACTTACACACAAGCTGCTTACACACAAGCTGTGCTTACACACAAGCTACGCTTACACACAAGCTGTGCTTACACACAAGCTACGCTTACACACAAGCTACACTTACACACAAGCTGTGCTTACACACAAGCTACGCTTACACACAAGCTACACTTACACACAAGCTGCTTACACACAAGCTACACTTACACACAAGCTGCTTACACACAAGCTACACTTACACACAAGCTACACTTATACACAAGCTGCTTACACACAAGCTACACTTACACACAAGCTGCACTTACACACAAGTTGCACTTATACACAAGCTGCTTACACACAAGCTACACTTACACACAAGCTGCTTACACACAAGCTACACTTACACACAAGCTACACTTATACACAAGCTGCTTACACACAAGCTACACTTACACACAAGCTGCACTTACACACAAGTTGCACTTACACACAAGCTGCTTACACACAAGCTACACTTACACACAAGCTGCTTACACACAAGCTACACTTACACACAAGCTACACTTATACACAAGCTACACTTATACACAAGCTGCACTTACACACAAGTTGCACTTACACACAAGTTGCACTTACATACAAGTTGCACTTATACACAAGCTACACTTACACACAAGCTACACTTACACACAAGCTGCTTACACACAAGCTACACTTACACACAAGCTACACTTATACACAAGCTACACTTACACACAAGCTACACTTACACACAAGCTGCTTACACACAAGCTACACTTACACACAAGCTACACTTATACACAAGCTGCGCTTACACACAAGCTACACTTATACACAAGCTACACTTACACACAAGCTACACTTACACACAAGCTGCTTACACACAAGCTACACTTACACACAAGCTGCTTACACACAAGCTACACTTACACACAAGCTACACTTATACACAAGCTGCGCTTACACACAAGCTACACTTATACACAAGCTACACTTACACACAAGCTACACTTACACACAAGCTACACTTACACACAAGCTACACTTACACACAAGCTACACTTACACGTTTGTTCTTTTAAAAAAAAAAAAATTTCTTTTAGGCTGATTTATTTTCAGAATGCATGACTTCCCCTTTAAATCTTCCCCGGAGCCCTTAAAGGAGCCTCAGGGGCCCTAAGGTGGGGCTCCATAGCTCATTGGCTGCAGTTTACAGTGAAGCTGAAGCTGTGCTCGGCACCCTTTTCACCACACTCAGCAGCAGCTGGAGGCCTCTCCCATCCCTTTAAACTCCCGAGGAGGAGAGAGAGAGAGAGAGAGGGGGGGGGGCACTCGCATGGCCCTGGTGAGGAGCTGCTGCACTGGCCTCTCCACAGCGTCTGGTGTGTCTGCACCTCCCGGCTGCTTTGTCCCTCTCCCTCTCTCGGCATGGAGCGCCAGACCAGGATGCCAAAAATGGAGCCTGATGGAGCAGAGGGGGCCCCTGGTTCACCAGGGCACAGTCCGCAGCGGCAGAGGGCTGCTGCTAATCAGCACACACAGCCCAGGATTAAAGAGGAGAGGCCCGAACTAGGTAAGGCTGGGGGAGGAGGGAGCCCTTTGCAGAGGACGGAGCTAGGGGGAGGGAGGGAGGGAGGGAGGGAGGGACGGGGCTACTCCGGGGGCCCCACAGAGCTGGAACAAAGGCCATTTGTTCAGTGTGTGAGCTAAGTGATTGCCATAGAGCAGCAGACAGCTCCACCTCCCGGATTGCAACCGAAATGGCAAGTAGAGGACCTAGGGGGCAGAAGGAAGAGGAGGAGGGGGGGCAGAGGCAGACAGGGGGAGGAGGTATCTGCCTAATATAGCTTTACATTGTCATGTCTCTGACACGAAGACACAAGAGCTGGGAGCTCAGCCTGTGCCTTACACCTGGTGTCAATTAAACAGACAACCGGGGTGGTTTTGATAACCATTGCAATTTGCCACCAGGAGACATGTTATGTTATTCACTCTCACCCTCCCTATGTCTGTCCCTGCCTCTGTCTCTCCCTCTCCTTCTATGTCTCTGTCTCAGATCCTGTCCAACTCTATCACATTCCCCCTAGTTCAGATCTGCTATGTCGCCCACACAAATCAGAATTACCTTCAGTGTTCTGATTCAGAGCCTCAATTATATAGTGACACGGGCTGTCCCAATACATGGAGGGGACGGTGTAGAGGGAACTTTACTGTGTTTCTAACACCGTGCTGTACCTGCCCTGGGAGTGATTGATGGGGACAGTGTAGAGGGAGCTTTACTCCGTATCTAGACCCATGCTGTACCTGTGCTGGGAGTGTTTGATGGGGACAGTGTAGAGGGAGCTTTACTCTGTATATAACCCTGTGCTGTACCTGTCCTGGGAGTGTTTAATGGGGACAGTGTAGAGGGAGCTTTGCTCTGTATCTAGCCCCGTGCTGTACCTGTCCTGGGAGTGTTTGATGGGGACAGTGTAGAGGGAAGTTTACTCCGTATCTAACCCCGTGCTGTACCTGTCCTGGGAGTGTTTGATGGGGACAGTGTAGAGGGAGATTTACTCTGTATCTAACCCCGTGCTGTACCTGTCCTGGGAGTGTTTGATGGGGATGGTGTGGAGGGAGCTTTACTCTGTATCTAACCCCGTGCTGTACCTGTCCTGGGAGTGTTTGATGGGGACAGTGTAGAGGGAGCTTTACTCCGTATCTAGACCCATGCTGTACCTGTGCTGGGAGTGTTTGATGGGGACAGTGTAGAGGGAGCTTTACTCTGTATATAACCCTGTGCTGTACCTGTCCTGGGAGTGTTTAATGGGGACAGTGTAGAGGGAGCTTTGCTCTGTATCTAGCCCCGTGCTGTACCTGTCCTGGGAGTGTTTGATGGGGACAGTGTAGAGGGAGCTTTACTCCGTATCTAACCCCGTGCTGTACCTGTCCTGGAGTGTTTGATGGGGACAGTGTAGAGGGAGCTTTACTCTGTATCTAACCCCGTGCTGTACTTGCCCTGGGAGTGTTTGATAGGGACAGAGTAGAGGGAGATTTACACAGTATCTAACCCAAAGCGGTATCTGCCCTGGCAGTGTTTGATGGGGAAGGTGTAGAGGGAGTTTTACTCTGTATCTAACCAAGTGCTGTACCTGTCCTGGAAGTGTTTGATGGGGAAAGTGTAGAGGGAGCTTTACTGAGTTTCTAACCCTGTGCTGTACCTGCCCTGGGAGTGATTGATGGGGACAGTGTAGAGGGAGCTTTACTCTGTATCTAACCCCGTACTCTACCTGTCCAGGAAGTGTTTGATGGGGACAGTGTAGAGGGAGCTTTACTCTGTATCTAACCCCGTGCTGTACCTGCCCTGGGAGTGTTTGATGGGGACAGTGTAGAGGGAGCTTTACTCTGTATCTAACACTGTGCTGTACCTGTCCTGGGAGTGTTTAATGGGGACAGTGTAGAGGGAGCTTTGCTCTGTATCTAACCCCGTGCTGTACCTGTCCTGGGTGTGTTTGATGGGGACAGAGCAGAGGGAGATTTACTCCGTATCTAACCAAGTGCTGTACCTGTCCTGGGAGCGTTTGATGGGGACAGTGTAGAGGGAGCTTTACTCCGTATCTAGACCCATGCTGTACCTGTGCTGGGAGTGTTTGATGGGGACAGTGTAGAGGGAGCTTTACTCTGTATATAACCCTGTGCTGTACCTGTCCTGGGAGTGTTTAATGGGGACAGTGTAGAGGGAGCTTTACTCTGTATCTAACCCCATGCTGTACTTGTCCTGAGAGTGTTTGATGGGGACAGTGTAGAGGGAGCTTTACTCCGTATCTAGACCCATGCTGTACCTGTGCTGGGAGTGTTTGATGGGGACAGTGTAGAGGGAGCTTTACTCTGTATATAACCCTGTGCTGTACCTGTCCTGGGAGTGTTTAATGGGGACAGTGTAGAGGGAGCTTTGCTCTGTATCTAGCCCCGTGCTGTACCTGCCCTGGGAGTGTTTGATGGGGACAGTGTAGAGGGAGCTTTACTCTATATCTAACCTCGTGCTGTACTTGCCCTGGGAGTGTTTGATAGGGACAGAGTAGAGGGAGATTTACACAGTATCTAACCCAAAGCGGTATCTGCCCTGGCAGTGTTTGACGTGGAAGGTGTAGAGGGAGTTTTACTCTGTATCTAACCAAGTGCTGTACCTGCCCTGGAAGTGTTTGATGGGGACAGTGTAGAGGGTGGTTTACTCTGTATCTAACCAGGTGCTGTACCTGTCCTGGGAGTGTTTGATGGGGAAAGTGTAGAGGGAGCTTTACTCTGTATCTAACCCCGTGCTGTACCTGTCCTGGGAGTGTTTGATGGGGACAGTGTAGAGGGAGCTTTACTCTGTATCTAACCCCGTGCTGTACCTGTCCTGGGAGTGTTTGATGCGGACAGTGTAGAGGGAGCTTTACTCTGTATCTAACCCCGTGCTGTGCCTGCCCTGGGAGTGTTTGATGCGGACAGTGTAGTGGGAGCTTTACTCTGTATCAAACCAAGTGCTGTACCTGTGCTGGGAGAGCTTGATGGGGACAGCGTAGGGGGAGCTTTACTCTGTATCTAACCCCAAGCTGTACCTGCCCTGGGAGTGTTTGATGGGGACAGTGTAGAGGGAGCTTTACTCTGTATCTAACCCCGTGCTGTACCTGTCCTGGGAGTGTTTGATGGGGACAGTGTAGAGGGAGCTTTACTCTGTATCTAACCAAGTGCTGTACCTGTCCTGGAAGTGTTTGATGGGGACAGTGTAGAGGGAGCTTTACGCTGTATCTAACCCCGTGCTGTACCTGTCCTGGGAGTGTTTGATGGGGACAGTGTATTGAGAGCTTTACTCCGTATCAATCCCCGTGCTGTACCCGTCCTGGGAGTGTTTGATGGGGACAGTGTAGAGGGAGCTTTACTCCGTACCAAATCCGGTGCGCTACCTGTCCTGGGAGTGTTTGATGGGGACGGTGTAGAGGGAGCTTTACTCTGTATCTAACCCCTGCTGTACCTGTCCTGGGAGTATTTGATGGGGACAGTGTAGAGGGAGCTTTACTCTATGTCTAACCCCGTGCTATACCTGCCCTTGGAGCGATAGAAGGGGACAGTGTAGAGGGAGCTTTACTCCGTATCTAATCCAGTGCTGTACCAGTCCTGGGAGCGTTTGATGGGGACAGTGTAGAGGGAGCTTTACTCTGTATCTAACCCCGTGCTGTACCTGTCCTGGGAGTGTTTGATGGGGACAGTGTAGAGGGAGCTTTACTCTGTATCTAGACACATGCTGTACCTGTGCTGGGAGTGTTTGATGGGGACAGTGTAGAGGGAGCTTTACTCTGTATATAACCCTGTGCTGTACCTGTCCTGGGAGTGTTTAATGGGGACAGTGTAGAGGGAGCTTTGCTCTGTATCTAGCCCCGTGCTGTACCTGTCCTGGGAGTGTTTGATGGGGACAGTGTAGAGGGAGCTTTACTCTGTATCTAACACTGTGCTGTACCTGTCCTGAGAGTGTTTGATGGGGACAGTGTAAAGGGAGCTTTACTCTGTATCTAACCCCGTGCTGTACCTGTGCTGGAAGTATTGAATGGGGACAGTGTAGAGGGAGCTTTACTCTGTATCTAACCCCGTGCTGTACCTGTCCTGGAAGTTTTTGATGGGGACAGGGTAGAGGGAGCTTTACTCCGTATCTAATCCCATGCTGTACCTGTCCTGGGAGTGTTTGATGGGGACAGTGTATAGGGAGTTTTACTCTGTATCTAACCCCGTGTTGCATCTGTCATGCGAGTGTTTGATGGGGACAGTGTAGAGGGAGCTTTACTCTGCATCTAACCCCATGCTGTACCTACCTGGGAGTGCTTGATGGGGACAGTGTAGAGGGAGCTTTACTCTGTATCTAACCAAGTGCTGTACCTGTCCTGGAAGTGTTTGATGGGGAATGTGTAGAGGGAGCTTTACTCTGTATCTAACCCCGAGCTGCATCTGTCATGGGAGTGTTTGATGGGGACAATGTCGAGGGAGCTTTCCTCTTTATCTCAACCCGTGCTGCACCTGTCCTGGAAGTGTCTGATGGGGACAGTGTAGAGGGAGCTTTACTCTGTATCTAACCCCATGCTGTACCTGTCCTGGGAGTGTTTGATGGGGGCACTGTAGTCGGACTTTACCCTGTATCTAACCCCATGCTGGACCTGCCCAGGGAGTATTTGATGGGGACAGTGTAGAGGGAGCTTTACTCTCTATCTAACCAAGTGCTGTACCTGTCCTGGGAGTGTTTGATGGGGATGGTGTAAAGGGAGCTTTACTCTGTGTCTAACCCCGTGGTGTACCTGTCCTGGGAGTGTTTGATGGGGATGGTGTAGAGGGAGCTTTCCTCTTTATCTCATCCCGTGCTGTACCTGTCCTGGAAGTGTCTGATGGGGACTGTGTAGAGGGAGCTTTACTCTGTATCTAACCCCGTTATGTACCTGTCCTGGAAGTGTTTCATGGGGGCACTGTAGAGGGAGCGTTACCCTGTACCTAACCCCATGCTGTACCTGTCCTGGGAGTGTTTGATGGGGACAGAGTAGAGGGAGGTTTACTCTGTATCTAACGCAGAGCTATACATGTCCTGGGAGTGTTTGATGGGGACAGAGTAGAGGGAGGTTTACTCCGTATCTAACCCAGATCAGTACCTGTGCTGCGAATGCTTGATGGGGACAGGGTAGAGGGAGCTTTACTCTGCATCTAACCCCATGCTGTACCTGTCCTGGGAGTGTTTGATGGGGACGGTGTAGAGGGAGCTTTACTCTGTATCTAACCCCGTGCTGTACCTGTCCTGGGAGTGTTTGATGGGGACAGTGTAGAGGGAGCTTTCCTCTTTATCTCACCCCGTGCTGTACCTGTCCTGGGAGTGTTTGATGGGGACAGTGTAGAGGGAGCTTTACTCTGTATCTCACACCGTCCTTTACCTTTGCTGGGAGTGTTTGATGGGGACGGTGCAGAGGGAGCTTTCCTCTTTATCTCACCCCGTGCTGTACCTGTCCTGGAAGTGTCTGATGGGGACGGTGTAGAGGGAGCTTTACTCTGTATCTAACCCCGTGCTGTACCTGTCCTGGGAGTGTTTGATGGGGACGGTGTAGAGGGAGCTTTACTCTGTATCTAACCCCGTGCTGTACCTGTCCTGGAAGTGTTTCATGGGGGCACTGTAGAGGGAGCGTTACCCTGTACCTAACCCCATGCTGGACCTGCCCTGGGAGTATTTGATGGGGACAGCATTGAGGGAGCTTTTCTCTCTATCTAAAAAAGTGCTGTACCTGCCCTGGGAGTGTTTGATGGGGACGGTGTAAAGGGAGCTTTACTCTGTGTCTAACCCCGTGCTGCACCTGCCCTTGGAGTGATTGATGGGGACAGTGTAGAGGGAGATTTACTCTGTATCTAACCCCATGCTGTACCTGTCCTGGGAGTGTTTGATGGGGACAGAGTAGAGGGAGGTTTACTCTGTATCTAACCCAGAGCTATACATGTCCTGGGAGTGTTTGATGGGGACAGAGTAGAGGGAGGTTTACTCCGTATCTAACCCAGATCAGTACCTGTGCTGCGAATGCTTGATGGGGACAGGGTAGAGGGAGCTTTACTCTGCATCTAACCCCATGCTGTACCTACCTGGGAGTGCTTGATGGGGACAGTGTAGAGGGAGCTTTACTCTGTATCTAACCAAGTGCTGTACCTGTCATGGAAGTGTTTGATGGGGAAAGTGTAGAGGGAGCTTTACTCTGTATCAAACCCCGAGCTGCATCTGTCATGGGAGTGTTTGATGGGGACAGTGTAGAGGGAGCTTTACGCTGTATCTAACCCCGTGCTGTACCTGTCCTGGGAGTGTTTGATGGGGACGGTGTAGAGGGAGATTTACTCTGTATCTAACCCCGTGCTGTACCTGTCCTGGGAGTGTTTGATGGGGATGGTGTAGAGGGAGCTTTACTCTGTATCTAACCCCGTGCTGTACCTGTCCTGGAAGTGTTTGATGGGGGCACTGTAGAGGGAGCGTTACCCTGTACCTAACCCCATGCTGGACCTGCCCTGGGAGTATTTGATGGGGACAGCATTGAGGGAGCTTTTCTCTCTATCTAAAAAAGTGCTGTACCTGTCTTGGAAGTGTTTGATGGGGACAGTGTAGAGGGAGCTTTACGCTGTTTCTAATCCCGTGCTGTACCTGTCCTGGGAGTGATTGATGGGGACAGTGTAGAGGGAGCTTTACTCTGTATCTAATCCCGTGCTGTACCTGCCCTGGGAGTGATTGATGGGGACAGTGTAGAGGGGGCT
The DNA here is from genome assembly GCA_026770705.1 of Isurus oxyrinchus. NCBI lineage: Eukaryota > Metazoa > Chordata > Chondrichthyes > Lamniformes > Lamnidae > Isurus > Isurus oxyrinchus. Next base: position 109,800 of record JANJGN010000293.1, on the reverse strand, counting down.
TTACTAAGTATCTAACCCCGTGCTGTACCTGTCCTGGGAGCGCTTGATGGGGACGGTGTCGAGGAAGCTTTACTCTGTATCTAACCAAGTGCTGTACCTGTCCAGGGAGTGTTTGCTGGGGGCATTCTAGAGGGAGCTTTGTACTGTATCTAACCTCATGCTGGAGATGCACTGGCAGTATTTGATGGGGACAGTGTAGTGGGAGCTTTTCTCTCTATCTAAAAAAAGTGCTGTACGTGTCCGGGGAGTGTTTGATGGGGGCATTGTAGAGGGAGCTTTACTCTGTATATAACCCCATGCTGTTCTTGCCCTGGAAGTATTTGATGGGGACAGTGTAGAGGGAGCTTTACTCTGTATCTAACACCGTGCTGCAAGTGTCCAGGGAGTGTTTGATGGGGACAGTGTAGAGGGAGCTTTACTCTGTATCTAACCAAGTGCTGTACCTGTCCTGGAAGTGTTTGATGGGGACAGGGTAGAGGGACCTTTACTCCGTATCTAATCCCATGCTGTACCTGTCCTGGGAGTGTTTGATGGGGACAGTGTATAGGGAGCTTTACTCTGTATCTAACCCCGTGTTGCATCTGTCATGCGAGTGTTTGATGGGGACAGTGTAGAGGGAGCTTTACTCTGTATCTAACCCCGTGCTGTACCTGTCCTGGGAGTGTTTGATGGGGACAGTGTAGAGGGAGCTTTACTCTGTATCTAACCCCGTGCTGTACTTGCCCTGGGAGTGTTTGATGGGGACAGTGTAGAGAGAGCTTTACTCTGTATCTAACCCCGTGCTGTACCTGTGCTGGGAGTGTTTGATGGGGACGGTGTAGAGGGAGCTTTACTCTGTATCTAACCCCGTGCTGTACCTGTCCTGGGAGTGTTTGATGGGGACGGTGTAGAGGGAGCTTTACTCTGTATCTAACCCCGTGCTGTACCTGTCCTGGAAGTGTTTGATGGCGGCACTGTAGAGGGAGCGTTACCCTGTATCTAACCCCATGCTGTAACTGCCCTGGGAGTATTTGATGGGGACCGTGTAGAGGGAGCTTTACTGTTTCTAAACCCGTGCTGTACCTGTCCTGGGAGTGTTTGATGGGGACAGTGTAGAGGGAGCTTTACTCCGTATCTAACCCCGTGCTGTACCTGTCCTGGGAGTGTTTGATGGGGACAGTGTAGAGGGAGCTTTACTCTGTATCTTACCCCGTGCTGTACCTGACCTGGGAGTGTTTCATGGGGACAGTGTAGAGGAAGCTTTACTCTGTATCTAACCCAGAGCTGTACCTGTCATGGCAGTGTTTGATGGGGACAGAGTAGAGGGAGATTTACTCCGTATCTAACCAAGAGCTGTACCTGTCCTAGGAGTGTTTGAAGGGAACAGTGCAGAGGGAACTTTACTCTGTATCTAAACCCGTGCTGTACCTGTCCTGGCAGTGCTTGATGGGGACGGTGTAGAGGGAGCTTTACTCTGTATCTAACCCCGTGCTGTACCTGTCCTGGGAGTGTTTGATGGGGGCACTGTAGAGGGAGCTTTACTCTGTATCAAACCCCATGCTGGACATGCCCTGGGAGTGTTTGATGGGGACAGTGTAGAGTGAGCTTTACTCTGTATCTAACCAAGTTCTGTACCTGTCCTGGGAGTGTTTGATGGGGACAGTGTAGAGGGAGCTTTACTCTGTATCTTACCCCGTGCTGTACCTGTCCTGGGAGTGTTTGATGGGAACAGTGTAGAGGGAGCTTTACTCTCCATCTAACCAAGTGCTGCACCGGTCCTGTAAGTGATTGATGGGGAAAGTGTAGAGGGAGCTTTACTGTGTTTCTAACCCAGTGCTGTACTGGCCCTGGGAGCGTTTGATGGGGACAGAGTGCAGGGAGGTTTACTCTGATTCTAACCCAGAGCTGTACATATCCTGGGAGTGTTTGATAGGGACAGAGTAGAGCGAGCTTTCCTCTGTATCTAACACAGAGCTGTACCTGTGCTGCGAGTGCTTGATGGGGACAGTGTAGAGGGAGCTTTACTCTGTTTCTAACCCTGTGCTGTACCTGTCCTAGGAGTGATTGATGGGGACCGTGTAGAGGGAACTTTACTGTTTCTAAACCCGTGCTGTACCTGTCCTGGGAGTGTTTGATGGGGACAGTGTAGAGGGAGCTTTACTCCGTATCTAACCCCGTGCTGTACCTGTCCTGGGAGTGTTTGATGGGGACAGAGTAGAGGGAGGTTTACTCCGTATCTAACCCAGATCAGTACCTGTGCTGCGAATGCTTGATGGGGACAGGGTAGAGGGAGCTTTACTCTGCATCTAACCCCATGCTGTACCTACCTGGGAGTGCTTGATGGGGACAGTGTAGAGGGAGCTTTACTCTGTATCTAACCAAGTGCTGCACCTGTCCTGGAAGTGTTTGATGGGGAAAGTGTAGAGGGAGCTTTACTCTGTATCAAACCCCGAGCTGCATCTGTCATGGGAGTGTTTGATGGGGACAGTGTAGAGGGAGCTTTACGCTGTATCTAACCCCGTGCTGTACCTGTCCTGGGAGTGTTTGATGGGGACGGTGTAGAGGGAGATTTACTCTGTATATACCCCCGTGCTGTACCTGTCCTGGGAGTGTTTGATGGGGATGGTGTAGAGGGAGCTTTACTCTGTATCTAACCCCGTGCTGTACCTGTCCTGGAAGTGTTTGATGGGGGCACTGTAGAGGGAGCGTTACCCTGTACCTAACCCCATGCTGGACCTGCCCTGGGAGTATTTGATGGGGACAGCATTGAGGGAGCTTTTCTCTCTATCTAAAAAAGTGCTGTACCTGTCTTGGAAGTGTTTGATGGGGACAGTGCAGAGGGAGCTTTACGCTGTTTCTAATCCCGTGCTGTACCTGTCCTGGGAGTGATTGATGGGGACAGTGTAGAGGGAGCTTTACTCTGTATCTAATCCCGTGCTGTACCTGCCCTGGGAGTGATTGATGGGGACAGTGTAGAGGGGGCTTTACTCAGTATCTAACCCCGTGCTGTACCTGTCCTGGGAGCGCTTGATGGGGACGGTGTCGAGGAAGCTTTACTCTGTATCTAACCAAGTGCTGTACCTGTCCAGGGAGTGTTTGATGGGGGCATTCTAGAGGGAGCTTTGTACTGTATCTAACCTCATGCTGGAGATGCACTGGCAGTATTTGATGGGGACAGTGTAGTGGGAGCTTTTCTCTCTATCTAAAAAAGTGCTGTACGTGTCCGGGGAGTGTTTGATGGGGGCATTGTAGAGGGAGCTTTACTCTGTATATAACCCCATGCTGTTCTTGCCCTGGAAGTATTTGATGGGGACAGTGTAGAGGGAGCTTTACTCTGTATCTAACCCCGTGCTGTACCTGTCCTGGGCGTGTTTGATGGGGACAGTGTAGAGGGAGCTTTACTCTGTATCTAACACCGTGCTGCAAGTGTCCAGGGAGTGTTTGATGGGGACAGTGTAGAGGGAGCTTTACTCTGTATCTAACCAAGTGCTGTACCTGTCCTGGAAGTGTTTGATGGGGACAGGGTAGAGGGACCTTTACTCCGTATCTAATCCCATGCTGTACCTGTCCTGGGAGTGTTTGATGGGGACAGTGTATAGGGAGCTTTACTCTGTATCTAACCCAGAGCTGTACCTGTCATGGCAGTGTTTGATGGGGACAGTGTAGAGGGAGCTTTACTCTGTATCTAACCCCGTGCTGTACCTGTGCTGGGAGTGTTTGATGGGGACAGTGTAGAGGGAGCTTTACTCTGTATCTAACCCCGTGCTGTACTTGCCCTGGGAGTGTTTGATGGGGACGGTGTAGAGGGAGCTTTACTCTGTATCTAACCCCGTGCTGTACCTGTCCTGGGAGTGTTTGATGGGGACAGTGTAGAGGGAGCTTTACTCCGTATCTAACCCCGTGCTGTACCTGTCCTGGGAGTGTTTGAAGGGGACAGTGTAGAGGGAGCTTTACTCTGTATCTTACCCCGTGCTGTACCTGACCTGGGAGTGTTTCATGGGGACAGTGTAGAGGAAGCTTTACTCTGTATCTAACCCAGAGCTGTACCTGTCATGGCAGTGTTTGATGGGGACAGAGTAGAGGGAGATTTACTCCGTATCTAACCCAGAGCTGTACCTGTCCTAGGAGTGTTTGAAGGGAACAGTGCAGAGGGAACTTTACTCTGTATCTAAACCCGTGCTGTACCTGTCCTGGCAGTGCTTGATGGGGACGGTGTAGAGGGAGCTTTACTCTGTATCTAACCCCGTGCTGTACCTGTCCTGGGAGTGTTTGATGGCGGCACTGTAGAGGGAGCTTTACTCTGTATCAAACCCCATGCTGGACATGCCCTGGGAGTGTTTGATGGAGACAGTGTAGAGTGAGCTTTACTCTGTATCTAACCAAGTTCTGTACCTGTCCTGGGAGTGTTTGATGGGGACAGTGTAGAGGGAGCTTTACTCTGTATCTTACCCCGTGCTGTACCTGTCCTGGGAGTGTTTGATGGGAACAGTGTAGAGGGAGCTTTACTCTCCATCTAACCAAGTGCTGCACCGGTCCTGTAAGTGATTGATGGGGAAAGTGTAGAGGGAGCTTTACTGTGTTTCTAACCCAGTGCTGTACTGGCCCTGGGAGCGTTTGATGGGGACAGAGTGCAGGGAGGTTTACTCTGATTCTAACCCAGAGCTGTACATATCCTGGGAGTGTTTGATGGGGACAGAGTAGAGCGAGCTTTCCTCTGTATCTAACACAGAGCTGTACCTGTGCTGCGAGTGCTTGATGGGGACAGTGTAGAGGGAGCTTTACTCTGTTTCTAACACTGTGCTGTACCTGTCCTAGGAGTGATTGAGGGGACAGTGTAGAGGGGTCTTTACTCTGTATATAACCCCGTGCTGTACCTGTCCTGGGAGTGTTTGATGGGGTCAGGGTAGAGGGAGCTTTACTCCGTATCTAATCCCGTGCTGTACCTGTCCTGGGAGTGTTTGATGGGGGCAATGTAGAGGGAGCTTTACTCTGTATATAACCCCGTGCTGTAACTGCCCTGGGAGTATTTGATGGGGACCGTGTAGAGGGAACTTTACTGTTTCTAAACCCGTGCTGTACCTGTCCTGGGAGTGTTTGATGGGGACAGTGTAGAGGGAGCTTTACTCCGTATCTAACCCCGTGCTGTACCTGTCCTGGGAGTGTTTGATGGGGACAGTGTAGAGGGAGCTTTACTCTGTATCTAACCCCGTGCTGTACCTGACCTGGGAGTGTTTCATGGGGACAGTGTAGAGGGAGCTTTACTCTGTATCTAACCCCGTGCTGTACCTGTCCTGGGAGTGTTTGAGGGGAACAGTGTAGAGGGAGCTTTACTCTGTCTCTAACCCCGTGCTGCATCTGTCCTGGGAGTATTTGATGGCGGTACTGTAGAGGGAGCTTTACTCTGTATCTAACCCCATGCTATACCTGCCCTGGGAGTATTTGATGGGGACAGTGTCGAGGGAGCTTTACTCTGTATCTTACCCTGTGCTGTACCTGTGCTGGAAGTGTTTGATGGGGACAGTGTAGAGGGAGCTTTACTCTGTATCTAACCCCATGCTGGTCCTGCCCTGGGAGTGTTTGATGGAGACAGTGTAGAGGGAGATTTACTCTGTAACTAACCCCATGCTGTACCTGTCCTGGGAGTGTTTGATGGGGACGGTGTCGAGGGAGCTTTACTCTGTATCTAACCCCGTGCTGCACCTGTCCTGGGAGTGTTTGATGGGGACAGTGTAGAGGGAGCTTTACTCTGTATCTAACCCCGTGCTGCATCTGTCCTGGGAGTATTTGATGGTGACAGTGTAGAGGGAGGTTTACTCTGTAACTAACCCCATGCTGTACCTGTGCTGGGAGTGTTTGATGGGAACAGTGTAGAGGGAGCTTTACTCTGTATCTAACCCCATGCTGTACCTGTCCTGGGAGTGTTTGATGGGAACAGTCTAGAGGGAACTTTATTCTGTATCTAACCCCGTGCTGTACCTGTCCTGGGAGTGTTTGATGGGGACCGTGTAGAGGGAGCTTTACTGTTTCTAAACCCGTGCTGTACCTGTCCTGGGAGTGTTTGATGGGGACAGTGTAGAGTGAGCTTTACTCTGTATCTAACCAAGTTCTGTACCTGTCCTGGGAGTGTTTGAGGGGAACAGTGTAGAGGGAGCTTTACTCTGTCTCTCACCCCGTGCTGCATCTGTCCTGGGAGTATTTGATGGGAACAGTGTAGAGGGAGCTTTACTCTGTATCTAACCCCGTTCTGTACCTGTCTTGGGAGTGTTAGTTCGGAACAGTGTAGAGGGAGCTTTACTCTGTCTCTAACCCCGTGCTGTACCTGCCCTGGGAGTGTTTGATGGGGACGGTGTAGAGGGTGATTTACTCTGTATCTAACCCCATGCTGTACCTGTGCTGGGAGTGTTTGATGTGTACAGTTTAGAGAGATCTTTACTCTGTATCTAACCCCGTGCTGTAACGGTTCTGGGCATGTTTGATGGGGACAGTGTAGAGGGAGCTTTACTCTGTATCTAACCCCATGCTGTACTTGTCCTGGGAATGTTTGATGGGGACAGCGTAGAGGGAGCTTTACTCTGTATCTAATCCCATGCTGTACCTGTCCAGTGAGTGTTTGATGGGGACGGTGTAGAGGGAGCTTTACTCTGTATCTAACCCCGTGCTGTGCCTGTCCGGGGAGTGTTAGATGGCGGCACTGTAGAGGGAGCTTTACTCTGTATCTAACCCCATGCTATACCTGCCCTGGCAGTATTTGATGGGGACAGTGTAGAGGGAGCTTTACTGTGTATCTAACCCTGTGCTGTACCTGTGCTGGAAGTGTTTGATGGGGACAGTATAGAGGGAGCTTTACTGTGTATCTAACCCTGTGCTGTACCTGTCCTGGGAGTGTTTGATGGGGACAGTGTAGAGGGAGATTTACTCTGTCTCTAACCCCGTGCTGTACCTGTCCAGGGAGTGTTTGATGGGGACGGTGTAGAGGGAGGTTTACTCTGTATCTAACCCTGTGCTGTACCTGTGCTGGAAGTGTTTGATGGGGACAGTGTAGAGGGAGCTTTACTCTGTATCTAATCCTGTGCTGTACCTGCCCTGGGAGTGTTTGATGGGGGCACTGTAGAGGGAGCTTTACCCTGTACCTAACCCCAAGCTGGTCCTGCCCTGGGAGTATTTGATGGTGACAGTGTAGAGGGAGATTTACTCTGTATCTAACCAAGAGCTGTACCTGTCCTGGAAGTGTTTGATGGGGAAAATGTAGAGGAAGCTTTACTGTGTTTCTCACCCCGTGCTGTACCTGTCCTGAGAGCGTTTGATGGGGACAGAGTAGAGGGAGGTTTACTCTGTATCTAATCCAGTGCTGTACCTGTCCTGGGAGTGTTTGATGGGCACAGTTTAGAGGGAGCTTTTCTCCGTATCTAACCAAGTGCTGTACCTGTCCTGGAAGTCTTTGATGGGGACAGTGTAGAGGGAGCTTTACTCTGTATATAACCCCGTGCTGCATCTGTCATGGGAGTGTTTGATGGGGACACGGTAGAGGGAGCTTTACTCTGTATCTAACCAAGTGCTGTACCTGTCCTGGAAGTGTTTGGTGGGGAAAGTGTAGAGGGAGCTTTACTCTGTTTCTAACCCCGTGCTGTACCTGTCCTGGGAGTGTTTGATGGGGACAGTGTAGAGGGAGCTTTACTCTGTATCTAACCCCGTGCTGCATCTGTCATGGGAGTGTTTGATGGGGACAGTGTAGAGGGAGCTGTACTCCGTATCTAACCCCGTGCTGCATCTGTCATGGGAGTGTTTGATGGGAACAGTGTAGAGGGAGCTTTACTCCGTATCTAATCCCGTGCTGTACCTGTCCTGGGAGTGTTTGATGGGGACAGTGTAGAGGAAGCTTTACTCCGTATCTAACCCCGTGCTGTACCTGTCCTGGGAGTGTTTGATGGGGACAGTGTAGAGGGAGCTTTACTCTGTATTTAACCCCATGCTGTACAGGTCCTGGGAGTGTTTGATGGGAACAGTGTAGAGGGAGCTTTACTCTGTATCTAACCCCGTGCTGTACCTGTCCTGGGAGTGTTTGATGGAGACAGTGTAGAGGGAGCTTTACTCTGTATCTAACCCCGTGCTGTAGCTGTCCTGGGAGTGTTTGATGGGGACAGTGTAGAGGGAGCTTTACGCTGTATCTAACCCGTGCTGTACCTGTCATGGCAGTGTTTGATGGGGACAGAGTAGAGGGAGATTTACTCTGTATCTAACCCAGAGCTGTACCTGTCCTAGGAGTGTTTGAAGGGAACAGTGTAGAGGGAACTTTACTCTGTATCTGAACCCGTGCAGTACCTGTCCTGGCAGTGCTTGATGGGGACGGTGTAGAGGGAGCTTTACTCTGTATCTAACCCCGTGCTGTACCTGTCATGGCAGTGTTTGATGGGGACAGAGTAGAGGGAGATTTACTCTGTATCTAACCCAGAGCTGTACCTGTCCTGGGAGTGTTTGATGGGGACAGTGTAGAGGTAGCTTTCCTCTGTATCTCACCCCGTGCTGTACTTGTCCTGGGAGTGTTTAATGGGGACAGTGTAGAGAGAGCTTTACTCTGTACCTAACCAAGTGCTGTACCTGTCCTGGGAGTATTTGATGGGGACGGTGTAGAGGGAGCTTTACTCTGTTTCTAACCCCGTGCTGTACCTGTCCTGGGAGTGTTTGATGGGGACGGTGTAGAGGGAGCTTTACTCCGTATCTAACCCCGTGCTGTACCTGTGCTCGGAATGTTTGATGGGGACAGTATAGAGGGAGCTTTAGTCTGTATGTAACCCCATGCTGTACCTGTGCTGCGAGTGTTTGAGGGGAACAGTGTAGAGGGAACGTTACTCTGTATCTAACCCCATGCTGTACCTGTCCTGGGAGTGTTTGATGGGAACAGTGTAGAGGGAGCTTTGGTCTGTATCTAACCCCGTGCTGTACCTGTGCTGGGAGTGTTTGATGTGTACAGTTTCGAGAGATCTTTACTCTGTATCTAACCCCGTGCTGTAACGGTTCTGGGTGTGTTTGATGGGGACAGTGTAGAAGGAGCTTTACTCTGTATCTAACCCCATGCTGTACCTGTCCTGGGAATGTTTGATGGGGACAGCGTAGAGGGAGCTTTACTCTGTATCTAATCCCATGCTGTACCTGTCCAGGGAGTGTTTGATGGGGACGGTGTAGAGGGAGGTTTACTCTGTATCTAACGCTGTGCTGTACCTGTGCTGGAAGTGTTTGATGGGGACAGTGTAGAGGGAGCTTTACTCTGTATCTAATCCTGTGCTGTACCTGTCCTGGGAGTGTTTGATGGGGACAGTGTAGAGGGAGCTTTACTCTCTATCTAACCCCGTGCTGTACCTGTCCTGGGAGTGTTTGAGGGGAAAGTGTAGAGGGAACTTTACTCTGTATCTAACCCCGTGCTGTACCTGTCCTGGGAGTGTTTGATGGGAACAGTGTAGAGGGAGCTTTACTCTCCATCTAACCAAGTGCTGTACCTGTCCTGTAAGTGATTGATGGGGAAAGTGTACAGGGAGCTTTACTGTATTTCTAACCCAGTGCTGTACTGGCCCTGGGAGTGTTTGATGGGGACAGTGTAGAGCGAGCTTTACTCTGTATCTAACCCTGTGCTGTACCTGTCCTGGGAGTGTTTGATGGGGACAGCGGAGAGGGAGCTTTACTCCGTATCTAATCCCGTGCTGTACCTGTCCTGGGAGTGTTTGATGCGGACGGTGTAGAGGGAGCTTTACTCTGTATATAACCCCGTGCTGTAACTGCCCTGGGAGTATTTGATGGGGACCGTGTAGAGGGAGCTTTACTGTTTCTAAACCCGTGCTGTACCTGACCTGGGAGTGTTTGATGGGGACAGTGTAGAGGGAGCTTTACTCCGTATCTAACCCCGTGCTGTACCTGTCCTGGGAGTGTTTGATGGGGACAGTGTAGAGGGAGCTTTACTCTGTATCTAACCCCGTGGTGTACCTGTCCTGGGAGTGTTTGATGGGGACAGTGTAGAGGGAGCTGTACTCCGTATCTAACCCCGTGCTGCATCTGTCATGGGAGTGTTTGATGGGAACAGTGTAGAGGGAGCTTTACTCCGTATCTAATCCCGTGCTGTACCTGTCCTGGGAGTGTTTGATGGGAACAGTGTAGAGGGAGCTTTACTCTCCATCTAACCAAGTGCTGTACCTGTCCTGTAAGTGATTGATGGGGAAAGTGTACAGGGAGCTTTACTGTATTTCTAACCCAGTGCTGTACTGGCCCTGGGAGTGTTTGATGGGGACAGTGTAGAGCGAGCTTTACTCTGTATCTAACCCTGTGCTGTACCTGTCCTGGGAGTGTTTGATGGGGACAGCGGAGAGGGAGCTTTACTCCGTATCTAATCCCGTGCTGTACCTGTCCTGGGAGTGTTTGATGCGGACGGTGTAGAGGGAGCTTTACTCTGTATATAACCCCGTGCTGTAACTGCCCTGGGAGTATTTGATGGGGACCGTGTAGAGGGAGCTTTACTGTTTCTAAACCCGTGCTGTACCTGACCTGGGAGTGTTTGATGGGGACAGTGTAGAGGGAGCTTTACTCCGTATCTAACCCCGTGCTGTACCTGTCCTGGGAGTGTTTGATGGGGACAGTGTAGAGGGAGCTTTACTCTGTATCTAACCCCGTGGTGTACCTGTCCTGGGAGTGTTTGATGGGGACAGTGTAGAGGGAGCTGTACTCCGTATCTAACCCCGTGCTGCATCTGTCATGGGAGTGTTTGATGGGAACAGTGTAGAGGGAGCTTTACTCCGTATCTAATCCCGTGCTGTACCTGTCCTGGGAGTGTTTGATGGGGACCGTGTAGAGGGAGCTTTACTCCGTATCTAACCCCGTGCTGTACCTGTCCTGGGAGTGTTTGATGGAGACAGTGTAGAGGGAGCTTTACTCTGTATCTAACCCCGTGCTGTAGCTGTCCTGGGAGTGTTTGATGGGGACAGTGTAGAGGGAGCTTTACGCTGTATCTAACCCGTGCTGTATCTGTCATGGCAGTGTTTGATGGGGACAGAGTAGAGGGAGATTTACTCTGTATCTAACCCAGAGCTGTACCTGTCCTAGGAGTGTTTGAAGGGAACAGTGTAGAGGGAACTTTACTCTGTATCTGAACCCGTGCAGTACCTGTCCTGGCAGTGCTTGATGGGGACGGTGTAGAGGGAGCTTTACTCTGTATCTAACCCCGTGCTGTACCTGCCCTGGGAGTGTTTGATGGGGGCACTGTAGAGGGAGCTTTAACCTGTATCAAACCATATGCTGGACATGCCCTGGGAGTGTTTGATGGGGACAGTGTAGAGTGAGCTTTACTCTCTATCTAACCAAGTTCTGTACCTGTCCTGGGAGTGTTTGATGGGGACAGTGTCGGGGGAGCTTTCCTCTGTATCTCACCCCGTGCTGTACTTGTCCTGGGAGTGTTTGATGGGGACAGTGTAGAGAGAGCTTTACTCTGTACCTAACCAAGTGCTGTACCTGTCCTGGGAGTATTTGATGGGGACGGTGTAGAGGGAGCTTTACTCCGTATCTAACCCCTTGCTGTACCTGACCTGGGAGTGTTTGATGGGGACAGTGTAGAGGGAGCTTTACTCCGTATCTAACCCCGTGCTGTACCTGTCCTGGGAGTGTTTGATGGGGACAGTGTAGAGGGAGCTTTACTCTGTATCTAACCCCGTGCTGTACCTGTCCAGGGAGTGTTTGATGGGGACGGTGTAGAGGGAGCTTTACTCTGTATCTAACCCCGTGCTGTACCTGTGCTCGGAATGTTTGATGGGGACAGTATAGAGGGAGCTTTACTCTGTATGTAACCCCATGCTGTACCTGTGCTGCGAGTGTTTGAGGGGAAAAGTGTAGAGGGAACGTTACTCTGTATCTAACCCCATGCTGTACCTGTCCTGGGAGCGTTTGATGGGAACAGTGTAGAGGGAGCTTTGGTCTGTATCTAACCCCGTGCTGTACCTGTGCTGGGAGTGTTTGATGTGTACAGTTTCGAGAGATCTTTACTCTGTATCTAACCCCGTGCTGTAACGGTTCTGGGTGTGTTTGATGGGGACAATGTAGAAGGAGCTTTACTCTGTATCTAACCCCATGCTGTACCTGTCCTGGGAATGTTTGATGGGGACAGCGTAGAGGGAGCTTTACTCTGTATCTAATCCCATGCTGTACCTGTCCAGGGAGTGTTTGATGGGGACGGTGTAGAGGGAGGTTTACTCTGTATCTAACCCTGGGCTGTACCTGCCCTGGGAGTGTTTGATGGGGGCACTGTAGAGGGAGCTTTACTCTGTATCTAGCCACATGCTGTACCTGTACTCGGAGTGTTTGATGGGGACAGTGTAGAGAGAGCTTTACTCCGTATCTAACCCCGTGCTGTACCTGTGCTGCGAGTGATTGATGGGGACAGTGTAGAGGGAGCTTTACTCTGTATCTAACCCCGTGCTGTACCTGTGCTGCGAGTGTTTGATGGGGACAGTGTAGAGGGAGCTTTACTCTCTATCTAACCCCGTGCTGTACCTGTCCTGGGAGTGTTTGAGGGGAAAGTGTAGAGGGATCTTTACTCTGTATCTAACCCCGTGCTGTACCTGTCCTGGGAGTGTTTGATGGGAACAGTGTAGAGGGAGCTTTACTCTCCATCTAACCAAGTGCTGTACCTGTCCTGTAAGTGATTGATGGCGAAAGTGTAGAGGGAGCTTTACTCTGTATATAACCCCGTGCTGTAACTGCCCTGGGAGTATTTGATGGGGACCGTGTAGAGGGAGCTTTACTGTTTCTAAACCCGTTCTGTACCTGACCTGGGAGTGTTTGATGGGGACAGTGTAGAGGGAGCTTTACTCCGTATCTAACCCCGTGCTGTACCTGTCCTGGGAGTGTTTGATGGGGACGGTGTAGAGGGAGGTTTACTCTGTATCTAACCCTGTGCTGTACATGTGCTGGAAGTGTTTGATGGGGAGAGTGTAGAGGGAGCTTTACTCTGTATCTAACCCCATGCTGTACCTGCCCTGGGAGTGTTTGATGGGGACAGTGTAGAGAGAGCTTTACTCCGTATCTAACCCCGTGCTGTCCCTGTGCTGCGAGTGTTTGATGGGGACAGTGTAGAGGGAGCTTTACTCTGTATCTAACCCCGTGCTGTACCTGTGCTGCGAGTGTTTGATGGGGACAGTGTAGAGGGAGCTTTACTCTCTATCTAACCCCGTGCTGTACCTGTCCTGGGAGTGTTTGAGGGGAAAGTGTAGAGGGAACTTTACTCTGTATCTAACCCCGTGCTGTACCTGTCCTGGGAGTGTTTGATGGGAACAGTGTAGAGGGAGCTTTACTCTCCATCTAACCAAGTGCTGTACCTGTCCTGTAAGTGATTGATGGGGAAAGTGTAGAGGGAGCTTTACTGTATTTCTAACCCAGTGCTGTACTGGCCCTGGGAGTGTTTGATGGGGACAGTGTAGAGCGAGCATTACTCTGTATCTAACCCTGTGCTGTACCTGTCCTGGGAGTGTTTGATGGGGACAGCGGAGAGGGAGCTTTACTCCGTATCTAATCCCGTGCTGTACCTGTCCTGGGAGTGTTTGATGGGGACGGTGTAGAGGGAGCTTTACTCTGTATATAACCCCGTGCTGTAACTGCCCTGGGAGTATTTGATGGGGACCGTGTAGAGGGAGCTTTACTGTTTCTAAACCCGTTCTGTACCTGACCTGGGAGTGTTTGATGGGGACAGTGTAGAGGGAGCTTTACTCCGTATCTAACCCCGTGCTGTACCTGTCCTGGGAGTGTTTGATGGGGACAGTTTAGAGGGAGCTTTACTCTGTATCTAACCCCATGGTGTACCTGTCCTGGGAGTGTTTGATGGGGACAGTGTAGAGGGAGCTTTACTCTGTATCTAACCCCATGCTGTACCTGTCCTGGGAATGTTTGATGGGGACAGCGTAGAGGGAGCTTTACTCTGTATCTAATCCCATGCTGTACCTGTCCAGGGAGTGTTTGATGGGGACGGTGTAGAGGGAGGTTTATTCTGTATCTAACCCTGTGCTGTACCTGTGCTGGAAGTGTTTGATGGGGAGAGTGTAGAGGGAGCTTTACTCTGTATCTAATCCTGTGCTGTACCTGCCCTGGGAGTGTTTGATGGGGGCACTGTAGAGGGAGCTTTACCCTGTACCTTACCCCATGCTGTACCTGTCCTGGGAGTGTTTGATGGGGACAGTGTAGAGGGAGCTTTACTCTGTATCTAGCCACATGCTGTACCTGTACTCGGAGTGTTTGATGGGGACAGTGTAGAGAGAGCTTTACTCCGTATCTAACCCCGTGCTGTACCTGTGCTGCGAGTGTTTGATGGGGACAGTGTAGAGGGAGCTTTACTCTGTATCTAACCCCGTGCTGTACCTGTGCTGCGAGTGTTTGATGGGGACAGTGTAGAGGGAGCTTTACTCTCTATCTAACCCCGTGCTGTACCTGTCCTGGGAGTGTTTGAGGGGAAAGTGTAGAGGGAACTTTACTCTGTATCTAACCCCGTGCTGTACCTGTCCTGGGAGTGTTTGATGGGAACAGTGTAGAGGGAGCTTTACTCTCCATCTAACCAAGTGCTGTACCTGTCCTGTAAGTGATTGATGGGGAAAGTGTAGAGGGAGCTTTACTGTATTTCTAACCCAGTGCTGTACTGGCCCTGGGAGTGTTTGATGGGGACAGTGTAGAGCGAGCTTTACTCTGTATCTAACCCTGTGCTGTACCTGTCCTGGGAGTGTTTGATGGGGACAGCGGAGAGGGAGCTTTACTCCGTATCTAATCCCGTGCTGTACCTGTCCTGGGAGTGTTTGATGGGGACGGTGTAGAGGGAGCTTTACTCTGTATATAACCCCGTGCTGTAACTGCCCTGGGAGTATTTGATGGGGACCGTGTAGAGGGAGCTTTACTGTTTCTAAACTCGTTCTGTACCTGACCTGGGAGTGTTTGATGGGGACAGTGTAGAGGGAGCTTTACTCCGTATCTAACCCCGTGCTGTACCTGTCCTGGGAGTGTTTGATGGGGACAGTGTAGAGGGAGCTTTACGCTGTATCTAACCCGTGCTGTATCTGTCATGGCAGTGTTTGATGGGGACAGAGTAGAGGGAGATTTACTCTGTATCTAACCCAGAGCTGTACCTGTCCTAGGAGTGTTTGAAGGGAACAGTGTAGAGGGAACTTTACTCTGTATCGGAACCCGTGCAGTACCTGTCCTGGCAGTGCTTGATGGGGACGGTGTCGAGGGAGCTTTCCTCTGTATCTAACCCCGTGCTGTACCTGCCCTGGGAGTGTTTGATGGGGGCACTGTAGAGGGAGCTTTACTCTGTACCTAACCAAGTGCTGTACCTGTCCTGGGAGTATTTGATGGGGACGGTGTAGAGGGAGCTTTACTCCGTATCTAACCCCGTGCTGTACCTGTCCTGGGAGTGTTTGATGGGGACAGTGTAGAGGGAGCTTTACTCTGTATCTAACCCCATGCTGTACCAGTGCTGCGAGTGTTTGAGGGGAACAGTGTAGAGGGAACGTTACTCTGTATCTAACCCCATGCTGTACCTGTCCTGGGAGCGTTTGATGGGAACAGTGTAGAGGGAGCTTTGGTCTGTATCTAACCCCGTGCTGTACCTGTGCTGGGAGTGTTTGATGTGTACAGTTTCGAGAGATCTTTACTCTGTATCTAACCCCGTGCTGTAACGATTCTGGGTGTGTTTGATGGGGACAGTGTAGAAGGAGCTTTACTCTGTATCTAATCCCATGCTGTACCTGTCCAGGGAGTGTTTGATGGGGACGGTGTAGAGGGAGGTTTACTCTGTATCTAACCCTGTGCTGTACATGTGCTGGAAGTGTTTGATGGGGAGAGTGTAGAGGGAGCTTTACTCTGTATCTAACCCCATGCTGTACCTGCCCTGGGAGTGTTTGATGGGGACAGTGTAGAGAGAGCTTTACTCCGTATCTAACCCCGTGCTGTCCCTGTGCTGCGAGTGTTTGATGGGGACAGTGTAGAGGGAGCTTTACTCTGTATCTAACCCCGTGCTGTACCTGTGCTGCGAGTGTTTGATGGGGACAGTGTAGAGGGAGCTTTACTCTCTATCTAACCCCGTGCTGTACCTGTCCTGGGAGTGTTTGAGGGGAAAGTGTAGAGGGAACTTTACTCTGTATCTAACCCCGTGCTGTACCTGTCCTGGGAGTGTTTGATGGGAACAGTGTAGAGGGAGCTTTACTCTCCATCTAACCAAGTGCTGTACCTGTCCTGTAAGTGATTGATGGGGAAAGTGTAGAGGGAGCTTTACTGTATTTCTAACCCAGTGCTGTACTGGCCCTGGGAGTGTTTGATGGGGACAGTGTAGAGCGAGCTTTACTCTGTATCTAACCCTGTGCTGTACCTGTCCTGGGAGTGTTTGATGGGGACAGCGGAGAGGGAGCTTTACTCCGTATCTAATCCCGTGCTGTACCTGTCCTGGGAGTGTTTGATGGGGACGGTGTAGAGGGAGCTTTACTCTGTATATAACCCCGTGCTGTAACTGCCCTGGGAGTATTTGATGGGGACCGTGTAGAGGGAGCTTTACTGTTTCTAAACCCGTTCTGTACCTGACCTGGGAGTGTTTGATGGGGACAGTGTAGAGGGAGCTTTACTCCGTATCTAACCCCGTGCTGTACCTGTCCTGGGAGTGTTTGATGGGGACAGTTTAGAGGGAGCTTTACTCTGTATCTAACCCCGTGGTGTACCTGTCCTGGGAGTGTTTGATGGGGACAGTGTAGAGGGAGCTTTACTCTGTATCTAACCCCATGCTGTACCTGTCCTGGGAATGTTTGATGGGGACAGCGTAGAGGGAGCTTTACTCTGTATCTAATCCCATGCTGTACCTGTCCAGGGAGTGTTTGATGGGGACGGTGTAGAGGGAGGTTTATTCTGTATCTAACCCTGTGCTGTACCTGTGCTGGAAGTGTTTGATGGGGAGAGTGTAGAGGGAGCTTTACTCTGTATCTAATCCTGTGCTGTACCTGCCCTGGGAGTGTTTGATGGGGGCACTGTAGAGGGAGCTTTACCCTGTACCTAACCCCATGCTGTACCTGTCCTGGGAGTGTTTGATGGGGACAGTGTAGAGGGAGCTTTACTCTGTATCTAGCCACATGCTGTACCTGTACTCGGAGTGTTTGATGGGGACAGTGTAGAGAGAGCTTTACTCCGTATCTAACCCCGTGCTGTACCTGTGCTGCGAGTGTTTGATGGGGACAGTGTAGAGGGAGCTTTACTCTGTATCTAACCCCGTGCTGTACCTGTGCTGCGAGTGTTTGATGGGGACAGTGTAGAGGGAGCTTTACTCTCTATCTAACCCCGTGCTGTACCTGTCCTGGGAGTGTTTGAGGGGAAAGTGTAGAGGGAACTTTACTCTGTATCTAACCCCGTGCTGTACCTGTCCTGGGAGTGTTTGATGGGAACAGTGTAGAGGGAGCTTTACTCTCCATCTAACCAAGTGCTGTACCTGTCCTGTAAGTGATTGATGGGGAAAGTGTAGAGGGAGCTTTACTGTATTTCTAACCCAGTGCTGTACTGGCCCTGGGAGTGTTTGATGGGGACAGTGTAGAGCGAGCTTTACTCTGTATCTAACCCTGTGCTGTACCTGTCCTGGGAGTGTTTGATGGGGACAGCGGAGAGGGAGCTTTACTCCGTATCTAATCCCGTGCTGTACCTGTCCTGGGAGTGTTTGATGGGGACGGTGTAGAGGGAGCTTTACTCTGTATATAACCCCGTGCTGTAACTGCCCTGGGAGTATTTGATGGGGACCGTGTAGAGGGAGCTTTACTGTTTCTAAACTCGTTCTGTACCTGACCTGGGAGTGTTTGATGGGGACAGTGTAGAGGGAGCTTTACTCCGTATCTAACCCCGTGCTGTACCTGTCCTGGGAGTGTTTGATGGGGACAGTGTAGAGGGAGCTTTACGCTGTATCTAACCCGTGCTGTATCTGTCATGGCAGTGTTTGATGGGGACAGAGTAGAGGGAGATTTACTCTGTATCTAACCCAGAGCTGTACCTGTCCTAGGAGTGTTTGAAGGGAACAGTGTAGAGGGAACTTTACTCTGTATCGGAACCCGTGCAGTACCTGTCCTGGCAGTGCTTGATGGGGACGGTGTCGAGGGAGCTTTCCTCTGTATCTAACCCCGTGCTGTACCTGCCCTGGGAGTGTTTGATGGGGGCACTGTAGAGGGAGCTTTACTCTGTACCTAACCAAGTGCTGTACCTGTCCTGGGAGTATTTGATGGGGACGGTGTAGAGGGAGCTTTACTCCGTATCTAACCCCGTGCTGTACCTGTCCTGGGAGTGTTTGATGGGGACAGTGTAGAGGGAGCTTTACTCTGTATCTAACCCCATGCTGTACCAGTGCTGCGAGTGTTTGAGGGGAACAGTGTAGAGGGAACGTTACTCTGTATCTAACCCCATGCTGTACCTGTCCTGGGAGCGTTTGATGGGAACAGTGTAGAGGGAGCTTTGGTCTGTATCTAACCCCGTGCTGTACCTGTGCTGGGAGTGTTTGATGTGTACAGTTTCGAGAGATCTTTACTCTGTATCTAACCCCGTGCTGTAACGATTCTGGGTGTGTTTGATGGGGACAGTGTAGAAGGAGCTTTACTCTGTATCTAATCCCATGCTGTACCTGTCCAGGGAGTGTTTGATGGGGACGGTGTAGAGGGAGGTTTACTCTGTATCTAACCCTGTGCTGTACATGTGCTGGAAGTGTTTGATGGGGAGAGTGTAGAGGGAGCTTTACTCTGTATCTAACCCCATGCTGTACCTGCCCTGGGAGTGTTTGATGGGGACAGTGTAGAGAGAGCTTTACTCCGTATCTAACCCCGTGCTGTCCCTGTGCTGCGAGTGTTTGATGGGGACAGTGTAGAGGGAGCTTTACTCTGTATCTAACCCCGTGCTGTACCTGTGCTGCGAGTGTTTGATGGGGACAGTGTAGAGGGAGCTTTACTCTCTACCTAACCCCGTGCTGTACCTGTCCTGGGAGTGTTTGAGGGGAAAGTGTAGAGGGAACTTTACTCTGTATCTAACCCCGTGCTGTACCTGTCCTGGGAGTGTTTGATGGGAACAGTGTAGAGGGAGCTTTACTCTCCATCTAACCAAGTGCTGTACCTGTCCTGTAAGTGATTGATGGGGAAAGTGTAGAGGGAGCTTTACTGTATTTCTAACCCAGTGCTGTACTGGCCCTGGGAGTGTTTGATGGGGACAGTGTAGAGCGAGCTTTACTCTGTATCTAACCCTGTGCTGTACCTGTCCTGGGAGTGTTTGATGGGGACAGCGGAGAGGGAGCTTTACTCCGTATCTAATCCCGTGCTGTACCTGTCCTGGGAGTGTTTGATGGGGACGGTGTAGAGGGAGCTTTACTCTGTATATAACCCCGTGCTGTAACTGCCCTGGGAGTATTTGATGGGGACCGTGTAGAGGGAGCTTTACTGTTTCTAAACCCGTTCTGTACCTGACCTGGGAGTGTTTGATGGGGACAGTGTAGAGGGAGCTTTACTCCGTATCTAACCCCGTGCTGTACCTGTCCTGGGAGTGTTTGATGGGGACAGTTTAGAGGGAGCTTTACTCTGTATCTAACCCCGTGGTGTACCTGTCCTGGGAGTGTTTGATGGGGACAGTGTAGAGGGAGCTTTACTCTGTATCTAACCCCATGCTGTACCTGTCCTGGGAATGTTTGATGGGGACAGCGTAGAGGGAGCTTTACTCTGTATCTAATCCCATGCTGTACCTGTCCAGGGAGTGTTTGATGGGGACGGTGTAGAGGGAGGTTTACTCTGTATCTAACCCTGTGCTGTACCTGTGCTGGAAGTGTTTGATGGGGAGAGTGTAGAGGGAGCTTTACTCTGTATCTAATCCTGTGCTGTACCTGCCCTGGGAGTGTTTGATGGGGGCACTGTAGAGGGAGCTTTACCCTGTACCTAACCCCATGCTGTACCTGTCCTGGGAGTGTTTGATGGGGACAGTGTAGAGGGAGCTTTACTCTGTATCTAGCCACATGCTGTACCTGTACTCGGAGTGTTTGATGGGGACAGTGTAGAGAGAGCTTAACTCCATATCTAACCCCGTGCTGTACCTGTGCTGCGAGTGTTTGATGGGGACAGTGTAGAGGGAGCATTACTCTGTATCTAACCCCGTGCTGTACCTGTGCTGCGAGTGTTTGATGGGGACAGTGTAGAGGGAGCTTTACTCTCTATCTAACCCCGTGCTGTACCTGTCCTGGGAGTGTTTGAGGGGAAAGTGTAGAGGGAACTTTACTCTGTATCTAACCCCGTGCTGTACCTGTCCTGGGAGTGTTTGATGGGAACAGTGTAGAGGGAGCTTTACTCTCCATCTAACCAAGTGCTGTACCTGTCCTGTAAGTGATTGATGGGGAAAGTGTAGAGGGAGCTTTACTGTATTTCTAACCCAGTGCTGTACTGGCCCTGGGAGTGTTTGATGGGGACAGTGTAGAGCGAGCTTTACTCTGTATCTAACCCTGTGCTGTACCTGTCCTGGGAGTGTTTGATGGGGACAGCGGAGAGGGAGCTTTACTCCGTATCTAATCCCGTGCTGTACCTGTCCTGGGAGTGTTTGATGGGGACGGTGTAGAGGGAGCTTTACTCTGTATATAACCCCGTGCTGTAACTGCCCTGGGAGTATTTGATGGGGACCGTGTAGAGGGAGCTTTACTGTTTCTAAACCCGTTCTGTACCTGACCTGGGAGTGTTTGATGGGGACAGTGTAGAGGGAGCTTTACTCCGTATCTAACCCCGTGCTGTACCTGTCCTGGGAGTGTTTGATGGGAACAGTGTAGAGGGAGCTTTACTCTGTATCTAACCCCGTGGTGTACCTGTCCTGGGAGTGTTTGATGGGGACAGTGTAGAGGGAGCTTTACTCTGTATCTAACCCCGTGCTGTACCTGACCTGGGAGTGTTTCATGGGGACAGTGTAGAGGAAGCTTTACTCTGTCTCTAACCCCGTGCTGCATCTGTCCTGGGAGTATTTGATGGTGACAGTGTAGAGGGAGCTTTACTCTGTAACTAACCCCATGCTGTACCTGTCCTGGGAGTATTTGATGGTGACAGTGTAGAGGGAGGTTTACTCTGTAACTAACCCCATGCTGTACCTGTGCTGGGAGTGTTTGATGGGGACAGTGTAGAGGGAGCTTTACTCTGTATCTAACCCCATGCTGTACCTGTCCTGGGAGTGTTTGATGGGAACAGTGTAGAGGGAGCTTTACTCCGTATCTAACCCCGTTCTGTACCTGTCCTGGGAATGTTAGTTCGGAACTGTGTAGAGGGAGCTTTACTCTGTCTCTAACCCCGTGCTGTACCTTTGCTGGGAGTGTTTGATGGGGACGGTGTAGAGGGTGATTTACTCTGTATCTAACCCCGTGCTGTACCTGTCCTGGGAGTGTTTGATGGGAACAGTGTAGAGGGAGCTTTACTCTGTATCTAACCCCATGCTCTACCTGTGCTGGGAGTGTTTGATGTGTACAGTTTAGAGAGATCTTTACTCTGTATCTAACCCCGTGCTGTAACGGTTCTGGGCATGTTTGATGGGGACAGTGTAGAGGGAGCTTTACTCTGTATCTAACCCCATGCTGTATCTGTCCTGGGAATGTTTGATGGGGACGGTGTAGAGGGAGCTTTACTCTTTATCTAACCCCATGCTGTACCTGTCCTGGGAGTGTTAGATGGCGGCACTGTAGAGGGAGCTTTACTCTGTATCTAAACCCATGCTGTATCTGTGCTGGGAGTGTTTGATGGGGACAGTGTAGAGTGAGCTTTACTCTGTATCTAACCCCGTGCTGCATCTGTCCTGGGAGTATTTGATGGGACAGTGTAGAGGGAGATTTACTCTGTCTCTAACCCCGTGCTGCATCTGTCCTGGGAGTGTTTGATGGGGACAGTGTAGAGGGAGGTTTACTCTGTAACTAACCCCATGCTGTACCTGTGCTGGGAGTGTTTGATGGGGACAGTGTAGAGGGAGCTTTACTCTGTATCTAACCCCATGCTGAACCTGTCCTGGGAGTGCTTGATGGGAACAGTGTAGAGGGAGCTTTACTCTGTATCTAACCCCGTTCTGTACCTGTCTTGGGAGTGTAGGTTCGGAACAGTGTAGAGGGAGCTTTACTCTGTCTCTAACCCCGTGCTGTACCTGTGCTGGGAGTGTTTGATGGGGACGGTGTAGAGGGTGATTTACTCTGTATCTAACCCCATGCTGTACCTGTGCTGGGAGTGTTTGATGTGTACAGTTTAGAGAGATCTTTACTCTGTATCTAACCCCGTGCTGTAACGGTTCTGGGCATGTTTGATGGGGACAGCATAGAGGGAGCTTTACTCTGTATCTAACCCCATGCTGTACCTGTCCTGGGAGCGTTTGATGGGGACAGAGTAGAGGGAGCTTTACTCTGTATCTAGCCACATGCTGTACCTGTCCTGGGAGTGTCTGATGGGGACGGTGTAGAGGGAGCTTTACTCTGTATATAACCCCGTGCTGTAACTGCCCTGGGAGTATTTGATGGGGACCGTGTAGAGGGAGTTTTACTGTTTCTAAACCCGTTCTGTACCTGACCTGGGAGTGTTTGATGGGGACAGTGTAGAGGGAGCTTTACTCCGTATCTAACCCCGTGCTGTACCTGTCCTGGGAGTGTTTGATGGGGACAGAGTAGAGGGAGATTTACTCTGTATCTAACCCAGAGCTGTACCTGTCCTAGGAGTGTTTGAAGGGAACAGTGTAGAGGGAACTTTACTCTGTATCGGAACCCGTGCAGTACCTGTCCTGGCAGTGCTTGATGGGGACGGTGTCGAGGGAGCTTTCCTCTGTATCTAACCCCGTGCTGTACCTGCCCTGGGAGTGTTTGATGGGGGCACTGTAGAGGGAGCTTTACTCTGTACCTAACCAAGTGCTGTACCTGTCCTGGGAGTATTTGATGGGGACGGTGTAGAGGGAGCTTTACTCCGTATCTAACCCCATGCTGTACCAGTGCTGCGAGTGTTTGAGGGGAACAGTGTAGAGGGAACGTTACTCTGTATCTAACCCCATGCTGTACCTGTCCTGGGAGCGTTTGATGGGAACAGTGTAGAGGGAGCTTTGGTCTGTATCTAACCCCGTGCTGTACCTGTGCTGGGAGTGTTTGATGTGTACAGTTTCGAGAGATCTTTACTCTGTATCTAACACCGTGCTGTAACGATTCTGGGTGTGTTTGATGGGGACAGTGTAGAAGGAGCTTTACTCTGTATCTAATCCCATGCTGTACCTGTCCAGGGAGTGTTTGATGGGGACGGTGTAGAGGGAGGTTTACTCTGTATCTAACCCTGTGCTGTACATGTGCTGGAAGTGTTTGATGGGGAGAGTGTAGAGGGAGCTTTACTCTGTATCTAACCCCATGCTGTACCTGCCCTGGGAGTGTTTGATGGGGACAGTGTAGAGAGAGCTTTACTCCGTATCTAACCCCGTGCTGTCCCTGTGCTGCGAGTGTTTGATGGGGACAGTGTAGAGGGAGCTTTACTCTGTATCTAACCCCGTGCTGTACCTGTGCTGCGAGTGTTTGATGGGGACAGTGTAGAGGGAGCTTTACTCTCTATCTAACCCCGTGCTGTACCTGTCCTGGGAGTGTTTGAGGGGAAAGTGTAGAGGGAACTTTACTCTGTATCTAACCCCGTGCTGTACCTGTCCTGGGAGTGTTTGATGGGAACAGTGTAGAGGGAGCTTTACTCTCCATCTAACCAAGTGCTGTACCTGTCCTGTAAGTGATTGATGGGGAAAGTGTAGAGGGAGCTTTACTGTATTTCTAACCCAGTGCTGTACTGGCCCTGGGAGTGTTTGATGGGGACAGTGTAGAGCGAGCTTTACTCTGTATCTAACCCTGTGCTGTACCTGTCCTGGGAGTGTTTGATGGGGACAGCGGAGAGGGAGCTTTACTCCGTATCTAATCCCGTGCTGTACCTGTCCTGGGAGTGTTTGATGGGGACGGTGTAGAGGGAGCTTTACTCTGTATATAACCCCGTGCTGTAACTGCCCTGGGAGTATTTGATGGGACAGTGTAGAGGGAGATTTACTCTGTCTCTAACCCCGTGCTGCATCTGTCCTGGGAGTGTTTGATGGGGACAGTGTAGAGGGAGGTTTACTCTGTAACTAACCCCATGCTGTACCTGTGCTGGGAGTGTTTGATGGGGACAGTGTAGAGGGAGCTTTACTCTGTATCTAACCCCATGCTGAACCTGTCCTGGGAGTGCTTGATGGGAACAGTGTAGAGGGAGCTTTACTCTGTATCTAACCCCGTTCTGTACCTGTCTTGGGAGTGTAGGTTCGGAACAGTGTAGAGGGAGCTTTACTCTGTCTCTAACCCCGTGCTGTACCTGTGCTGGGAGTGTTTGATGGGGACGGTGTAGAGGGTGATTTACTCTGTATCTAACCCCATGCTGTACCTGTGCTGGGAGTGTTTGATGTGTACAGTTTAGAGAGATCTTTACTCTGTATCTAACCCCGTGCTGTAACGGTTCTGGGCATGTTTGATGGGGACAGCATAGAGGGAGCTTTACTCTGTATCTAACCCCATGCTGTACCTGTCCTGGGAGCGTTTGATGGGGACAGAGTAGAGGGAGCTTTACTCTGTATCTAGCCACATGCTGTACCTGTCCTGGGAGTGTCTGATGGGGACGGTGTAGAGGGAGCTTTACTCTGTATATAACCCCGTGCTGTAACTGCCCTGGGAGTATTTGATGGGGACCGTGTAGAGGGAGTTTTACTGTTTCTAAACCCGTTCTGTACCTGACCTGGGAGTGTTTGATGGGGACAGTGTAGAGGGAGCTTTACTCCGTATCTAACCCCGTGCTGTACCTGTCCTGGGAGTGTTTGATGGGGACAGTGTAGAGGGAGCTTTACGCTGTATCTAACCCGTGCTGTATCTGTCATGGCAGTGTTTGATGGGGACAGAGTAGAGGGAGATTTACTCTGTATCTAACCCAGAGCTGTACCTGTCCTAGGAGTGTTTGAAGGGAACAGTGTAGAGGGAACTTTACTCTGTATCGGAACCCGTGCAGTACCTGTCCTGGCAGTGCTTGATGGGGACGGTGTCGAGGGAGCTTTCCTCTGTATCTAACCCCGTGCTGTACCTGCCCTGGGAGTGTTTGATGGGGGCACTGTAGAGGGAGCTTTACTCTGTACCTAACCAAGTGCTGTACCTGTCCTGGGAGTATTTGATGGGGACGGTGTAGAGGGAGCTTTACTCTGTATCTAACCCCGTGCTGTACCTGACCTGGGAGTGTTTCATGGGGACAGTGTAGAGGAAGCTTTACTCTGTCTCTAACCCCGTGCTGCATCTGTCCTGGGAGTATTTGATGGTGACAGTGTAGAGGGAGCTTTACTCTGTAACTAACCCCATGCTGTACCTGTCCTGGGAGTATTTGATGGTGACAGTGTAGAGGGAGGTTTACTCTGTAACTAACCCCATGCTCTACCTGTGCTGGGATTGTTTGATGTGTACAGTTTAGAGAGATCTTTACACTGTATCTAACCCCGTGCTGTAACGGTTCTGGGCATGTTTGATGGGGACAGTGTAGAGGGAGCTTTACTCTGTATCTAACCCCATGCTGTACCTGTCCTGGGAATGTTTGATGGGGACGGTGTAGAGGGAGCTTTACTCTTTATCTAACCCCATGCTGTACCTGTCCTGGGAGTGTTAGATGGCGGCACTGTAGAGGGAGCTTTACTCTGTATCTAAACCCATGCTGTATCTGTGCTGGGAGTGTTTGATGGGGACAGTGTAGAGTGAGCTTTACTCTGTATCTAACCCCATGCTGTATCCGTCCTGGGAGTGTTTGATGGGACAGTGTAGAGGGAGATTTACTCTGTCTCTAACCCCGTGCTGCATCTGTCCTGGGAGTATTTGATGGTGACAGTGTAGAGGGAGGTTTACTCTGTAACTAACCCCATGCTGTACCTGTCCTGGGAGTGTTTGATGGGGACAGTGTAGAGGGAGCTTTACTCTGTATCTAACCCCATGCTGAACCTGTCCTGGGAGTGCTTGATGGGAACAGTGTAGAGGGAGCTTTACTCTGTATCTAACCCCGTTCTGTACCTGTCTTGGGAGTGTTAGTTCGGAACAGTGTAGAGGGAGCTTTACTCTGTCTCTAACCCCGTGCTGTACCTGTGCTGGGAGTGTTTGATGGGGACGGTGTAGAGGGTGATTTACTCTGTATCTAGCCACATGCTGTACCTGTCCTGGGAGTGTTTGATGTGTACAGTTTAGAGAGATCTTTACTCTGTATCTAACCCCGTGCTGTAACGGTTCTGGGCATGTTTGATGGGGACAGCGTAGAGGGAGCTTTACTCTGTATCTAATCCCATGCTGTACCTGTCCTGAGAGCGTTTGATGGGGACAGAGTAGAGGGAGCTTTACTCTGTATCTAGCCACATGCTGTACCTGTACTCGGAGTGTTTGATGGGGACAGTGTAGAGAGAGCTTTACTCCGTATCTAACCCCGTGCTGTACCTGTGCTGCGAGTGTTTGATGGTGACAGTGTAGAGGGAGGTTTACTCTGTATCTAACCCTGTGCTGTACCTGTCCTGGGAGTGTTTGATGGGGACAGCGGAGAGGGAGCTTTACTCCGTATCTAATCCCGTGCTGTACCTGTCCTGGGAGTGTTTGATGGGGACGGTGTAGAGGGAGCTTTACTCTGTATATAACCCCGTGCTGTAACTGCCCTGGGAGTATTTGATGGGGACCGTGTAGAGGGAGCTTTACTGTTTCTAAACCCGTTCTGTACCTGACCTGGGAGTGTTTGATCGGGACAGTGTAGAGGGAGCTTTACTCCGTATCTAACCCCGTGCTGTACCTGTCCTGGGAGTGTTTGATGGGGACAGTTTAGAGGGAGCTTTACTCTGTATCTAACCCCGTGGTGTACCTGTCCTGGGAGTGTTTGATGGGGACAGTGTAGAGGGAGCTTTACTCTGTATCTAACCCCATGCTGTACCTGTCCTGGGAATGTTTGATGGGGACAGCGTAGAGGGAGCTTTACTCTGTATCTAATCCCATGCTGTACCTGTCCAGGGAGTGTTTGATGGGGACGGTGTAGAGGGAGGTTTACTCTGTATCTAACCCTGTGCTGTACCTGTGCTGGAAGTGTTTGATGGGGAGAGTGTAGAGGGAGCTTTACTCTGTATCTAATCCTGTGCTGTACCTGCCCTGGGAGTGTTTGATGGGGGCACTGTAGAGGGAGCTTTACCCTGTACCTAACCCCATGCTGTACCTGTCCTGGGAGTGTTTGATGGGGACAGTGTAGAGGGAGCTTTACTCTGTATCTAGCCACATGCTGTACCTGTACTCGGAGTGTTTGATGGGGACAGTGTAGAGAGAGCTTTACTCCGTATCTAACCCCGTGCTGTACCTGTGCTGCGAGTGTTTGATGGGGACAGTGTAGAGGGAGCTTTACTCTGTATCTAACCCCGTGCTGTACCTGTGCTGCGAGTGTTTGATGGGGACAGTGTAGAGGGAGCTTTACTCTCTATCTAACCCCGTGCTGTACCTGTCCTGGGAGTGTTTGAGGGGAAAGTGTAGAGGGAACTTTACTCTGTATCTAACCCCGTGCTGTACCTGTCCTGGGAGTGTTTGATGGGAACAGTGTAGAGGGAGCTTTACTCTCCATCTAACCAAGTGCTGTACCTGTCCTGTAAGTGATTGATGGGGAAAGTGTAGAGGGAGCTTTACTGTATTTCTAACCCAGTGCTGTACTGGCCCTGGGAGTGTTTGATGGGGACAGTGTAGAGCGAGCTTTACTCTGTATCTAACCCTGTGCTGTACCTGTCCTGGGAGTGTTTGATGGGGACAGCGGAGAGGGAGCTTTACTCCGTATCTAATCCCGTGCTGTACCTGTCCTGGGAGTGTTTGATGGGGACGGTGTAGAGGGAGCTTTACTCTGTATATAACCCCGTGCTGTAACTGCCCTGGGAGTATTTGATGGGGACAGTGTAGAGGGAGCTTTACTGTTTCTAAACCCGTTCTGTACCTGACCTGGGAGTGTTTGATGGGGACAGTGTAGAGGGAGCTTTACTCCGTATCTAACCCCGTGCTGTACCTGTCCTGGGAGTGTTTGATGGGAACAGTGTAGAGGGAGCTTTACTCTGTATCTAACCCCGTGGTGTACCTGTCCTGGGAGTGTTTGATGGGGACAGTGTAGAGGGAGCTTTACTCTGTATCTAACCCCGTGCTGTACCTGACCTGGGAGTGTTTCATGGGGACAGTGTAGAGGAAGCTTTACTCTGTCTCTAACCCCGGGCTGCATCTGTCCTGGGAGTATTTGATGGTGACAGTGTAGAGGGAGCTTTACTCTGTAACTAACCCCATGCTGTACCTGTCCTGGGAGTATTTGATGGTGACAGTGTAGAGGGAGGTTTACTCTGTAACTAACCCCATGCTGTACCTGTGCTGGGAGTGTTTGATGGGGACAGTGTAGAGGGAGCTTTACTCTGTATCTAACCCCATGCTGTACTGGCCCTGGGAGTGTTTGATGGGGACAGTGTAGAGGGAGCTTTACTCTGTATCTAACCCTGTGCTGTACCTGTCCTGGGAGTGTTTGATGGGAACAGTGTAGAGGGAGCTTTACTCCGTATCTAACCCCGTTCTGTACCTGTCCTGGGAGTGTTAGTTCGGAACTGTGTAGAGGGAGCTTTACTCTGTCTCTAACCCCGTGCTGTACCTTTGCTGGGAGTGTTTGATGGGGACGGTGTAGAGGGTGATTTACTCTGTATCTAACCCCATGCTCTACCTGTGCTGGGAGTGTTTGATGTGTACAGTTTAGAGAGATCTTTACTCTGTATCTAACCCCGTGCTGTAACGGTTCTGGGCATGTTTGATGGGGACAGTGTAGAGGGAGCTTTACTCTGTATCTAACCCCATGCTGTACCTGTCCTGGGAATGTTTGATGGGGACGGTGTAGAGGGAGCTTTACTCTTTATCTAACCCCATGCTGTACCTGTCCTGGGAGTGTTAGATGGCGGCACTGTAGAGGGAGCTTTACTCTGTATCTAAACCCATGCTGTATCTGTGCTGGGAGTGTTTGATGGGGACAGTGTAGAGTGAGCTTTACTCTGTATCTAACCCCATGCTGTATCAGTCCTGGGAGTGTTTGATGGGACAGTGTAGAGGGAGATTTACTCTGTCTCTAACCCCGTGCTGCATCTGTCCTGGGAGTATTTGATGGTGACAGTGTAGAGGGAGGTTTACTCTGTAACTAACCCCATGCTGTACCTGTGCTGGGAGTGTTTGATGGGGACAGTGTAGAGGGAGCTTTACTCTGTATCTAACCCCATGCTGAACCTGTCCTGGGAGTGCTTGATGGGAACAGTGTAGAGGGAGCTTTACTCTGTATCTAACCCCGTTCTGTACCTGTCTTGGGAGTGTTAGTTCGGAACAGTGTAGAGGGAGCTTTACTCTGTCTCTAACCCCGTGCTGTACCTGTGCTGGGAGTGTTTGATGGGGACGGTGTAGAGGGTGATTTACTCTGTATCTAACCCCATGCTGAACCTGTCCTGGGAGTGCTTGATGGGAACAGTGTAGAGGGAGCTTTACTCTGTATCTAACCCCGTTCTGTACCTGTCTTGGGAGTGTTAGTTCGGAACAGTGTAGAGGGAGCTTTACTCTGTCTCTAACCCCGTGCTGTACCTGTCCTGGGAGTGTTTGATGGGGACGGTGTAGAGGGTGATTTACTCTGTATCTAACCCCATGCTGTACCTGTGCTGGGAGTGTTTGATGTGTACAGTTTAGAGAGATCTTTACTCTGTATCTAACCCCGTGCTGTAACGGTTCTGGGCATGTTTGATGGGGACAGTGTAGAGGGAGCTTTACTCTGTATCTAATCCCATGCTGTACCTGTCCTGAGAGCGTTTGATGGGGACAGAGTAGAGGGAGCTTTACTCTGTATCTAGCCACATGCTGTACCTGTACTCGGAGTGTTTGATGGCGACAGTGTAGAGAGAGCTTTACTCCGTATCTAACCCCGTGCTGTACCTGTGCTGCGAGTGTTTGATGGGGACAGTGTAGAGGGAGCTTTACTCTGTATCTAACCCCGTGCTGTACCTGTGCTGCGAGTGTTTGATGGGGACAGTGTAGAGGGAGCTTTACTCTCTATCTAACCCCGTGCTGTACCTGTCCTGGGAGTGTTTGAGGGGAAAGTGTAGAGGGAACTTTACTCTGTATCTAACCCCGTGCTGTACCTGTCCTGGGAGTGTTTGATGGGAACAGTGTAGAGGGAGCTTTACTCTCCATCTAACCAAGTGCTGTACCTGTCCTGTAAGTGATTGATGGGGAAAGTGTAGAGGGAGCTTTACTGTATTTCTAACCCAGTGCTGTACTGGCCCTGGGAGTGTTTGATGGGGACAGTGTAGAGCGAGCTTTACTCCGTATCTAATCCCGTGCTGTACCTGTCCTGGGAGTGTTTGATGGGGACGGTGTAGAGGGAGCTTTACTCTGTATATAACCCCGTGCTGTAACTGCCCTGGGAGTATTTGATGGGGACCGTGTAGAGGGAGCTTTACTGTTTCTAAACCCGTTCTGTACCTGACCTGGGAGTGTTTGATGGGGACAGTGTAGAGGGAGCTTTACTCCGTATCTAACCCCGTGCTGTACCTGTCCTGGGAGTGTTTGATGGGAACAGTGTAGAGGGAGCTTTACTCTGTATCTAACCCCGTGGTGTACCTGTCCTGGGAGTGTTTGATGGGGACAGTGTAGAGGGAGCTTTACTCTGTATCTAACCCCGTGCTGTACCTGACCTGGGAGTGTTTCATGGGGACAGTGTAGAGGAAGCTTTACTCTGTCTCTAACCCCGTGCTGCATCTGTCCTGGGAGTATTTGATGGTGACAGTGTAGAGGGAGCTTTACTCTGTAACTAACCCCATGCTGTACCTGTCCTGGGAGTATTTGATGGTGACAGTGTAGAGGGAGGTTTACTCTGTAACTAACCCCATGCTGTACCTGTGCTGGGAGTGTTTGATGGGGACAGTGTAGAGGGAGCTTTACTCTGTATCTAACCCCATGCTGTACCTGTCCTGGGAGTGTTTGATGGGAACAGTGTAGAGGGAGCTTTACTCCGTATCTAACCCCGTTCTGTACCTGTCCTGGGAGTGTTAGTTCGGAACTGTGTAGAGGGAGCTTTACTCTGTCTCTAACCCCGTGCTGTACCTTTGCTGGGAGTGTTTGATGGGGACGGTGTAGAGGGTGATTTACTCTGTATCTAACCCCATGCTCTACCTGTGCTGGGAGTGTTTGATGTGTACAGTTTAGAGAGATCTTTACTCTGTATCTAACCCCGTGCTGTAACGGTTCTGGGCATGTTTGATGGGGACAGTGTAGAGGCAGCTTTACTCTGTATCTAACCCCATGCTGTACCTGTCCTGGGAATGTTTGATGGGGACGGTGTAGAGGGAGCTTTACTCTTTATCTAACCCCATGCTGTACCTGTCCTGGGAGTGTTAGATGGCGGCACTGTAGAGGGAGGTTTACTCTGTATCTAAACCCATGCTGTATCTGTGCTGGGAGTGTTTGATGGGGACAGTGTAGAGTGAGCTTTACTCTGTATCTAACCCCATGCTGTATCAGTCCTGGGAGTGTTTGATGGGACAGTGTAGAGGGAGATTTACTCTGTCTCTAACCCCGTGCTGCATCTGTCCTGGGAGTATTTGATGGTGACAGTGTAGAGGGAGGTTTACTCTGTAACTAACCCCATGCTGTACCTGTGCTGGGAGTGTTTGATGGGGACAGTGTAGAGGGAGCTTTACTCTGTATCTAACCCCATGCTGTACCTGTCCTGGGAGTGCTTGATGGGAACAGTGTAGAGGGAGCTTTACTCTGTATCTAACCCCGTTCTGTACCTGTCTTGGGAGTGTTAGTTCGGAACAGTGTAGAGGGAGCTTTACTCTGTCTCTAACCCCGTGCTGTACCTGTGCTGGGAGTGTTTGATGGGGACGGTGTAGAGGGTGATTTACTCTGTATCTAACCCCATGCTGTACCTGTGCTGGGAGTGTTTGATGTGTACAGTTTAGAGAGATCTTTACTCTGTATCTAACCCCGTGCTGTAACGGTTCTGGGCATGTTTGATGGGGACAGCGTAGAGGGAGCTTTACTCTGTATCTAATCCCATGCTGTATCTGTCCTGAGAGCGTTTGATGGGGACAGAGTAGAGGGAGGTTTACTCTGTATCTAATCCAGTGCTGTACCTGTCCTGGAAGTGTTTGATGGGGACAGTGTAGAGGGAGCTTTACTCTGTATCTAACCCCGTGCTGTACCTATCCTGGGAGTGTTTGATGGGAACAGTGCAGAGGGAGCTTTACTCCGTATCTAACCCCGTGCTGTACCTGTCCTGGGAGTGTTTGATGGGGACAGTGTAGAGGGAGCTTTACTCTGTATCCAACCCCATGCTGTACCTGTGCTGGGAGTGTTTGATGGGGACAGTGACGAGGGAGCATTACTCTGTATCTAACCCCATGCTGTGCCTGTCCTGGGAGTGTTTGATGGGGACAGTGTAGAGGGAGCTTTACTCTGTATCTAACTCCGTGCTGTACCTGTCTTGGGAGTGTTTGATGGGGATAGTGTAGAGAGAGCTTTACTCTGTATCAAAGCCCGTGCTGTACCTGTCCTGGGAGTGTTTGATGGGGACAGTGTAGAGAGGGCTTTACTCTGTATCTAACCCCGTGCTGTACCTGTCCTGGGAGTGTTTGATGGGGACCGTCTAGAGCGAGCTTTACTCTGTATCTAACCCCGTGCTGTACCTCTCCTGGGTGAGTTTGATGGGGACAGTGTAGAGCGAGCTTTACTCTGTATCTAACCCTGTGCTGTACCTGTCCTGGGTGAGTTTGATGGGGACACTGTAGAGGGAGCTTTACTCTGTATCTAACCCTGTGGTGTACCTGTCTTGGGAGTGTTTGATGGGGACAGTGTAGAAGAAGCTTTAATCTGTATCTAACTCTGCGCTGTACCTCTCCTGGGAGTGTTTGATGGGGATGGTGTATAGGGAGCTTTACTCTGTATCTAACCCCGTGCTGTACCTCTCCTGGGGATGTTTGATGGGGACAGTCTAGAGCGAGCTTTACTCTGTATCTAACCCTGTGCTGTACCTGTCCTGGGTGAGTTTGATGGGGACAGTGTAGAGGGAGCTTTACTCTGTACCTAACCCCATGCTGTACCTGTCCCGGGAGTGTTTGATGGGGACAGTCTAGAGCGAGCTTTACTCTGTATCTAACCCAATGCAGGACAGGTACATCCCCACTTCTGACCTTATGATGAAAGGAAGGTCATTGATGAAGCAGCTGAAGATGGTTGGGCTGAGGACACTACCCTGAGGAACTCCTGCAGTGATGTCCTGGAGCTGAGAGTATTGACCTCCAACAACCACAACTATCTTCCTTTGTGCTGGGTATGACTCCAACCAGCGGAGAGTTTCCCCTTGATTCCCATTGACTCCAGTTTTGCTGGGGCTCCTTGACGCTACACTCGGTCAAATGCTGCCTGGATGTCAAGGGCAGTCACTCTCACCTCACCTCGGGCGTTCAGCTCTTTTGTCCATGTTTGAACAAAGGCTGTAATGAGGTCAGGAGCTGAGTGGCCCTGGCAGATCCCGAACTGGACATCAGTGAGGAGGTTATTGCTAAGCAAGTGCCGCTTGATAGCACTATTGACAACACCTTCCATTATTTTACTGATGATGGAGAGTACGTTGATGGGGTGGTAATTAGTCCAATTTGATTTGTCCTTCTTTTTGTCCTGTCCAGTGCCTTCAGCTGTTTCTTGATATCACGTGGAGTGAATGGAATTGGTTGAAGACTGGCATCTGTGATGCTGGGGACCTCTGGAGGAGGCTGAGATGGATCATCCACCCAGCACTTGTGGCTGAAGATTGTAGCAAGTGCTTCAGCCTTATCTTTTGCACTGATGTGCTGGGCTCCTCCATCATTGAGGATGGGGATATTTGTGGAGCCTCCTCCTCCAGTGAGTTTTTAATTGTCCACCACCATTCACAACTGGATGTGGCAGGACTGCAGAGCGTAGATCTGATCTGTTGGTTGTGGGATCACTTAGCTCTGTCTATCACTTGCTGCTTATGCTGTCTGGCACGCAAGTAGTCCTGTGTTATAGCTTCACCAGGTTGACACCTCATTTTTAGGCATTCCTGGTGCTGCTCCTGGCATGCCCTCCTGCACTCTTCATTGAACCAGGGCTGATCCCCTGACTTGATGGGAATGGTAGAGTGGGGGATATGCTGGGCCATGAGGTTACAGATTGTGTTTGAGTACAATTCTGTTGCTGAGAGGAGATTGTGAAGGGAGGACTCTAGGACAGGCAGTCAACAGCACCTAGAGGAGAGTGAGAGAGGAGGACCCTGGGACAGGCAGTCAGCAGCACCTTGAGGAGAGTGTGAGAGGAGGACCCTGGAGCAGGCAGTCAGCAGCACCTAGAGGAGAGTGTGAGAGGAGGACCCTGGGACAGGCAGTCAACAGCACCTAGAGGAGAGTGAGAGAGGAGGACCCTGGGACAGGCAGTCAGCAGCACCTAGAGCAGAGTGTGAGAGGAGGACCCTGGGACAGGCAGTCAGCAGCACCTAGAGGAGAGTGAGAGAGGAGGACCCTGGGACAGGCAGTCAGCAGCACCTAGAGGAGAGTGAGAGAGGAGGACCATGGGACAGGCAGTCAGCAGCACTAGAGGAGAGTGTGAGAGGAGGACCCTGGGGCAGGCAGTCAGCAGCACCTAGAGGAGAGTGTGAGAGGAGGACCATGGGACAGGCAGTCAACAGCACCTAGAGGAGAGTGAGAGAGGAGGACCCTGGGACAGGCAGTCTGCAGCACCTAGAGGAGAGTGCAAGAGGAGGACCCTGGGACAGGCAGTCAACAGCACCTAGAGGAGAGTGAGAGAGGAGGACCCTGGGACAGGCAGTCAGCAGCACCTGGTGGAGAGTGCAAGATGGTTGGCGATGTGTTGCAGCTGTAGCATGTGGGGACTGGTGGATGCCAGTGTGATCCATGGTGACCACATCTGCAACAAGTGTTGGCTGCTTGAGGAACTTTGGCTCAGAGTTGATGCGCTGGAGTCCGAGCTGTGGACACTGCAACACATCAGGGAGGGGAAGTTACCTGGACACTGAGTTTCAGGAGACAGTCACACCCCTTAGATTAATTACATCAAATTTGGACCGTGGTCAGGGACAGGAGGGTGTGACTGCAAGTGAGGCGGATATGGGGATCCAGAATTTTGCTTTGGAGGAGCCTCACCCAGTGCCCTTGTCCAATTGGTACGAGCTTCTTGCTACCGGTGTAGATGAGGGCACAGACTGCAGGGAGGATGAGTGAACTGACCACAGCACTGTGGTACAGAGCGCCAGCGCCATTCAAATGGAGGGAGAAATGTAGTAGTAATAGGGGAGAGCATAGTTAGGGGAATAGATACTGTTCTGTGCAGCAAAGACAGAGTCCCAAAGGCAGTATTGCCTACCTGGTGCCAAGGTTAAGGGCATCTCTTCTGGGCTGGAGAGGAACTTGGAGTGGGAGGGGAAGGATCCAGTTGTTGTGGTCCACGTAGGTATCAATGACATAGGTAGGACTAGGAAAGAGGTTCTGCTGAGGGACTACGAGCAGACCGGGGCTAAATTAAAAAGCAGAACCACAAAATAATCTCCAGATGATTAGCTGCCTGAGCCATGTACAAATTGGCATAGGGTAAAGAAGGTTAGAGAGGTAAATGTGTGGCTCAAAGATTGGTGTGGGAGAAATGGGCTCCGATTCATGGGGCACTGGCACCAGTACTGGGGAAGGAGACAGCTGTTCCATTGGGACGGGCTTCATTTGAACCATAACAAAAACAGAATTACCTGGAAAAACTCAGCAGGTCTGGCAGCATCGGCGGAGAAGAAAAGAGTTGACGTTTCGAGTCCTCATGACCCTTCGACAGAACTTGATTTCGAGTCCAAGAAAGAGTTGAAATATAAGCTGGTTTAAGGTGTGTGTGGGGGGCGGAGAGAGAGAGAGAGAGACAGAGGTGCTTGTGTAGACAAACAAGCAGTGATAGAAGCAGATCATCAAAAGATGTCAGCAACAATGGTACAAAAGAACACATAGGTGTTAAAGTTAAAGTTGGTGATATTATCTAAACGAATGTGCTAATTAAGAATGGATGGTAGGGCACTCAAGGTACAGCTCTAGTGGGGGTGGAGGGAGCATAAAAGATTTTAAAATATTTAAAAATAATGGAAATAGGTGGGAAAAGAAAAATCTATAAAATTTATAGGGAAAAAAAGGGGAAAAAAGGGGGGAAACAGAAAGGGGGTGGGGATGGGGGAGGGAGCTCACGACCTAAAGTTATTGAATTCAATATTCAGACCGGAAGGCTGTAAGGTGCCTCCGTCCCCACCCCATCTTC
Source organism: Isurus oxyrinchus (assembly GCA_026770705.1). Taxonomy (NCBI): domain Eukaryota; kingdom Metazoa; phylum Chordata; class Chondrichthyes; order Lamniformes; family Lamnidae; genus Isurus; species Isurus oxyrinchus. Next base: position 73,418 of record JANJGN010000293.1, on the reverse strand, counting down.
CAATCCCAGCCCCAGCCGTGTATTCACTATACCCCCTGACCTTCCCCTCTCCGATGCTGAACGTTCAGTGCTCAGCAAAGGACTTAGTTTCATACCCTTCCGCCCTCACCTCAATGAATTTCGGGCTCGGCATGATACTGAACTCTTCTTTCGCCGTCTTCGTCTCCGGGCTCACTTCTTTGGGCAGGAGTCCTCTCCCAGTTCAACGGATCCTTTTACCCATCTCCAATATTCTCCCTCTACCTGGACCCCTCCCTCTGGATTCTTACCTTCTCTTGATCTTTTCATTGAGAACTGTCGGCGCGACATTAGTCGTCTCAATTTCTCTGCTCCTCTCACCCATTCTAACCTGTCTCTCTCTGAACTTACTGCACTCCATTCTCTCAGGTCCAACCCTGACATTGTCATCAAACCCGCTGACAAGGGTGGTGCTGTTGTTGTCTGGCGCACTGACCTCTACCTCGCGGAGGCTGAGCGTCAACTCGCAGACACTTCCTCCTACCTCTCCCTGGACCATGACCCCACCACTGAACATCAAGCCATTGTTTCCAGGACTGTCACTGACCTCATCTCCTCTGGGGATCTCCCTCCCACAGCTTCCAACCTGATAGGCGCCCAACCTCGGACGGCCCGCTTCTATCTCCTACCTAAAATCCACAAACAGAACTGCCCCGGTAGACCGATCGTCTCAGCTTGCTCCTGCCCCACAGAACTCATTTCTCGTTATCTTGACTCCCTTCTCTCTCCCCTTGTCCAGTCCCTTCCCACCTACATCCGTGATTCCTCTGACACCTTACGTCACATCAACAATTTCCAATTCCCTGGCTCCAACCGCTTCCTCTTCACCATGGACGTCCAATCCCTCTACACCTCCATCCCCCACCAGGATGGTCTGAGGGCCCTTAGCTTCTTCCTCGAACAGAGGCCCGAACAATCCCCATCCACCACTACTCTCCTCCGTCTGGCTGAACTTGTTCTCACGTTGAACAATTTCTCCTTCAACTCCTCTCACTTTCTCCAAATAAAAGGTGTGGCTATGGGTACCCGCATGGGCCCCAGCTATGCCTGTCTCTTTATGGGGTATGTGGAACATTCCTTGTTGCAGTCCTACCCCGGCCCCCTTCCACAACTTTTTCTCCGGTACATCGATGATTACTTCGGTGCCGCTTCATGCTCTCGTCGGGACTTGGAAAAATTTATTAATTTTGCTTCCAATCTCCACCCCTCCATCATTTTCACGTGGTCCATCTCTGACACTTCCCTTCCCTTCCTTGACCTCTCTGTCTCAATCTCTGGTGATAGACTGTCCACCAATATCCATTACAAACCCACCGACTCCCACAGCTACCTCGACTACAGCTCCTCACACCCCGCTTCCTGTAAGGACTCCATCCCATTCTCCCAGTTCCTTCACCTTCGTCGCATCTGTTCCGATGATGCTACCTTCAAAAACGGTTCCTCTGACATGTCCTCCTTCTTCCTTAACCGAGGTTTTCCACCGACGGTCGTTGACAGGGCCCTCAACCGTGTCCGGCCCATCTCCCGCGCATCCGCCCTCACGCCTTCTCCTCCCTCCCAGAAACATGATAGGGTCCCCCTTGTCCTCACTTATCACCCCACCAGCCTCCGCATTCAAAGGATCATCCTCCGCCATTTCCGCCAACTCCAGCATGATGCCACCACCAAACACATCTTCCCTTCACCCCCCTTATCGGCATTCCGTAGGGATCGCTCCCTCCGGGACACCCTGGTCCACTCCTCCATCACCCCCTACTCCTCAACCCCCTCCTATGGCACCACCCCATGCCCACGCAAAAGATGTAACACCTGCCCCTTCACTTCCTCTCTCCTCACCGTCCAAGGGCCCAAACACTCCTTTCAAGTGAAGCAGCATTTCACTTGCATTTCCCCCAACTTAGTCTACTGCATTCGTTGCTCCCAATGTGGTCTCCTCTACATTGGAGAGACCAAACGTAAACTGGGCGACCGCTTTGCAGAACACCTGCGGTCTGTCCGCAAGAATGATCCAAACCTCCCTGTCGCTTGCCATTTTAACACTCCACCCTGCTCTCTTGCCCACATGTCTGTCCTTGGCTTACTGCATTGTTCCAGTGAAGCCCAACGCAAACTGGAGGAACAACACCTCATCTTCCGACTAGGCACCTTACAGCCTTCCGGTCTGAATATTGAATTCAATAACTTTAGGTCGTGAGCTCCCTCCCCCATCCCCACCCCCTTTCTGTTTCCCCCCTTTTTTCCCCTTTTTTTTCCCTATAAATTTTATAGATTTTTCTTTTCCCACCTATTTCCATTATTTTTAAATATTTTAAAATCTTTTATGCTCCCTCCACCCCCACTAGAGCTATACCTTGAGTGCCCTACCATCCATTCTTAATTAGCACATTCGTTTAGATAATATCACCAACTTTAACTTTAACACCTATGTGTTCTATTGTACCATTGTCACTGACATCTTTTGATGATCTGCTTCTATCACTGCTTGTTTGTCTACACAACCACCTCTGTCTCTCTCTCTCCGCCCCCCCCCCCACACACACCTTAAACCAGCTTATATTTCAACTCTTTCTTGGACTCGAAATCAAGTTCTGTCGAAGGGTCATGAGGACTCGAAACGTCAACTCTTTTCTTCTCCGCCGATGCTGCCAGACCTGCTGAGTTTTTCCAGGTAATTCTGTTTTTGTTTTGGATTTCCAGCATCCGCAGTTTTCTTTGTTTTTATTCATTTGAACCATGCTGGGACCAGTGTCCTGGCAAATCGTATAACTAGGGTTGTAGATTGGACTTTAAACTAATTAGTGTGGGGGAAGGGTTCAATTGAAGGGAAGTTTAAAAAGTCAATAAGAAACGAGCGTGCAGAGGTGCAGGGTAGTGACGAGGTGAACGATAATCAAAGTGTGACAGGAAGGGGTAGAAAATAGAAGTGGAAGAGTGCAGCAGAAATCAGAACCAGAATGAGTAATAATGGTAAAAAGTCAAAGCTTAAAGCTCTTTATCTGAATGCATACAACATTTGTAACAAGATAGATAAGTTGACAGCTCAAATAGAAATAAATGAATATGATTTGATAGCTATTACAGAGACGTGGTTGCAGGGTGACGAAGACTGGAAACTCAATTTTCAAGGGTACTTGACATTCCGGAAAAATAGGCAGAAAGGAAAAGGAGGTGGGGTAGCTTTGTTAATGTAGGAAGATAGCGCGGTGGTGAGTAGCGATATAGGTGCAGTAGATTGTGATGTGGAATCAGTTTGGGTGGAAATAAGGGATACAGAGGAAGAAGTCACAGGTGGGAGTTGGCTCTGAGCCCCCAGAGAGTTGCCTCACTATAGGACAAAGTATAAATCGGGAAATAATGCAGGTGTGTAGGAAGGGTGCTATAATTGTCATTGGGTGATTTTAATCTGTTTACTGACTGGGTAAATCAGATTGGCAGGGGTAACATAGAAGACAAATTTGTAGAGTGCACCAGGGATTGTTTCTTAGAGCAATACATTGCAGAACCTACCCAAGAACAGGCTATTTTAGATTTAGTAATGCGTAATGAGGTAGGATTAATAAGAGATCTCGTAGTTAAGGATCCTGTAAGGGGCAGCAATCACAACATGGCAGAATTTCAAATTCAGTTTGAGGGTGAGCAACTCCAGTCTCAAACCAGTGTCCTCAACTTAAATAAGGGCAATTCCAGAGGTATGAAGAAAGAGCTGTCTAAAGCAGGCTGGGAAAATAGACTAAGGGGAAGGTCAGTGGATGAGCAGTGGCAGACATTTACGCAGGTATTTCATAAAGCTCAGCAAAAATTTATCCCGGTCACAAAAAAGGACTTGATGACAATGATAAACCACCCGTGGTTAACAAAGGTGGTGAAGGAAGGTGTCCAATCAATAACTAAGGCATATAAAAGCGCTGAAAACTAGTGGTAAGCCAGAGGATTGAGAATGTTTTAGGAACAAGCAGCGGATGACTAAAAAGCTAATAAAGTGGGAGAAAATTGATTATGAAAGTAAACTGGCAAGAAATATAAAAACAAACAGCAAGAGTTTCTACAGGTATATAAAAAGAGAAAGAGTGGCTAATGTGAGCGTGGGGACCCTTGGAGGATGTGACTGGAGAATTGATAACGGGGAACAGGGAAACGGCAGATAATTTAAATCAATATTTTGCATTGGTCTTCATGGTGGAGGACACTATAAACATTCCAAAAATATCAGATAAACAAAGAGCTAATGGGAGGAAAGATCTTGTAACAGTCTCTATCATGAGGGACAAAGTATTTGACAAACTAATGGGACGAAAGGCAGACGAGTCTCCAGGACCTGATGGCCTGCATCCAAGGGTTTTAAAGGAAGTGGCTGCAGAGATAGTGGAGGCATTGGTCGAAATATTCCAGAACTCACTGAATTCCGGGAGGGTCCCTGCAGATTGGAAAACCACTAATGTGACGCCCCTGTTCAGGAAGGGAGGGAGACAACAAGCAGGAAACTATAGGTCAGTCAGCCTAACATCTGTGGTTGAGAAAATGTTAGAGTCGATTATTAAGGAAGAAATAGCAGAACGTTTAGAAAAGCTTAACGCAATTAAACAGAGTCAACATGGTTTTGCGAAAGGGAAATCATGTTTGACAAATTTGCCAGAGTTCTTTGAGGATTTAACAAGCAGAGTTGATAAAAGGGAACCGGTAGATGTAGTGTATCTGGATTTCCAGAAGGAAATTGATAAGGTGCCACATAAAAGGTTATTGCACAAGATAGGAGCTCACGGTATTAGGGGTAATGTATTAGCATAGATTCAGGATTGTTAACACACACAAGACAGAGAGTTGGGATTAATGTGTCTTTTTCAGGTTGGAAAGACGTAACTAGTGGTGTGCCACAAGGATCAGTCCTAGGGCCTCTATTATTTACTATCTATATTAATGACTTGGAGGAGGGGGCAGAGTGTAATGTATCCAAATTTCTGACGATACAAAAATAGGTGGGAGGGCGTGTTGTGATGAGGACATGAGGAATCTGCAAGGGGATATAGATAGGCTGAGTGAGTGGACAAAAACTTGGCAGATGGGGTTTAATGTAGGAAAGTGAGGTCATGCACTTTGGTGGGAAGAATCAAAGGGCAGACTATTATTTAAATGGAGAGAGACTCCAAAAAAGTGCAGCACAGAGGGATCTGGGTGTTCTTGTGCACAAAAAGTTAGCATGTAGGTGCAGCAAGTAATTAATAAGACAAACAGAATTTTGGCCTGTATTGCTAGGGGGTTGGTGATTAAAAATAGGGAAGTCTTGATACTACTGTACAGGGTGTTGGTGAGGCCGCACCTGGAGTACTGTGTACAGCTTTGGTTCCCGTATTTAAGAAAGGATTTACTGGCATTGGAGGCAGTGAAAGAGATTCACAAGGCTGATTCCTGGGATGAAGGGATTGACTTATCAAGAACGGCTAAACAGGTTAGGCCTTTATTCATTAGAGATTAGAAGAATGAGGGGTGATCTTATTGAAACCTACAAGATTCTGAGGGATCTTGACAGGGTGGATGTTGAGAAGATGTTTCCACTAGCGGAGGAATCTCCAACTAGGGGACATAGTTACAGAATAAGGGGACACTCATTTAAAACTGAGATGCGGAAGAATTTCTTCTCTCAGAGGGTAGCGAATGTCTGGAAATCTCTACCCCAGAGGATTGTGGAAGTGAGATCACTAAGTATTTAAAAAGGAGGTAGATAGATTTTTGAAATATCGGGGTGTTGAGGGCTATGAGGAGCTGGCACAAGAGGTGTTGAGCGCTGAGGCAGATCAGCCATGACCTTATTGAATGGCGGGGCAGGCTTGAATGGCCTACTCTTGCTCCTATTTCTTATGTTCTTATGGTGGTCCAGAGCATCTTATGGATGCCCAGTCTTGAGTTGCTATATCTGTTCGAAATCTATCCCATTTGGCACAGTAGTGCCACACAACATGATGGAGGGTATCCTCAACATGAAGACAGGACTGTGTCTCCACAGAGCTGAGCGGTGGTCACTCCTGCTAATACTGTCATAGACAGATGCATTTACGGCAGGTAGATTGGGGAGAACGGGGTGAAGTAGGCCTTTCCTCTTATTGGTTGCTGCGTCTCCTCCCACAAACCCAATTTTGGCACAAGCCATCAGATGTGAGGAAGGAGGACTTTGCAGGGTTGACAGGGCTGGGTTTGCTGTTGTTGTTTCTGGTGGCTCGACCAATATCGGGTGGGCCTTCTGGTTTCATTTCTTTTAGAATTCGTAGAGTAGCTTACTGGACTATTTCAGAGGGCATTTAAGAGTCAACCACCAGACACTGTGCTCTCCTATTTAAATGCAGAACGGAGAGGAGACCTGACAGGGTTGCTCACAGCTTTTAAAAATCTATAGGGACAAACCAGGATGCACAACCCTCGCCATGCACAACATAGCTGCAGGAGAGAGCTCTCCCATAAAACAGCATCCTCATCCCCTAGCTCTTCAGGAACTGACCCAGGTGAAAACAAAAGTCCAGTGCATGTTGGAAAACAACCTGACTGATCCCAGTCAAGGAGCTGGAGCTGCCCAGCTGTGCTCCTGCCTAAGCCCAGTGCTTCAACCAGGCTCTGCAGTGACTCCAGAAAGGTTAATGTGGTGACCAGGGCAGACTCCTACCCAATTGCTCACCTGGAGAACTGCATTAACAGGGTAGTAAGTGCCCATGTATAACAAAAATGGATGTGTAAAGGGATACTAGTAGATTTCCTTTACACCCCAGGACAAGGTAGTATTGATCTTTGTCACCCCACACGCTTTTTCCAATCTCACATTGTACCATTCAGACTAAGAAATGCTCCAGCCACCTTACAGAGGCTATTGAACCAGATATTGGCTGGACTTTATTTTTATTCATTCTCAGGATGTGGGCGTCGCTGGCTGGGCCCAGCATTTATTGCCCATCCCTAGTTGCCCTTGAGAAGGTGGTGGTGAGCTGCCTTCTTGAACCGCTGCAGTCCATGTGGTGTAGGTACACCCACAGTGCTGTTAGGGAGGGAGTTCCAGGATTTTGACCCAGCGACAGTGAAGGAACGGCGATATATTTCCAAGTCAGGATGGTGAGTGACTTGGAGGGGAATTTCCAGGTGGCGGCGGTGTTCCCCATGTGTCTGCTGCCCTTGTCCTTCCAGGTGGTAGTGGTCGTGGGTTTGGAAGGTGCTGTCGAAGGAGCCTTGGTGAGTTCCTGCAGTGCATCTTGTAGATGGTACACACACTGCTGCTACTGTGTGTCGGTGGTGAAGGGAGTGAAGGTTTGTGGACGGGGTGCCAATCAAGCGGGGCTGCTTTGTCCTGGATAGTATCAAGCTTCTTGAGTGTTGTGGGAGCTGCACTCATCCAGGCAAGTGGGGAGTATTCCATCACACTCCTGACTTGTGCCTTGTAGATGGTGGACAGGTTTTGGGGAGTCAGGAGGTGAGTTACTCACCACAGGATTTCCAGCCTCTGACCTGCTCTTGTAGCCACAGTGTTTATATGGCTAGTCCAGTTCAGTTTCTGGTCAATGGTAACCCCCAGGATGTTGATGGAAGGGGATTCAGTGATGGTAATGCTATTGAATGTCGAGCAGCAATGGTTAGATTCTCTCTTGTTGGAGATGATCATTGCCTGACACTTGTGTGGTGTGAATGTTACTTGCCACTTGTCAGCCCAAGCCTGGATATTGTCCAGGTCTTGCTGCATTTGGACGTGGACTGTTTCAGTATCTGAGGAGTCGCGAATGGTGCTGAACATTGTGCAATCATCAGCGAACATCCCCACTTCTGACCTTATGATGGAAGGAAGGTCATTGATGAAGCAGCTGAAGATGGTTGGGCTGAGGACACTACCCCGAGGAACTCCTGCAGTGATGTCCTGGAGCTGAGATGACTGACCTCCAACAACCACAACCACCTTCCTTTGTGCTGGGTATGACTCCAACCAGCGGAAAGTTTCCCCCTGATTCGCATTGACTCCAGTTTTGCTGGGGCTCCTTGATGCCACACTCGGTCAAATGCTGCCTGGATGTCAAGGGCAGCCACACTGGAGTTCAGCTCTTTTGTCCATGTTTGAACCAAGGCTGTAATGAGGTCAGGAGCTGAGTGATTGTGTAGTGTACCTTGGTAACCTGCTGGTATAAAGTGACATTTGGAGAGGTGACTTTGAACAGCTGGAGGCCCTTTATGGAGGTTTACAGTTAGTTGATTTAGTGGTAAATCTTGAAAAGAGCATGTTTGCAAAAGCCCAAGTAACCTACCTCGGGCATATAGCAGGTCAGGGACAACTGTTCCCTTGAACAGAAGTGCAGCCATTGATGGACTTCCCTGCCTCCAAGACTAAATGGGAAATCATGCGGTTTTTGGGGATGTATGGCTTCCACCACGTTCATCCCAAATCTCAGCACGAGAGCCGGCCCACTGATGGGACTTTTTACGGAAATAAAAGGAGGGTAGTGTGTTCAGGGAGTGCCAAGCAGCTTTTGAGAGGCCGAACTGGTTGCGACCACCCACAACTTCAATCAGTCCTTCAAGATAGCCATTGATGCAAGTGACCTGGGGGTGGGTGCTGTCCTGCTCCAATAAGATCGATCAGGCACAGAGAGGCCAGTGGAGACTTCTCCAGAAAATTAAAAAGGCAATGCACTGTGGGGAAGGAAACCCTGGGGCTGTTACCAGCACTTAAAGATTCTGAAGTATATGTCTGCCATGGATACAGGGAGACCTCAGTATTGACTGACAACAACCCTCTAATCTTTGGGGAAAAATCCCAAGCCCAGAATGCCAGGCTATTTTGGTGAAGTTTGCTATTGCCCTATTGCAGGGAGGGACAATATGATAGCTGATTCTCTGTCCAGAATTTAACTCCAATCAGAATCACCAGGGTATCAAGGCTGTTAAAGAGCATTGCTGTATGAGTTACAGTGAATGGGTGTGCATGTGTTTCTTGTTCATTAACATTTTTTGACACCTTGTAACGAAATATCCACACCTTTCAATCCCTCTATGGTGGAGGTGTAATGAAGATGTGCTTTATAAAATATTCATTTAGAATGTCATCAGCTGGATATACATGTGTATTGAAGCTTTTTGAGAAGAACATTTTTCCCTGAGAAAAGGACATTGGCAGACAGCAGCTGCTATGCTGCATTTGCAAAGGACACAAGCTGTTTTTACGCAGACACCGAGTCTATGGAGCTCTAAGACGGGTCACGTGATCCAGCTCTTGGGTGTAAAAATACACTGGATTTATAGTAGTTAGAGAGAGACTGCATCTTTACCTGAGTGAGTTTCAGCAATAAAACTCTTTCGTCCTTAATTTGAGGAACCCGGCTGGCTTATTTCTTACTCTGAGTGACACATAATCAAATATATATTCAATGGGCAAGGTCGCCTTTTTAAATTCAAACTCTGTTATAACCAACTCAGGCACGGGACAAAACGAGGACTGCTCACCCCTGCTAACCTCATTGTAACAGTGTATTCTAATGGTAAATGGACCTCTGTTAACCGGGATTTTTGATTAACCAGCACCACCCATTCGCTGTGCGTGCTGGATAACAATGATTTGAGTGTAATGGCAAAAAAGCAGCGCTGGAGAAATGAATGGGACTGAAAGTAGACAGTGTTGAAAGAGGTGGCTGTAGAGACAATAGACGCACTGCTGACCATCTTTCAAAATTCGGTAAGACTCTGGAATGGTTCCTGCATTGGAAGGTGGCAAACGTAACCCCACTATTTAAGGAAGAAGGGAGACAGAAAAGAGACTCCAGACCTGTTAGTCTGACATCAGTAGCGGAGAAAATGCCAGAATCTGTTATAAAGGATGTGATAACAGGACACTTGGGAAAATAATGGTGGCATTGGGCAGAGTCGACATGGATTTATGAAAGGGAAATCATGGTTAACAGTCCTGTTGGAGTGTTTTGAGGATGTAAAGAATAGTTAAGGGACAACCAGTGGATGTGGTGTATTTGGATTTTCAGAAGACTTTCGATAAGGACCTGCACAGGAGGTTAGTGAACAAAATGAGAGCACGTGGGATTGGGGGGGGAATATACTGGCAGGATTGGGGGGGGAATATACTGGCAGGATTGGAGGGGGAATATACTGGCAGGATTGGGGGGGGAATACACTGGCAGGATTGGGGGGGGAATATACTGGCAGGATTGGGGGGGAATATACTGGCAGGATTGGGGGGGGAATATACTGGCAGGATTGGGGGGGGGAATATACTGGCAGGATTGGGGGGAATATACTGGCAGGATTGGGGGGGGAATATACTGGCAGGATTGGGGGGGAATATACTGGCAGGATTGGGGGGGGAATACACTGGCAGGATTGGGGGGGAATATACTGGCAGGATTGGGGGGGGAATATACTGGCAGGATTGGGGGGGGAATATACTGGCAGGATTGGGAATTGGTTAAAGACAGAAAACAGAGAGTAGGAATAAACAGGTGACTGTCAGGTTGGCAGGCTGTGACCACTGGGCTACCCACAAGGATCAGTGCTTGGGCCCCAGCTGTTCACAATCTGTATCAGTGGTCTGGATGTGGGGATTAAGTGTAACATTTCCAAGGTTGCAGATGACACAAAACTGGACAGGAGTGAGAGTTGAAGAGCTTGCAAAGGTGCTTCAAGGGGATTTCGACAGGCTAAATGAGCGGGCAAGAACATGGCAGATGGAACGTAATGTGGAAAAATATAAAGTTATTTACTTTGGTAGGAGGTTTGGAGATGCAGAGTATTTCTTAAATGGTGAGAGATTGGGAATTGTTCATGTCCAAAGGAACCCGCCTGACCTTGTTCATAAGTCACTGAACCCTAACATGTAGGTGTAACAAGCAATCAGTGGCCTTTATTGCAAGAGGATTTGAGTACAGGAGTAAAGATGCCTTGCTGCAATCATATAGAGCCTTGGTGAGACCGCACCTGGAGTATTAGTCACGGTTTTGGTCTCCTTGCTTCAAGAAGGATATACTTGTCATAGTGGGAGTGCAACAGAGGTTCATGAGACTGCTTCCATCCCAGGAATCATTGTCCTATGGGGAGAGATTGAGGAGACTGGGCTGTATTCTCTAGAGTTTAGAGGAATGAAAGCTTTTACAGGGCTCTACAAGGTAGGATGTTTCTCCTGGCTTGAGGGGAGGGAGTGGGGGGGGGGGTTGAGAACCAGGGGACAGTCTCAGGGTAAGGGGCAGGGGCAGGCCACTTAGGACTGAGACGAGGAGGAATTTCTTTGGAATTCTCTAGCCCAGAGGGCTGTGGAAGCTGAGTCACTCAGTATGTTCAAGACTGGGATTGGGGTTGGGGTTGGGGTGTCAGGTTTAGATTGGGGATGGGGATGTTGACGTTGTGCTATTTTCTTGTCTAGGATACGAAGCCTCTCTGAATTGCGAGGGTTTAGAACTGGCCGAAACCACTGCTGAAACTGGGCCTCCAGCAGAACCCACGGACTCAGCAAAATGGCAAAGGCGCAGGAGCCGGCTGGCCGGCAGGGATCACCGGCGGTTTTACCAGGAGCGCTGGAAGATGGACTATCTGATGGACTATGACTGCCTGAGGCACGGCCTGGTCTGCATGGTGTGCGGCAGCACCCTGGCCACCCTCAAGCTCAGCACCATCAAGAGGCACATCCTGCAGAAACACCAGGACACCATGCTCCTCACTCGCTCCGAGAAGGAGGTGGTCATCGCAACCTGGGTCGAGCATCTGGTGAACCACAGCTACCAACAGGAGAAGCCAGATGCTCTGGGGCTTGAACCCATAGCAGTCCACACAGATCTTGCCCCAGGTAGGTCTTGCAGCACTCGCTCAGGGGACAGCTCTCATCCCAGCAGCTGTGGTCTCTTGTTTGTGTTGTTGTGGGCTCTCCAAGTCCCACTACCTGCTTTATCAGGAGAAAGCCCTGGTGCTCCTTCACCCATTTCATTAGACCTTTCCTGATCTGTATCTTAGCTACACTTTCCCGCATTCTGCAAGTTACAGCACAGGCACAGGAACAGGCCAATGAGCCTAACTGGTCTCTGCCAGTGTTTATGCTCCACACCAACCTTCCTGATCACACTCTGGTCACCATAGCTCACTCACTGTGGCATCTGCCTCCTCCCACCCTCACCCCCTCTCTGCCTGTTCGTCTCTCTCTCTCTCTCTGCCTGTTCCTCCCCCTCTCTCTCTCTGCCTGTTCCTCCCCCTCTCTCTCTCTGCCTGTTCCTCCCCCCCTCTCTCTCTGCCTGTTCCTCCCCCTCTCTCTCTCTGCCTGTTCCTCCCCCTCTCTCTCTCTGCCTGTTCCTCCCCCCCTCTCTCTCTCTGCCTGTTCCTCCCCCCCTCTCTCTCTCTGCCTGTTCCTCCCTCTCCCTCTCTGCCTGTTCCTCCCTCTCCCTCTCTGCCTGTTCCTCCCTCTCCCTCTCTGCCTGTTCCTCCCTCTCCCTCTCTGCCTGTTCCTCCCTCTCTGCCTGTTCCTCCCTCTCTGCCTGTTCCTCCCTCTCTGCCTGTTCCTCCCTCTCTGCCTGTTCCTCCCTCTCTGCCTGTTCCTCCCTCTCTGCCTGTTCCTCCCTCTCTGCCTGTTCCTCCCTCTCTGCCTGTTCCTCCCTCTCTGCCTGTTCCTCCCCCTCTCCCTGTTCCTCCCTGTTCCTCCCCCTCTCCCTGTTCCTCCCTCTCTCTCCCTCCGCCTGTTCCTCCCTCTCTCTCCCTCCGCCTGTTCCTCCCTCTCTCTCCCTCCGCCTGTTCCTCCCTCTCTCTCCCTCCGCCTGTTCCTCCCTCTCTCTCCCTCCGCCTGTTCCTCCCTCTCTCCCTCCGCCTGTTCCTCCCTCCACCTGTTCCTCCCTCCACCTGTTCCTCCCTCCCTCTCCCTCCACCTGTTCCTCCCTCCACCTGTTCCCCCTCCCTCCCTCCGCCTGTTCCCCCTCCCTCCCTCCGCCAGTTCCCCCTCCCTCCCTCCGCCAGTTCCCCCTCCCTCCCTCCGCCTGTTCCCCCTCCCTCCCTCCGCCTGTCCCCCCTCCCTCCCTCCCTCCGCCTGTCCCCCCTCCCTCCCTCCGCCTGTTCCCCCCCTCTCTGCCTGTCCCCCCTCCCTCCCTCCGCCTGTTCCCCCTCCCTCCCTCCGCCTGTTCCCCCTCCCTCCCTCCGCCTGTTCCCCCTCCCTCCCTCCGCCTGTTCCCCCCCTCTCTGCCTGTTCCCCCTCCCTCCCTCCGCCTGTTCCCTCCCTCTCTGCCTGTTCCTCTCTCTCTCTCTGTCTCACGGTCTGTAACTTTCTTCCAGTGACAGCTCCAGCCCTGGACCCCGTCCCGGCCGAGCTCGCTCTCAGCCCGGAACCAGCCCAGACGATGCCGACACTGAGGGCTGAAGGGGTCGGGCAGTCGAGGAAAGGCGGCCCCCCGGGGAAGGAGGCGGTGCCCCGGCGGCCGGGGAAGCCGGTGCGGCGCTATTACCAGGAGCGCTGGAGGACCGAGTACCTGATGGACTATGACTGCCTGCGGAACGGCCTGGTCTGTATGGTGTGCGGCAGCACCCTGGCCACCCTCAAGCTCAGCACCATCAAGCGGCACATCCTGCAGAAACACCAGGCCTCACTCAGCCTCACTCCCAGCGAGAGGGACGTCGTCATGGCATCATGGGTGGAGCACCTCCTCAACCAATCACAGATCAACATCGAGCAGCAGGGGGCGGGGCCCGACCGTCTCACCCAATCACGCATTGAGCCTCAGTGGGCGGGCCCGGCCTCCGGCATGGCTGACCAATCGCGGCCCAAGCAACGCAGCACGTCGCCGGCGCGTCTCCACCAATTACAGATCTCAGCTCCGGCCCTTTTTGACCAATCAGGCTTCGAGCAGCCCGGGACGGAGGCCACCTGGCAGCACTTCAACCAGTCACAGCCCGGCGGACAAGAGGCGGGGCCGGCTAGCCTCCACCTCAACCAATCACAGACTAACGGCCAGAGGGCTCGGCAGCCAAGCGTCCACCTCAACCAGTCAGAGACCGTCAGCCGAGGGACAGGACCGCCCAGCGCCCACCTGAACCAATCACAGACCGACAGCCAAGGGGCGGGGCCGCCTGTCTTCAGCCTCAACGAATCACAAATGAACATAGGTAAGCGCGAGGCGGCGCCTGCCCTGTTTAACCAATCAGGTTTCGAGGCGCGAGGAACCATGACAATCCAGCACTTCGACCAGCCACAGATGGACATCAAACTACAAGGGGCGGGATCATCGCAGCGTTTTCACCAATCACACGTCGAAGGACAGGGGGCGGAGCCACCTTACGACCTGCACCAATCGGAGATCAATGTCGACCAGCGAGGGGTGGAGCCAGAACCCCCTGCAGGTACTAAGCCCACCCATGGTCCTGAGGCAAAGTCTCTGAATGGGGGGATCCCAGTGCCTCTCACCCCTCCCCCACCCATGGTCCTGAGGCAAAGTCTCTGAATGGGGGGATCCCAGTGCCTCTCACCCCTCCCCCACCCATGGTCCTGAGGCAAAGTCTGTGAATGGGGGGTATGTAAGTGCCTCTCACCCCTCCCCCACCCATGGTCCTTGGCATGTGGTAACTTGTGTGTTGATGCAGAAGATGTGGGCAGGGTTCTCGATGAGCACTTTGTCTCTGCCTTCACCAAGGAGAGGGATGATCCAGACATTCTAGTTAAAGAGGGGGAGTGTGAGATATTAGATACAATGAGCATCGTGAGAGAGGAATCACTGGGGGGACAGGCATCCTTGAAGGTGGATAAGTCACCAGAGCCGGATGGATTGTGGCCCAGACTGCTGAAGGAAGCCAGGGAGGAAATAACAGAGGCTCTGAGGATCATTTTTCAATCCTCAATAGATACAGGCAAAGTCCCAGAGGATACGAGGTCTGCGAACATTGTACCATTATTTGAAAGAGGTGCGCAGGATAGGCCAGGAAATGATACGTCAGTCAGCCTGACTTCGGTGGTGGGCAAATTATTGGAATCAGTTCTGAGAGACAGGAGAAACTGTCACCTAGGAAGGCAGGGATCGATCAGGTTTTGTTCGGGGAAGATCATGTCTTACGAACTTAACTGAATTTCGTGAGGAAGTAACTAGGAGGATTGATGAGGGTAGTGCAGTGGATGTTGTCTACATGGATTTCTGTAAGGCATTTGACAAGGTCCCACACAGCAGACTGGTCAGGAAAGTGAGATCCCAAGGGATACAGGGGAAGGTGGCGAGTTGGATCCAAAATTGGCTGTGTGACAGGAAGCAAAGAGTAATGGTCGATGGGTGTTTTTGTGAAAGGAAAGCAGTTTCCAGTGGCGTTCCACAGGGCTCAGTGTTGGGGCCCTTGCTGTTGTCATGTATATTTATGATTTAGACTTAAATGTGGGAGGCAGGATTGGGAAATTTGCAGATGACACAGTAATTGGCCGTGTAGTTGATAGTGAAGAGGATACTGTCGACTCCAGAATGATATCAATGGTTTGGTTGTGTGGATGGAGAAGTGGCAAATGGAATTTAATCCGGAAAAGTGTGAGGTAATGCATTTGGGGAGGGCAAACGAAGCCAGGGAGTACTCAATAAACGGGAGGATATTGAGAGGGGTTGAGGAAGGGAGAGACCTTGGATTGCATGTCCACAGGTCCCTGAAGGTGGCAGGACAGGTGGATAAGGTGGTAAAGGAAGCATATGGAATGCTTTTCTTTATTGGACGAGGTATTGAATACAACAGCAGGGGTGTAATGATGGAACTGTATAAAATGCTGGTTAATATGGAGTTGTGTATACAGTTCTGGTCACATTACAGGAAGGACATCATTGCTCTGGAGAGAGAGCAGAGGAGATTTACAAGAATGTTGCCAGGGCTTGAAAATTGCAGCAATGAGAGATTGGAAGGGCTGGGGTCCCTTTCTTTAGAACAGGGGAGGCTGAGGGGTGACTGAATTGAGATGTACAAAATTATGAGGGGCCGAGAGAGGGTAGACAGGAAAGACTTGTTCCCCCTGGCTGAGGGGTCAGTTACCAGGGGGCACAGATTGAAGGTGATTGGTAGAAGGATTAGAGGGGACATGAGGGAAACCTTTTTCACCCAGAGGGTGGTGGGGGTCTGGAATTCACGGCCTAAATCGGTGATTGAGGCTGAAAGGCTCAATATTTAAAAGGTACCTGGATCTGTACCTGAGGTGCTGTGAGCTGCAAGGCTACAGACCAGGGGCTGGGAAGTGGGGTTAAAGTGAGCGGCTAGTTCCTTTTCTTCACTTTTTTTGGCCTGTGCAGACACGATGGGCTGAATGGCCTCTTTCTGCACTGTAACATATCTCTGGTTCTAGGTTTAACCAATTTATTGGAGTTCTTTGAAGAAGTCATATTTGCCATGAATAAGGGGGAACTGGTGGATGTGCTGTACTGGGATTTCCAGAAGGCATTTGATAAGGTGCCACATGAAAGGTTACTGCAGAAAATAAAAGCTCGTGGTGTAGGGGGTAACATACTGGCATGGATAGAAGATTGGCTGGCTTACAGGAAACAGAGAGTTGGTGTAAATGGGCCTTTTCCTGGTCAGTAGGATGTGAGGAGTGGTGTGTCACAGGGATCAGTGCTGGGGCCTCAAGTGTTTATAATTTATATAAATGACTTGGGTGAAGGGACCGAAGGAACGGTGGCCAAACTTGCTGATGACACAAAGATAGGTCGGAAAGTAACTTGTGAGGAGGGCATAAGGAGAGTACAAAGTGACAAAGGTAGGTTAAGCGAGTGGGTAAAGATCTGGCAAATGGAGTATAATGTGGGCAAATGTGAACTTGTTCATTTCGGCAGGAAGAATAAAAGAAGATGCTTATTATCTAAACGGTGAGAGATTGAGGAGCTCTGAGGTGCAGAGGGATCTGGGTGTCCTAGTGCATGAATCACAAAAGGTTAGTATACAGGTACAGCAGGGAATTAGGAAAGCTCAGAATGTTATTGTTTATTGTGAGGGGAATTGAATACAGAAGTAGGGAGGTTATACTACAGTTATACAGGGCACTGGTGAGAGCACATCTGGAGTATTGTGTACAGTACTGGTCTCCTTAAGGAAGTATGTAAATGCATTGGAAGCAGTTCAGAGGAGGTTTACCAGACTAATACCAGGAATGGGTGGGCTGTCTCATGAGGAAAGGTTGGACAGGTTAGGCTTGTATCCACTGGAGTTTAGAAGAGTAAGAGGCGACTTGATTGAAACCTTTAAGATCCTGAGGGGTCTTGACAGGGTGGTTGTGGGGAGGATGTTTCCTCTTGTGGGAGAATCTAAAACTAGGGTAAACTGTTTAAAAATAAGGGGTCACTCATTTAATACAAAAATGAGGAGAATTTCTTTCTCCCAGAGGGTTGAGAGTCTCTGGAACTCACTTCCTGAAAAGGTGGTGGAAGCAGAGTCTTTGAATATTGTTAAGGCAGAGTTAGATAGATTCATGATTAACAAGGGGGTGAAAGGTTATCAGGGGTAGGCAGGAATGTGGGGTTGAGGTTACAGTCAGATCAGCCATGATCTTATTGAATGGTGGAGCAGGCTCCTTGTTCATATGAATGGGGATCCTAATACCTCTTCCCCTGTCCCCATCCATGGTCCTGAGGCAGCATCTCTGAATGGAGGATCATATTGTCATTGCGGCTGAGTATATAGCGATCAGTGGGGGGATTGCTGTGTGCATCAGGGAGTTGAGTGTGTCGGGGCAGGGGGTGTGTGTCAGGGGGTTGAGTGTGCTGGGGTTGGGCTTTCGGGGTGGATGTGAGTGTGTCAGGGGGGTGAGTGTGTCAGGTGGGGGTGAGTGTGTCAGGCGGGTGATTGTGTCAGGGTGGGGTGAGTATTTCAGGTGGGTGAGTGTGTCAGGGTGGTGGAGAGTGTGTCAGGGTGGTGGTGAGTGTGTCAGGGTGGTGGTGAGTGTGTCAGGCGGGTGATTGTGTCAGGGTGGGGGTGAGTATTTCAGGTGGGTGAGTGTGTCGGGGTGGAGGTGAGTGTGCTGGAGTGGGGCTGTCGGGGTGGGGGTGAGTGTGTCAGGGTGAGGGTAAGTATCAGGTGGATGAGTATGTCAGGGTGAGGGTGAGTGTGTCAGGGTGAGGGTGAGCGTGCTGGGTGGGGCTGTCGGGGTGGGGGTGAGTGTGTCAAGGTGGGGGTGAGTGTGTCAGGGTGAGGCTGAGTGTGTCAGGTGGGTGAGTGTGTCAGGGTGAGAGTGAGTGTGCTGGGTGGGGCTGTTGGGGTGGGGGTGAGTGTGTCAGGGTGGGGGTGAGTGTGTCAGGGTTGGGGTGAGTGTGTCAGGGTGAGGGTGTGTCAGGTGTGTGAGTGTGTCAGGGTGAGTGTGTCAGAGTGGGGGTGAGTGTGTCACAGTGGGGTGTGTGTGTGAGGGTGGGGGTGAGAGTGCTGGGGTGGGGGTGGGTGTGTCAAGGTGAGGGTGAGTGTGTCAGGGTGATGGTGAGTGTGTCAGGGTGGAGGTGAGTGTGTCAGGGTGGAGGTGAGTGTGTCAGGGTGAGGGTGAGTGTGTCACGTGGGTGAGTGTGTCACGTGGGTGAGTGTGTCAAATGGGTGAGTGTGTCAGATGGGTGAGTGTGTCATGGTAAGGGTGAGTGTGTCAGGTTGGAGATGAGTGTGTCAGGCAGGTGAGTTTTTCAGGTGGGTGAGTGTGTCAGGGTGAGGGTGAGTGTGTCAGGGTGGAGGTGAGTGTCAGGGTGGAGGTGAGTGTGTCAGGGTGGAGGTGAGTGTGTCAGGGTGAGGGTGAGTGTGTCAGGTTGGAGGTGAGTGTGTCAGGGTGAGGGTAAGTGTCACGTGGGAGAGTGTGTCACATGGGTGAGTGTGTCAGATGGGTGAGTGTGTCATGGTAAGGGTGAGTGTGCCAGGCAGGTGAGTTTTTCAGGTGGGTGAGTGTGTCAGGGTGAGGGTGAGTGTGCCAAGGTGAGGGTGAGTGTGCCAGGGTGAGGGTGAGTGTGTCAGGGTGAGGGTGTGTGTCAGGCGGGTGAGTGTGTCAGGGTGAGGGTGAGAGTGTTAGTCGGGTGAGTGTGTCAGGGTGAGGGTTAGTGTGTCAGGTTAAGGGTGAGTGTGTCAGGCGGGTGAGTGTCTCAGGGTGAGGGTAGGAGTATCAGGGTGGAGGTGAGTGTGTCAGGCGGTTGAGTGTCAGGATGAGGGTGAGTGTGTCAGGGTGGGGGTGAGTGTGTCAGGGTGGAGATGAGTGTGTCAGGTGTGTGAGTGTGTCAGGGTGAGGATGAGTGTGTCAGGGTGAGGATGAGTGTGTCAGGCTGGTGAGTGTATCAGGCGGGTGAGTGTGTCAGGGTGAGGGTGAGTGTGTCAGGCGGGTGAGTGTGTCAGGCGGGTGAGTGTGTCAGGCGGGTGAGTGTGTCAGGGTGAGGGTGAGTGTGTCAGGCGGGTGAGTGTGTCAGGGTGAAGGTGAGTGTGTCAGGTGGGTGAGTGTGTCAGGGTGAGGGAGAGTGTGTCAGGGTGAGGGTGAGTGTGTCAGGGTGGAGGTGAGTGTCAGGGTGGAGGTGAATATGTCAGGGTGAGGGTGAGTGTGTCAGGGTGGGGGTGAGTGTGTCAGGGTTGGGGTGAGTGTGTCAGGGTGAGGGTGTGTCAGGTGTGTGAGTGTGTCAGGGTGAGTGTGTCAGAGTGGGGGTGAGTGTGTCAGAGTGGGGTGTGTGTGTGAGGGTGGGGGTGAGAGTGTGGGGGTGGGTGTGTCAGGGTGAGGGTGAGTGTGTCAGGGTGAGGGTGAGTGTGTCAGGGTGGAGGTGAGTGTGTCAGGGTGGAGGTGAGTGTGTCACATGGGTGAGTGTGTCACGTGGGTGAGTGTGTCAGATGGGTGAGTGTGTCAGATGGGTGAGTGTGTCATGGTAAGGGTGAGTGTGTCAGATTGGAGATGAGTGTGTCAGGCAGGTGAGTTTTTCAGGTGGGTGAGTGTGCCAGGGTGAGGGTGAGTGTGTCAGGGTGAGGGTGTGTGTCAGGCGGGTGAGTGTGTCAGGGTGAGGGTGAGAGTGTCAGTCGGGTGAGTGTGTCAGGGTGAGGGTGAGTGTGTCAGGGTAAGGGTGAGTGTGTCAGGCGGGTGAGTGTGTCAGGGTGAGGGTAGGAGTATCAGGGTGGAGGTGAGTGTGTCAGGTGGTTGAGTGTCAGGATGAGGGTGAGTGTGTCAGGGTGGGGGTGAGTGTGTCAGGGTGGGGGTGAGTGTGTCAGGGTGGAGGTGAGTGTCTCAGGCGTGTGAGTGTGTCAGGGTGAGGATGAGTGTGTCAGGGTGAGGATGAGTGTGTCAGGCTGGTGAGTGTATCAGGCGGGTGAGTGTGTCAGGGTGAGGGTGAGTGTGTCAGGCGGGTGAGTGTGTTAGGCAGGTGAGTGTGTCAGGCGGGTGAGTGTGTCAGGGTGAGGGTGAGTGTGTCAGGCGGGTGAGTGTGTCAGGGTGAAGGTGAGTGTGTCAGGTGGGTGAGTGGGTCAGTGTGAGGGTGAGTGTGTCAGGGTGAAGGTGAGTGTGTCAGGGTGAGGGTGAGTGTGTCAGGGTGAGGGTGAGTGTGTCAGGGTGGAGGTGAGTATGTCAGGGTGAGGGTGAGAGTGTCAGGGTGAGGGTGAGTGTGTCAGGGTGGAGGTGAGTGTGTCAGGCGTGTGAGTGTGTCAGGGTGAGGATGAGTGTGTCAGGCTGGTGAGTGTATCAGGCGGGTGAGTGTGTCATGGTAAGAGTGAGTGTGTCAGGTTGGAGATGAGTTTGTCAGGCAGGTGAGTTTTTCAGGTGGGTGAGTGTGTCAGGGTGAGGGTGAGTGTGCCAAGGTGAGGGTGAGTGTGTCAGGGTGAGGGTGTGTGTCAGGCGGGTGAGTGTGTCAGGGTGAGGGTGAGAGTGTCAGTCGGGTGAGTGTGTCAGGGTGAGGGTGAGTGTGTCAGGGTAAGGGTGAGTGTGTCAGGCGGGTGAGTGTGTCAGGGTGAGGGTAGGAGTATCAGGGCGGAGGTGAGTGTGTCAGGCGGTTGAGTGTCAGGATGAGGGTGAGTGTGTCAGGGTGGGGGTGAGTGTGTCAGGGTGGAGGTGAGTGTGTCAGGGTGGAGGTGAGTGTGTCAGGCGTGTGAGTGTGTCAGGGTGAGGATGAGTGTGTCAGGCTGGTGAGTGTATCAGGCGGGTGAGTGTGTCAGGGTGAGGGTGAGTGTGTCAGGCGGGTGAGTGTGTCAGGGTGAGGGTGAGTGTGTCAGGCGGGTGAGTGTGTCAGGGTGAAGGTGAGCATATCAGGGTGGGGGTGAATGTGTCAGGCGGGTGAGTGTGTCAGGTGGGTGAGTGGGTCAGGGTGAGGGTGAGTGTGTCAGGCGGATGAGTGTGTCAGGGTGTGGGTGAGTGTGTTCGGTGGGTGACTGGGTCAGGGTGAGGGTGAGTGGGTCAGGGTGAAGGTGAGTGTGTCAGGGTGAGGGTGAGTGTGTCAGGGTGAGGGTGAGTGTGTCAGGGTGAGGGTGAGTGTATCAGGCGGGTGAGTGTGTCAGGGTGAGGGTGAGTGTGTCAGGTGGGTGAGTGTCAGGGTGAGGGTGAGTGTGTCAGGCGGGTGAGTGTGTCAGGGTGAGGGTGAGTGTGTCAGGGTGAGGGTGATTGTGTCAGGCGGGTGAGTGTGTCAGGGTGAGGGTGAGTGCGTCAGGCGGGTGAGTGTGTCAGGGTGAGGGTGAGTGTGTCAGGGTGAGGGTGAGTGTGTCAGGCGGGTGAGTGTCAGGGTGAGGGTGAGTGTGTCAGGCGGGTGAGTGTGTCAGGGTGAGGGTGAGTGTGTCAGGCGGGTGAGTGTGTCAGGGTGAGGGTGAGTGTGTCAGGGTGAGGGTGAGTGTGTCAGGCGGGTGAGTGTGTCAGGGTGAGGGTGAGTGTGTCAGGGTGAGGGTGAGTGTATCAGGCGGGTGAGTGTGTCAGGGTGAGGGTGAGTGTGTCAGGGTGAGGGTGAGTGTGTCAGGCGGGTGAGTGTGTCAGGGTGAAGGTGAGTGTGTCAGGGTGAGGGTGTGTGTCAGGGTGAGGGTGAGTGTATCAGGCGGGTGAGTGTGTCAGGGTGAGGGTGAGTGTGTCAGGGTGAGGGTGAGTGTGTCAGGCGGGTGAGTGTGTCAGGGTGAGGGTGAGTGTGTCAGGGTGAGGGTGAGTGTGTCAGGCGGGTGAGTGTGTCAGGGTGAGGGTGAGTGTGTCAGGGTGAGGGTGAGAGTGTCAGTCGGGTGAGTGTGTCAGGGTGAGGGTGAGTGTGTCAGGGTAAGGGTGAGTGTGTCAGGCGGGTGAGTGTGTCAGGGTGAGGGTAGGAGTATCAGGGCGGAGGTGAGTGTGTCAGGCGGGTGAGTGTGTCAGGGTGAAGGTGAGCATATCAGGGTGGGGGTGAATGTGTCAGGCGGGTGAGTGTGTCAGGTGGGTGAGTGGGTCAGGGTGAGGGTGAGTGTGTCAGGCGGATGAGTGTGTCAGGGTGTGGGTGAGTGTGTTCGGTGGGTGACTGGGTCAGGGTGAGGGTGAGTGGGTCAGGGTGAAGGTGAGTGTGTCAGGGTGAGGGTGAGTGTGTCAGGGTGAGGGTGAGTGTGTCAGGGTGAGGGTGAGTGTATCAGGCGGGTGAGTGTGTCAGGGTGAGGGTGAGTGTGTCAGGTGGGTGAGTGTCAGGGTGAGGGTGAGTGTGTCAGGCGGGTGAGTGTGTCAGGGTGAGGGTGAGTGTGTCAGGGTGAGGGTGATTGTGTCAGGCGGGTGAGTGTGTCAGGGTGAGGGTGAGTGCGTCAGGCGGGTGAGTGTGTCAGGGTGAGGGTGAGTGTGTCAGGGTGAGGGTGAGTGTGTCAGGCGGGTGAGTGTCAGGGTGAGGGTGAGTGTGTCAGGCGGGTGAGTGTGTCAGGGTGAGGGTGAGTGTGTCAGGCGGGTGAGTGTGTCAGGGTGAGGGTGAGTGTGTCAGGGTGAGGGTGAGTGTGTCAGGCGGGTGAGTGTGTCAGGGTGAGGGTGAGTGTGTCAGGGTGAGGGTGAGTGTATCAGGCGGGTGAGTGTGTCAGGGTGAGGGTGAGTGTGTCAGGGTGAGGGTGAGTGTGTCAGGCGGGGGAGTGTGTCAGGGTGAAGGTGAGTGTGTCAGGGTGAGGGTGTGTGTCAGGGTGAGGGTGAGTGTATCAGGCGGGTGAGTGTGTCAGGGTGAGGGTGAGTGTGTCAGGGTGAGGGTGAGTGTGTCAGGCGGGTGAGTGTGTCAGGCGGATGAGTGTGTCAGGCGGGTGAGTGTGTCAGGGTGAGGGTGAGTGTGTCAGGCGGGTGAGTGTGTCAGGGTGAGGGTGAGTGTGTCAGGCGGGTGAGTGTGTCAGGCGGGTGAGTGTGTCAGGGTGAGGGTGAGTGTGTCAGGCGGATGGTATGACTGTCAGTATCTGATTGTTAATTGGATTCTGCTTTCCTTCTCCCGGATCAGTTGCCGAGCTGTCTGATTCTCTTGGTGCCAGTTCCATTGTGAAGGTGGTGGGTTTCCCAGTGTCGGTGGATCAGGCGCAGCTCCCTGTTGATAATAACCGGGTCGGGGAGCAGTGGACAGTGCAGCACAGCCCCCTGGCTAGGTTGTCCAGTAAAGGTGTCCGCCGTTACTACCAACAGCGCTGGCGGGTGGAGCACCTGATGGATTATGACTGGTGGCGGCATGGTCTGGTCTGCATGGTCTGTGGGAAATCCCTGGCTACACTGACCCTCAGCACCATCAAACGGCACATTCTCCAGAACCACCCACACTCGCTCAACTTCAGCCAGGCCGAGAAAGAGAACATTCTGGAAGCCTGGAACGAGAGGGCCTTGCAGCATGACTGTACAGCGGTGCAGCTGCTGATGCCAGGACTGGGTCCAAGCTGGTCAGCTGGCAAGAGGCCTCGCTGCCTTTACCAGGAGCGCTGGCGGTTCGACTACCTGATGGACTATGACCGCTGGTGGCACACTCTGGTCTGCATGGTCTGTGGGAAATCGCTTACCACCATCGCCCTCAGCACCATCAAACGGCACATTCTCCAGAACCACCCACACTCGCTCAACTTCAGCCAGGCCGAGAAAGGGAACATTCTGGAAGCCTGGAACAAAACCACGTCTCAGCAGGAGAGGGCAGTGATCAAACCGTGGACTTCAGGGAAAGGGGAAACCCCAGCTCCGAACGTTCAAGCAGCAGTTGCAGGTAGAGTCATTGATCTCTGATCTATTAAAAATCGCAATACTGTAGGGAGCTGCACTCCTGCCATCACAATTCTGAAGTAAAGTTATCCATGGTACATCTCTGTAATGAAAACTTCCTATGTAAACATGTCACCTGTAATTCCATCCACCTGCCACTGGTGGCAGTGTTGAGTCTTGGTTTTGCAGCTCCCGGCAGCTAAATTATACTTCGAGAGGGCAGGAGAGATGATGGGCTGAATGGACACAAGGCAGGCTAATGCAGCTGAAAGCAGAGGTCTGTGAGGGGGTGAGTACAGGGACAAAGGGCCAATTGGCCTCTGTGCTACAACGTTCTGTGTGTTTGTATTCCCGTAGCAGTATCAGAGCCACGTGTGAATATTGGTGAGTGTGGTTTTCAGTATACACGGTGAGAGGGAAAGCCTATTCACTCACCAGTCCTGAACTCACTGAGCTGCATTGGCTCCTGGTCCATCATGATTTTAAAATTCTTATCCCTGTTTTCAAATCACTCCATGGACTGCTCACCTCCTTAACCCAGTAATCTCCTCAAGGTCTTGCAACTTTCCCTATCTGTAATCTCCTCCAGCCCCTACAACCCTCCCTATCTCTGTAACCTTCTCCAGCTGCTACAACCCTCCTAATCTCTATAACCTCCTCCAGACCCTATAACTCTCCCTATCTCTCTAACCTCCTCCAACCCCTACAACCCTCCCTATCTCTGTAACCTCCTCCAGCTCCTACAACCCTCCCTATCTCTGTAACCTCCTCCAACTCCTACAACCCTCCCTATCTCTGTAACCTCCACCAGCTCCTACAACCCTCCCTATCTCTGTAACCTCCTCCAGCCCCTACAATCCTCCCTATCTCTGTAACCTCCTCCAGCCCCAACACCCCTCCCTATCTCTGTAACCTCCTCCAGCCCCTACACCCCTCCCTATCTCTGTAACCTACTCCAGCCCCTACACCCCTCCTTATCTGTGTAACCTCCTCCAGCCCCCTACAACCCTCCCTATCTCTGTAACCTCCTTCAGCCCCTACAACCCTCCCTATCTCTAACTTCCTCCAGCCCCTACACCCCTCCCTATCTCTGTAACCTACAATCCTCCCTATCTCTGTAAACTCCTCCAGCCCCGACAATCACCCCTATCTCTGTAACCTCCTCCAGTCCCTACAACCCTCCCTATCTCTGTAACCTCCTGTAATTCTGGCCTCTTGTACACCCCCAATCTTAATCTCTCCCTAAATGCCTCCATCTCTCTCTCTCTCTCTCTCATTGTCTCTCCTGTTTGTTGTAATATCTTCTGATGTGGCTCGATGTCAAATCCTGTTTGATTTACGCTCAGGTGAAGCCTATTGTTAGGGTTAACCTGTTAAAGATGCTGTAACGATGTGAAGCCTCTCGTTGGGTTAACCTGTTAAAGCTGCTGTGGAAATGGAATCCTTTGCTCTTCTCTCTGATTGTCTGTTTTTACAATTGCAGGGGAAATTGCCAACATGGAGTTTGCCCAGGCTGTCGATCCAGAGTGGGATGGACAAAGGGATGGGGGACGGAGTCCTGCAGAAATTGAAGTGTGTGTGGAGGAGCAGGAGCTGAGCTCGCCAGTGCGGACAGTCAGGGGGCGGGTACCTGGAAGGGATCACTGGCGCAATTACCAGGAGCGATGGAGGCTCGAGTACCTGATGGACTACGACCGTGGGAGGCACGGCCTGGTCTGCATGGTGTGCGGCAGCACCCTGGCCACCCTCAAGCTCAGCACCATCAAGAGGCACATCCTGCAGAAACACCAGGACACCATGGGTTTCACGCTGGCTGAGAAGGTCATGGTGGTGGAGGAGTGGAACAAGAAAATCACCACCATTGCCAAGATGGACTTCTGGCAGCTGCCCAGCAGCGGCAATGGCAGCTCTTCCCAGCACCCAGGAGTGATCATCACCACCCAGCATTAACAATTGGCCCACACACACATCCTGTGAGGATGAACCGCTTTGAGGGTTCCCTGCCGATCTGGAACTTGGGGACTGGGTGTTAATATTGGCCTCAATGCCTAGAGTACTGCCCAAACACCACCACCCACACCCACACCCCCCCACCAACTCCTCCTCTCCCATCAGCCACTCCTGATTTACATCCAGCAGCAGAGACTTTCAGAAGGACTGTGTTCCTTGTTTCAGAGCCTGGGTCTCCTCGGTTCGATCCCCCACAGCTGCCACTGCCTAGGCCGGTACTGATTCCAGGAGGCTTGACTTGGCCTCAGTGGCACAGGGAGAAGGCAGAAAGGTCAATTGGTGGCTCCTGCGCCCGCTGGGGAGTGTGGACTTCAAAGGGGACACTGGGTTGGGTTGGCTTGTGACTTTGTCATTGTTGGCCAGCACTCATGAGGCTGAGGTAGTGAGGTGTGTGGAACTCACACCCAGCGGGACTGAGTGGGGCATGGGTGAGGGGATGGAAAACGCGGAGACCAAATACGAATCTCATCTCATGGTGCTGCCCTCAGTTTGAAGAGTAAAGCAGAATTTATGTGTAACTATTCTTGACTCCCTGGCATGGATGACATTTGACTGAGACACACTTTCAGCTGTTGAGTTAGCACTCGGTTGATTCAAGACCCCTTGAAATAGGAAAGGGTTAAACATAAGCCATTCTAGAAAGCTGGGATTAGGTTTGGCTGTGAATCCCACATCAGCTGAATAGCCACCAATACACAGGCTTGGATGAAGAATGGGTCAGTGTGTGGAGTACAGTGGGGTGAAGTTATATATCACCCCCTGGGCCGAGGAGGCTGCACCCAAGAGAAGTAAGCCCCCCACCACTGCCATAGAACCAGAGAAAAGTTACAGCACAGAAGGAGGCCATTCGGCCCATCTTGTCCATGCCAGCCCAAGGACACCCAGGTGCCCTTTCCAATCCCACCTACCTGCACCCGGCCCATAGCCCTGCAGCTTATAGCACTTTAGGTGCAGGTCCGGGTACTTTTTAAAAAAGTTTAGAGTTTCTGCCTCTACCACCAACTTGGGCAGCGATTTCCAGACACCCACTACCCTCAGCGTAAAAAAGTTCTTCCTCATGTCCCCCCTACACCTTCTGCCACTTATCTTGAATCTATGTCCCCGATTCTAGAATTCTCCACCAACGGAAACAATTTTACCCTGCCCACTCTATCTATTCCCCTCATAATTTTGTACACCTCAATCAAGTCACCTCTCAGCCTTCTTTGTTCTAAGGAAAATAACCCCAACCTATCCAACCTCTCATCGTAGCTACACTTTTCTAACCCTGGCAACATTCTTGTAAACCTCCTCTGCACTCTCTCCAGAGCTATTACATCCTTCCTGTAATGTGGTGACCAGAGCTGCACACAATACTCCAGTTGTGGCCTCACCAGTGTTTTATACAATTCCAACATTATATCCTTACTTTTATATTCTATACCTCTGCCAGTGAAGGAGAGCATTCCATATGCCTTCTTTACAACCTTGTCTACTTGAACTGCTGCCTTCAGGAACCTGTGTACTTGTACGCAAAGATCTCTCACTTCATCTACCCCTCTTAGTATATTCCCATTTATTTTGTAATCCCTGTAACTGTTTGACCTCCCTAAATGTATGACCTCACACTTCGCTATGTTAAAATCCATCTGCCACTTTACCGCCCACTCCACCAACCCAAAAGTGATGTGATCCCCACAACCATGGGGAGAACAGCACCTCATAAACCCACTGGAGGCTTGAGGTTCCTCAGCCTGGATCGGCTCTGCCTGAATGTCTTTCAGCCCCTGTACACCATCCGACTTTTAAATTAAAAACAAATGATCCAATCTCATTTCTCTTCACCAATACAGAGTAAAGCTCCCTCTACGCTGTCCCCATCAAACACACCCAGGACAGGTACAGCACGGGGTTAGATACAGAGTAAAGCTCCCTCTACACTGTCCCCATCAAACACTCCCAGGACAGGTACAGCACGGGGTTAGATACAGAGTAAAGCTCCCTCTACACTGTCCCCATCAAACACTCCCAGGACAGGTACAGCACTGGGTTAGATACAGAGTAAAGCACCCTCTACACTGTCCCCATCAAACACTCCCAGGACAGGTACAGCACGGGGTTAGATACAGAGTAAAGCTCCCTCTACACTGTTCCCATCAAACACTCCCAGCACAGGTACAGCACGGGGTTAGATACAGAGTAAAGCTCCCTCTACACTGTCCCCATCAAACACTCCCAGGACAGGTACAGCACGGGTTAGATACAGAGTAAAGCTCCCTCTCCACTGTCCCCATCAATCACTCCCAGGACAGGTATAGCACGGTGTTAGATACAGAGTAAAGCTCCCTCTACACTGTCCCCATCAAACACTCCCAGGACAGGTACAGCACGGGGTTAGATACAGAGTAAAGCTCCCTCTACACTGTCCCCATCAAACACTCCCAGAACAGGTACAGCACGGGTTAGATACAGAGTAAAGCTCCCTCTCCACTGTCCCCATCAATCACTCCCAGGGCAGGTACAGCACGGTGTTAGAAACACAGTAAAGTTCCCTCTACACTTTCCCCATCAAACACTTCCAGGACAGGTACAGCACTTGGTTAGATACAGAGTAAAGCTCCCTCTACACTGTCCCCATCAAACACTCCCAGGACAGGTACAGCACGGGGTTAGATACAGAGTAAAGCTCCCTCTACACTATTCAAAAGCTCCCTGGAGCACTGTCCCTTTCTGACCACAAAGTCTAACTGTTGAAGTGGAGAAAGTGTTGGGCCATTTGGAGTCTAATAATTTGGTGAGGAATCCCTACAGGTTGAGGTCAGAGTTTCATTGGCATCCAGGTAAACCTCATAACCCGAGATGGAGTCTGTGGCAATTTCTTTTGCAAAGTGCATTCCTGCAGCCGGAATGATTGGTGTGCTTGATTGAAGTGGTAGTTTTGGAAGCTGTGTCCTTGGTCAAGCTGTTCCATTACAACTGTAACACTGATAGCTAACCGACAATGTGGTAAATTACCCTGATTTACCATGTCCTCTAAAAGCAGGACAGATCCAATCTGGCTAATTACTACCCCATCAATCCACTCCCAATCATCAGTAAAGTGATGGAAAGGGTTGTCGACAGTGCTTACAGGTAGCACTTACTTAGCAATAACCTTCTCATTGACACTCACTTTGGTTTCCACCAGCATCACTTGGCTCCTGAACTTACCACAGCCTTGGTCCAAACATTAATAGTAGAGCTGAACTCCTGAGGTGAGGTGAGAGTGACTGCCCTTTACATCGAGGCAGCATTTGACCGAGTGTGGCATCAAGGAGCCCTAGCAAAACTGCAGTCAATGGGAATCAGGAGGAAAACTCTCCGCTGGTTGGAGTCATACCCAGCACAAAGGAAGATGGTTGTGGTTGTTGGAGGTCAGTCATCTCAGCTCCAGGACATTACTGCAGGAGTTCCTCAGGTTAGTGTCCTTGGCCCAACCATCTTCAGCTGCTTCATCAATGACCTTCCTTCCATCATAAGGTCAGAAGTGGGGATGTTCGCTGATGATCGCATAATGTTCAGCACCATTCACAACTCCTCAGATACTGAAGCAGTCCATGTCCAAATGCAGCAAGACCTGGACAATATCCAGGCTTGGGCTGACAAGTGGCAAGTAATATTCACACCACACAAGTGCCAGGCAATGACTATCTCCAACAAGAGAGAATCCAACCATCTCCCCTTGACATTCAATAGCATTACCCTCACTGAATCCCCCACTATCAACAACCTGGGGGCTACCATTGACCAGAAACTGAACTGGACTAGCCATATAAATACTGTGGCTACAAAAGCAGGTCAGAGGCTGGGAATCCTGTGGTGAGTAACTCACCTCCTGACTCCCCAAAGCCTGTCCACCATCTACAAGACACAAGTCAGGAGTGTGATGGAATACTCCCCACTTGCCTGGATGAGTGCAGCTCCCACAACACTCAAGAAGCTCAACACCATCCAGGACAAAGCAGCCCCGCTTGATTGGCACCCCATCCACAAACCTTCACTCCCTCCACCAACGACGCACAGTAGCAGCAGTGTGTGTACCATCTACAAGATGCACTGCAAGAATTCAAGGCTTCTTCGACAGCACCTTCCAAACCAACAGCCTCTACCATCTAGAAGGACAAGGGCAGCAGATAGATGGGAACACCACCACCTGCAAGTTCCCCTCCAAGTCACTCACCATCCTGACTTGGAAATATATCACCGTTCCTTCACTGTCATTGGGTCAAAATCCTGGAACTCCCTCCCTAACAGCACGGTGGGTGTACCTACACCACATGGACTGCAGCGGTTCAAGAAGGCAGCTCACCATCACCTTCTCAAGGGGCAATTAGGGATGGGCAATAAATGCTGGGCCCAGCCAGCGACACCCACATCCCATGAATGAAAAAATGCCAGAAAGCCCAAAGCTGCAAGAGATTTGCCTTTGGTTAAGTTTGGAAACTTTAATGGGACAAGATATGAAAAGCTTGTCCATGTCCATGGGTGGCTTTTGGAAGCCAGTGTTTATTGCCCATCTCTGGTTATCCTAGAGATGTTGGTGATTCACCTTCTGGAAGCACTACAGGCTGTGTGGCTCATAGTGCTGGCAAGAAGGGAGTTCCAGGAATTTGACCCAGCGACAGCGAAGAAGCAGAGATATAAATTCCAAGTCAGGACAGCGAGTGGCCTGGAGCTGAACTTGTTTCCACGTGGCTGCTGTCCTTGTCAGGGTGGTAAAGGTTGTAGGTTTGGAAGGTGTTGTCCAAGATAAAGCACAGATGGAATGTACATCGTTCAGTGCGGGAGTGCCTGTTAGCTCCTGAGCCAAGCGAGGGGTGAATTGGGTAAGGTTGGTTACATATTTGTAAGGAGCACTTGGTGGTGCATGAGCATGTGTTGGCTGGAGCGGGACTGTACAAAGCAGGATAGTCCCGGGTCCGATCAGTGTGGAGTTGGTCAATCTCAGCCGGCTTATTAATTAGGTCATGGGTTCTGCAGGGAAAGACTGATAGAGGGTGCAAGTGTGTCTAAGGACTTAGCAAATCCCAGCAGGAACCAGCTGAGTCACCCCAGGCTGGGGGACTGCAGCATCTCCACCAGCAAAGGACCATACTTTACAGAAATCACACACAGGACACCATGTAAACAATAAAGATGTAATTTAATTATCAACATCACAGTAATATTTTTGCAGGAATTGTCTAATTTTCAGCTGCTCCATCTAATCCTACATACGCACAGAACTCCAAGCACTCGGTTATACTCACACTTCCCCCTTTATGTTCTCTCCCTCTTTTAAAAACAGAATTGGCTCCAAAAAAACATTAGGGAAACACTACACAAAAAAAAAGCAAGTCCACACATGATTTCAGGCCTCAGCTGTTCAACCATCCTGGGGAGGAGAGGGGTGGATGGGGGCAGGGGAGAGGGAGTTGGGTATAGCTGCAGGTATAAAGTTCTCCTTGGCATCATGTTGGCTCCAGCCATCTCCAGCCGTGTGAATTCAGGACATGACAGAGGCCAAGAGGAGTCTCCTGATCAGCCTGCCTGTCCAGGACTTCACACGCAACGCAGTGCACTGAGCAGACAACCAACCCCAGGCGGAGACACTTAAATCTAGCAGGACAGACACAGGACCTCACCCACAGACACATGTGGACAGACCAAAGCTCTCATAGTTGCAGAGAGGCTTCACCAGGGTCAACACTGGTCAATCGGGTTACCAAAACATCGACTGAACACCTCTATTCCCAATCTTCATATCCCCCCAGAATGCCTTCACCTGGTTAAACAGTGAAGCCTGCTTTCCAGACAAATTGGTTGGAGTTTTGAGCCAAACCTGAGGATGTTATTGCCCTCACGACACACGGTCTCGCT
This sequence comes from Isurus oxyrinchus, assembly GCA_026770705.1. Classification (NCBI taxonomy): domain Eukaryota; kingdom Metazoa; phylum Chordata; class Chondrichthyes; order Lamniformes; family Lamnidae; genus Isurus; species Isurus oxyrinchus. Next base: position 41,461 of record JANJGN010000293.1, on the reverse strand, counting down.
GTGGCAAAGCGGGCAGCGGTGGGGGGTGGTGAATCATAAGCCACAGAGTGAAGCAATTTTTAATATAATACAAACAAGCCTCCCAAGTATTAACTGGGAACTAGTTAGGAACAATCGAAGCCACGAGGATTCTTTTTAAAAAGACGGCAAGTTCTACTTTGTCCACATGAGCCCCCAATAGAGAGCAGAAGGGAGCAACTGTGAAAGCACCCCCCCCACCCCCCTCAACCCACCTGCCTGTCTCCCCCCTCGATAATCCCTCTGCAGACTGTACAGAGTTGGAACTGTGCAGTTTCACAAGGTCAAAGAATGTCACTGAGGACGAGCTGCTCCCAGTGACTGAGTGCTGCAACTATCTGCTCTGTCCTCCACGCAAGATAATCCCTCCAGCACATCCCTTCACCTTCAAATTTACAGCATAATGGCTGGGAAGCCTTAAAGTTAGTCAAACTGTTGAGGTTACCAGGCTCTCCTTCGGTGAGGGTCCCCGTGTTAATGTTTCATTAGTTGGTGAGCACCTAATCTGTCACTTGTGAATATTTATGAATGTCCAACACAATGGCATAAATACAAGTGGGGAATGAAATCAGAATGGAAGCAAGCTTCAATCGTACGCACTGTACCACCCGTGTGAACCTGTGGCCTCACCTTCCCAGTACTTCAGCCCAGTACCACACAGCTGTCCCCCTCCCACACGCTGAGGGAGAGGGCTGGCAGTCAGCAAGTGGACTGCAGTGACTTTTGCAAACCCACTGTGTGTTACCGAGACTCTGGGGGGAGGGGGGGTGGGGAAAGGGCTGACAGCTTTAGTGGCACACGCAGACACATACATGTACACACACACACACACCCACATACATACATGTCCACACACAAATTACACAACGATGCGTGAAACTGCAGAAATTCTTCCAACACCTGCCTGTTCCTCACTTCTCTTCCTCCAGCCTCACAGAGACGCTGATCAGTTCCAGTAATGCATTTTCACATGCAAGTTAAATTGCCTTTGCAATAAAAAGGGGTTTGCTTTCTTTATCTCCCCCCACTCTTTATTGTTGCTCAGTAAATTCTACAGCAGTTACAGACGGTTTATTTCAGAGAAGGACAAAACAAAAATATATATATATATATTTATAATCTCATTGAAACATAAGCAGGTGAAAGGAATGTGTCTTAAGCCAGTGATCAACAGCTGCATAACGTACCGGCTACCCCTGTGCCGGCCGAGATAGGGTTGGTGGGGGGTGGGGTGGGGAGCATAAGGGGGTGGGGGCAGGAGGGAGAGGGGTGGAAACCCAGAACAGAGCACACAGCAAGATCCCAGAAGTGGTCCACTACAGCAGCACCAGAGGAATGCGGGTCCAAGCAGACAGACAGCGAAATTTTAGTTCCACTACACAGAGGATTATAGTTAGTTGCGGCGGTGATGGAGGGGGTGGTGGTCATGGAGCGGGGCCTTCCGATGTTACTCGCTCTTCCGTTTCGGGCCTGGAAGCTTCTCTTGGATCCTGAGGGAAGAGGAGAGAGAGAGAAGAGGAGAGAGAGATTAGCATCATCAGGAGGAGCCATTGGAATAAACAGGGGCAGGGACAATCCATCCAGTCACTGAAAACAGAAGAAAACTCCAGCGGACAATACAGAAAGCGGAGAATTGATTTAAAACCATGTCTATCTTTTGGCTAATGTTTGTGTGAGGTTCAACTGAACAGGGAAAGGCTGACTGGGAAGACAGTGATGAGGGCCACCGATTTAAACTGAGAAACATCACATTGGAACATAAGAGTGTTCTGGAACAGGCAGTGGTCCATAAGACCTTAAGGCGTAGGGGCAGATGTAGGCCATTCGGCCCATCGAGTCTGTTCTTCTATTCAAAGAGATCATGGTTGATCTGATAATCCTCAACTCCACTTTCCTGCCTTTTCCCCATAACCCCTGATTAAAAATCTGTCTATCTCAGCCTTGAATATACTCAATAACCCAGCCTCTACAACCCTCTGCAGTAAAGAATTCCACAGATTCACTACCCTCTGAGAGAAGAAATCCCTCCTCATCGCCCCCCCCCCTTTACTCTGAGATTATGCCCTCTGGTCCTAGACTCTCCCACAAGGGGAAACAGCCTCTCAGCATCTCCCCTGTCAAGCCCCCTAAGAATCTTATATGTTTCAATAAGGTCGCCTCTCATTCTTCTAAACTCCAGTGAGTACAGACCCAACCTACTCAACCTCTCCTCATAAGAAAATCCCTCCATACCCGGGATCAACCTAGTGAACCTTCTCTGGACTGCCTCCAATGCCAGTATATCTTTCCTTAGATAAGGGGACCCAGAACTGTTCACAGTATTCTAGGTGCGGTCTAACTAGTGCCTTGTATAGTTTTAGCAAGACTTCCCTATTTTTATACTCCATTCCCTTTGAAATAAAGGCCAACATTCCATTTGCCTTCCCTATTACCTGTTGAGATTGTATGTTAGCTTTTTGTGATTCATGCACGAGGACCCCCAAATCCCTCTGTGCTGCAGCTTTCTGCAGTCTCTCCATTTAAATAATATTCAGCTCCTCTATTCTTCCTGCCAAAGTGCATAACCTCACATTTTCCCACATTATATTCCATCTGCCAAGTTTTTGCCCACTCACTTAACCTGTCTCTATCCCTCTGTAGACTCTTTGTGTCACCCTCACCACTTGCCTTCCCACCTATTTTTGTATCTGCAAATTTGGCGATAGTACATTCACTTACCTCATCCAAGTTATTAATAGATATTGTAAATAATTGTGGCCCCAGCACTGATCCCTGTGGCACTCACTAGTTACAGGTTGCCATCCCGAAAATGCCCCCCTTACCCAACTCTGTCTTCTATTAGTTAGTCAATCCTCTATCCGTGCTAATATACTACCCCCAACACCACGGGCTCTTATTAAGTAGCCTTATGTGTGGAACCTTATTGAACATCTTTTGGAAATCCAAATGTATTACATCTACTGTTTCCCCTTTATCTATCCTGCATGTTACCTCCTCAAGGAATTCTAATAAATTTGTCAGGCGTGATTTCCCCTTCATGAAGCCTTGCTGACTCTGCTTGATTAGATTATGTAATTCTAAATGCTCTGCTATTACATCCTTTATAATAGACTCTAACATTTTCCCAGTGACAGATGTTAAGCTAACAGGCCTATAGTTACCTGTTTATTGTCACCCTCCCTTTTTGAATAAGGGTGTTACATTGGCAGTTTTCCAATCCTCTGGGACTTTTCCAGAATCTAAGGATTCTTGGAAGATTACTACCAGTGCACCCACCTTCTCTGTAGCTACTTCCTTTAATATCCTAGGATGCAACCCGTCCAGGGTCCAGGGGACTTATCGGCTTTTAGACCCATTAGTTTCCCTAGTACTTTTTCTCTGGTGATAGTTATTGTATTTATTTCCTTCCCACCTTTTGCCCCATGATTATTTAATATTTTTGGAATGCTATTAGTGTGTTCTACCATGAAGACTTATGTAAAGTATTTATTCAACTCCTCTGCCATTTCCTGGTTCCCCATTCTTATTTTCCCAACCTCATTCTCACGGGGCCTGTGTTCACTTTGGCCTCTCACTTCTTTTTTATGTCCTTAAAGAGGCTCTTACTGTCCGTTTTTATATTACTTGCTAGTTTACCCTCAAAGTTTATTTTCTCCCACTTTATCTTTTTTTGGTCATCTTTTGTTGGTTTTTTATAACTTTCCCAATCCTCTGGGTTACCACTAATCTTTGCCACTTGATATGTTTTTTCTTTTAATTTGATACAACCTTTAACTTCCTTGGTTAATCTTAGTTGGTTTATCTCCTTCCTAGAGTCCTTCTTCCTCACTGGGATATATCTTTGTTGTGAATCATGAACTATTTTCTTAAACGCCTGCCATTGTTCATCAGCCGTGTTTTCTGCTAAACTCCTTTCCCAGTCCACTCCAGCCAACTCTGCCCT